>JAHBOF010000036.1:0-734473 GCA_020736565.1 Coprinopsis sp. MPI-PUGE-AT-0042
AGCCCAATGGTTATTTCGAAATAATCATACTCCATTAGAGACCATTAGAGACCATTACCCAAACTTACTACCAATTATTATCATTACACCACTTACCCCAATTACCTGATACTAAACCGGTTCCTGGGTAATCTGGGGTAATCTGGAGTAATTTCGAGGTAAATTTTGGGTAATTCACAATAATTACAGCAATTCTCGGGTATATAAGAGTTCACGCCCATTGATAATTTGACCATTATCACAAGGTTTCATCCTTCAAACTTCACAAGTTAAAAGAAAAAGCAAATATATTGACTATAGCTACATGATTACAAGAAGTAGGGTACATCAGTTAGGTGTCTAAGGGAATGGCCGGGGGTATCATGAATACATGCATCCAGGACAAATGAGGGAACAAGGGCATGAAAGGTGGTGGTGTGCAGAAGGGTGCCTAGGTTATACAGTGTTGGAATGGGGGGATACTGAGGCAGCCTATAGCCGGAGGTAGGTGAGGTAGCGAATGGTGGGGATAGCTGAGAAGAAGCAATGAATTTTGTTAGCCAATGACCAAAATAGAGCCAGCACCGGCGCACCTAACATCCCAGAAGCATTACTCCCAATACATGATCCTCATATCCAGTAACAAATGTCAGTCAAGGCATGTTGTCAAATGAGGAGAATTGACGAAAGGAGGGAGGAAAGGGGATGGAGGGGAGAAGGGATGAGAGATGGTGGAAGAGCAAGTTGAAGAGACAAACGATTTCGACGTGGCACGACATTTGAATGACGTGTGATCGATTGATGCGCGAGCGGAGTTTAAATGGACTTGGAGATTCAAGAAGTTCAGTGAATTTTGTCGAAGGCGAAATCGGGGCAACCAATTGCGCAAACTATGACATATTATGTATCTTTCGAATCATCTGAATTCCCTCTTTTCGAATCCGAAATTCATTTGCAGAAAGACACATATTTGAGCCAGAGCGCCCATGAATAGTGAATAGACATGCAACAATAATGTTCCTGCATCGTTGACTGCCTTCCTGAGTGAATTATGAGGCGATTTTGATATCGTTCGAATCAGCCAATTTTTCCCTTTCGAACGAGCCCACAAATACGCCTAACGGATACGATTTGGTTGAGATTGACAACTTCCGGTTTGATGATGTGGCGGCCCAGTAGTTTACAACAAAATATACTGGCCTTATTCATTTTATGCTGACAATACCTAGGCCCTGTATAAACTTGGGTATGGGAGTAAACTTACTAGGAATTACTTTGCATTACCTTATTATTACCCTCCTTTACCCAACTTACACTGGGCCTAAGTAATATGCGTAATCAGACCAATTACCTGGAATTACCATTTTGGGTTTTTCCTGATGCATGGTCCAAGTCGAAGTTTTGATGAGGGAGTGAGTAACATCAGTAAAACCTTGAACTTGGCATACTAGGAATCGTTAGCATCACTACAAATTGGATGAAAATCGGGTTTGTAGAAGCTACCATAAACAAAGCTAAGTGATGGTAGACATCAGCACCTAAGTCACCCAGGTCAGTCAAGCATTTAGCTTAGATACCGTGATGTCCTGACCCACCTAGATGCTTGACTGCCCTGGGTCACTGGTCACTGACTGCCCTGGAATTTTGGGCCAATATTCCTGGGTATTTACCCAATATTCCTGTTAGAATACAATACTTACATCGTTGTTTCTACGGTTACGATCAGTACAAGGGACACTACTTTCAAAACATTTACTTGTTGCATCGTTCACTTCTCTCTTTCTTATTGTTCTCTCTCTTCTATTTACCCTGCACAGATACACTATTGTTCTTCCCTATATGGACATTCCTTTGTGTAGATATGTATATAGGTAGCTAGTGTGAGTGGGGTGTTCTCTATCGAACTATTCCCACTCACAGGTATGTCATGTATCACTCTACTTATTTCTCTGCTAATATTTATCGAACTATTCCCACTCACAGTGTGTGTTCTGTTGAGGGTTTAATAGGTTATGAGCCCTGTTGCTTCGCGTTAGAGACACTCCTCAACACGAAAGCTACCCTCCCTCACAGACATTCGGTCACGTACCCTAGGTACATCTGCACTCTGGTCCTCTGCTTCTCAGAAAGCACGTCCCAGCTGCACCCTGGTCTGCCCCAGTCCATCTGGTCGAGCGACTTCTATCTCCTTCTATCCCCACTTCGTTTTCTGGCTATTCCCAGTCAACGTCGTATCTCCTGTTGGTTTTGGGTTTCACTCAAATCAACTCTTCCCTTCACTATCTCTCTCCTGTCCCTGTCACTGTTGCATTCGATTCTCGAAGCATCATGCCAGACAATTCTTCCACAACCAAAATCTGTGCTCTTTCGTCTGACACCGTTGCACGGTGGAAGACTATGGTCGAGAACGAAGCATTGCGCCTTCGTGCTGTCCATATCCTCTCTGGTGAGGAGGAGGAACCAGACAAAAGTGAAGATCGTAAGGATTGGAAGGATTATTGGGACAAACACTCCACACTCGCATATGCCATCGTCAGCTCACTTGACATGGCCCAATCCGACTCTATCATCTCGGGCGTCGACCGAACTGATCCAGCCGCCACCTTCACAGCTCTCATCGAGCACTACATTCCCAAGACAGCTCAATCTCGCGCTTCGTCTATCCAAGAGCTCCTCTCCATTCGCAAGACGGATACAGAGAGCTTTGCTTCTTATGGTGCCCGCATCATAGCTGCCGGAGCCCAAATCCGTGACCGTTTGGACGCTCTCCCACTCTACATCCCAGAGCGTACACGCCAAACATCCATCGACCTATCCTCCCTCCCTGCTCCAGAGTCAGATGAGGAGGAGGAGGAGGAAGAACCAGCAGCTGCTGAGGGGGATACTACTACTCCGGCCACTGCTGCCCCAGCCCCTCTTACCACCGTCGAGATCGTCACCAGACGCTCTGTGTTCAAGAAAGGCTATGGTGCGCCAGAGCTCATCATGGACCTGATGCAAGCCATCGTCATCCTCGGCCTTCCTCACAATGAGCAGGGCAACTTCCTTCGCAACACCTTCACGCATCTCGACAGCATCAAATCTGCCGACGATGTCCTTGACCACCTTCGCAAAGCCGACCTCTCCAACAAGGTCGAGGGTCTAGCTGACGAAGCCGCCCTTGCTGCCACCAAGAGCAAGAAAAAGGCTAAGCCTCGCAAGCCTACCACTTCCTCGTCCCATTCACCTGCTACATCATCCACTTCCAAACCAACCCTCAAATGTCGCTATCACACCAACCTCTCCAACCACGACACCAAGGACTGCGACGTCCTGAAGAAGGCTAAAGAAGTGATGTCGGCCAACATGGCTGAGGACACAGCTGAAGAGGAAGCTCAGATGGCCTCCACCGCACACATCGTTAGTCCCCCTCGTAGACGTCAAAAGGGTACCACCGCTAACACTCAGTGGAATGCAGACTCGGGCGCTACCTCGCATATGACGCCACACAAGCATTGGATGCGCAACATGCGACCCTGCTTGGTACCCTGTGAGGCTGGGGGATAACTCGACGGTCTGGGCAAAGGCCAAGGGAGATGTTGTGTTCAAACCATCTGGGAACCGCGAGCTCGTTGTCTTTTCCGATGTACTATATGTCCCTCGCTTGAAAAATAATTTATTCTCCATCCTTACTGCTGTGAAGAAGCGCAAGATGCGTGTTGTCATCGAGAACGACTCCCTGGAATTTTTGAAAGACGGCAACTCTCTCTTCACTGCTACTATTCATGGGACGACCGGCCTATTGGATGGAAGCACATTGGAGAATGATGAAGTAGCCTATTCAGCTGCAGTCGACAAGGGCATTTTACATGATCGTCTTGGACACATCGGAATCGACCGGCTCAATACGCTGCTCAAGAAGGATTTGGCTGAGGGGGTGTTTGTCAACAAAGGGACAGAGGTCAAGGACATGTGTGAAGCATGCATTGCAGGGAAGCAACACCGACGACCTTTCCCAAAGGTCTCAGAACATCGGTGCACAGAGGTACTTGGTCGGATCCACAGTGACTTGCATGGTCCACTCCCACGCACGTCTAGAGGGTACAGGTACTGGATCACATTCAGCGATGACCACTGCCGCTACAAACGCACCTACTTGCTCAAAAACAAGAGTGAGGCATTTGACAAGTTCAAGACCTACGTTGCTGCAGCGGAGAACTACTTGGGAGTAAAAGTGAAGGAGCTTCGGGACGATAAGGGAGGAGAGTACATCTCAAAGGAGTTTGATCAATGGTGTGAGGCACGAGGAATCTCTCGACAACATACGGTCCGTGGTACACCACAGCAAAATGGTGTCTCCGAGCGTCTAAATCGCACCCTGGCCGAGGGGGTGATCGCAATGCTCAACCACGCTGGATTACCCGCTACCTTCTGGTCCACTGCTGTCCTCTTGTTACAGCTCAGGTCGCGAGCCCCTAAGGGTAGACGCGAGGACTGTAATATCCAAGTCGGACCTCTTCTAAATCAGGTGGAAACATAAGGCAGTCGTCAAGAGTACCTCTGAGAAGAGTGCTCTTGACGACTGAAGCAAGCCTAGCAATAGAGGAAGGGTTGCCTTCAGAGGGTAGACAGGGATAATCCGATAGAATAACAAGCTAAGGTATAAGCAAGTACATCTACAGCCTTATATACTACTAGAGGGACAAGCTATCTAAGCATTGTATCAAAGTAGGAAATACTCCGCAGCATATCTAGGAGTCATATCCAGTCATATCTAGTCATACTCTGCAGCATAAGTAGGAAATACTCCGCAGCACATCTAGGAGTCATATCCAGTCATATCTAGTCATACTCCGCAGCATATCTAGTAGATGTACAACAAAGATAAGAATGATAGAAGCAGTAGAAGATAGATACCAACTATGCATAACATATGCACAATCAGAATGGAATAAGTCATCGTCAGTTGGGAACAGTGAATAGCAACTGGACAAATGGATGGGATCTGGGGAACATATGATAGATGGATGTCCCAAGGATGCATGTGCACAGCAGATGCATGGATATCGCGTAGTGAGGGAAGTCAAGGGGGAGTCAAGGGGAAGGTGCAAGGAAGGAAGAATAGGGGTAAAAAGCGGTCATAACATTATCCCCTTCTCATGCTTGATTGCCCCAATCAAGCCTAGTAAGGCTGGTGTCTGGTCGAGCTGGAGGGTAGTGTGGAATGGTTGGAATGTCTGGCCGAAGGTTGAGAGGTCTTCAGAATTTTCTGCAAGCATAGGAAGCCAAGTCGTCCCTGGAATTCATCTGGTGTGTCTGGTTCATCTGGAATTCAATTGGAATTCGTCTTGCATCATCTGGGATCATCTGGGATCCTCTGTAAATCGTCTGGTCCATCAGGAAGGCGTCTGTAATCCATCTTTGGATTTAGCCAGTCCATCTGGGGTCATCTGGGGGTCTGTATCATCTTGATCTTCTGTTGACCAAATATCTTCTTGGGTTCCAGAGATGTTGGTGACTTCTTCTTGCTTGTTTTCTTGTTCTTGGACGCGTCAACAGTTCTCCATAGTTCCACAGCATTGGACACATGTCTTCATCATCATATCTGGTCTGTCTGGTCGAAGATTTGGGATCTCCTGGTGTATCTGGCTCGGAGTTCTTGGCTTCTTGATTGATCTGGACAAAGTTCTGATATTTTGATGGCTGGTAACATCTGGTTTCAGAGTTGAGGATTCTTCTGGGTTGCTAGGTCGAAGATCTTGATTCTGCTGATGTATCTGGTGTGGAGATCTTGTCCTCCTGGGGATCTGGTCGAAGTTCTTCTTTATTGAGTGTGCTGGAACTTCTGGCTTCGGAGTTTTGGTTATCCTGGTGCATCTGGTTCAGAGATCTTGTTCTCCTCTTGTATCTGGGCGAAGATTTGGATTTCCTGGGGTATCAGGTTCGGGTTCCTCCTTCTCTTGAGTGATATGGTCGAAGTTTGGATTTCCTGGTGTATTAGGCTTGGGTTCCATCTCCTCTTGATGCATCTGGTCGGAGTTCTGGTTCTCCTCTTGTATCTGGTCGAAGTTCTGAATTTCTTGAGGGTTCTGAAGCTTCTGGTTTCGAAGTATTGGTTCTCCTAGCTCATCTGGTCGGAGTATTGGACCTCCTGGTATATCTGGTTCAGAGATCTGGTTCTCCTGGCTTCTCTGGTCGAGGTTCTTGATCTCCTGATGTATCTGGTTGGAGACCTTCATCTTCTGGTTGATCTTGGTCGAAGTTTTGATTTCTTGATGGTTTCTAAACTTCTGGTTTCAGAGATTGGGTTCTCCTGGGTTGTCTGGTCGGAGTTCTGGTTTCCTTGGTAAATCTGGTCTAGAGATCTAGTTCTCCTGATTCATCTGGTCGAGGTTTTGATCTTCTGGGTATCTTCTTCAATTCTGAGGGGTTCTGGGGGTTCTTGGTTCGAAGTTTTAGTTCCCCTGGTGTATCTGATGTGTCTGTTGCATTTCTCCAAGTATCTGGCTCGGAGTTCTGGTGCATCTGGACAGTCTTCTGGTATATCTGGTCGGAGTTCTGGTTTCCTTGGTAAATCTGGTCTGGAGATCTGGTTCTCCTGATAGATCTATTTCGGAGTTCTTGATTCTCCTAAGTCTTCCTTTCAGAGTCTTGGGATCCAGTGTTCTGGGAATCTGGTGTCTGGGTTCCAGATCATCTTGATGTGTCTTGTCTGTCTGTCTAATGTCTGGAGATCTGGTGTCTGGGTTCCAGATGCTTCTTGGTGTATCTTGTCTGTCTGTCCAATGTATCTGGGGATCTGGTGTCTGGGTTCCATATCCATCTTGGTGTATCTTGTCTGTCTGTCCAATGTGTCTGGTCGGAGTTCTGGTATATCTGGAGAGATGTCTGGTGTCTCTGGTCAGAGTTCTGGTTCATAAGGACTCTGGTAGTCCTGGTTTCACAGGTCTGGTTTCCCTGATGTGTCTTGTCTGTCTGCCCCATGTATCTGGTCGGAGTTCTGGTGTATTGGGGACAGAGGTCTGGTATATCTGGTCGAAGTTCTTGATTTCTTGAGGGGTCTGGATCTTCAGGTTTCGGAGTTCTGATGCTTCTGGTCTATCTGGTTGAGAGATCTTGATTCCCAATTGATGTGGTCGAAGTTCCTGATTTCTTGAAGGATCTGAATCTTCATATTTCGAACTTTTGATGCTCCTGGTGTTCTTGATAAAGATATCTTGTTCTCTTGATGTATCTGGTCGAAGATCTGGTTCCTTGATGTTGTGGATCTTCTGGTACAATAGATCTGGGTCTCCATGATTGTCTGGTCGGAGTTCCTGATATCTGGGGCATCTGGGAGCTCTGGTTTCGAAGTCCAAGTCCTCTGGGTGCATCTGAGGGATCTGCCCAATGTATCTGGTCGAAGTTCTGGTTTGATTGGACAGATGTCTGGTAGGGATGGGGGGAGATCTTGTTTCTAGGGGGTTCTTCTGGTTCTGATTCCGCAGTTCTGGTTCCCCTAGAGTATCTGGTGTGTCTGGTGTGTCTGTCCAATGTTTCTGGTCGCAGTTCTGGTTTGTCTGGACAGACTTCTGTCATATCTGGTCGGGTTTCTTCTTTCTGGGGGTTCTGGTTGTTCTGGGTCGGAGTTCTGGGTCTTCTGGGTGCATCAGCTTCCAAGGCGATATTGGAAGCAAGGTTTTCAAGAGCTTGTTATTATGTTACAGCTCAGGTCGCGAGCCCCTAAGGGTAGACGCGAGGACTGTAATATCCAAGTCGGACCTCTTCTAAATCAGGTGGAAACATAAGGCAGTCGTCAAGAGTACCTCTGAGAAGAGTGCTCTTGACGACTGAAGCAAGCCTAGCAATAGAGGAAGGGTTGCCTTCAGAGGGTAGACAGGGATAATCCGATAGAATAACAAGCTAAGGTATAAGCAAGTACATCTACAGCCTTATATACTACTAGAGGGACAAGCTATCTAAGCATTGTATCAAAGTAGGAAATACTCCGCAGCATATCTAGGAGTCATATCCAGTCATATCTAGTCATACTCTGCAGCATAAGTAGGAAATACTCCGCAGCACATCTAGGAGTCATATCCAGTCATATCTAGTCATACTCCGCAGCATATCTAGTAGATGTACAACAAAGATAAGAATGATAGAAGCAGTAGAAGATAGATACCAACTATGCATAACATATGCACAATCAGAATGGAATAAGTCATCGTCAGTTGGGAACAGTGAATAGCAACTGGACAAATGGATGGGATCTGGGGAACATATGATAGATGGATGTCCCAAGGATGCATGTGCACAGCAGATGCATGGATATCGCGTAGTGAGGGAAGTCAAGGGGGAGTCAAGGGGAAGGTGCAAGGAAGGAAGAATAGGGGTAAAAAGCGGTCATAACACCTCTACTACACCGAAATCCTGAATGTCACCCCTACGTCTGCACTGTCGGAAACCACCTCGTATGAAGTGTGGCACAAACGCAAGCCAGACTTGTCCATGTTCAGAGTCTATGGATGTCGCGCATGGGTCAATGTACCAAAATCTGACCGCAAAAACCTCGACTCCCATTCCATCCCTTGCATCTTCCTTGGATTTGCACAAGGATTCAAAGGCTGGCTGTGCTATGATACAGCCACCAAGAAAACCCACATCTCTCGAGACGTGATCTTTGACGAGACTTCTTTCCCTGGTCTCTCAACCAAAGGCAAGAGCACTGAAACTCCTCCAGTCCAATGGGGTGAACTTTGGTCGCATGACGATGACGAGTCTGAAACTCTCTCCACGCCTAGCGTTGATGCCATTCCTCAACCACCTGTTGACCCAGCACCCAGTGCACCTCATGTCGACAATGACGAGTCAGACTCCGATGATGATGATGATCTCCCGGGGAATCCTCCCAACGCCCCTGCTGCCCCCAGAACTCCTATTCGTGCACCTCCCAGAGGTCCAGCGACAAAGGATCTGGCTGACGAGCGCAAGCGTGCATGGTTGAGGCCTCAGAGTGATCCATCTCCCACATCAAGAGCAGAGCACGATTCTCCTGATCCTACACTGAAAGACTTCGGATGGAGCCCACCAGAAGGTGAATTTCCACGTCTACCTGCTCCTACTCCTGCACCAGCACATGTCATTTCTCCTCAAACACTCCGCCCAATGCCACGTCTAGCAGCACCAGCTGCCAAGCCTAATGAACCCTACCTTGTAGCCCAAGGAGGACGACCAACACGTTCAGGGGGTGTTTTGGACTACACTACAATTGCTGGAAAAGGACGAAGGGGAACCCAACCAGTTGCTCGCAGACAGGCTGAAGCACAACAGGATGAGGAACGTGAACCCAGAACGGATGTTGCAGGACCCAGCACTTCAAATCCAGTACCAGCCCGAGGGGGTGCCCAAAATCACGATTTCTTCGGTCTGCCACTTGCTACCCAAACTGGTGGCATGGGAGTCATGAATCTTCAACTCCGCCCCACACTCACGAATCCAAATCCTCCACCACCTCCTAGTCAACCCACTCCAATCGATGCTGCTTCACTCCCAGACGACGACGATGATGACGATGATGAAGAAGCTGACTTGGCTACTGCCTTCAAAGCTAGTCGAGTCATGGAATCCGTCTTCAATGTCTATGGCATCTCAGATGACTTCATCCCAATGTCAGCTGGATGGGAGATTGCAATGGAAGCTGCTTGTGAAAATGCATTCGGCGCAGCTACACGCCCAAATGATGCACCACGGAACTGGAAGGAGGCCATGGCTCGGGATGATAAGGACAAATGGTTGGCAGCTGCTCAGACAGAGATCGACGCCCTGATTGAGAACGGGACTTGGGAACTCGTCCAACTCCCCAAGGATCGAAAGGCGATTGGCTCTCGTTGGGTATTCCTCATCAAACGCGATGCAGATGGAAGAGTTGAACGATACAAGGCTCGTTTGGTTGGTCAAGGCTTTGGACAGTCTCATGGCATTGACTATGACGAAGTATTTGCCCCCAACTACCAGGCTTACGTCTATCCGTACTGTCCTTGCACAAGCAGCAATGAATGGAGAACACATCGAGTCAATCGACATTTCCAATGCCTACCTAACGGCACCATCGAGGATGAATACGAGGTCTATATGAGGCAACCAGAGGGATTCGAAGTCCGTAACACCGACGGTGCCCAGTGGGTATGCAAGCTCAAGAAGGGTCTCTATGGGCTCAAACAGAGTGGCCGACTGTGGTACCAGAAGTTGGCAAAGGAACTTGAGAAGATTGGCTTTGAGCAGCTTTTCTCTGATCCCAGCATCTACCACTGGGTGAAGGACGGTGTTCGTGTCACACTCCCAGTCTTTGTTGATGACATCACTATCACGTCTAAAGACAAGTCCAAGATTGAATGGGTCAAGGAAGCGCTGTCAAGGGTCTTCAAGCTGAAGGATTTAGGACCTACTGCATACCTTCTAGGAATCAAGGTGGAGTACGACCAGGCAAACAAAACTCTGCGTCTATCCCAAACCCAGTACATCAACGACATGCTTGCTCGTTTCCGACTTTCTGACTGCAAACCTGTGACCACCCCTATGGAACCAGGTTTAGCACTGAAGAAAAGCATGTCGCCCACAACTGAAGACGAGAAGGAGGAGATGAGCAAAATCCCCTACTTGAATGCAGTTGGAGCCCTAATGTATCTGGCCATTGGTACTCGCCCGGACATTGCCTACTCAGTTGCAAAATTGGCACAGTTCAACTCCAACCCTGGGCCTGCACATTGGAAAGCGGTCAAGCATCTCTTCCGTTACCTCCAGGGAACCAAGGACCTTAAGCTCACATTCACTCGGAACGAAGGCACTCCATCAGATGAACTCTTCCGCACCTATAGTGATGCAGACCATGGTGGATGCCTCGACACACGCAAGTCTACCAGTGGTTTCGTGATGAAGATGGGCACTGGTGCAGTCAGCTGGTCATCCAAGAAGCAAGCTACCATTGCCAACTCCTCGACTGAGGCTGAATACATCTCAGCATCGTCCGCAGGCTTTGAGATTAAATGGATGCGTTCTCTTTTGGGAGAGCTCGGATTCAATGTCAAGAAGCCCTCGCCACTCATGGTGGACAGTCAATCAGCACTGCGTGTCCTCAAGAATCCTGAAAATCACAGCAGGATGAAGCACATCGACATCAAGATTCATTGGATCAGGAAGGAAGTTCGCGACAGAACCATCGAAGTCCACTTCCTCCCTACTGCAGACATGGTTGCAGACATTCTCACCAAACCCCTTCCTCGGATTGCTGTCGAGCGTCACCGTTTATCTCTTGGTCTCTTTTAGAATCACAACGGTCTTTGCATTGAGGGGGTGTGTTAGAATACAATACTTACATCGTTGTTTCTACGGTTACGATCAGTACAAGGGACACTACTTTCAAAACATTTACTTGTTGCATCGTTCACTTCTCTCTTTCTTATTGTTCTCTCTCTTCTATTTACCCTGCACAGATACACTATTGTTCTTCCCTATATGGACATTCCTTTGTGTAGATATGTATATAGGTAGCTAGTGTGAGTGGGGTGTTCTCTATCGAACTATTCCCACTCACAGGTATGTCATGTATCACTCTACTTATTTCTCTGCTAATATTTATCGAACTATTCCCACTCACAGTGTGTGTTCTGTTGAGGGTTTAATATAGTAGCGAATAGCCTTGGAACCATCCATGAATCCCATAAATTTCATTTTTTGAGATTTCGGGTCCAGCTTTGATCGCGTTTTTGATTCATCAAGTATCCAGACATCACACCCAAATTCCTGAAAATGCGCAACACTTGGTCGCTTTCCATTCCAGGCTTCATAGGGAGTTTTTCCCATTTAATGCTCTGGTTGGTGCGCGGTTTCAGAGATAAGCTGCATGTGCTACTGCTTCATCCCATAAAAATTGGGGTAAGTTGCGAGCAATTAGCATGCCACGAGCTAATTCCAAAAGTGTGCAATTAAACCTTTCGGCAACTCCGTTTTGGGATGGGGAATAGGGAGCGGTGGGTTCTATAATCATTCCTTCTTGTCTGGCTAAGTCCTCGAGCTTTGCATTGATGAGTTCCTTCCCATTATCGAAACGCATGTATTTAGGTGCCCGATTTTGTTTCCGCAGCATAGCCACATGTGCCTTGATGCGATCAAAAGCTTCGGCTTTGTCACGCAGAAAGAGGACACAGATAAACCTGCTTGCATCATTGGTGAAGGTGACAAAATATTTGAATTTGCCAACAGAGGTCTTTGAGGGACCCCATACATCACCCATGAAGCGCTCTCCCGGAATTTTAGACCGGTTTTCAGCTTCTTTTGGAAATGGTCGGTGGGTTTGCTTGGCTTGGATGCACAACTCACAAGATCTTGATGGAATTGATGATTCATCAATTTCAAGTCCATCAACTAATCCTTCGCGTTGGAGTTGCGCCAGGGCAGAGATTGAGAGGTGTCCAAAACGGGCATGCCATTGATCCCATGACAATTTAGGATTTTTGGCTAGGTTGACTTTTTCCATTCCTGGTAATTCTGCTCTCCCCCGCACCTTGTAAAGTCTTGGGTTCTCCATTAAGTCCCCAATGGCCAAGTCTGTCCCATCCATGCCTTTCTTCCTTATCCAACATTTTCCTTCTCCTTGGACTGACCAAAGTCCTGCTGCATCCAGTCGGGGTGTCGAGATTAGACAGTTTTCCGCATCTGGTATGTGGAGCACGTGGTTCAGCTGATGTCGGATCAATTTCCCATTAACATCGCAATTAAGGATGACAGTTCCACAGCCTGCTACTTTGGCTGGTGTAGGGCCAATTCCGCCAACTTCAGCTCCTGGAGTGGTTGTATAGTTGGTAAAGGCTTCCTTTATTGGGCAAATGTGGGATGTAGTACCAGAATCTAGGTACCAATCGTATTTAGACGTGTTGGGTCGATGCGCCATATAGACGACATCATTAAGTGACGGGGATGCTTCGGTTGCTTGATTGGCCCGATTTGGGCCTTTTCGGCCTCTCAGTCCTTGACCTTCCTTCCCGCCTCCTTTATTCCAGCAGTCTTCCCTCGTATGACCCTTCTTCTTGCAGTTTGAGCATTCTTTTCCATTTTCCGGCTTCCTTCCATTATTTCCTCCCTTCTGGTTGTGCGCTTGGAGGGTTGTTCCCATGCTGTCACCGCGCTCCTTCCTTCTTCGGTCTTCCTCAATTAGGATTGCGATGAGCTCGAAAGATGAAAGAGTTGGGGTGTTGTTGCTGGCACCGAGATATGATGAGGTGTAGTTATCCCAGGACTCTGGTAGAGATGTGACAAGTATCATAACAAAATCATCATCTGCAACCTTGTGGCCCATGGCATGAAGTTGCTCTTG
The DNA here is from genome assembly GCA_020736565.1 of Coprinopsis sp. MPI-PUGE-AT-0042. NCBI lineage: Eukaryota > Fungi > Basidiomycota > Agaricomycetes > Agaricales > Psathyrellaceae > Coprinopsis > Coprinopsis sp. MPI-PUGE-AT-0042. Next base: position 13,310 of record JAHBOF010000036.1, read on the forward strand.
GAGTTTTCGGAGGTGTGAGATATGTTCAATCATGTCAAAACCTTCTTCAGCCATTGCCCGATATAGAGATCGTCGAGTCGCCAGTATTCCGAGGTGTCCCTTTGTCTCCTTGACTTGGGTGAGCTGCTTCCATATTTGGGAAGCGGTTTCGGCTCCACTGATATGAATCATTTCACTATCCCCAATGGATAGCTCAATTCGGGTTCTCGCTTTCGCATCACCCGCCTTCCAATCTTTAATTGCTTTGGTCTCCTCTGTTGTGGGAGCATCTGGCTTTGCTGGAGTGGGCATTTTGGCGTTTGCGTCAATATACCGCTCCAATCCTAGGTCCCGTAGGACAGCCGTCATGCGACGTTTCCACGGCATCCAATTATTGGCCTTCAAAGACTCAATTTGGTAGCCTCCTTTATATTCGGACATGGTGGCGTGAGGTGTTGATTAGATTTGGTAAGTGTCGTGGGTGCGATAAGCGTCGAGTGAAAGAGTGAGTAGTTTGAGTTTAGAGTTTAGAGTTGCGCAGGGCTCATAACCTGTTGTGCGCAGTATTAGAGAATATGTGGAATAAGATAATTATTAGGGCCTCTAATGTCGAGGCTTATATACCTACAAATTGTATCTACTAGAATGTACTGTAGTGTACTGTAAGTATCTACTATTGTCTATAATGTTCTATGTAGCTCCAATATCAGTAAGCGAGCACCGGCGGTTAACAAGCGCCGGCGGAGTTCGAATCTTCTCGCGTGCTCGAGAATCTTCAACAATGAGCATGACAGTACTCAGGAGGGTGATGAAGAGAATCCATCTAACTCTGTAGATCGTCGCTCACCTTTGTTGCCTCCACCACATAATCCTTCCGACTCGGATGATGATAGCTCTGATGATGATGGGGATTGTCAAATCCCTGAACGTCCTGAAACTCCCCGAGCGCCATCCCCTCGTACTCCCTCTCCAAAGGTCAAAAGAGAGGAGGACATGACAAAAACCCCGTCAAAGTCTTCAACAGAATGGTTTACACCTCAGGCATACGTCTCCCCCACGCCAAAGGCAAAAGACGAGCCAATCTCCCCTGACGATGGGAGAACTGAGAAAACACCAATTCCTGCTCTGAGACAAATACGTCGTCCACCTAGCCCTTCACCTACTCCCACACCTGCACCCAACAAGGGCAAGGCACCTGCTGTTGCCAAACCTAAGCCAAAAGCACCAGCCACTGGCCAGGCTAAGGCTACGGAAAAGCAGCCTGCAGCACCAAAGTCCAACCCAAACAAGCCTTTTGAGGTTGCGAAAGGAGACCGTCCTGTTCGAGCTGCAGCTCGTAAAATAGTTGACTACCAAGTCCAAGCAGGGAGCAGCAGGAGAGGAACCGTGCCAGTTGCACGCAGGGAAAAGTCAGCCACTCGGCCTGACATTCCAGAGGACGATGACTCTGAGACTACTGTAATTGGTACAAGGACTCGGTCTGTGCAAGAGGCGCAAGATTGAGGGGGTGCACAAAATTCCAATCCAGCGCCACTTCCACAACAACCTACACCAATCGCAGCTCCTGCACCTCAGGTTGGAGGCATAAATCTCATGGACCTTCGTTCTGGTTTCAACCCAAACCCTGCTCGATTTGCACATATCCCTGCATCCTCATCAACTCGCCAATACTCGCCTATGTCTGAGAACCGCTTTGCACCTCTCACTGCTACAAGCATTGAGGAAGAAGATGACGAACCTGATCTGGAGAAGGCCTTAAAAGCTACTTCAGTATTAGAGTCTGTTTTTGACGTCTACGGTGTTACAGACAATCACATTTCTATGATAGAGGCAGTCGACATTGCTCTTGATATAGTAGGCGAAAAGGCTTTTGGTGCAGCAACTCGACCAGATGACGCCCTGCGAAGCTGGAGAGGCAATGGCAAGAGATGATTTGAAGAAATGGCTGGAAGCTGCGCAAACTGAGATCGACGCTCTTGTTGACAATGGAACTTGGGAACTAGTGGAGCTACCTTCAGACCGCAAAGCCATTGGCTCTCGCTGGGTCTTCCTCATTAAGCGAGATGCAGATGGGAGAGTTGAATGGTACAAGGCACGACTTGTTGGTCAAGGATATGGTCAATCCCATGGCATCGACTATGATGAAGTCTTTGCCCCCACAACTCGTCTAGCCTCGCTCCGAGCCATCCTAGCTCAGGCTGCCATGAATGGTGACCACATTGAGTCCATCGACATCTCCAACGCCTATCTCAATGGCAAAATCGAAGATGCATTCGAGGTCTACATGAAACAGCCAGAGGGTTTTGAAGTTCCTAGTCCTAATGGCAAGAAATGGGTGTGCAAGCTAAAGAAGGGTCTATATGGTCTGAAGCAAAGCGGACGACTCTGGTACCAGAAACTTGCAGATGAACTTGAGCACATTGGTTTCATTCAACTTCTATCCGATCCAAGCATCTATACCTGGGCCAAGGATGGTGTTCGAGTCACGCTCCCAGTTTTCGTTGATGACATTACCATAACGTCGAAGCACAAGTCCAAGATCCAATGGGTCAAGGACGAACTGTGAAAAGTCTTCAAGCTGAAGGATCTTGGTCCAACAGCATACCTTCTAGGCATAAAAGTCGAATACGATCGCAAGAACAGAACCCTCCGCCTCTCCCAAACCCAGTACATCATTGACATGCTTGCTTGTTTCCGCCTCTCAGAATGCAGACCAGTCACCACGCCTATGGAACCTGGCATCAATCTCAATAAAAGCCAGCTTCCCAGTTCAGATGAGGAGAAAGAAGAGATGAAGAAGGTTCCATATATGAACACTATTGGTGCCCTCATGTACCTTGCTATTGGAACTCGACCAGACATTGCCTATTCCGTTGCCAAACTTGCACAGTTCAATCCAAATCCTGGACTAGCACATTGGAAGGCAGTCAAGCATCTCTTCCGCTACCTACAAGGGACGAAAGACCTAAAGCTTACCTACAGAGCTGATGGGGATCGACCACATACGTCTGAGCTCTTCCAGACTTTTAGCGATGCAGACTATGGAGGATGTCTTGACACTCGCAAGTCGACAAGTGGTTTTATCATGAAGATGGGTACAGGTGCAGTCAGCTGGTCTTCCAAGAAGCAAGCAACGATTGCCAACTTGTCAACTGAGGCTGAATACATATCTGCTTCTACTGCTGGACACGACATTATCTAGATGCGAAGCCTGTTAGGCGAACTTGGATTCAAAATGGACAAACCGTCTCTGCTTATGGTTGACAACCAATCAGCATTGAGAGTCCTCAAGAACCCTGAGCATCACAGTAAGATGAAGCATATCGATATCAAGATGCATTGGATCCGGCAGGAAATTCGTAGAGGGGCCATCGAAGTTCACTTCCTTCCTACAAACGACATGATTGCGGACATCCTTACCAAGCCGCTACCTCGACTTGCAGTCGAACGCCATTGTATGGCAATGGGACTTTTTTAGTCCATGGACATTACATTGAGGGGGTGTGTTAGAATACAATGCTCATGTCATGTTTTCTTCCTTACATCTCATCGTAGTTACAGAGATTCATTAGTTTAAGATCGGACGATTAACATCTATCGTTTCATATACATCGTATCTATCTTCTTCATCTTCTATCATTCTATCATTTCTATTCGATGACTACAATCTCTTCTATTTATCTTCATCATACATATCTTTGTTGTACAACTACCATCGATACTGTTCATCGATGGGTACTGTGTTATGATCTCTACTTTACATAGCCTCCATAGGTATTTAAGTAGCTACTGCAAGTGAGGAGTTCCCTATCGAACTATTCCCCACTTGCAGGTATGTGTAACAGTATCATCCTACAGTACTCAATCTAACCATCGAACTATTCCCCACTTGCAGTGTGTGTATCGTTGAGGTTTTAACAAGAGCCTCTTCGGTGTAGTATCGTCTGCAGTTTGAACATGCCGGTTGCTACTTGACGCCATGTCAGATCAGGGTGTGGTGGTGGCTTCCAAGAGGCCAAGCCGGTGGTATGTGAGCCGCATTTGTTCCCTTTGGTCTTGCAGCTAATGTCCTATCCATACTAGCTTTCCGGATGGTACCTTTGTCAACAGTGTTGAGATGTTGGGCAGATTAGAATGTAGTAGTGGCTGGTACACGTAGGTGCCGTTTTGTGTAGTTGTATTGTTGCCTGTACATTTGCTGCCTCTGAATACATCTTGTTTCTATGAATTTTGGTCTTGGTTTGTGAATATTCTGTGCCTTTGTACTTGAAATAATGCCTGTAATGCTTGAGAAGTTGTGTGTAACTGATGCTGATTAGTGGAAAACTACCTGCAAATATTGGATTGTACACTGCAATATGTTTGAATTACACTGAATATGATTGCATTTCCCGAAAATTATTTTGGACACCACAGTAGGTTTGGGTAGTTTTGAGTAAGGCGAGTAAGGCGTGTAAACTGGGTAATTCTGGATATTTCAGTGTAATGATGGTGTAATTAGATCTAAATCAAGATGATTGCCTGAGATTACCTTATGGGTTTTCCCTGATGTAATTGATCCAGCCCAATAAATCTTGCATAGGCCCATGATTCAAGTGAATTTCCACTTTTCCTGTGATGCAGCATCCAATTAGCGTCCTCGCTGCCTGCTCAATGGAGGCGCCAGTGGCTATAAAAGGACTTGAGCATCAATGAAAGCCCTCTTACAGTGTTCTGTACAACCAAAGAGTCATGGCAGGCCATTTGAGGCATGGAAAGAAGATGGGCAAAAATGAGAGACCTGGTCCCAGTATGCCAGGTGCCATGCAACAGCAGAATAGCAAGCGTCCAGTCACACGCATGCAGCGGCACAGGTCAGCATCATCCACTCTGACCTTGTGGCATAACAGTGAGTGCGGCTCGCATTTTTTCAACGAGCAGCTTTCGAGATGGCTAGAGGTAGCATACATGGCCCGTTGTTCCAAGTTTCAGCTCGAATGAACAAAGTTTCAAAACCTACCCTTACCAGATGTAAAACACCATATCATCCACAGCAGACGCAAATCAACGGCGATTGTTATGAGATTCCGGGAAAGGTTTCAACGAGTTTGGGCGCACCTCTGTGCAAAGTCGTTCACCGAGTAGCCAAGATTTGATGAAACCTCACATACCCTGCCATCCCGATTCTCGAACCAACCACAGCTGCAGTTCGAACCCAGTGCACTTGAGAGATAAATGTGCGAATCTAGTGTCCTTTAGAAGCCTGCAAATGGTGTCAGAGACACACTGTGCAATATTTGACTGGATGGTACTCACCTGGAACCTTATGATCTACAGAAATGTCGGCTTCTGCCAGTCAGTCAATTTGTGTCCAATCGTTCTGCAAACGCTCGTAGCAGTATGTGTAGTATATGAGGTCTGTTATGCAAAAAAATCAGCCCCAAAGGACAAGATTTCAAAAATCAATCCTTACAAGCCAAAACTCGAAGCGAAAGTCGTTTTGTCCAGACTTCATAGCAATCCCAGATCACCACCATTTCCTGTGAGATTTAGAGGGGTCATTAGCCTAGTTGTTGCGCATACCTTTTAAGTGTCATTGGCATATTAACCAATGTTTGGTGGACTGTGGAGTTCTACATGCCGGCCTTCGACAGCTGAGGTGGGGGAAACATGCTGGATCCTCACTTTGGGTAAAGCTACCTGGCTGGAATGCCAGTCTATGGTCATGGAAACTGTCCATTGAAAGTTTATGCGCCGTTGACTATATGAATTGGGCCCATCAATCTAGGACAGTGGAGAAGGATATGGGCAAGGCCAGATGTCACCGGGGTTAACACTGTTGCAATCCAGATTGGCCTGGCAGGACCAACTTACATGTTGCACAAGCAAAGTGCGATAGAGAATACTACACACAAATTTCACAGCTGTGATGTCGAATGGTGTCTCTGTCGCTTTGGACATCTCCTTTGTCTGCCTCCTTTACCTTCCACTCCATCTCCACAGTCCGGATTGATGTTGTTCCTAGATGGCTCAGGTTGCATCAGTGCAGCCTTGACATGATAAAGGCTAAATTGCACCCCACTGATTATCGCTAGGGCTACTGATAGCCAGTGCGAGCTGACCTTGCAAGCTGAAGATGACAAGCAACTTAGGACCTTGAGCGCCAATCAAATTGGAATGCCTCGGACATGTGAAAGTCACATGGCTCGAAATGATGCAAACATTGGCTGGTATCTCAATGGAAGCCGAGTCAAAATGACTTGGAATTTGGATATGCATTCTGCGCAGGGGTTGGTCATGGGTGGTCATGGTTCGGAATTTAGAAGAAGGGTGGGGGATGTGATTGATAAATTGTGAACATGCCAGTGATAGCTGCGATGAATTGACAGGCGCCTGTTAAGGTCTATGCCTGAGACCTCAATGACAGGTGATCCTCACTTGAAGCTATTTGTTATCCCTCCTTCTCCATATGATATATCACCAGCTCAGACTCCTCCCTGCTTTGTAATTCAATGTTCTCAATCTTTTCACTCATATATTCAAACCCTTTCAGAAAAGACATGCAGTGGTCTCTGATTCGCAAGTAGGAGAGTTTGATACGGACTCCCTCTAGGTGCATGAGAAACCTCGAGCTTGTTGAAGATAATGGGTGAGACTAAGACTTCCAGAAGCTGATGGTTCCTTCACACTGTGCTGGGTAGAGTGGCCACATCAGTGGGAAGGGAATGAAGAACAGTATGGCATGATAAAGAACTTGAAATACTGCTCCTCCAGCTATTCGCTCTTACTACTGAGATTGAAAGGTTTGAATACCCAAAATGACAAGATTCTGAACACATGGAGACATCACAGGAACATGTATAGGACAGATGTGGTCCACAGGCATAGTAAATACAGAAATACAGGACAGAAATGAATTCAAAGACCATCAGGTATATATCAATGATAACACCATACTCCTGAGCTACAATGATCTTGTAGTGTAACACTCCACCCATCTGTCTCCAAGCTTGGTGTTTGGTAGGTTGAGGTGAGGAACAGCTGACACAGGGAAAGTAACAACATTGGAATCATCAGGTAGATGGGCAGTGGGTGGAACAAACATGAGATGGGCTGAGTAGTCAGTGGTGGATAGCAGCCAGCCAGTGTATTGGCCATCTAGACCTTTCTGACGGACATACCGGGGCCTATGTTTGAGTTCAGGCAAAATGTTCCACACTTGGATTGTGCAGCTGCTTGAGCCCGAAACAATATGGGTTCCATCAGGTGAGTAGGCTACAGGCTGGACCCTGCCTGTGTGGCTCTGGAGTACCTTTGTCTGCTCTCCTGTAGACAGATCCCACACTCGGACTGACCAGTCACCCGAGCCTGAAACAACATGGGTTCCATCAGGTGAGTAGGCCACTGCTAGGACCCAGCCTGTGTGGCCCTGGAGGACCTTTGTCTGCTCTCCTGTCGACAGATCCCACACTTGGACTGACTGTTCATCCGAGCCTGAAACAACATGGGTTCCATCAGGTGAGTAGGCCACTGCCCAGACCCAGCCTGTGTGGCCCTGGAGGACCTTTGTCTGCTCTCCTGTAGACAGATCCCACACTCGGACTGACTGGTCAGACGAGCCTGAAACAACATGGGTTCCATCAGGTGAGTGGGCCACTGCAAAGACTGGGCCAGTGTGGCCCTGGAGTACCTTTGTCTGCTCTCCTGTGGACAGATCCCACACTCGGACTGACTGGTCATGGGAGCCTGAAACAACATGGGTTCCATCAGGTGAGTAGGCCACTGCCTGGACCAGGCCTGTGTGGCCCTGGAGGACCTTTGTCTGCTCTCCTGTAGACAGATCCCACACTCGGACTGAGCAGTCAGACGAGCCTGAAACAACATGGGTTCCATCAGGTGAGTAGGCCACTGCCCGGACCCAGTCTGTGTGGCCCTGGAGGACCTTTGTCTGCTCTCCTGTAGACAGATCCCACACTCGGACCGAGCGGTCAGACGAGCCTGAAACAACATGGGTTCCATCAGGTGAGTAGGCCACTGTCCAGACCCCGCCTGTGTGGCCCTGGAGGACCTTTGTCTGCTCTCCTGTAGACAGATCCCACACTCGGACTGAGCAGTCAGACGAGACTGAAACAACATGGGTTCCATCAGGTGAGTAGGCCACTGCCCGGACCCAGTCTGTGTGGCCCTGGAGGACCTTTGTCTGCTCTCCTGTAGACAGATCCCACACTCGGACCGACTGGTCATGGGAGCCTGAAACAACATGGGTTCCATCAGGTGAGTAGGCCACTGCCTGGACCCAGTCTGTGTGGCCCTGGAGGACCTTTGTCTGCTCTCCTGTAGACAGATCCCACACTCGGACTGACTGGTCAGACGAGCCTGAAACAACATGGGTTCCATCAGGTGAGTGGGCCACTGCAAAGACTGGGCCAGTGTGGCCCTGGAGTACCTTTGTCTGCTCTCCTGTGGACAGATCCCACACTCGGACTGACTGGTCATGGGAGCCTGAAACAACATGGGTTCCATCAGGTGAGTAGGCCACTGCCTGGACCAGGCCTGTGTGGCCCTGGAGGACCTTTGTCTGCTCTCCTGTAGACAGATCCCACACTCGGACTGAGCAGTCAGACGAGCCTGAAACAACATGGGTTCCATCAGGTGAGTAGGCCACTGCTAGGACCCAGTCTGTGTGGCCCTGGAGGACCTTTGTCTGCTCTCCTGTAGACAGATCCCACACTCGGACCGAGGAGTCAGACGAGCCTGAAACAACATGGGTTCCATCAGGTGAGTAGGCCACTGCTAGGACCCAGCCTGTGTGGCCCTGGAGGACCTTTGTCTGCTCTCCTGTAGACAGATCCCACACTCGGACTGCCTGGTCATCTGAGCCTGAAACAACATGGGTTCCATCAGGTGAGTAGGCCACTGCAAACACCGTGCTGGTGTGGCCCCGGAGAACTGCCACCTGCTCACTGGTAGAGAGATCCCATATTCGTACCAAGGAATCACCCTGTGATACAACTGCAGCATTGACACCATCTGGGGAGACAGCCAGAGCGTTCACTGTGCCCACCCTGAAGCATGCAACCTGTGCCTGAGCTGCACCCCGTGAATTTATGAATCCAGGAATGCCCCTGAAACACTGCCTCCACTCCTGTGTGATGGCAGAACATCGGGGGAAGGTGGCAAGGGATGATAGATAGAGGTGTGGTGTTGACAGAGCGGCCTTGCTCGTGCTGTGGTATGTAGCAAATGCTGCTGCATCTGCTAGCTTGCCAACCAGTTCTGCTGGATCCTTGAACAACCATGAGCACATTGGACATGGATCATTGCATCCATGGGACTGACCTTGGACTTTTGGGACCATTGCTGAGCATCATGTACCATTCTCTGACAACGTCCACGCTGCTCCAAGAGGTTCATCGCCTCCATCCAGAATAGGATTTGTAGCTGAAGAAACTGATGTAGGCCTTCAACAAGACAATCTGGCTCTTCATGGGACGCGAGGATGAGATGAGCACTCCAGTTGCCGCATGCATATCTCAGGGACCTTGAGATATTGGCATTGATGCAGGCAGGCAGTGTTGTGTTGTCACAATCCAACTGGTAGGAACTGGTGATATCAGCAATGTTGAATCGTAGCTGCTTGCTCATGACATCAAAACATCGGCTTGCAAGACAGCGGTGGTGATTCTCCTGGTTGCAGAAATACTCCTTGGAACGGCGTTTGTTGAAGATGAAGTCCGGGAATGACTTATGGAAACACATGACCAGGCCATCCTGGCTGTAAAGAATGGCATACAGCCGGCGTAGAACACCGTTTGTGATGCCGGGGCTGAGCAGCGCGTCGCCGTCGGCACGACTTGCATTGAGAATGTCAATGGCAACAGACGTCGAGGTGCGCTCAATGGTGCAAAGGAAAGTGTGAAGAACGGACAGACAGTCCTTGAACATCTTTTCGTCGTCGCCATCTCTTGTGTCTACAAGGGATGTCTTGAGAATCTGGAGGTAGAGAGTATCTAGAGTTGCGGTTGCGGCGGGGGAAGGTTGATCAGTGGATGAAGGAGAGGCGGAGAGGAGCTGATGAAGCAGACTCTGTTGATCCTCAATATCACGTTCCTTCACGTACTCCACCACTGTAGCTGCGTGGATGAACAAACCGGCTGCGTCTGATACGAGCTGCTGGATTTGCTGCGTGGTGGCACACTCGGCGAGGTTGTTCTTGAGGTACACCTCGATGTCGGCGCTGCTCTGGTGAAGCGGCACCTCTTCGAGATGGCAGACTTGTTTGTTGGGAAACGATTCAATTCGTTTGACCAAAGCCGGCTCCGACCGACTGGTGACGAAGAATTTGAGGCCGGACAGATCTTGCTGATTGACGACGTCGAACAAAGCACACAGGAATTCTACCCCTCCAGCACCCTCCAGCTCGTCCAGAGCATCGATAGGGAGGGCGTAGCAGGGTTCATCCTTCGCCCGCCATTCCGGGAGGCACTGGACCCAAGGCTCGACAAGAAGACCCATGAGTTGGGATCTTGGGCCATGGTTCACAGTTTCGAACCTTCCGTGCTCCTTCAACGCAACCCGGAAAGCCCTTGATTTGAGTGCGAGATGGTAGACGATTGTCCGAACGATCGATGACGCAGATCGAGTGTCGGAAAACTGGCGCGAGCAGAAGAAGCTGCCGCCTAGTATGACCTTGCTGTCCCCGTCGCGGATGAGGGTTTCGAAAAGGCGGGCAATCGTAAAGGCGATGGTTGTCTTGCCTGCACCTGCTTGACCTGACAGCCAGTACACTATCTCACTGGTGGGAGAGGTGTTGATAGCCCAGCTTATGACACCTTGGATAATATCAACTCGGGTGCCTGGAGTGCATTCACCACGGCCCAGAGCTGCTTCTTCGCCGGATGCGTAGTACATGTGGTCTGCCCGGATGCAGATTTTGAGACGGTCCGCGAGATCTTTCTGTAACAGGGTTGAGAGGTGTTCGGTGATCGAAGGATAAAACGTACCATAAACTCGTCTGGTGGCTTGGTAGTGCCTGATTCCATGTATACGTTTCCTGAATTGATCTCAGCAACTCGCAAAAATCTGGGCCACCCCGTTTCGCACCATAGTTTGTACCCATGAACATATTTCCTGTGTTCGTGATGTTGTATGGGTGTCGCGGAGAGCGGCGCTAGATACAATCTAATCGGCGGAGTCGTCGATCGGTAACGACGGAGGCGGAGGCGGCGATGACGGAGCGGAGAGGCGGAACGGTGCGAGAGGCTCGACCAACAAGTAGTGAAACTACAAGTCGAGAGCAAGGGCGGAGAGAGAGGCTTAGAGCGGAGAGATGACGAGTTAAGGCGTTGTATTGACGAAGAGGTCAAGCTGAGGAAATACAATGAGAACGAGCAGTCTTATATACCCTACAGTAGGTGCTGAGTCGTACTAAGTCAAAGGCCATGTGAGTCGTGCTGACAGAGATAAACAAGGAAGCTGCGCAAGGCAGCGCGAAGGATAAGTAAGAAGCTGCGCAAGGCAGCGCGAAAGATAAGTAATCGTATCGGGCATAACAATAGAAATGAGTCGGGCTGAGTAAAGGAATGACAAAGAAGGGTCGGGCTGCGCAGAGGCAATGCGCGTAGCCGAAGGTGAAATAGTAATCAACGGTAGGAATGTGGAAAGGAACCATCGGGACAAGTGAACGGAGATGAAAGAATAGGGGTAACGGAGATAAGATGGAAAGCGGATCAAGATAAGATAAAAAGGAAAAGATAGGGGCGAAACGATAGGGGCTAACCGGTGTCCACGACATTACCCCCCTCCTATGCTTCATCGTCCTCGATGATTTGAAGGCCTAGGCGGACGTAGTCGGTGGCGGAGATGCGGCGAGGGGCGTCAGGGTTGCGTTCGTGAAATTCGTCGATGTATTCTTGTGAACGAGGGATGAGGTTGGATTCGGGTTCCCAGCTGTTGTGTGAGGCGTCGTAACCAAGCCAGCTGACTTCATAGTAGAGCTCATTCTTCCTGCCTTTCTTCCTCCATTCGCTGTTGAGAATGCTTTCGAGCTCGTACTCCGTCTCTCCTTCGATTTCTACGGCTTCTGGTGGTGGTGGTAAGATGCCGTTGACATCGTTGCCTTTGAAGCGGGAGAGTTTGTCGAGGTGAAAAACGGGATGGATGCGTCGCATGTTGAGAGGGAGTTCCAGCTTGTAGTCGAGGTCGCCGATTCGTTCGAGGATTTTGAAGGGTCCAAGCTGTTTGTCGCCTAAGCTCCGAGATGGAATTCGGACTTTGATGTCGCTGCCATCTAGCCAGACATATTCGCCTACTTTGAAGGTGTCAGAGGCGCGTTTGCCGGCTTCGAATGAGTCTTTCTGGTGTGCTTTGTCCATACGTAAGGCGGCCTCGACGTCTTTACGGACTTCTCGAAGAGTGTCGAGTCGTGTATTGACTGGTCGGAGGGTGGAGTTGGAGCCGATGGGAATGTTGAAGGATGGAAGGTAGCCATAGAGAACTTCGAAAGGTGAATGATCGTGGGCGGAGTGAATACGGGAGTTGATGACGAATTCTGCCATGGGGAGGTGCTTGTCCCAGTCGGTTTGGCGGCGGTTAACGTAGAGGCGAATGTAGTTCTTGACTTCTTGGTTGGCGCGTTCCGTTTGGCCGTTAGCTTGTGGATGGTATGCGGTAGTGAGGCTGGACTTGATGTTGAGTTGTTTGAGGAGGTCGCGCATGAGCTGGGAGGCAAATTGGGGACCTCTGTCGCTGGTGAACTGAAGGGGGAGACCGTAAAGGCGGAAAATTTCACGATAGTAGATGTCGGCCACTCCTTCAGAGCCAATCTTGGTGGTGCAGGGGAAAACGTGGATGAACTTGCTGTAGTGGTCTGTAAAAACGATAGCGGCGTCATGGCCATCTAGAGTGGTGGGTAGAGGTCCGATGAAGTCAACTCCCACGGATTCCCAAGGGCCGTTGGGGACGTCTAGGGGTTGAAGAAGGGAGTGGGGATGCTGAATGTTCTTCTTGCGGGCGCAGGTGTCGCAGCCTTCGACGTACTTTTTGACGAAAGCCCTCATAGAGGGCCACCAGTACTGACGTTCGACTCGTTCGAGGGTGGAGTGAATGCCAGGGTGTCCTGAGGTGGGGTCGTCGTGGCACTGGCGGAGGATGTCCTGGCGGAGTTGAATGTTGTTGGGAACGTAGACTCGGCCCTTGTGATAGATGAGGCCGTCTTCTTCCTTCCATTCGGGTAGTCCATTGACGAGTTTGGCAGGTCCGTTCTTGAGGGCGTTGAGGGCAGTGAGGACGTTGGCTTCTTTTTCACTGGCGAGGCGGATGCGTTCTTCGAGAGGGTTGGCGAATTCATGGTTGGCGGCGAGTTTGGCGAATAGTTCGGGCTTGAGGACTACTTGTTGTCGGTTATCTTCTGCGTCGGTTACTTGGTGGATGTCGAGTCGAGAGAGAGGGTCGGCTTGGGTGTTGGCTTTTCCAGGACGGTGGGTGAGACGGAATTGGAATCGTGAAAGGTAAAGTGCCCATCGGGCGTGGCGGCGGCTGAGATCTTGGGCGGTGCGCCAGTATTCAAGGTTGGCGTGGTCGGTGATGATTTCAAAGGGTTCTGGGAGGCCTTCAAGGAAATGTCGCCAGTCTTTGAGGGCTTCAATGATGGCGAGCATTTCTCGATCATAGATTTCGTAGTTGCGTTCGGCGGGTTGCATGGAGGATGAGCGGAAAGCGATGGGGTGCCAAAGACCGTCGTCGAGCTTCTGAAGCAATGCACCTCCCGTGGCGAAGCCAGAGGCATCAACTTCAATGCGTGTGGGTCGATTTGGGTCCCAAAGTGACAATACCGGGGCGGAAATGAATTGATGGCGGAGCGTATCAAATGCGTCTTGATGTGGCGTACCCCACTGCCAGGGAACATTCTTCTTGGTGAGGTCGTTGAGAGGGCGGGCGATGGTGGAAAAGTCCTTAATGAAACGGCGATAGAAATTAGCGAATCCCAGGAAACCTCGAACGGCGCGTAGATTGCGGGGAGTGGGCCAGTTGCGGACAGCTTCAACTTTGGCGGGGTCCATGGAGATCTCTCCCTCCCTGATGACCAAACCTAGGTACTCGATCTCCATCTGCTCGAAGACACACTTTTCAGGTCGGAGGAAAAGGTCGTGAGCCTTGAGGCGTCGGAGTACTTCGTTGGTGATTTGGCGGTGTTCTTCCAGGGTCATGGTGAAGATGAGAATATCGTCGAGGTAGACAGCGACTTTGCCGGCGGTAATGAGGTCGGAGAAAATGGAATTCATCAGTGCTTGGAAGGTGGCGGGTGAGTTGGTGAGTCCGAAGAACATGACACGGGGTTCGAAGAGGCCTTGGTTGGTTGCGAATGCTGCCTTCCACTCATCTCCTTCCTTGATGCGTACGTTGTTGTATCCCCAGCGAACATCGAATTTGGAGAAATACTTGGCACCTTTGAGGCGGTTGACGATGTCGGAAACAAGAGGGAGTGGGTAGCGATTCTTGATGGTAAACTCGTTGAGGCGACGGTAGTCCTGTACGAAGCGAAGTTTTCCGTCCTTTTTCTTGACAAAGAAGACCGGAGAGGCCAGGGGCGATTTCGACGGGCGGATGTATCCTTTCTGAACATTTTCCTTGATGAAGCGATCCAGTTCTTCTTGTTCATTGGATGACATGGGATAGACCTTGGTGCGCATGTCGGCTGGGGCGTCTGGTGTGAACTCGATGGCGTGGTCCCAGGGTTTGTGTTCTGGTAGACGCTGGGACTCGGATTCAGAGAAGACGTGGGCGTGCTGTCGGTATTGAGGGGGAATCATTTCTTCGAAAGTCTTGACCGGTTTCTCCTTTTCGATTTGTTCGGCGATTTGCTGGGAGTAGGTGAATCCAGCGGCGCACCACAGTTGATCACTGATGTCCTCAAGGAGTCCTTTGCGTTTAAAAGATCGTCGTAGTCGGCGGTTGGCGTTAATACGGCAGAAGGGTGGTGTAGCATCCAATTCTTCAAGAGGCGGGGTGGTAGGAGTAGTAGGTGTCGGTTCAGGAGTAGGTGGGTTAGCAGGAGTGGCAGGAGTAGGATCGGGAGTAGAGGCAGGGGTGGAATCGGGTGGAATGGTGGTACCAGTGGCAACGGATTCATACTCAACATCTATTTCTTCGACGAGGGCGTCTCCTGAGGGGGTGCCGCGATAAGTTGGGGCGGCGTCCTCGTCTGGGATTTCCTCGATAGATACAGATGGAATGGGGCTTGTTGGAGCATGGGGTGGAATGCGAAGTGTACCACGTTGCCAGTCGATGGTAGGATTGAGGTGACGGAGCCAAGGGAGGCCTAAAATGATGTCTTCGCCACCTAAGTTGGTGACAAGGAAGTCTGTCCAGGCGGTGTGATTATCGACGGTGAGCTCGAGGCGGGCGAAATGGGTGATGTATCCAGCGGTATTAGGGGATCCATCGATGTTCTGGAGTTCGATGGGACGGCGGAGTGGGAAGGTGGGGGTGCGGTTTCGTTGTACAAATGGGACGTCTAGGAAAAGTCCTGTTGCACCACAATCAACCATGGGATTGGCTTGGGTGCTGCTGCGGTCGCGACCTCGGATTCGGGCGGGCACACGGAAGTGGGATGAGAGGGGGTTCAATTCTCGAACGGTGCTAAGTTTACAGGTGGTTATCGAATCATAGGCAGAGGAAGCGTACGGAGCAAAGGGTGAATGCATTGCAGCATTGACAGACACCCTCTTTAAAAATCCTTGTGGAGCTGGGAGATCTGGTCGAGGATGCGGAGTTGGTTCTGTTGGTAGGTCTGGAGCTCAGTGGAGATAGTGGTGGGAGCAGGAGCGGGAGTGGCAGCAGGCCTGGCGGTGGCAGCAGAGATGGATGCAGAGAAGGTGGAAGGAGCTGGGGTGTTGAAAGAGGCGCAGGCGTCAAAGGTGACTTCTTCAGTGTTGGTGGCACGGACGCGTTGGGTTCTCCTGAGTCCTCGGTCGCGTTCAAGTCCCATGAAGCGATCCTGGCAGACTCCTTGGATGTGGCCCTTGCGTTTGCAGTAGCTGCACTGTGTTTCCTTGTACTGGCAGTCCCTTTTGAGATGAGTCTTGAGGCCACAGCCGTAGCATCGTCCTTGCATGACTCGCGTAAATTCGTCGCGAGTGCGTCCGGGAGTGCGGGAGGCGTCGACTTGCATAGCCATGGGGTCGGCGGGGGCAGAAGTGATGGTTGGGGTGGAGCTGTAGCTAGATGAGCCCTTGTTCATTTGTCCAGGGCGGGTACGCATGGTGAATTCGTTGTTGATGATGCGGGCGCAGAGTTCATCCAGGGTTTTGGGCTCTTCAACGGCTCCCAGTTGGTTCATGAGGAGCCACATTTGGTCCTCGCGGTGCAACTTGTCGGTGAGGCGTACAATGCCATCCTGCTCTCCTAGTCCCGTGCGAGGGAAGATCTCCTGGAACTTGGTGACCAGTTTGTGGGCGGACTGTCTGTCGTTTCCTTGTCGGAGGGCATCCAGCTCGAGAAGGGCAGACTTCTTGTCGTCGTTGGGTTGGAAGCGCTTTTCAAACTCTTCGACGAATTTCTCCCAGTTGCCAGTGAAGGGGAATGGGTGCTGTGTGATCTTCGCTGTGTCTCCGGAGCTGGAGGCGATTTCCGCATCCACAATCTGTTGGAGAAAGCGGGACGCCCATCCATAGGCATCACCCGTAAAGAAGGAAAGGGCGGACGAGATCCATCTTCGATCATCACGTCCTCCTTTGGTGCTCAGAAGGTCGCGTTGGTGGATTGCCCAATTGGTGAAATAGCGGAGGAAGCGGCGGGAGTCATCGGTTTTGCCTTTGAAGGATTCGGGCTTCTCGACGCTGCTACGGGCAGGTGCGGCGGGTTTGTTGGCGAGTAGTTCAAGTAGTTCCTGGATTTGCTTGGCCATTTCGACTTGGCGTTGCTGAAGCTGGATGGGAGTGAGTTGGGTATCAACATCCATGGTTCCGGAGTTGGAGGGTCCGCCTTGGTGGTCAGCCATGAAGACAAAAAGTGGTTCTTGAGCGGGGATGTCGGGGAGTGGCTTTGGGTCGGGTTTATTGGGAGTGGTCTGAACGAGAGTGGCGAGGGCGGATACTGGTGGTGAAACGGTAGGAGTTGGGAAGCGAAAGTCGGCTGGGAACCAGAAGGGTGATAGCGCTGGGAGGTACTGTGCTTGGGTTGGGAAAACAACTAGGGATCTGTTGATATAGATTTCTTGGATGCTGGGGCTTGTGTAGCGGTAGGGGCACGGTTGGTGATCACAGTCGGCGAAATGCCAGGCGTCGGTGTCTGGGAAGTATTCGTAGTTGACGGAGGTTGCAGTGTTGATGTCGATTCCGTGTTGGAGTTCGGAGCAGTCAAAACTTGCTTCAGAGCTTGAGTCGCTGTCGGAGTTGCTGTGAGCGGATTGGTATGCTGATGAAAGGCTGGTGTCGGGGTCTTGTGATTGACTCGATTCAGAGTCGCTTTCTGGGGGTCTGAATGTTGGAATGGTTGCAGCGGTTACACGGGCGCAAGGGCAGTAGTCGGTACTGCCAGTGCGAAGAGGTAGCTTGACCTAATGTCGCGGAGAGCGGCGCTAGATACAATCTAATCGGCGGAGTCGTCGATCGGTAACGACGGAGGCGGAGGCGGCGATGACGGAGCGGAGAGGCGGAACGGTGCGAGAGGCTCGACCAACAAGTAGTGAAACTACAAGTCGAGAGCAAGGGCGGAGAGAGAGGCTTAGAGCGGAGAGATGACGAGTTAAGGCGTTGTATTGACGAAGAGGTCAAGCTGAGGAAATACAATGAGAACGAGCAGTCTTATATACCCTACAGTAGGTGCTGAGTCGTACTAAGTCAAAGGCCATGTGAGTCGTGCTGACAGAGATAAACAAGGAAGCTGCGCAAGGCAGCGCGAAGGATAAGTAAGAAGCTGCGCAAGGCAGCGCGAAAGATAAGTAATCGTATCGGGCATAACAATAGAAATGAGTCGGGCTGAGTAAAGGAATGACAAAGAAGGGTCGGGCTGCGCAGAGGCAATGCGCGTAGCCGAAGGTGAAATAGTAATCAACGGTAGGAATGTGGAAAGGAACCATCGGGACAAGTGAACGGAGATGAAAGAATAGGGGTAACGGAGATAAGATGGAAAGCGGATCAAGATAAGATAAAAAGGAAAAGATAGGGGCGAAACGATAGGGGCTAACCGGTGTCCACGACAATGGGGCGCTTAAGCCACGGGCTACGAGCCCTTGTGGGCCTAAGAAAGCAGAACAATGAATTGTCAGTATCTACCATGGTGACTCGGAGGAACGAGAAATCTTCGTACATGGGCCTTCCGAAAATCGAGGGACCTCCAGCGGGATGGGTCGTTCTTGTCCTGGGTAGCGATCCCACCCTTGAATCGCATCCCCGTAGTACGGGCTAGAATGGGGATGATCTTGCTCCCGGGTCCATTCTACCCTCCTCTCGGATTGGCGTTGTTCAACTTGCGGAAGGCGAGGAAGGGGTACACGGCCCATCAGCACATCGGCCATCTGGCTTGCATCCGGATTCCAACCGTCCGCCCAACTCAAGTCGCGTATTGGGTCGGGCGGGTTCCAGGTCCATGGAACAGATGGAGTGTCGTTCATTTCTCCTCCCCAGTGACCAGGACCTCCTTGAGGACCATGGTACCCCTGAGGTGAGAGGCTTCTCGATGCTCGCCTTGCTATCATCGTTCCGGCTGGTAACGCGCTGCTCCCCGGAGTTGTCCAGTTCTGTAACAGTCACAGGCGTCAGTGGTGACCACAGAGAAGACGCAGTCGACCATAACTCACATTTCCCGGTCCAGTTGCAACCGTTTGCCGTCTTGCAGGTGGACGATACTGTTCTCTACCCCTTGCGTCTCCTCCGTAACCCTCGCGAAGCTCTCCTTGGTCAGACAAAGACGAGCAGCGGTGTCTCTTTGCTTGTGGTGTCTGGCTGCTCGTCCCTGAGCCTTGTCCATGATGATGAGTTTCAGGTGGTGCGTATTGCCCACTCGAATCCCAATGGTAATAAGGGGATGGCCTCCACTGGGATAGAGCTATTGAGCTCGATGGCTGTCGTTCTGCAAAGGCATCAAGCTTCAATGGCCGTAAAGCGAAATCCAAGCGTTCAGCTCACCTGGTGTTCCCTGGATCGAGTATCCATGACCAGCCATGGCAGGAGCTTGCTGCTGTTGATACGGATAAGGAGATGGCGATCTGGCGATCCTACGGCCCATGTCATCGAACCATCGTTGTTCCTGCTCTCTCTCGTCCATGGTTCAAGTTGTGCTTCCCCCGGTATTGGATTGTTGTAAGGGGAGAGAATGCTGCGAGGGAAGAGAGAGAGAGTAAAGCTGTTGTGTGATCACAGCCAACGCTTGCACCAGAGCATTGGGCCTCGTGGTGCTGTGAACTGTATTATGATTAGCCATTGTTAGAATTCAATTCAAGCACCGACCTTGTAATTTACATCTAAACTTGGATAGCCTGCGGCGCTCATAGACGTAGGTAGATGAAGCAATCGTCTTTACTTGTGCTGGTCATGCTACAGAGATGGGGTGTACTCAAAAAGTTCCTACCCAACAGCGAGAGATTCAGTCAAGACACTCATTCGGGCACCTTGCGCAGCGACATTAACAGCCCGATTCAAGACTCTGTGTTCGCGTATGTGGGAGACAGTAAAGGTCAATAATCATGTTACTATTCAACATTCCGAACAACGAATGCTGTATAGAGAGAGGTACCTGAACGATTTGGAGAGCTCAGCGTAGTTCTATTGAATCCGGAGAAAGTGGTAGACACTTAGAAAAAAACAGGCCCGTCAAGGATCATAATTATCCCATCACCCCAGATGTGCCCAGCAGCCAAATTCGTAGAGCCCATACGAATCGTCGATGATGTCGAAGCAAAGAAAGCAAATGGAATGTTTACGGCAATACCGAAAGGAATTCAGATGTCCGTGGGAATGGGATCTCGCATTCGCGAATCCCGAGCCGCCATCACCTGCCTCTTGCTCTTCACGCTCTACCAGCTTGCTCTCTGGCTTCATTCCCACTCTTCAGATGGGCCAGAACATATCCATGATTTTGAAGCAGCCTTTCGAACCAGGACAAGTATGTTTAACCAGCCTGATCCAACGAAAGCAGCTGCTTACGTCCATGCAACTAGCCATGCTATGATCTGCTCCTCGCAAGAGCTCTGCCTTCCTTCAAGCGCTCACCCGACAAGCCTGGATAACCTCTCCGGGATGTACTGAAACACGAATACTGCTACGGCACATGCACCTCAATGGCCTTCCACATCCCATCCCAAGGCTTCGCCACGTCTACCAGGCGTTTATGCCTGCTGTCTTCCAAGCATCCTGGGCTCGCTTTGGAGATAAACCGGCCAAACTAGGGATGCTTTCTTTTCCCAGCTCAATCCCTACATGCGCAAGCCAGCGCTCGAGCATAAATACCTTGCCCTTCTCGGCTTGACCACACCTGGCATCAAACGATGATAGCTACGGCGGGTTCTTCATCCAAAGGACTCGAGAGTCATGGTATGTTCTAGGCATTTCACCTCGCATGAGTTGGCAGCTAAGCCGTTGCAGGGCTCTCCTCGACAGCGAGGAGTTCCACCTAGATCCCTTCTCCTTCAGACCTCAACGCTTCTCCCCCAAGTGTGGGAGTGAACCGCAACCCGGTTGTAAAGTCATGGGCGTATGGCTTTCGTCGTCGATTTTGCTCAGGTGAGTAGTTGTAGGCCACCCGCCCATTGCCTATATCTCATCTTTCGCTTTCAGGCTGCCAGGAACCGTGTCCGCTTCTTTGGCGGCGGGGACGTTCAGGGTCGTGTTGACGCCGATAGACACTGTCAAGATATCACTACATACACGGCGTCTTAACAAATAGGACCAAGAAGTACGGGATCAGGTCCAAGTGGTACGACCCACTCAGTAGCCATCGCTGCTGCCACCTCCGTAGGCCACAATCCTGTAAGTCTCTTACCTTGGTGGTTGAAATCAAATACTAACATGAAGCAACTAGTGGTTCTGAACTACCCGGGCTCAACCTCCCGATAGCACACTCATCCATCATTTGCGAAGCTCTTACATCCGTCACATTTTCGTTGGGTTCGTGACGCCAGTCGTCTGCGACACCATCTCACAACTCTCCCCGAGCCGCGAGGACATACAGACAAGGCAACGGTACCATGATCGGGTACATGGAACCTGCGAGAACCGTTATGAGAGGCAACGAACGGAAAGGCGTCGTCGAACGACTCGGCTCGAGACCACAACCTGCCGAATTTGATGTTCCCTACACCCATTCCGATGACGACAGATTCAGCGTCGCAAACACGGAGAACCTGAATCGAGGCAGCAGCGTCAACGTCGGTGTCTACTCAGGAAGCCTCCGCCACCCCATCTTTCACACTCATATGTTCCAGTGACATACGCTCGCCATCTCCACCCCCTCTTTGTAGTCAATCATCCGCGTAGTCGACCCAAGGACAATGGCTATAGCCATCCTCGAAACGTGGCTGGATCGACCTCGGGACCTCCCCCTCGACGTCTCCTCCCTAGGCGCAGCTGCCCCCAGACAGACCGTACCCAGAACCCAAAGCACCATGCAAAAAGGCCGTTTTGAATGCCGTCGACGGAAGTGTGTCGTCACCCCCGCCTTGCCCTTTACCACAAAGCTTCACCTTACCACGGCTGCTGCTCGTCACTCGATTGCAAGACGAAGCGACCCGCTACCGAGCCTGGAGCTGTTTACGCTGGATGGGTTCAGCCGACGCTGGGACGAGGAGGCGATAGTCGCGTTGTTGTACCCTTCTCCCAAGGTGCATTCGATACGGTTCACACCGTGTACTCGGCACCATACGGAGGACAAGCGCGAGATGCAGCGAAGCCACCGTGCCCCAAGTGGTGATGGTGCAAGGTCTGCTCGACGACGAAGAACGGGGCAAGAGGCAGCTGTTAAGACGGACAACCCGCTGGAAGTTCCTCACCTAAAGTCCCTCCAGATTCGGGACGCAGAAACCGCGGCACCCGTCTTTGACGCCGTGACGTCGCGACGGTTCCAAAACTCAAATACCTCCAACTATCGGCGTGCAGCCAAGACTTCGGCGAGCTGAAGACGTCCTTTCGGGCTTCTTAAGATCTAAATTACCAACCTTCATGTCGTTTCGCTGCTCCAAAACCGCCTCGTCGACCTCCTCGAGGTGCCCTCCCTATCAAATCTCTACGAACCTTTCGTCGGCTCTAAAGTGTCAAGATTCATGCTCAGCGCGCTCGCTCACTCATTCGTCCCGATGAGACAAGCTGCTTCCAGATCTCTCGAAGCTCCACCTCAAGCACTGCAACACGAACGAAAAGGACATGGTTCTGATGCCAGGGCAGAGGACGCGACGGATAGGGCTGGCGATGGGAGGTTTAGATTGGTCGGCGGAGCTAACGACCATCGAAGATGTCCCGGAACTGTTCACACTGCACTTGGACTCGCGAATGTCGAATATGTGTTCTCGGGAGGACCAAGTAGCTTATTGAGATACCCTCCCTTGTACAGTATCTGTTGTATTCCCGTCTGTTGCTGTCGATCCAGGTCATCTGGTTGATGAAGGATAATGGTGAGAGGACGTAGAAGCCATAGCAAACCTGGACAAGGCAGCTAGCACGGTTTCGAAATATCAAGCTGGAGAGAAGAACCCCTCTGTCGTAGGGCTTGACTCCGAAGCCCTGGGGAGGTAGAGAATGGGGCGCACAGCTCGTCCAATTGAGCAAGGAGGGGTAGGGCGATCATCGTGAATGAGAGAAACCAATCTCTCTCCCTAAATGTCACCAGCGAACGTCTCAGATGTCTGCCAGAGAGATAGAACATCCACGACTGTATTGGCGTCCTATGAAGTCCGAGTTGTAGAATTGATTCACATCCCACCACCCAGCCCGCTTCTATCCTCTCGAATGCCCCTTAGGCGGCAGGATTTGCATAGTACCGACTCGGAGTGTCGACAGGAATGAACATCATGACCCAACGAGCCCGAAATCTGCATGAACGTAGGTACCACAAGGCAAAGTAGAAGTCAGCCGTGGTCTCACTATTAGAGAATACCTTGCAACAAGTCGTAACCTATTCAATCATCTCCTCCCTATCCAAAGCATCCTGATTCCCATGCATCGCAACGCTACTATCAAGCCGAATGTACCGCGTTCATTGGCAGGTGAGCAGTAAGAGGTACGCCAAGTCAACTGTTGCATCCGGCCAGCCCCAATAAAAACTATTACTGAAGACTTTCTTCTCCCAGTTTCTGGATTTAGATGTGCGTTCTGTGCAGGGGTTGGCCGTGGAGGTCATGGTTTGGAACTTATAAGAAGGGTGGGGGATGTGAGTGATCAATTGTGCACCCAGTAATGGCTGCCACAAATTGATAGGCGCCGGTTAAGACGAACGCTTAGTGCCTCGATGGTAGGCTATCGTCGCTTGAATCTCTCTTATTGCTCCATCTCTAACCTATCATCTCAGAATCCTCCCTGCTTTGTAACTCGACAGTCTCCATCTTCTTATTCATATATAGAAACCCTTTCGGAAAAGACATGCAACGGTGGTCTCCCATCCAAATGTGTGAGAGCTCGATATGGACACCCTCTAGGTGCCTGAGAAACGTCGAGCTTGTTGAAAATAATGGGTGAGACCAAGACTTCCAGAAGCTGACATACCGATGTCTCGTCCACACTGCGCAAGGTAGAGCTGGCACTTAAGCAGGAACGAAATGAACAATGATATGGCATGATGAAGAACTTGGAAGGCTACTCCTCTAGTTATTTGTGTTAACTACTGAGATCAAAAGGATGGACACCTAAAATGATGAGATTCTGAACACACAGAGACATCAAAGAAAACATGCATATAGGACAGACATGATTCACAGGTACAGTAATTAGAGAAATAAGGGTAGGACAGAGACAAGTTCAAAGGCCATCAGGTACACCATGCTCTTGAGCTAAAATGACCTTGTGGTGTAACACTCTGCCCATCTATCTCCAAGCTTGATGCTTGATAGGTTGAGGTGAGGAACAGCTGATGCAGGGAAAGTGGCGACATTGGAATCATCAGGTAGATGGGCTGTGCGTGGAACAAACATGAGATGGGCTGAGAGGTCAGTGGGAGACAGCAGCCAGCCAGTGTATTGGCCATCTGGGCCGTTCTGACAGATATAGCAGGGTCTATGTTTAAGTTCCCACACTCGGACTGAGCAGTCATCCGAGCCTGAAAGAATGTGTGTTCCATCCGGTGAGTAGGCCACGGCTCGTACCTGGCCAGTGTGGCCCCAGAGGACCTTGGCCTGCTCTCCTGTAGACAAATCCCACACTCGGACAGAGCGGCCATTTGAGCCTGAGGCAACATGGGTTCCATCAGGTGAGTAGGCCACTGCATGGATTGAGTTGGCGTGCCCCCAGAGGACCTTTGCCTGCTCTCCAGTAGACAGATCCCACACTCGGACTGAGTAGTCGTCTGAGCCCGAAACAACATGGGTTCCATCAGGTGAGTAGGCCACTGCAAGGACTGGTTTAGTGTGTCCCCAGAGGACCTTTGCCTGCTCTCCTGTAGATACTAGATCCCACACTCGGACTGAGTGGTCATTGGAGGCCGAAACAACATGGGCTCCATCAGGTGAGTAAGCTACTGCAGAGACCCTGCTAGTGTGGCCCCAGAGGACCTTTGCCTGCTCTCCTGTAGACAGATCCCACACTCGGACTGAGTGGTCATTGGAGCCCGAAACAACATGGGTTCCATCAGGTGAGTAGGCCACTGCAAGGACCCAGGCAGTGTGGCCCCAGAGGACCTTTGCTTGCTCTCCTGTAGATGGATCCCACACTCGGACTGAGCAGTCATGTGAGCCTGAAACAACATGGGTTCCATCTGGCGAGTAGGCCACTGCTTTCACCATGTCATGATGGCCCTGGAGGGCCTTTGCTTGCTCTCCTGAATGCAGATCCCACACTCGGACTGAGTGGTCATTCGAGCCTGAAACCACATGGGTTCCATCGGGTGAGTAGGCCACTGCAAGGACTGAGCCAGCATGGCCCTGGAGGACCTTTGGCTGCTCTCCTGTAGACAGATCCCACACTTGGACTGAGCAGTCAGATGACCCCGAGACCACATGGGTCCCATCAGGTGAGTAGGCTACTGTGCGGATAAAGCCAGTGTGGCCCTGGAGGACCTTTGCCTGCTCTCCTGTAGATAGATCCCACACTCGGACTGAGCGGTCATCTGAGCCTGAAACAACATGGGTTCCATTGGGTGAGTAGGCCACTGTGCGAACCAAGTCAGTGTGGCCCTGAAAGACCTTTGCCTGCTCTCCTGTAGATAGATCCCATACTTGGACTAAGTGGTCATTCAAGCCTGAAACCAAATGGGTTCCATCAGGTGAGTAGGCCACTGCAAGGACTGAGCCAGCGTGGCCCTGGAGGACCTCTGCCTGCTCTCCTGTAGACAGATCCCACACTCGGACTGAGCAGTCGTGTGAGCCTGAAACAACATGGGTTCCATCAGGTGAGTAGGCTACTGCCCGGACCCAGCCAGTGTGGCCCTGGAGGACCTTTGCCTGCTCTCCTGTAGACAGATCCCACACTCGGACTGAGTGGTCATCTGAGCCCGAAATAACATGGGTTCCATCAGGTGAGTAGGCCACTGTGCAGACCCAGTCAGTGTGGCCTTGGAGGACTTTTGCCTGCTCTCCTGTAGACAGATCCCACACTCGGACTGAGCAGTCGGATGAGCCCGAAACAACATGGGTTCCATCTCGCAAGTAGGCCACTGCAAGGACCATGCCATGATGGCCCTGGAGGACTGCCACCTCCTCACCAGTAGACAGATCCCATATTCGTACCAATGAATTTTGTTGTGATACAACTGCAACATTGACACCATCTGGAGAAACAGCAAGAGCCTTGACTGCTCCCACTGTGAAGGATGCAACCTGTGCCTGAGCTGCACCTTGGGCGTGGATGAACCCAGGAATACCCCCTAAATGCTGCCTCCACTCCCGTGTGATGGCAGAATCTCGGGGGAAGGTGGCAAGGGATGACAGATAGAGGTGTGGTGTTGACAGTGCTGCTTTGCTTGTGGCATGATAAGTAGCAAATGCTGCTGTGTCTGCTAGCTTGCCAACCAGTTCTACTGGGTCCTGAAACAGCTATGAGTACAATTGCCATTGATTGTTGCATCTGTGGCACTGACCTTGGACTTTTGGGACCATTGCTGAGCATCACGCAACATTCTCTGACAACGCCCCGCGCTGCCCCAAGAGGTTCATCGCCTCTATCCAGAATAGGACTCGTAGCTGAAGGAACCCATGTAGGCTTTCGACGAGACAATCTGGCTCTTCATGGGATGCAAGGATGAGATGAGCACTCCAGTTACCACATGCATATTTCAAGGGCCTTGAGATATTGGTGTTGATGCAGGTCGGCAGTGTTGTGTTGTTGCAATCCAGCTGGTAGGAACTGACAATATTGGCAATGTTGAACCGTAGCTGCTTCTTCATGACTTGAAAACATCTACTTGCAAGCCGGCGGTGGTGCTGCTCCTGGTCGCAGAAATATACTTTGGAACGGTGTTTGTTGAAGATGAAGTCCGGGAATGACTTGTGGAACCACATGACTTGGCCGTCTTGGCTGTAGAGGATCGCGTACAGTCGGTGTAGAACCCCCTTGGCAATGCCGTCGTCAAGCAATGGGTCATCATCGCTGCAACTGGCGTTGAGGATGTCAACAGTGACCGAGGTTGAGGTGCGTTCAATGGTGCAAAGGAAGGTATGGAGAATGGACAGGCAGTCTTGAAATAACTCGGGATCGTTGCACTCTCGTGCGTCAATGAGGGATGTATCCAGAATCTGGAGGTAAAGATTGTCCAGAGTCGCAGTTGCACCATGAGAAGCCCGACGGATGGAAGAATCGGAGGAGAAAGATGCAGAGAGGACTTGCTGCAGCAGACATTTTTGCTCCTCAACATCGCGCCCCTTCACGTACTCAACCACTGTGGCTGCATGGATGAACAGCCCGGCTGCGTCTGATACGAGCTGCTCAATCTGCAGTGCGGTGGCGCACTTGGCGAGATGGTTGTTGAGGTACACCTCGATATCGGCGCTGCTCTGGTGAAGCGGCACCTCTTCGAGACGGCAGACTTGTTTGTTGGGGAAAGATTCGATTCGTTTGACCAAACTCGGCTCCGACCGACTGGTGACGAAGAATTTGAGGCCAGATAGATCTTGCTGATTGACGACTTCGAACAAAGCACGCAGGAATTCCACCCCTCCAGCACCCTCGAGCTCGTCCAGAGCATCGATAGGGAGGGCGTAGCAGGGTTCATTCTTCGCCCGCCATTCCGGGAGGCACCGGACCCAAGGCTCGACAAGAAGACCCATGAGTTGGGATCTCGGGCCATGATTCACAGTTTCGAACCTCCCGTGCTCCTTCAACGCAGCCCGGAATGCCCTTGATTTGAGTGCGAGATGGTAGACAATTGTCCGAACGATTGACGATGCAGATCGAGTGTCGGAGAACTGGCGCGAGCAGAAGAAGCTGCCGCCTAGTATGACCTTGCTGTTCCCGTCGCGGATGAGGGTTTCGAAAAGGCGGGCAATGGTCAAGGCAATGGTCGTCTTGCCTGCACCTGCTTGACCTGACAGCCAGTACACTATCTCGCTGCTGGGAGAGGTGTTGATGGCCCAGTTTATGACACCTTGGATAATATCGACTCGGGTGCCTGGGGTGCATTCACCTCGGCGCAGAGCTGCCTCTTCGCCGGATGCGTAGTACATGTGGTCTGCCCGGATGCAGATTTTGAGACGGTCCGCGAGATCTTTCTGTAACAGGGTTGAGAGGCGCTCAGTGGTCAAACGATAACGCGCACCATGAAGTCGTCTGTTGATCCTGAAGCGACCGATTCCATAAAGACGTTTCCTGGATTGATCTCAGCGACTGGCAAAAGGGTGGAAAACCGCATTTCGTACCATAGTTTGTACCCATGAACATGTTCCCTGCGTTTGTGACGTTATATGTAGCGCTCGTCCCTGTGCCTTGTCCATGTTGAGTGTCGAGTGGCGCGCGTTGTCCGCTTGTATCCCAATGGTGATGAGGGGGTGTCCTCCACTGGGGTTGAGGTACTGAGCTCGATTGTTGCCGTTCTGAAGACACGTTAGGCTTTGAACAGTGTAATGCAACATCTAGATGTTCAACTCACCTACTGTTCCTTGGATTGAGGATCTGTCGACCGACACTCCAGCGGCTGGCTGAGCTGGCTGTCGAGATGGAGAAGGGGACGGCGATCTGAAGATCCTTTGGCTCATGCCGGGCAACCGTCGTTGCTCCTGCGCTCCCTCGTCCATGCTCAAGTTGTGCTTCCTCCGGTATGCGGTTGTTAGAAGGGGAGAATGCTGCGAGGAAAGGGAGAGAGCGAAAGCTGCTGTGATCACAGCCAGCACCTGCACCAGAGCATTGGGCCTCGTGGTGCTGTGAACTGCATTATGATTAGCCTTTGTTTAGAATCCAATTTAAGCACCGACCTTGCAATTCACATCTAAACTTGGATAGGCCGCGGCGCTCATGAGCGTACTTAGATGAAGCCATTGTCTTTACTTGTGCTGTTCATATCCACGCAAGACGGCCAGGCCGCTGTTGTGTGCTCGAAGGGTTCCTACCCAGCAGCGAGAGATAAGTAGAGTCAAGATACTCATCCGGCCACCTTGTGCAGCAACGTTAACAGCCCGAATCAAGACGCTGTGTTCACATATGTGGGAGGCAGCAAAGGTGAATAACCATATTTCTATCTAACATTCCGAACAACAGACGCTGTAAAGAGGTACCTGAAGAATTAAATCAGCGCAATTCCATTGAATCCGGAGAAAGTTGTAGACACTTACAACAAAATAGGCTCTTCAAAGGAAATAACTATTCCAGAACCACAGATGTGTCCAGCAGCCAATTCGCAAAGCCCATGCCAGTCGTCGATGTCGAAGCAAAGAAAGCAAGTGGAAGGTACGTGCGGTAATGGACGACTGTCCGTAAGATTTAGAACGCCTTTTCTAATTTCTAAACCTAACCGGCAGACATGCCGGACGTGATGGCGTCCATTTTGGGATGTGTAAAGCGACCGCTGTCAAGAACTGTCAAGCACGACCCCATCCTAGATTCTGAGTCTGGAAGAGGGTACCCCCCCCCCCCCCCCCTCTCCAGACTCAAACTTGCGTTCTAAACGACTCCAAACGTCACCCTTTCCAAATCGGGGCAAAACACTTACGAGAAACTCCCATCCCACGCATCGTCCTCCCGCCCAACCCCAGCGTCCGTGGTGTCCAAAGGGCTCTCCTCGCTGCCTCCTGTCCTTGTTTTATGTTACAGATGCTTGGATTGGGTTTCCGCTGCTAAATGGATCAGTTTTCTTGAGGTTAATCTTGGTGATTTCCTGGATCACGCTCAATACGCAATGGACAGGGGCTATCCTGGAAGGGACTGCGTGTCGCTTTTCCTAGATTCTAAAATGGCTTACGGGTTTGATTTTTTCTCTAGACTAAACAACGCTTCCCACGATTTAGCATCTAGAAAATAGAAAACCGTTCTAAATCTTACGGACAGTCGTCCAATGATACGAAAGGATTCAGAAAGTCCGTGGGAACTGGGTTGCGCATTCCCGACCCCGCCATCATAGCCTGTTGTCTCATTTCTTCGCCCTGTACCAGCTCGCCCCTGGCTCGATCGCATTCTTCAGACGGGCAGAACCGCGCAAACTAATCATTCAAGTGGCCTCGGACCTCTGTAAACAGCCGAGGATAAGTACGTCTAATGAGTGTCATCTAACGAAAGCAGCTGCTAACGTCCGTGCAGCTAGTTATGTTCATACGGGTCTCATGATCCGCTCCTCGCAAGAACTCTGCCTTTCTTCAAGCACTCACCCAACAAACCTGCGTGACCTCTGCGGGCTGTACTGAAACACGAATACCGCTACGATACATGCACCTCAACGGCCTTCCATATCTTCCCATCCCAAGGCTTCACCGCTTCTACCAGGGTTTTACAGCTGCTGTCTTCCAAGTATCTTTGGCTCGCTTTGGAGATAAAAAGGCCAACGCAGGGATCCTTGCTCTTCTCCGCTCAAACCCTTACATTCGCAAGTCAGCGCTTGAGCATAATACCTTGCCCTTCTGAGCTCTACCACACCTGGCATCAAACGACAATAGCTACGGCGGGTTCTTCATCCAAAGGACTCGAGACTCGTCATGGTATGTTCTACGTAACTCACTCCAGCTGAATTGGTAGCTAAGCCGTTGCAGGGCTCTCCTCCACAGCGAGGAGCTCTACCCAGATCCCTTCTCTTTCAAACTTGAACGTTTCTCCCCCAATGTGGGTGAACCGCAACCCCCCGGTTGTAAACATGGGCGTCTAGCTTTGGTCGTCGACTTTGCTCAGGTGAGTAGTTGCAGGCCGCTCGTCTCTTGTCTGTCTCTCATCTTTCGCTTTCATGCTGCCAGGAACCGTGTCCGCTTCTTTGGCGGCGGGGACGATCAGGATTGCGTCGACACCGATAGCCACCGTCAAGATATCACTACATACACGGCGTCTTAACAAATAGGACCAAGAAGTACGGGATCAGGTCCAAGTGGTACGACCCACTCACTAGCCATCGCTGCTGCCACCTCCGTGGTCCACGATCCGGTAAGGCTGTTTGTTATCTTGGTGGTTCAAATCAGCTACTAACATGAAGGAACTAGTGGTTCTGAACTACACACGTTCAACCTCCCGATATCGTATCCAACATTGGAGAAACTCTGACGACACGATTGGGTTCGTGACGCCAGTCGTCTGCGACACCATCTCACAACTCTCCCCGAGCCGCGAGGACATACAGACAAGGGAACAACACCATGCTCGGGTACATGGAAAGCTGCGAGAACCGTTATGAGAGGCAACAAATGGAAAGGCCTCCTCGAACGACTCAGCTCGAGACCGGGAACAGCCGAAGCTTGATCTTCCCTACACCCATTCCGATGACGACAGCGTCGAAACCGCAAACATGGAGAACGGAGACGCTGAATCGAGACAACAGCGTCGACGCGGGTGTCTACTCAGGAAGCCTCCACCACCCCTTCTTCCATACTCATATGTTCCAAGTGGCGTACGCTCGCCATCTCCACCCCCTCTTTGTAGTCAACCATGTGCGTAGTCGACCCAAGGACAAGGGCTATAGCCATCTTCGAGACCTGGCTGGATCAACCTCGGGACTTCCTCCTCGACCTCTCCGTCCTACGGCACAGCTGCCCCCCCCAGACAGATCGTACCCAGAACCCAAAGCACCATGCAAAAAGGCCGTGTTGAGTGCCGTCGACGGAAGCGTGTCGTCACCCCCGCCTTGCCCTTTACCACAAAGCGTCACTTTAACGTGGCTGCTGCTCGTCACTCTATCGGAAGACGAAGCGACCCCGCTACCGATCCTGGAGCGGTTTGCGCTGGTCATCTGGTGCTGGGACGAAGAGGCGCGAGTCGTGTTGTTGCGGCTCTTGTACTCTTCGCCCAAGCTGTGTTCGATGGTTCACACCGTGCATTGGGCACCACATGGGCGACAAGGGCGAGATGCAACGAATCGATATCCCCCATGCTGCTCCCCATGCTGCCTCCCTCGTGCTCCGTTACGACCAATGAGGAAGAATCCAGATGTCCGTGGGAACGGGATGGCGCATTCCCGAATCCCATTCCCAAGCCGCCATCACCGCCCCTGCTCTTCACGCTCTGCCAGCTTGCTCTCTGGCTTGACTCCCACTCTTCAGATGAGCCGGAACACATCATGATATTAAAGCAGCCTTGCGAACTAGGGCAAGTACGTTTATTGAGCCTCATCCCACGAAATCAACTACTAACGTCTTTGTAGCACGCTATGTTCTTACAGGTCTTAGGATCTGCTCGACTGTCTGCCTGCCTTCAGGCGCTCATAGGAGAACTCTGAATAGTTTCTCCGGGCCGTAATGAACTACGAATACCGCTACGGCGCATGCTCCTCAACGGCCTTCCACCTCCTCCCATTCCAAGGCTTCACCGCTTCTACCAGGGTTTTACAAGCTGCTGTCATCCAAGCATCCTTGGCTCGCTTTGGACATAAAACTACCAACCTAGGGATCCTTGCTCTTCTCCGCTCAATCCCTACTTGTGCAAGTCAGCGCTTGAGCATAATACATAGCTCTTCTCCGCCTACAGCGGGTTCTTTATCCAAAGGACTCGAGATTCATGGTATGTTCTACGCATTTCACTTCACATGAATTGGCAGCTAAGCCGTTGCAGGGCTCTCCTCGACAGCGAGGAGTTCCACCTAGATCCCTGCTCCTTCAGACCTCAACGCTTCTCCCCCAAGTGTGGCAGTGAACCGCAACCCGGTTGTAAAACCATGGGCGTATGGCTTTCTTCGTCGATTTTGCTCAGGTGAGTAGTTGCAGGCCACTCGTCTCTTGCCTGTCTCTCATCATCTTTCGCTTTCAGGCTGCCAGGAACCATGTCCGCTTCTTTGGCACCGGGGACGTTCAGGGTCGTGTTGACGCCGATAGACACCGTCAAGATATCACTACATACACGGCGTCTTAATAAATAGGACCAAGAAGTACGGGATCAGGTCCAAGTGGTACGACCCACTCAGTAGCCATCGCTGCTGCCACCTCCGTTGGCCACGATCCGGTAAGGCTGTTTGTTATCTTGGTGTTTCAAATCAGATACTAACATGAAGGAACTAGTGGTTCTGAACTACACACGTTCAACCTCCCGATAGCATATCAAACATTTGCGAAGCTCTGACAACACGATTGGGTTCGTGACGCGAGTCGTCTGCGACACCATCTCAAACTCTCCCCGAGCCGCGAGGACATACAGACAGGGCAACGACACCATGATCGGGTACATGGAACTCGAGAACCGTTATGACAGTCGGCGGATGGCCATCCCTCAACATCCTCCCAAACGACCTACGAGACTTGATCCTCCCCTACACCCATTCCGATGATGACATTGTCAACATCGCGAGCACGAAGAACGGAGACGCTGAACCGAGACCACAGCATCGACGTGGGTGTCTTCTCAGGCAGCCTGTGCAACCCTCGTTCCTTGCCTACGTCTGTTCCAAGCGGCGTACGTGGGCTCGCCATCTCCACCCCCTCTCCCCGCGGTCAAACATCCGCGTAGTCGAGCCCAGGACGAAGGGCATCGCTATCTTCGAGACCTGGTCGGATCAGTCTCAGGACGACCCCTCTCGACCTCTTGGTCCTCCAACGCAGGTGCACTCGAGATCCCAAATAGAGCGTACCCAAATCCTCTGCCCGATACGGAGCCCAAAGCATCGTGCAACAAGGCCGCCTTTGAGTGTCCTCGATGCGACGTCACCCCCACCTTGCGCTTTTACCACAACCTCGCCAAAGCTTCACTTTAACGTGGCTGCTGCTGGTCAACTTTACCGCAAGACGACTCGGCGACCGCCGCCACCGATCCTGGAGCGGTTTACGCTGGTGATACGGTGCTGGGACGAAGAGGCGCGAGTCGTGTTGTTGCGGCTCTTGTACTCTTCTCCTAGCCTCCATTTGATGCCATGCACACCGTGCCCTTGGTACCATACGTGCGACAGAGACAAGATGCGGCAAAGCCATCGTGCCCCAAGTGGTGATGGTACAAGGCCTCCTCGACAACGAAAAAGGGATAGGAAGCAGTTGTCGAAGATGGGCCTCCGCTAGAGGGTCCTTCCCGGGATGCTCGAGAGATTCGAAACGTGGAAATCCCGGCACCAGTCTTTGACGTCCTAACGATTCTAAAACTCAAACACATCCAACCAGTGTGCAATCAAGACTTTGGTGATCCGAAAACTTCCTTTCGGGCTTCTTGACAAGCTCTAAATTACAAGCCTTCATGTCGGTTCGCTCCTCTAAAACCGCCTCGTCGACCTCATCGAGGTTCCCTCCCTATCAAATCTCTACGAACCTTTCGTCGGCTCTAAAGTGTCAAGATTCATGCTCAGCGCGCTCGCTCACTCATTCGTCCCGAGGAGACAAGCTGCTTCCAGATCTCTCGAAGCTCCACCTCAAGCACTGCAACACGAACGAAAAGGACATGGTTCTGATGCCAGGGCCGAGGACGAGACGGACAGGTCTGGCGATAGGAGGTTTAGTTCGCAAAGCCAACAGGCACGATAAACCAGACGTTCGTGGGAACGGAATCGGGCATTCCCGAATCCCGAGCCGCCATCACCGCCCCTTCCAATTGGCGCTCATGCATCTTGGAGAGCGTCCTTCTCTAGGTCTTTAAACTCTAGTAGCTTTTTATCTCTTCCTCCATTCACGCTCTGTAAAATAAGCCATAGCTTTGCGAACGGATCACAAAAAGTACCCTTCGAAAGCCCAAGGCGAGTACGTCCGGCAAGCCTCATCCAACGAAGCAACAGCTAACATCCATGTAATCAGTCATATTCATACAAGTTTTCATGTTCAACGTTCATCCGTGGCAAAGGCTACACACTCCCTCAAGCGGTCACCCAAGAACCCTCAACCTCTCCGAAACATAATCAACTACCAACTCCTCTACAGGACATCCACCTCAACAACTTACCGTACCAGGCCCTCGCAAGCCTTTACTTCGTTGGTCACCATTCGGTAAGCTGCGTATTATCTTGGTGGCAGAACTCAGATGCTGACGCGAAGGGACCAGTGGCTCGCAACGTACAAACCTCCTCACACCACATGCATCATTCGGGGAGTTCGTATGACGTGCTTTCATCGGCTTCATGGCGTCAGTCGTCTGCGACGCGATCCCCAGGCGTCTGACATACGGACAAGGCCTGCACCTGGTGCATGGAAGCTGCAAGAACCGTCACGAAAGTTGACGGGTGGTCGCCTTTCCTTGGACGAAAACTTGACCAGGATACTCGCAGACAACCCGCGATGCTCGACTCTCTCTCCACCCATTCCAACGATCAAGAGAGAAAGGTGGAAGCAGCGACGCAAACACGGAGAACGGCGTTGCTACATAGTAGCGATAACGCCGTCGACGTGGGTGTCTGCTCAGGAAGCCTCCGCCACCCACTTGTCCTCGCCCATCTATATTCCAAGTGGCGTACGCTAGCCATTCCCACCCATTGCCTAGGTCTGTGGTCAACCCATCTGCGTAGTCAGCGCCATAGTGCAAGATGTCTCCATCCTCGAGAAACGGCTGAACCCTCCCAACCTCTCGACCCTCCTCCGCAGATGCCCTTGAGACGGCAATCAGACCGCACCCAAATGCTCTGCCCAATACGGGACCCAAAGCAATGTGCAAAAAGCCGTCTTGGATGCTATCGATGGAAGCACATCACTCTCCATTTGTCCTTCACCACCAATCACACCATAACCCCACCTCAAACGTGGCTGCTGCTCGTCAACTTGACCGGAAGACAACTGAGTGGCCACCGCTGCTACCAAGCGTGGAGCGGTGTACACTTGATGGGTTCATCCAACACCGGCACAAGAAGGCGGGAGTCGCGTTGTCGCAACTGTTCTACTCCTCGCCGGAAGCAGCTATCAAAGACCAATATCAAACACCTCAAGCTGCTGGCGTGCAATGAAGACTTTGGCGAATTGAAGACGTCTCTTCGGTGTTTTTCGCAAGGTCGAAATGCACCCTCATCAGTCTCCATGGCGTTTCGCTTCTGCAAAACTGTCTTGTTGACCTCTTCAAACTTCCTGTCCTGCCACACCTCTCCGAACTTCCAAAGTCTTAAGCTTCGTGTTCAATAGACGAGAAGGACATGCTTCGGATGCTTGGGTCGAGGAAGAGGTGGATAGGGCTGGTGACGTGAGGTTTACATTGGTCTGTGGAGCCAAAGACCATCGAAGGTGTTCCCCCGAAACTGTTCAGGTCATTGATCATCATCATGGACATGGTGCCACGACTCGGATGGCTGCGAGAAATTGATAGGCGCCCAGGGTTGGCGTTTGGAAGGCTCTCTCCGACTTGGAGTTTTCTCTCGCCGTTTCTTCTAGATTATTTGCTTGCCAACTTAAGACCCCTTCTCTTTCAACTCTCCACTTGTTTATTCAAAACGTATAGCAGGAGTCTCCGCTTCGTAGGAAGAACAGCTTGTCATCATCTAGATACAGAGCTTGTCCAAGATAATGGACGGTACTAAACCTTCTGGAGACCGTTGTTCTCTTCATCATTCGTGAGGCCACCCTAGCTTGCGCCCGGGAGAACAGACCACCTGTCAGGAAAATATGAAACGACATGGCCCCTGCGTTTATCTGCTTTGCAACCACCATTTTGGAACACGCTGATGCAACTTTGAGGGATAGAACACGCATGGACATTATATGCAGGTATTGAGGAAACATATGTACGGGACAGACATGATGCACTGGTAAAGTACCGAAAAACATAGGGATAGAAACAAGTTCATAGACTTTCTGGCCGGTCGTGCTCCTGAGCTAGAGCGACCTTGGGGTGTAGCACTCGGCCCATCCATCGCCGAACTTGGCGTTTGAAAGGTCAATGTAAGGAACAACACTTCGTCGTCATCTCCTTCTCGCGGATCCACTAGGGAGGTTTCCAGAATCTGCAGGTAGAGATTGTCCAGCATTGCAGTGGCAGAACGGGAAGGTCGACGAAGGGGGGAAGAGGAGGTGGAGAGGAGCCGCTGCAGCAGACTCTTTTGCTCCTCAACATCACGTCCCTTCACGTACTCCGCCAGTGTGGCTGCATAAATGAAAGGCCCATCTGCTTCCGACACCAACTGTTGGATCTGCTGTGCAGTGGCGCACTCGGCGAGGTTTTGGTCGAGGTAAACCTTGATGTCGGCGCTGCTCTCCTCAAGCGGCACCTCTTCGAGACGGCAAACTTGCTTGTTGCGAAAAGAATTGATTTTTCTGACCAAAGCGAGCTCTGATCGACTGGTGATGAAGAATTTGAGGCCTGAAAGATCTTGCTGGTCGACAACCTCGACCAACGTGCTCAAAAACTCGACTCCCCCAGCTCCCTCCAACTCGTCCAAAGCATCAATGGGAATTATGCAGCAGGGCTCGTTCTGCGCTTGCCGTTCAGATGCGGATTTCCTCCATGGTTCGACGAGGAGGCCCATGAGCTGCGATCTCGGGCCATGATCGACAGTCTCGAGCCTGCCGTGCTCCTTCAACGCAGCTTGAAAGGGCTTCGATCTTAATGCGAGATCGTAGACAATCGTCCTGATGATTGCGGAGGCGGATCTTGTCTCCAGGAACTGGCGGGAGCAGAAGAAACTCGCTCCCAATATGGTCTTGCTGATCCCGTCGACGACGAGGGTTTCGAACTGGCGAGCAACAGTGTAGGAAATCGTTGTCTTTCCCGCGCCTGCTTGGCCCGAGAGCCAGTACACTCTTTCGCCGCTGGAGGATGTGTTGATGGCCCAGTACATGACAACGTGTAAAACATTGATTTGCGTGCCAGGGGCGCAGCTGATACAACGCAGAGCCGTTTCGTCGCTGCTGGCATAGTACATGTGGTCGGCCTTGACAGATGCTTTGAGCCGGCTGCGAAGTTTCAACTGGCAGTAGGGCGGTATGAGTAATATCCAAAAAGAATAGGAGAATGGACATACGATGTGCTCATCTCTGTCCGATATCATGGTGAGCACCCCTAAAACCGGTTCGTATCAGCGTGATTGCTTCGTCGATGCAACATGCTCTTACT
Source organism: Coprinopsis sp. MPI-PUGE-AT-0042 (assembly GCA_020736565.1). NCBI lineage: Eukaryota > Fungi > Basidiomycota > Agaricomycetes > Agaricales > Psathyrellaceae > Coprinopsis > Coprinopsis sp. MPI-PUGE-AT-0042. Next base: position 50,956 of record JAHBOF010000036.1, read on the forward strand.
TACCGTAATTTACACCTGTAAAAACATTCTCTGCCGTTCCAATGTTGTAAACGGCACCGATATTGACAGGCTGGGGTTGTTCCTCGTCTGTGAGGAAGAGCAACAGTCGTCAGTCTGTGTAATGCAGTAGGAAGAAGCGGGATTCTGACTCAAGATCTCCTGAGGGGGGGGTAGGGAGAAGAGGGGAGTGGGGTGCGCCTCTTTGGGGGGTCTGTCTTGCAATAACGAGGTGCTATCGTCGGGCTCTGCGTCCTTCAAACTGAGCATACCGTTGAGGACGGAGGTTGCGGTTGCTTGGGCCTGGCTATTACTCGAGGGAGGGGTCTCTGCATGGGCATCAGCGAGGGGAGATATAATACCACCCCACCCGTCTCGTATACACTCATCAGCGTTTGAGAACGAACGATGATGCCAATAGACGTACCCTGAAGAGGATTTGAGGGAATCAAATACCCACTAGGAGGGGCTGCGTTTTTTAGTGGGGTTGTAGCCCCCGATGGTATGACCCCGCTGGTCTGAGGACTTGAAGGACGCGTTGAACGACTCACGAGGAGATGCCGACCTGCTGCAAAACTCATCAAACTGCCTGCCTACCCATTGGAACCCTTGCCGAAAAGGGCCCCTGATAATGTCTCGCTTCCTTCGCCTGGCCCGGTCATGCGTTCGGTCGATTGACATTGAAGTGCCAGGGGTGAAGAAAGCGGCTCAAGAGAGCACCGATGGCTAGCTATCGCCATAACCAGCTATAGCCATCGGAAACGCCTCGTGGGGAGTGCGGGAGTCGCGTTTAGTCGCAGCTTCGCGGGATTACTCTAAAGGCAGTCTGTGGAACAACGCCATAGGATCCAGTCCATTCAAGAAGACTTGATATTGGTATACACGGCAACTGAAATGCCTCCAACTCTGGCTGCAGACACATCACTTTGACCCAGAAGCCTACCCACTCTTGGTGAGCCCTTGAAGTTGACCTGCAGAGAGGTGAAGCCTGACAAGGGACCACCATGGCCTTGGGTTCGTGCTTGAAGGATTCCGGCGCGAATGGTCACAGTCGGCTTCAATTTGTGTCCGGCAGTGAGAGTTGCGGTCAGGGAGGCAACGGCGTTCCGCTTTGTACACCAATGGTAGCAAACAAACCCGGATCATAATTTCCCGATCATTTGTTTCCGCACCCCTCCACCAACTTCTTCCGACTTCTGACCTACAGCTACCCGACGATGGCTTCAGCAGCGTACAATTTGTACAGGTGGGCGGTTTCTTTTGTTGGTTCTCGCAACCAGCAGAGACTAACAGCATCCGTTCCCTTGTAGTCCCCGAGACAATGCTCAACCGCCGGCCTATTATAAACGGTTGCTGAACCAACATTGCAACCCTTTGCCTTCTTCGACTCTCACCGCGACGAGTGACTCGTCTTCAGATTCCCAGCTCCCATCCGTACTGTGCCTCCTCCTGAGAACCGCCATACTTGCACTCCAAGGTATGTTCCCGAACCTTTTGGGTTACATCGTTCCGAAATCTGAGATTTCCTGTCCAAGCGTTATGCCAAAATACCCGGACCGAAAGGCGCCTATGATCAGAGTCACTTCATCAATGTCCTGCGTCTGGAGCTGGTTCTCCGCTCCAACACCAGAGCAGGGACCTTGCCATATTCATCGACTACCCATCGAGGTTCTCACCTTGATCTTCGCCATCTATACCCATTCCGATGACGAAGAAAGGAAAGACGGAAGCAGCGACGCAGGCACCGAGGACAGTGACACTGAGCCGAGACCACAGCGGCGATATGGACGCATTGGTATCCGCGAAGGAAGCCTTCGAAATCCCATCTTCCTCACCCACGTATGTTCCAAGTGGCGTACGCTCGCCATTTCTAGCCCCTCTTTGTGGTCAACCATCTGTGTAGTCGACCCCAGGGCCAGGGATATAACCATCTTCGAGACGTGGCTAGATCGATCTCAGGACGACCCTCTCGACCTCTCCATCCTCCAGCGCAGATGTCCTCGAGACCCCAAACAGAGAGGACCCAAATACACCGAACACGGAACCCAAAGCATCGTGCAAAAGGCCGTCTTTGAATGCCATCGATGGAAGCGCGTCACGCTCGCCTTGCACTTTACCACCAATCTCACCAAACGCCACTTTAAAGTGGCTGCTCGTCAACTTGACCGGAAGACGAAGCGACCGCCGCTGCCGATCCTGGAGCGGTTTACACTGGATGGCTTCATCCGGCGCTGGGACGAGGAGGCGCGCGTCGCGTTGTTGCGGCTCTTGTACTCTTCTCCCAAGCTACATTCGATACGGTTTACGCCGTGTACTTGGCACTGCCGCACCATACGGACGACAAGGACGAGATGCAGCGAATTGATATCCTCCACGCTGCGCCTCTGGCGCGCCTCGGCAGGGTGGAAGTCGACGTGGCGTATGTGAGCCAGTTAATCTGGTATCTGTCGCAGCCATCGTGCCCCAAGGAGGTGATGGTACAAGGCCTGCTAGACGACGAAGAACGGGATAAGAAGCAACTATCGAAAATGGACAATCCGCTAGAAATTCCTCACCTGGAGACTCTAGAGATTCGAGACGCGGAAATTCTGGCGCCCGTCTTTGATGCTCTGACGATGCCGAACCTCAAACACCTCCAACTACCGGTGTGCAACCAAGACTTTGGCGAGCTCAACGCGTCCTTCTCGGCGTTCCTCGCCAGGTCCAAATGCACCCTCACCAGTCTTCACGTCGTTTCACTCCTCCAAAACCGCCTCGTCGACTTGCTCAAACTCCCTTCGCTGTCGAACCTCACTGAGCTTCGTATCGATTCCAAAGTGTCAAGCTTCATGCTCAATGCACTCACTCATTCGTCGCGCGGAGAGAAGCTGCTTCCGCAGCTCTCGAAGCTCCACCTCCAACACTGCAACACGAACGAGAAGGATATGATTCGGATGCTTGGGTCGAGGAAGAAACGCATAGGGCTGGTGACGGGAGGTCTACATTGGTCTGTGGAACCAAAGACGATTGAAGGCGTCCCTGGGACTGTTCAAGCTTATACATGGACTCGCGAATGTCGAATATGTGTTCTCGGACGGACATAGTAACTTATTGAGATACCCTCCCTTGTACAGTATGCGTTGTATTTGTTCGAATAATGTAGCTTAGATTGAATGTATATATTGTGTACCATACGAATGCACCTTGTTGCGGGCAAAACCCCAGTGAACTCACACGAGCGACGTGGTTCAGAGTATCAGGGAAACTATGTTATCAAAATCAAGAAGCGATATCAAGCTCTAATCTTGAAAAAGCAGTGAGCTAGTTACCTCTCTTGAAGTCTGTTTATGCAATTCAAGATGCCAGGTCTGCACAGCGACACTGGAAGCATACATCACCCCCGAAAAGTCTCTCCGTATTCCCTAGTACCCCCACCAACATTGCGCCCAAACCCTCTGTTGTAGGTCTGGGACCGCTTGATATAGCCTCCTGTTGATCTCTCTCTGTCTCTTGACTCCGAAGCCCTAGATAATGGGACGTCTAGCTTGTGCAATTGACCAAGCAGCGGCAGGGCGTTCATCGCGCATGAGAGGAAACATCATCTCTCCCTGGGTATCTCCAGCGAACATCTCAGATGGATGTCGGATAGATAGAATATCTAAGACGGTGTTGGCTTTCTATGAAGTGCGAGTTGTGAGGCCAGTTCACAACTCACCACCCAGCCCGCTTCCGATCTCCTCTCGAATGTCCCTTGCATGACAGGATTTGGATAGCACCGACTCGGAGTGTTGACAGGAAATGGGAATCATGACCCAACGAGCCCAAAACCCGTATGAAGGTACGTACCAAAAGGTAAACCAGAAGTCCGCTGCGATCCTACTGGTAGAGAATACCCTGAAACGCGTCATAACCGATTCAATCATCTCCTCCCTATTTGACGCATCCTGGTTCCCATAGATCGCAACACTGTCAAGCCCAATGTACCGTGTTCATTGGGACGTGAGCAGTAAGAGGTATGTCAAGTCAACTGCTGTATCCGGCCAGCCCCTCTGAAGGACTCGTCGGTGCAACCCCAATGAAAAGTATTACTGAAAACTCTCTTATCACAGCTTTTGGATTTGGATATGCATTCTGTGCAGGGGTCGGTCATGGATGGTCATGGTTCGGAATTTAGAAGAAGGGTGGGGGATGTGATTGATAAATTGTGAACATGCTAGTGATAGCTGCGATGAATTGACAGGCACCTGTTAAGGTCAATGCCTAAGACCTCAATGGCAGGCGACCCTCACTTGAAGCTCTTTGTTATCCCTCCTTCTCCATATTGTTGATCTTATCTTACATAGATTAGATTCGACTCGTGACTCTCGCGACTCTCCGACTCGGATTACTCCGACTCGGACTCTCCTAGATACATTCTTATGAGGCTATGCGATATCTGTAGTATTCGTCATTCTTACATCTATACGACTCATACTGACTCATACGATTACTCGTCACACATGTGACTGCTTACTCAGTCCTTAGATAGCTCTATTATTAGTACGCTCATTTATGTATATAAGGACGCTCGTAGATACCTCAATCTCTATCACTTTAACCTACTAGTTAAGCCTACAAGCTACTCGGTAAGACCTACTCGCTAGTCGCAGTAGTGTTCTTCAGGTTATGAGCCCCGAAGCTCAGTAGATGCGCTGTAATGGCTGCTCTACAAACTTGGTCGGCGCTGTAATGGCTGCCTCCATAGACTGCTACTAGTCTGCGCTTAATCGCTGCGACTATGCACGTCTAACCAAGTGGCTGATAGGCCGAACCTATGCCTTTACTCTGCGCTGTTATGGCAGCAGAGATCTGCGCTGTAATGGCTGCAGAATGGGGCAAAGAATGCGCTGTTATGGCCGCTTTCTTTGATCTGTGATATACGTTGCTGACGAATCTTGCTTTGACAGATCTCAACAATCAACATGTCTTCCAACAACGCTCACAACAGTATCCCCATGCTCGATGGAACCAACTATTTGGAATGGGCCATGCGTGCGGAGCAATACCTCCAAATGCAACGTCTAGGGTCCTACATCGATAGTACTCGTCCTGAGGGTGCCGCTTCAGATGCCACTGCGGTGGAGAAGCTAGCTCAGGAAGAGGTAATCTCGAAATGGGACAAAGACGATGACCAGGCCATGGGAGCCCTCCTCCTTCGCATCAATAGAAACGTCTGCGCTCAAGTTGCGGGTAAATCTACGACGATGGAATTATGGGATGCTCTCAAGGAGCTCTATGGTAGTCCAGGCAATGCCGCGATCTTCGCGGATTTCTCCCGAGCAATCAAGTTCCATATCGGAACTGGAGATCCTCGTCCTGCGATCGCCGAACTCCAGAACTACCTGGGTCGACTTGCTACGAACAATGTCTCTATCGACTCGTTCATCGAGGCGATGATATTGATCAGTAGCCTTCCTAACAAGTACGACAACACCGTCGCCATCCTTCTTAACAACAACAAGAAGGATCTCTCCTTCGAGGTCGTCGTCAAAGCCATCACGGCTGAGTACGATCGAGTCGCCAACCCGGCTACCCTAAACAAGTTCACTGGTATCAAGAGGAAAGGGGGAAACCCTAACTTCCGCCAGCAGCAACAGGGGCAGCAGAAGGATTCCAGCAACTCGGGTAACCAAAACTCGGGTTCTTCCCAGAACAAGGGGAAGAAACGCGGATCCAAGGGTGGTAACAAGAAGAAGGAGAAGGAAAGGAAGTCGCAAGGTCACTCCCACATGGTTCAGGCCGCCTTCTTAGGCGACCATCTCGTCTCTCCCGCTCCTCAGGAGCATGTGCCTCCCCAGGCCAAGGTCTCGGTTCTCTCATTCGTAAAGACCGGACCCTCTATCGTTCAACGCCCAGTTGATCTAACTCCATCTACCCATCTCCCGGCCTCGGCTGCTAAAGCCAAGGTCGCTCCGTCTACCAACACCTCGTGCTATCCCGACGTGGAACGCGCCAGGACGAACTGCGGTAAGCTCGATTTACCAAAAACCGCCCGTCACCTCAAAGCATTCGAGGAGGCGGACAAGCGGAAGCGAGCACTTATTGACCGCATCAGTTCTCCCAGGCCCCCCAAACGTCAACGATCGCTCGAGCCCTCCGAACAGGCTGAGGTGCATGAGGCCAGCTCGCCTCTGCACCGACTCCCATCTCCCCCACTGGCACACGGTGGATCTGGAGAAGGGATCGACGTTCCCCAACCAACCATGGTGTGTCAATCTGGACTGCCTATGGAAGGGGACGGCTCACAAGCACTGGACGGACTCTCTGACACCGACGCCTTGGGGGAAGACGACGACAGCGTCTCCCTCGGCGACGAAGGCGAGGACCCCTCGCTATTCGGCGCCCCCAAGACGGTCTGGGAGAGGATCCGAGACGGAGAACTGGAGGATCCCCTCCACCCCGATGACGAAGTCTCCGACTGGGGCTCCGACGACGGGATGGGAGGCGAACATCCAGATTGTGATGGACCAGATCGCCTTTCAGATGCAAAACCATCCGTCTACCTACCGGATTGGGACGCTCTGAGGACTGGACATTTCGACGACGATAAGTACGTCCCCTCTGTTTCTACCAGGAAACACTTGGCTAACTCGTTGCCTCCACAGCCTCTTCAATTAGATTTTGATAGCTTGGACGACGATGTATTCTTAGAATTATGCTGTGCATTAAATTCTATCGTTTCTATTCATGATACAACGAATACCGCTAAGTGTAAAGATGCGCAATGCGCCTCCTGTAAGAAATTTGAGACATTCATACATTGGATGATGGACTCTGGGGCATCAATGCACGTTACCCCCCTCGAAAGAGGACTTGTTCGACTACAAAGTCGTTAAGAACAGTCCATCGGTTAACACCGCTTCCAAGGGTACTACCCTGTCCATAAAAGGAATTGGAAAGCTTCGAGTGATTCACACTATCAAAGGTGCTGATGGTAACGATCGAGACGTTGAATCTATCATCGAACCAGTATATCACATACCCAACCTTTCGACTCGATTGTTCTCTACAGGAACTTTTTGAGTCAACCCAAAACTACTCTTTGGGGCGATTCCCTATCAATGGGAATCAATGATTCTGATGGGAGAAATCTCATTAAGGGTCATCCACTTCATCCGGACGACACGATTTATTGGGTCTCTGTAAAGAACTCCAACGGATCGCCGAAAGAAGTGCAGAAGGTCTCTGGACCACCTGTCGATTACGAGGTGATGCATAAACGCTTTGGTCATCCATCGCGGGAAGTGCTCAAACGAGCCAAAAAGCATACCACGAACTTCCCACCTATGGTGGAAATTCCCAAACATGAACCCTTATGTCGCGGTTGCGCGCAAGGGAAGATGACGCTTGAGCCGTTCCCGGCTTCAAGCAAGCGTGCGAAGCGCCGATTCCAGAAGATCCATTCGGATCTGAAAGAATTCTCCGTCGAATCATACCACAAATTCAAACATTTCATCTCCTTCTTTGATGATTGTACGAGTCGTGGATCGTGTGTCCTTCTTCGTCAGAAGAGTGGATCAATCCAAGCGATCAAAGACTTCGTTACCATGGTTGAGACAATATACCATGAGAAAATCGAAGAATGGCAGGTGGATGGTGGTGGAGAATTCATCAACGAAGAACTCATAGCATTCTTCAAATCAAAAGGAATCAAGCTCTCAATTAGCGCTCCGTATATGCATCAGCAGAACGGACGTGCTGAGCGCTTCAATCGTACTATCATGGAGAAGGCTGAGTCAATGCGTCACGACGCTTGCCTACCTCCATCATGGTGGGAATTTTCCGTTCTATACGCTGTTTACGTGTATAACCGGACGCCTCTCAAGCGTCTTGGTTGGATTACTCCACACGAGGCTGTAGAAGGAGAAGCTCCGGACGTCTCTAAATTAAGAGTCTTCGGATGTGGTGCCTGGGTGTATATTCCTAAGGAACAACGATCTAACAAGCTCCTTCCACGGTCGGAGTACATGATCTTCCTAGGATTCCCCGAAGGCATGAAGGCGTATCTCTTTATGAGATCGCCAAGGAATGTTCTATTCAAGGCGACCACTGCTCGCTTTGACGAACTTCACTTCCCAAGGTGTCCTGATACGAAAGCACCTCAAGACCAACCACGAGTTGAAGACTACCCACCTTCCTCGTTTGGCAATGATGGGCCTCCATCTGAATCTGAAGATGATGATGACGACGATGAATTACTTCCTCGTCCATCCCCAAACTCCCATACCCCTCAAAGAGGTAGCGGTCCTGATCGTGCCGACGATCGGAACGCTGGTGAACAACCAGCTGACCAGCACCCGCCGATCCCTGCGCCGGGAAACGCTCCTGGTGATGAACCTAGGAGATCTGCGCGGAATCGGACCCAAACCAAGTCTCAGCCTGGCGATGTCTACGGAAATAAAACTCCGACAGAAAAGCATCAGACGGATCGGAGAAAAGCACTTGATAAAGATGACAGACGGCCATCTGGATCTAATCAAGGTGCTGCAAGCAAGGAAAAAGGTGTTCCCGCGCCGAAACCTGCTACTCCCGTGTCCGAAAGTGAATCTGATTCGACTTTTGACATACCTGAGGACTTAGAACGCTTGACGCGTGAAGGGGGAGTTAATTTTATGCATTTCCTGCTTTCCAAAGCGGTTTTGCCTTCAGTTCCTTCTGTCGATAGCGCTCCACGCGAGTGGACGTTTAAAGACATCTTGCGGATGCCACCGCAGGAGAAGAAAGGATGGATCGATGCTTGCAAAGATGAGTTAAAGGCACTCTCTGAACGCAATGTATTCGAAATGGTCGATCTTCCCAAAGGTCGCAAAGCGATTACCAATCGCTGGGTATTCGACGTCAAATCTGACGGTCGTAAACGTGCCCGACTTGTTGCCAAGGGTTTCCAAGAAATCGAAGGCATTGACTACAACGAGATTTTCTCACCGGTGGTTCGTTTCGAATCAGTCCGAACCATGTTAGCTCTCACGGCTCTCAAGGACTGGCACATCACCGGGGTCGATGTCAAGACTGCATTCCTCTATGGGAAACTAGATGAGGAGATCTATATGCGTCAACCCGAAGGCTTTGTCATGAAGGGCAAAGAGCACAAGGTGTACCGGCTCCTTCGTGCTATCTATGGTCTAAAGCAAGCGTCCCGTGCATGGTACATGGAACTTGCAAAGTCGATGAAGATTCTTGGCTTCAAACGACTATCGACCGATACTGGGATCTTCATCCTTCAGGATGGACATGGTGGCTTTGTCATCATGATTGCCTACGTCGATGATCTCATCTTCGCGGGTCCTAACAAGAGACTTGTCAATGCCAAGAAAGAGGCGTTCAAGCTCAAGTGGGAATGTCGAGACTTCGAAAATCCAACCGAGTTCTTACGAATGAGGATCAGACGTGACGGACAAAATATCCGTCTGGACCAATCTGCCTATCTTGGTACAGTCCTGGAACGTTTTGATATGAAGGATTGTCGACCGGCACCTACACCTATGGTCGAGGGTTATAGGCCTCTCGAACATACTGGACCTGTTGATACGAAACGACGCCACTACTTCCAGTCGATCATTGGATCTCTGCTATACTTGATGCTGGGCACTCGTCCAGACATCGCCTACGCTGTTGTCAAGCTGTCTCAATTCGCAGCTAATCCTTCCGAGGAACACATCAGCAAGGCCAAGTACATCTGCAGATACCTTCGAGGAACTATGGACTACGCTCTGGTTCTTGATGGCGCATCCCAAAATGGATTGATCGCCTACTCGGACTCTGATCACGCTGCGGATCTGGTTGCACGCCGATCCACAACTGGAAACATGGTGATGTTGGCTAACGCCAGCATTAGCTGGATTTCACACGCTCAAAAGACTGTCGCTAATTCCTCCACCGAAGCCGAATACATGGCTGTGTCTGACTGTAGTCGACAGGTGATGTGGTTTAAGCACATGTTTAAAGAGCTTGGCATGCCGATCATCGTGCCAATTCCTATCTGTTCCGACAACAACGGTGCTATATTCATCAGCAACAATCCTATTCAGGAACGTCGCATGAAGCACATCGATGTCAAGTTTCACTACATCCGTGAACTCATCGAGAATGGAGACATCGAAGTCTTGCGAGTCGACACCAACGACAATATCGCCGACATCTTCACCAAACCGTTGGGACGAGTGAAGTTTGAACACTTCAGGGGATTACTAGGACTCGAGTTCTACTCGTCTTAGTCCAATGAGTACACTCGTTAGGAGATGCACTCATTGAGGGGGAGTGTTGATCTTATCTTACATAGATTAGATTCGACTCGTGACTCTCGCGACTCTCCGACTCGGATTACTCCGACTCGGACTCTCCTAGATACATTCTTATGAGGCTATGCGATATCTGTAGTATTCGTCATTCTTACATCTATACGACTCATACTGACTCATACGATTACTCGTCACACATGTGACTGCTTACTCAGTCCTTAGATAGCTCTATTATTAGTACGCTCATTTATGTATATAAGGACGCTCGTAGATACCTCAATCTCTATCACTTTAACCTACTAGTTAAGCCTACAAGCTACTCGGTAAGACCTACTCGCTAGTCGCAGTAGTGTTCTTCACATATGATATATCACCAGCTCAGACTCCTCCCTGCTTTGTAATTCAATGTTCTCAATCTTTTCACTCATATATTCAAACCCTTTTGGAAAAGACACGCAGTGGTCTCTGATTCGCAAGTAGGAGAGTTTGATACAGACTCCCTCTGGGTGCTAGACTGGCCACGGTCAGGTTCGGTTCAGGACCTGCCCGAACCTCGAACCTCGCAGAAGGTCCAAGGTTCGGGGTCCGGTTCGATTCGAACCGCGGTTCATGCCCAAAAAGGGCAATTGTCAATTTAAGCGCTCAAAAAAGCGCCAGTCCTGGTAACCAAACCTGCTCACCGTGGCTGAGCAATTGCGGGCCCACTTTGGATCCGATCGGGGCACAAAATATATCATTCGAAACGTACAAACCACCGCTATCCAAACGTTTAACTCGAACCCCTAATGGATATGAAATGGCGTGAAGCGCCCGCAAACAGTGAAAACATATGCTAAGAAAATGTATCGATGTCGATTACGGCTTTCGAGGGAACTTCTGTGGCTTTCATGGCTTGTGATGCGATTGATCTGGAACTTTCGAGGGCAAACTTGGAGGGGTCAAATGACGATGAAGATACAGCATACTTCTTTGGTGTTGGTTGTCAACGTCTCCTTGATGATGATGGGGGAGTTTTGGGAGATAGAGTTTCGGTGGTTCGTGATTCGGATTTATTTTTATCTTCTTCTCGTTCGCTTCTTGACTCTTTTCATTCTTTTGACTCTTTTCTTCTTTTATCTTCGTCCTCTTCTGCTTTGGTTTCGGACACGGAGATGGTGGACTCGGGCTTCTTGCCTAATCGACCTCCGAAGAACTTGAAGGAGGCAATGAGAAGGCCTGATTGGCCTATATGGAGGGCTGCTATGGAGAGAGAATATGACAGCCTCTTGGAGAAGAGGGCATTTGTGCCGGTGGAGAAACCGGATGGGGTGGTTCCTATTCGTCTGCTTTGGGTGTTTGATTTCAAGTATGACGAGAAGGGAGAGATTCGTTGGGGTATGGAGAAGGCACGGGTAGTGGTCATGGGGAACTTTCAAGGGAAGGGCACATTCGATGAAACATACGCACCTGTCGCCAAATTGGCCTCGATTCGCATCATCCTTGGTCTGTCTGCGCAACGCGATTACGATCTCTTTTCCTTCGACATCAAAACCGCTTTCCTCCACTCGGTGCTGAAGGACGAGGTCTATATTCAACAAATTCCTGGCTTTCCGCTTGCAGACCCCAAACAGGTACTCAAGCTTCGTGTTGCGCTCTATGGCCTTCGGCAGGCCGCCTTTGCCTGGTATTGCCACATCCTTAAAGTCATCCTCGGCATTGGCCTGAAGAGATCTGACTACGATCATGCTGTCTTCATCGGAGTCTGGCAATCCCCTCCTCACCCCTCTATCACCATGCCTTCGGATGGCAGTGCCCTTGTTCTTATCGTCCCTCTGCACGTCGATGACGGTCTTGGATCTACCAACTCCCCATCCTTATACGCCTGGTTCATTGCTCAGCTTCATGCAAGCGGCATCCATGTCAAGGACTTTGGACCGGTTTCCCTTTTCCTTGGGATGACCATCATTCGAGACCGCCCTTCTTGTCGGCTATGGCTCTCCCAAGCCCCATATCTGAAGAAGATTTTGGAGGATTACAAGCTGGTCAACTGCAACTCGGTGAAGACGCCAATGGAGAAATATCCTTGGGAGCTGGAGAAGGTGGACACTATCGAGGGGGTGACAGATTTGACGAAGGAGTACCAGGTATTGATCGGCCTCCTAATTTGGCTTGCCACTTGTACTCGTCCCGACATCTCATTCGCGGTGATGTCTCTTGGCCGTTACAACGCTCACCCTGAACCCCGGCATTTCAAAGCAGCGAAACACATCCTCCGGTACCTGGCTGGTACTCGACATCTTGCCTTATGCTTTGACTCGAAGCTCGACATTCATTCATCCGTCAACAACTACATCCGTTCTGCTACAGGGTTCACTGATGCAGATTGGGCTTCTGATTCTGTTACACGGGTCAGCGTGTCGGGTTATGCATTCTATTATGGGGGTGGTCTGGTGTCATGGACAAGTGCACGTCAGAGGGTGATTGCGCTGTCTTCGACTGAAGCTGAGTTTTACGCAGTGGCGTTGGGAGTGAAGGAGGCCTTGTGGATGCGTTGTTTTCTGATTTCTGGTGGATTCCCGGTCCCTTCTCCTTTTCCCCTCCTTTGCAATAACCTGAGCACCATACATCAAGTCGACAGTCCAGCCATCTCCTCGAGATCGAAGCATATCCACATTCGTGAACTTTTCATCAAGCAATTCTTCAGTGACGGATCTTTCACCGCGTCTTGGGTGCCCACTTCCGCCAATGTTGCCGACATCTTCACCAAACCACTCAAGAAAGTTCTTTTCTTGCAACACCGTGATGCTCTTGGTCTATCCGCTCCTCCGTCTTCTTAACTCCTTCTTCACTTTTATCTTGATTTTTCTCTGATTTTTCTCGTCGTTCTCTTTTGTTCAGATTCGTTCTTCACTTCGTTTCTTCTCTCTGAAGGGGGTGTGTTGTACCGACTCGGATGGTCACGCTCATACACGGTCACATGAGACCTTCTTTATATTCGCGCTACCACCTTTCTCACGGTCCAGGCTTTCTTCTTCGACCTGGACTGTGAGTACATTCATGTTCCTATTCCCAGATTCACCAATACTCATACGATATCGTAGTACGTTCACTGTGTCATAGGTACATGACTTTATAAGCCCACACCGGAAAGCCCCTATTTTTTTGAGTCAGATCTTGATCGCCGTCGGGCGCTTCTTGTCCGTAGACGGTGTGCCTCGCCGGATTCGATCGGCGCCTAGGAGGATGACATTGGCTCGAGAAAGGATGGAGGCAGAGGACGAGGGGCGGGAAAGAAGTGGAGGGCTGAAGGACAATTTTCTGTATCTATGTATCTTTGGCTTTGCCAAGTCAGACTGTGTGGAGAGCGTAGTGAAAATAATGATATTTGGTCAAACAATGTACATCCGAATCTTCTATGCCTAAGGAAACCGGGGAAGGATGGTGAAGGATAGCGAGGTGGCTTGCAGTCAGTGGGGAAGCGCGTCGGTGAGAAACCTCATTTGGGTGATAGGTGTGGAACATGTTGGAGACAGCTGCTCGGTTAACGAAACGATGTGGATGACGCCGTGGGTGAGATTGCATCGCTTGTACAAAAATAGGAGAGCGGATGGATGCCGCAATGTGGGATGAGGAGAATGGCGGTTTCGAGGCAGGCGGTGCTGTCTTTGGTGGGCAAGGGGTGGTGAAAGTTAGGAATGGTGATTTCGAGGCGATTTTTGATGCGAATGGGGCGATTGGGAGTAGATATTAGGGTGTTGTGCTCGACGTTCCGCGGCGGCTGAGGCGGCAGATTGAATGCATTGCTAAGGATGCGGCAATGATGGTGGTGGTAACCTGTGGCTAGGAAGAACAACATATTGAGGAGCGGTGGATCTGGTGGGTTGGAAATCGGTGGTGGGGGTGCGGTCCGAGATTCTGTGCAACGGCGGGACGGGACGGTCGTGCTGTTGGCTGGGAAGCATCGTGATGGCAAGGCGACGGGGCGAGTGGTATGTGACAATGGGGGCGGTAATCAGGAAGGAAAATAGCAGGAACTCACCACAGCTACTGGTTGCTCGAGCTCCAAATCCCAACCCAAATCCACTGCTCTCTCCCTGCCAAATTCACCATTATCGCCCTCCAAATGCTAACCCGCCCAACAAACAATTTCCAAACCACCAGATCCATCCTTCGGGGCCACGTTGTAGCAGCGGTGGGCGAGCGTAGTGGATCTGTATAATACAAACATATGCGACAGTGGTGGTGGTTAGGAAAGAAGGATGAATAGGGCCGATTCCGAGCAAACCAGGCCCGCAACGCGACTGTCAGCCTCGATCGCTTTGGTGGCCGGCCGGCGCCTAATGGGCGAGAGCGCTGGTATATTACTATATAGGGATAGGGAATATTCGATCTTTCCGGTGTGAATCCAAAATCCAATGTGATGTGGCAGTCTTGGCACAGCTGCTACTGTACTTGCTGCGTGTTGACTTTGAATTCCCACTGCTCCCTATACTCTATATTGCACTTGCTTATTTAGAAAAGGAATTACTGCACTATTTGGTATGATTGGGCCTTTTCTTGTGGGTGTCGAACCTTTCTTGGTGTTGGAGTACAATGCACATGCCATAGTAGCTACGACAACGGACTATACAATAAGGACTGATATATACAAGAATCTCTATGTACTTCTAAAAGTTTCTATTGTTCTATGACTCTATTGTTCTCTTGTATTACTATTGTTCTTATTGTTCTCTCCAGTTTTGCTATTGTTCTCCCTTATATATCCTATCTATTGTTCTTACTAGTATATAGGTAGACAGTGTGAGTGGGGTGTTCTCCATCGAACTATTCCTCACTCACAGAGTTGTCGTTGCGGGTTTAACAGGTTATGAGCCCTGGTGCATCGTGTTGAATCAGATTAACATCTATCACACGCTACCCTGCCCCTCGTTCGGTCAAGTCTACCCTTGGTAGCACTGCCTAGCAGTCCACTCGGAGCACGTCTGTCTCCCAATTACACTTGTGATTGGTCGAGCGACTATTCTAATCTTCTATCTCTTCTCACGGACGACTTCATCCACATTCTCGTTTATCTCACACGTCCTTCGCATGGTGTTCGCCACATTGGGAGTACTCTCCCTTTAGAACACTGAACGTATCCGGACTGGTCCTGATCCTTACTGGGAAAAGGTTACCGCGAGAGGTTGAGAACACTAGGTTCAAAAAACCACGTAGGAGATAGCAGACCACCAACAACATCGCATCTCGAGCGAGAGAGTTGGAGAACGGTGCAACACCCGGGGTCTTACATATATAACTACAAAACGTACAAACTACTATACCTTCACGTTCAAATTGCCTAAGGGCCCATTGCTTTAAGATACCATCTTCGTTTTGAAACTCTTTTACCCTACATGCTCCATTGGACCATGTCGTCCGCGTCTACCAATCCCCTCAACTCCTCTACCATTGCTATATGGAAGGAAAATGTCATCAACGAAGCGCTATCACTCAATGCCTTTGACATTCTCACAGGATTAGAGGAGGAACCAGACAACGAGGAAGACAGGAAGGAATGGCAGAAGTACTGCTCCAGGCGCACCCAGCTTGCTGGATACATCCGCAAGACTCTCGATATGGCCCAGACAACATCCATTCTCAAGGGCATCAAGTCTGATGACCCAGAGAAAATGTTTGACAAGCTCTTGGAACACTATGAGCCCAAGACTCCTCAATCTCGAGCAGCAGCACTACAAGAGCTGCTCAGCGTTCGCAAGACCAGTGAAGAATCTTTTGGAGATTTTGGTGCACGTGTTATCTCTGCAGCACTTCAAGTTTCAAATCGCCTCACCTCGAAGCCCATCTATGTCCCAGAGGTTTTCGAGGAGCAAGAGTTTACGGAGGGAGAAGGAGAAACATTGAAGACAGTGAAGTACAAAATCCTTATCACACCATCTCGCTATGTGCCAGGCTACACTGCCATCGATCTTGTCTCCGACCTCATGCTTGCCATGATCATTATTGGTCTTCCACACGACGACAAGTCTAACCTCCTCCGCCACACTCTCACCCATCTTGACTCCATCAAGGACGGAGACGATATCCTTGATCATCTTCGCAAGGCAGACACCATGCAGAAGAACGAGGACCTTGCAGAGGGTGCAGCACTTGCTGCCAAGACGTCCAACTCAAACAAGGGCAAGCAGACAAGGAGGAAGAAGACAAACACCAAGTCGACTCCAGTCACTGACAAGTGTGTCCTTCATCCAAACAGCTTCCATTCAAACAAGGATTGTACCGTTCAGAAGGCGCTTGCTGAAGCTAAGGCCAAGGCCAACATTGCTGAGGAATCGTCGTCTTCCCAAGAGGAAGCCATGCTTGCCGCTGTTGCTCACATTGCAAGTGCTCCCCGTTTTCGTCATCCCAAAACTCCTGCTGACACTCACTGGAATGCAGACTCCGGCGCTACCTCGCATATGACACCGCACCGGAACTGGTTCAGGAATTTCGTCCCCCGAAACATAGAAATCAAATTGGCCAACGATCAGGTCATCTGGGGGCGAGGGATTGGGAATGTTGTATTCAAACCCTCTAGCAAGGGCGGCAACAAGGATCTAGTCGTTTTCGAAAATGTATTATATGTACCTACTCTGCGCAATAACTTATTCTCTATCAACACTGCAGTGAAGAAGAGAAAAATGCGAGTGGTTATCGAAAATGACGGTCTTGAATTCTCAAAAGATGGGAAGACACTTATCACAGGCACAATTTCTGGTACCACAGGGATGCTTGATGGAGTGACATTGGATGCTACAGAACGGGTCTATGCTGTGACAGTGGACAAAGGCATTTTGCATGATCGACTCAGGCACATTGGTATTGACCGCCTCGACACACTCCTCAAAAAGGACCTTGCAGATGGTGTGGTGTGCAAGCCTGGGACGAAAGTCAAAGACTTCTGCGAAGCTTGCATTGCAGGCAAACAGCATCGACTACCATTCCCAAAAGTCTCTGAGCATCGCAGTACCGAGATTGGAGGCAGGATCCACAGTGACGTTCATGGACCATTACCACGCACACGAAGTGGTCATCACTACTGGACAAACTTCATTGACGACAATTCTTCGCACAAGACCACAGAAAAACTCAAACACAAGAGCGATGTCTTTGCTGCGTTCAAGAAGTATGTTGCAGCGGTTGAAACAAAGCATGGTGTGAAGATCAAAGTCTTCAGAAATGACAAAGGAGGCGAATACATATCAAAGGAGATGCTTGAATGGTGCCAGACACGAGGGATCAAGATAGAGCACACAGTGAAGGCTACCCCACAGCAAAATGGAGTTGCAGAGCGTCTAAATCGCACCCTGGCTGAGGGGGTGGTAGCCATGCTCAATCATGCTGGTTTACTGTCTTCCTGGTGGGAGACAGCAGTCACCTACTACACTGAGATCCTAAACGTTACGCCAACGTCTACACTCTCTGAAACCACCTCTTACAAGGTATGGAACAAGCGAAAGCCAGACCTCTCAATGTTTAGAGTCTATGGCTGCCACACTTTTGTGAATGTCACAAGAGCTGATCGCAAGAATTTGGATTCCCATACGATTCCCTGCATCTTTGTAGGATTCGAAGAAGGGTACAAGGGCTGGAGATGTTACGATCCAGTTGGTCAAAAATTCCATATCTCGCGTGATGTTATTTTCGACGAAACCAGCTTCCCTGGTCTCTCGACAAAGCAAAAGACAGTCACCGTTCCTCCTGTAGAATTCAGAGAGTTCTGGTTCCATCCAGACGACAATACTGAGGACAAGGATGAGTCAGACTCTCCAACTCCTCCTCCTCCTCCTCCTCCTAGTCCTCCTCATGATCCGTCTACACGTCATGTGCCTACTGCGCAGCCAGACGATAGCTCAGATGACGATTCAGAGGATGATGATGAGCAGCCTCGTACTCCTACAGTCCGAGCTCCATCTCCACATTGGGAAACGGTAAAGCGTGGCAAAAAGCCGCGGTCAAAGGCCGAGCCACAGGTGTCTCCAACACCAAAGGCAAAGCCTGAGCCGTTATCTCCTGAGCAGCAAAGAGCTCCAATTCCAATTGATCTTCCTAGACCAGAACCTCAACCAGCACCTAGCAGGATTCCTGTCCCCTTAGCAGCACCCAAGTCAAATCCAAAGCAGCCATATCTAGTCGCGCAGAGCACACGCCCCAAACGGTCGACAGCTCAGCCTGCAGACTATATGAACTTGCATGGTGAGCAACGTCGTGGCACTCGACCAGTTGCTCGACGGGAAGCAGAGGCACAGGCTGAAGCAGATGAGGAATCTAGGGATGTAGTGGTTGGCTCTAGCCAGAATCCGACCTCAGAGATGCAGGATCGAGGGGGTGCACGGAGATCCAATCCTGCACCACCACCAGTCTTACCACCCGGCAGTATCCCACTTGCAGCAATCCCATCGCGTCCACGCACCATTGCACCTGATCATAACCTCTTCGCACCACTCACTGCAGAAAACCTTGGAGACATTGAGGAAGAAGAAGTTGACTTTGTGTCTGCTCTTCAGGCAACCCCAGTCATTGAGTCAGTTTTCCAGGTCTATGGAGTTACAGACGACTACATTCCTCTTGCTATGGGCTACGAGATCGCGCTTGAGTCCGCTGTTGAAGCAGCTTATGGTGCAGCCACACGCCCAAATGATGCTCCACGGAACTGGCGCGAAGCCATGGCACGCAACGATGCAGACAAATGGTTGGAAGCTGCCCAGTCAGAGATACAAGCACTCAGAGACAACGACACCTGGGAGCTAGTCGAACTGCCTAAAGGACAAAAGCAAATTGGTTCACGTTGGGTCTTCTTGATCAAACGAGACTCTGACGGACGAGTACAGCGATATAAAGCACGTCTAGTTGGTCAAGGCTTTGGACAATCCCATGGCATTGATTATGACGAAGTCTTTGCTCCTACCACGCGACTTGCCTCTCTCAGAGCTATCCTTGCCCAAGCTGCTATGGATGGTGCTTACATCGAGTCCATTGACATCTCCAATGCCTACCTCAACGGAAAAATTGAGGATTCGTTTGAGGTTTACATGTCTCAGCCTGAAGGCTTTGAGGAACCAAACCCAAATGGTGGCAAGTGGGTGTGCAAGCTGAAGAAGGGTCTCTATGGTCTAAAGCAAAGCGGACGACTCTGGTACCAAAAACTTGCAGAAGAGCTAGAACGCATTGGTTTCACTCAACTGCAGTCTGACCCAAGTATCTACCACTGGGCAAAAGACGGTATTCGTGTCACTCTTCCAGTTTTTGTTGACGACATCACCATTACGTCCAAGGACAAGTCCAAGATTGACTGGGTCAAGAAGTCGCTATCAGAGGTGTTCAAGCTCAAGGACTTGGGTCCAACCACGTACCTCTTGGGTATAAAGGTTGAATATGACCAAAAGAACCGAGTCCTGTGTCTGTCCCAAACTCAGTACATCCACGACATGCTTGCTCGATTCCGCCTTTCTGACTGCAAAGCTGTCACTACTCCTATGGAGCCTGGGACCACATTGTCCAAGGAGCATTTGCCATCCACCGACAAAGAGTCAGAGGAGATGCGCAAGATTCCCTATATGAATGCAGTTGGAGCACTGGTGTACCTTGCTATTGGCACTCGACCCGACATTGCATACTCAGTTGCGAAACTTGCTCAGTTCAATTCAAATCCTGGCATTGCTCATTGGAAGGCAGTGAAGCACCTCTTCCGCTATCTGCAAGGAACAAGCAATGTCAAGCTTACCTTCCGCAAATCTGACAATGGCAGTCCCCTCACTTCCGAACTCTTCCATACGTACAGTGATGCAGACTATGGTGGATGCCTTGACACTCGAAGGTCCACTAGTGGTTTTGTAATGAAGATGGGAACTGGGGCAGTCAGCTGGTCAGCCAAGAAGCAAGTCACGATTGCGAACTCGTCTACAGAGGCTGAATACATATCAGCATCTTCAGCTGGGCGAGAGGTCATTTGGATGTGAAGTCTTCTGACGGAACTGGGATTCAAAATGGACAAGCCTTCCCCTCTCATGGTCGACAATCAATCCGCGTTGAAAGTACTTAAGAATCCAGAGCATCACAGCAAGATGAAGCACATTGATATCAAGATGCATTGGATCAGGCAAGAAATTAGGCGCCGGAACATCGAGGTTCACTTCCTTCCAACTAGCGACATGATCGCTGACATCCTTACAAAACCTTTGCCTCGAGCAGCAGTTGAACGCCACTGCCTAGTGCTGGGACTCATGTAGCTCAACAGTCATTACATTGAGGGGGTGTGTTGGAGTACAATGCACATGCCATAGTAGCTACGACAACGGACTATACAATAAGGACTGACATATACGAGAATCTCTATGTACTTCTAAAAGTTTCTATTGTTCTATGACTCTATTGTTCTCTTGTATTACTATTGTTCTTATTGTTCTCTCCAGTTTTGCTATTGTTCTCCCTTATATATCGAGGGGATGCTGGAGCGATTATGCATAAAGTTGCGGCAACAACCACAAAGTTGTTGCATAATCTTGTTGCTTCAACCATAAATTCGTTATGCAAAATGTCCTGCAACACTCATGCAATCTATTATGTTAGTTGATTCACACACACACCCGGTATCTCTCTCCCTCCGTTCTCCTGATGCCCTGCGGCGCTGGTACGCGCTTAGTAATGCCCAAAGGGCGCTCAACTTACAGATAGGGGTTCTTAGGAGGAAGCGGGCGGCTGTGCGATCCATCCTTCCCGCGACGCACAATGCGGGGCGGCGCGACCTGATCAATGACGTTGAGAACAACCGACCACTCAAACCCCATATGGTTTATCTCTTGTCCTCTTCAATCGGCTTGCCCAGAACATACCGCTCCCTTTGCTAGCTCTAGCTTGAATTCGTAAATTTCTTTGTTCTCGGTGTGCCACTGGCATAGATCTTTGTGAATCTCACCTCTATGAGCCCGAAAACGACTGCAAAAACCTGTTCCCCATACGTTCGGCACATGTCTTAAAGCACACGAGCAAAAACAAACATACAATATTCTCGACATATTTGAATACAGTTATATAGATTAGGGGTGGAACTAAGGGGTGCAACAATGGTATAGTCGGAATTGTCCAAGATAAAGCAAGAACTGGGGGACGGCGGTCAAGGAACAAATCGAGCGAGGACAGCCGTGCGTGGGAATATAATCAACGTGTCCGTCAAATCAAGAAAGCCAAGAATCCATCATGTCGCTGAATTCTCCCACCGCTTGTTTCCACCCCCCATCAGACTCAGAAAGACCTGCCCACCATTTCAACGAAATCAACGCCAGAACGACCCCCGACTGACCAGGCCTCCTCATCCCCGCCTCTCCAGCCAATTTCATTGCCTCCCACCAATCCAACCACGCCAGCGAAAATCCCTTGAGCTCTGCTTCCTTGAACTTCGGGCAACTTGCAAACGTCTTCTTTTGAATCCATTTGGACACCTCAGCCGGTCTCTGAGCAGTCGCCGGGAGACGTACTGTTGTACTCGCGATAGATGCAGAGCGCGACTCCCAATCCCACCACTTCGACAAACACGTTGCCCATTCAGGAAGGTCTAGATCCCTCTCCAAGTAGGTCTTTGCCTGAACCATCCACATTGGCATCTCCTGACGATTGTTGACCCTTCTAGATCGCTTCCCTCTCGATTCCTCAGCTTCCGCAGCTGCTGCAGGGGGCTTACGCTTCTGGCCTCCTTTCATAGCACCTTCTACAACAGGTGTCGCTTCTCGCGACACCATGGGGCCATCCGCTTCAATCACAGGCAACTGATAGACGGGTGCAGGACTTCGGTGGTGGTTCTGGGTGTTTGGGAGGTCGAAGTTCCACGAGGCGTAAGGGAGTGCATCGGGATCAAAAATGTTTGACCCCCCACCGATGTTCATAGGCTCTACAGAGATGTTGGTACCGTCGAAGGGAATAATCTGATTGAAGGAATAGTCCAAGCCCTCAAGACTTGACCGTGGTTCAACCAGCCCAGCAGCATCGGCGTAATCGACAAACGGGCGAGTCACCAGCCCTTCCATCAAAGAGCCAGGAGCAGGCTCCAATGAGGCGGGATGTCCACTCGGGTTGAAGCCTAATGGGTTCGTAGCCAACATGTTTTGGTCGTCTATCTGCTGACCAGTGATCACCGTGCTCAGAGGGTTCTGTGTTCCTCCGTCGGCAACGAATGTGGTCTGCTTCAGGCTGGATGAAGATGCCGTGCTTCCACCGTGGAACGTTGGAGGGCTACGATGGCCGTTGAAAGAAGTCGGTAATAAATCCTTGGAGCATGATCCGGATGTCCCTTTGGTAGGTTCCTTCCCTGTTGTTTCTTCTTCAAGCCGACTCATGAATTTCGCAAGTTTGTGCTTTTCAAGCGAGCGAGATTGTCGAACCTCTTCGGCTAGACCCATTTGGTGAGTTTGTTGTTCTCCTCGAGCTACGGCAACAGACTTACGAAATACCCGATGCGCAAAGGATGAAAACGGGTTCATGTATGTTTCGTTGAAGGATGGGTGCCACGCAAAGAAATCCTTTTTCTCGGGCGTCAAACCATAGTGGTATGACGAGGTTGTGATTCGACCATTTGGTTTGGTGGAATCCGGTCCTGCTCCAAGCACAGTGAACGTCCAGCCAGATTTCTCGGCAACGGGTACAAAGAACGCGTCGATAACCGTCCTCAAGATCCCCTGGAACCTTCAGAAGGTAGGTTAGATACATTCAGAACCTTAATTTCTGGTGACTAACCGAGCGAAGTCTTCTGCAGTCTGTGTCCCCTCCACAGGGTTCAAGAGTGTGCTGATCGTCTCTCCTTCCATCTTTGTCTTCTGCACCATGGCCTCCCTCTCTTTCTGCACTGCTTCTTTCACCTCCTGACTTTCGTTCTCGTACGTCTCGCGCAAGAGGCGATTGATGACTGTCACACGTGCTTCTTCAGAACTCTCCTGACCCTCCAACTTAGCATCGACTTTGGCCTTGACTCTTTCGTCATAGAACATTCTTGAATAGACCTGATGCTCAGGAAGAACGCGTGTCACCGGCACTGGCGGTGCGACGACCACCTGCACTTTGGGTTGGCTTCGTGCCCCAGCCTTCATATTGTAATACCAAGCCCGAATTTGCTAACACCGACCAGGTAAGTCTTTTCCAAGCTCAATCGATAAGACATGCAACTTACGGTCTCCCTCTTGCCTCTCCAGGAGGCTTCGTCAGCGAACTTGGGCCAGTCGTCCTCCATCAACTTTGCTTGCGCGCTTTTCGCTTTTTTGGATTTGGGTGGAGCTGAACGTTCCCCTTCGTCAGCAGGTGGGCCTTCTGCTTGCGCTTCTCTCTTCTCTGCCTCTAACTCAAGAAGCTCAGACTCCGCCGTAGGGTATTTCTTGAAAAAATGGGCGAAAATAATCGGCCACAACTCGCGCGTGTTCTGGTTGGCCTGAGCCTGTTCAAATTGATCCTTGAACGATAGAAGAAAGGCTATCTGGCCACGAGTCCAGATCTGAAGCCTGGTGTTAGCTGGATCTCTGGTCCCCTTGGTGCGCCTCATATCTACCTTTGATGGCTTTGGCTTCCTCTCGTGTTTGACTTTCTGCTTCATGGTCGTCGTTTTTTTGCTGAGGTGTCGACTCGCAACACGTTGCAATTCGACGGGTTCTGGGATCCGCAGAGGCCAAACAGCTGACAACCGCAGGTTCGCTATAAGAACGCTCCCCCATTGACAGCAGGATTCTCAGTGCCCATCCCACATTTCAAACCAAACCACCATGTCCTCGAACTCTGCTCCCGCTGGCACCGTGCCCCTCCATGTCACCATGGCCATTATCCAGGCACTTGCGTCAACTCGTAAGTCCTTGTATTGTGCTACCCATCCCTTGCTAATCCTCAACCAGTTCCAGCTGATGCTAGTACCATGGCGAACGCCCCTGTTGATGCTGGTGAGCCCGCTGACAGCGGTCCTGCTCCCAGCCCTCCAGACGCGGCTGCCACTGCTGGTCCCAGCACCGGGACCACTCCCATTGTTCCCACTCAGATCAACTTTTCCGATATTCTGAGCGCTCTCGCGCTTATGAGTATCGACGTCACTGGATGTACATGATACTAATTTAATGCATCAAATTGATTACTGACAAAGTTCATAGTACCTACTCCCGCAGCAGCTCCTGTCACTCCTGCAGTCAACCCTGTTGCTGCTGCTCCCGCCGCGGCTCCTGTCGTTCCTGCTCCCACCGTGGCTCCTGTCGTTCCTGCTCCCACCGTGGCTCCCGTCATTCCTGCTCCTACCGTGGCTCCCGTCGTTCCTGCTCCCACCGTGGCCCCCGTCGTTCCTGCTCCCACCATGGCCCCCGTCGTTCCTGCTCCCGTCGTGGCTGCTCCCATCGTTCCTGCTCCCATCGTTCCTGCTCCCGTCGTTCCTGCTCCTGGTGTGGCTCCTGCCACTGCTGCTGCTGGCCCAGCCAATGCCCCCACGGGTGGTAAGTAATGTATATCTAATCTTATTCATTAATTCTAACAATGTATTTACTTTCATTAGCTCGCGTCTATTGTGTCACGGCCAGTCGTGAGGTCGGTGTCTTTGTCGGTTGGCCTCGTGTCAAACCCCTTGTCTCTGGGGTGTCCAACTCGTGCCACCAAAGATACCCAAGCATCGCCTCAGCGCAGGAGGCTTTCGATGATGCTCTTGACCGTGGGGAGGTCACCGTCCTGCCCTAAGGGTGTAGCCGTTTATCACTAATCTCTTGTTTCGCTCTATCTGTACCCCTCACATGCTCCATGTCTTCTTCGGCCAGCCAGTGTATTTGTATTTGGGAGCCTGCTGTGCCATAACCGGGTGTTAACCCACAAAAATATATACATTGTTTACTCGTTCTGTTGGAAAGAAAGAGATCGCTTGAGGTAGCATTCGCGCAGCCGGCCCTCGAGAATATGAACAATGATGTCGTTCAAGTGGTTGATCAGATTACAGAGTTCCTTCTGGATGTCAACACCCCTGTGCCAGTCCTCTTCTGCGCCAAAGTGCTGCAGAACCTTGTCTTGGTATCGAGCCAGCTCGGTGGCTAGAGCTTCGAAAGGCTTGATGCTTGCTTCCACTTCTTGCTCTGCTTTGGCAGGATCAATGATTAGTGTGTTAACAGCGCAACGAGCAATAGAGTCGAGAAACACCTGCTTGGAGTGAGGCCCAGTGAGCTCTTTCATCCGGTCTGGGACCTTCTTGACTTTTCGGATGTACCACTGGAATTTACTATCCCTGAAATGAGTGAGAGTTACATATAGCACACTTTGATTGAGTAGACTGGTGACGTACGTGGTTTGTGAATTAAGCGCCGCGATCTCAGCGCGCTTATCTGCAGCCACTTGTTGTTGCTCGCTACCATTGTCTATGTTAGAGTCATAAATTACCAGAAAGAGTTCGTATTCCAACCTTTTTTGCTTCTCGGCTGCCTTTTTTCCCTCACGGAGCTCCTTCCGTCGCGCAGCAATTGATTCTTTTCGCCTGTTGGATAGGATGAGCAAAGTGATTCAAAATAGAAAATGACGACCGTTAAGTAGAACGCACCCGTGATAGCTATTTCTCATATCTTCGGCATGTATCTCTCTCAGCTTGGTCTTAGAGAGGCCCTTTTTAACTTGGCGCTGGGCGGAAGACATGGAATATTTGGAAAGAGCTCAAGAAAGCGCTGAGAAGTTTGAGTTGAACTCTTGAAGTTTGAGGTCGTTGTCTGACTTTTATGTCCACCTAGTAACCCAATGCAAAAGGTACATCAAACAAAAGGTGGAATTTTTCTCTCTTTTCTTCTGGATTTTGCTTAAATTGTAGTTGAGTCCTTGTGTCTGAAAATTCAAAAAACAGCGATACATTGGTTGAGGTCGTCGTCCTGTGAGTGTCCGGTTTCTCCGAGGGGGAGTAACCAACTGTCTTACTGGTGACATCGGTGCGCCCGTTCTTCCACTAGAGATTCCCCTGTGGCGGGATCCTCCCCGAGGTCATTTGAAGCTTCAAATCGACTGAAGGAAAGCCCTTTGTCTCTGTCTCTGCCAGGCGCCTTTCTCCCCTTTTCGAGACTCACCCTTGCACCAGGTGGGCAGTCTTTAGTTACTCAAGCTTTCTCTCACTGACTTGGGATGCAGCCATGGATCGCTCTCATTTTGTCAGTGACTGTTCAGTGTACTACTACCAGGCATCTGCGCAAGGCCAACTCCAAGAGTTTATACATCGTGTGGTAAACATTTTCCATGCTCTCTGGCCCATCGCCAAGGAGCCTGTGAATACTTATGACGAACGTCTGAAGTGTTCTGAAAAGGTTAGCTTCCGAGTCTTTCTTGCAGTCTATTTTAAGGTCTCACCACACGGCTAGGCTATTGAACGCACCTTATCCTGGTGTGCGGACGTGAGAAGGGAAATGGAGCCACAGATCAATTGGAGGACAGCATTTAACCTCTATCCAAGCCAGTGGGAGACTGAAGCCGTAAGCCAACTTGTCGACTCTATTGTCTATATCTAACATCCATGCTTTAGAAGCCTTTCCGCATTCTCTTTGACATCCAGCAGAGGCAGCGCACTGCAAAATTCCATGTAAGTCTCCATCCCTTTCCAGTCATGATGCGCCGATTTAAATTAACCCTACTTTCTACAGCGTGTGGGAGCCCCTCTGGGGGTGGGAGGGACACTGGTGAATGCTGGTCGCAAGATGCCGGAGCTAGTTCAAGATCTTCATGCAGCTCGTGAGGCTGCACATGTCATGCGTGAGGAACGGAAGCGAGAGCTTGCTGAACAGCGTAAGGATCGACTTCGCCGCAAGCAGCCTCCCAGTCCACCTGGCCTTGCTGCCACCCGCATCAGCAAGCGCAAGAGGACCAGCAAAGCGGATCGACTCCCTCAGCGAACAAAAGTGATCACAAGTGACGGGGAAGAACTTGACATTGACACCGACACTAGTACCGAATTCATTCGCCCCTACAAGCCTTCCCGTGAGTCTAGGAGTGGCCCAGCAGTTGGAGAAGGATCTTCGAGCAAGACTGAAGTGGCTCGTATCGATGGTGTCGAGCGCGAAGTCATTGTAATCTCTGATTAGTTGAAAGTATTCCAGTGTAGATGTATATCGATCTTCTTGTGAATTGAATATTCTTGGCTGTAACAACGTTGGTGGGAACAATAGCATGGATGAGGCTGTGATGGCGATTACAATCGATGAAAACTATTCCCTCTTCAACTCATCCTCCACACTCGTTATGGGGCCCGTCTTGTAATGGAGTTCACTCAACCCAGAGGTCGAAAGCGCAAGGAGAGATATGACTATGAACCTCCTGAGCAGACAGACGGGCCCCAACCATTGACTCAGCTTGAAGAGCACACGGCATATTCCTACGAACACAACGAAGCTCGGAAAACCTTTCTTCAGGTTCCTGTTTCACCGTCAAAACCTCGCAGAAGCAAGCCTGAAGAGGCGGCCAACTCGCACCTGCCCCACGGTCAGCACTCCGACGTCTCAAATTGGGAAGGATTTGGGTTCGATGGCGGCCTGGCTGATACCTCGGAGAATCAGGATGGAGAGGAGGAAAGGGAAAAGCGTTGTAGAACGGTGTGTGTCTTGCCTCTGCTGATGATCCTTACCTTACAGTTTGTCATAGTCAGACGACTCACTACTGGGGTTCATCCCATTGCTGGATACAATTATCTCTGAGATGCTTCGGCACGAGAGCCTCGCTAGCGTGGCCTGCTCCAGTTGTGGCTCAGAGGTCGACTCAAAAGCCGTATTTCGATGCCGTGACTGCTTCTCCAACAATCACGTCTGTCGTTCCTGTCTACTAGGTCGCCACACCTTCAATCCACTTCACCGTGTCGAGGTAAGCGATCCTTGACCTGCCGTGTAGCCCCCACTAATTGTCGATCTCGTCCTGTAGCACTGGAATGGGCAGTTCTTTGATAGAACAAGTCTCAAGGCCCTTGGTTTGAGGATACAACTACACCACGCCCACTGCCCTCGTCCTGATCCTTCATATGGCGATGATTTTGTCATTATTGATTCAAATGGGATTCATTCCGTCTCACTCGACTTCTGTAACTGTGCATATGCACCCAGCCATTTCGTTCAATTACTCCGCCACCGACTCTTCCCAGCAACAACCCTCGACCCTCGAACTGCTGCAACCTTCGGAGTTCTGGAAACCTTCCAGATGCTCTCCTTCACCGCGAAGGTCAACGCACATGATTTCTTGCATGCTCTTGAACGCCGAACGGACAACACAGGTACCTACAAAGTTCCTGTGAGTATTTTTTGTGATACGGGCACTTTGTTTGAACGTGGATATATCTGATGCTGAAACTCTTGCCAGGATCGATATGCTGCCTTCCTCCGCATCATCCACGTGTGGAGGCATGCTCGCTTGATGAAACGTGCGGCTCGAGGACATGACCCTTCTGGCATTGCTGGCACACCACCTGGCGGGTGCGCTGTGCTGTGTCCTGCATGCCCCTATCCCAAAATCAATCTCCCTCCCAATTGGATGGATTGCCCACCAGATAAACGGTAAGCCTTAACGACCAACCTGAGTGTGTGAGCAAACACTTATTCTCATTTTTCAGGTTTCTCTTCCAGCTTTTTCTTGCCATGGATGCCAACTTTCGGCTCAAGCACAAGAACATCTCGACCGATGAGCACGATCCTGGCCTTAACCGCGGATACGCCTACTTTGTGGAGGAAACGAAGTTCAAAGAATTCCCGCAGGAATTCGCTGGTCTTATTGTTGGGAACGACAACAAGAGTAGTTGTAACAACTACGATGCAATAAAATCCGCGGGTATTCGAGGAGGACGAGGAACAGCGGCGAGTGGCGTTGGAGCGGCTCAATGCGCTCGTCATGACATGAAGCGACCGCTGGGAGTCGGTGATCTTCAGCTTGGAGAAAAGTACGCTATCGTTCTTATGCTTTCTTTGCATTGCCTAAGTGGGATGTTGTTAGGTATCCCAACATGGATTACTTCGTCATATGGACACTGACCATTGATGGGCCTATCTGGATCGTAATATCCTACGACATCGCCTGTCAGTGGTCCATCAATTTTGCTCTTCGTTGCGAACGTTACGGTCCCCAACTCGACCCCTTCGAACACGGAAAGAGTTTCACCTTCCTTGTTCCCAAATTCCATCTTCCCGCACATATCTTGTCATGTCAAGTCGCCTTTTCTTTCAACTATCATCCAGGTGTTGGAAGGACTGAAGGAGAAGCTCCTGAGCGTGGCTGGGCTGATAGCAATGGGCTTGCTTACAGCACCAGAGAAATGGGTCCTGGCTCTCGTCGTGACACCCTCGACGATCATTTCAGTGCAGTGAACTGGACAAAGGTCACGAAATTGAGTGAGTTTTGTGCTGTTCCATAGATAAGCACGTGTCTCTAATTCTTTCGGTAGGCAAGACATTTACTCGCCGTGCCAAAGACGCGATCCAGAGTCGCCAGGAGCTTGTCGATGCATTCAAGATTTTTGACAGCTCTATCCCAGAGCAGCAAGGGAGAGATTGGAGTCAAATGGTCGAGGAATGGGAGCACAATCCATCTTCTCCTAACCCGTTTATGCCTGCTTGCAACGGTATGTGTACTAACTCGTCTGTTGTATGTCAGACGCTCATTTAGTCGACAGTATTAACGTCCAGTACTGTCCGCTTGCGATTGGCAGCGGAGGATGCCGAAGCTGTCAGGGAAGGAAAAGCAAATGTCGTTTACGAGGATGTCACCCCCAGCATCTTTGTTCTTCAAGGGATTGAGCTCGAGGAGTCCCAGTACATGATACCTTTGCCTTTTCGTCTTTCAAATGATCTGACTTGGCCAGGCGAGCACTTTCCGACAGCCGATCCGAACTTGGTCCCCAATCAACGAGCTTGCAACGGTCGAAGGTTGTTGAGAGGGGTGCAACGTTACAGCGGAAGATTGATCAATGGATTTCCCTTCAAGGCTCATTCATGCCGCCCACTATGGCTCTTCGCCAGGCCGCTGATAAGGTGGCGTTGTCGACAGAGGGCCCCGAGCAGATACCTCTCTTCCTTCCGTCTTCGCTTTGCTCCAACCACTCCAAATTCGAACGCCGACTCTTTGTTTGTGAGCAGCAGTACCGTGTTGCACAGGCCGAGACTGCCCTTCACCAGCTTCGTGGATATCTCCTTCTGAGAACTCACATGTGGAAGTCCAAGCAAAAATACGGAAGCAGCCATCGATACATGACGCGAAGCAACACTCTGCTCAATGACCTCCATATCCGGATTACTCGGACTGCGGATCGATATCGCCATAGTCGGGTATGCCTTTCAGCGCTTGGGCAGGTCACAGGCGACATGTCATGGGAGAAGAACTTGAAGCCTCTTGAGAGGAGTGACGTTCAGGGATTAACAGAAGAGGATGAGGGAGGCGAAGGAAAGAAGCAGCTCAAATGGATTTGGACGACGCCGGGGACTACGGATGACCAACAGGAGTCAACCCAATCGGGTAAGTGTTCTTCGCATGTTCACCAACATCTGCTCATTGATTGGCAGCGCTCCGTATCGAATGGTGCAAGGCTCGGGCAAGAGCCCACCGGTGGCAGGAGGAATGTCTTCTCCTAGCTGAAGAGATGCGACGCGTTCTAGCCTTTTGGGACTGGGAGGTGAATTTCTGGGAGGGATGGGCACAGGCTGTGGTACGACCTCTGGGTGACATAACAAATAACCAGGGGTGGGAACCAAGTCAAGAAGTACAAGGAAGAGCGGCGTATGCGTGGAAGCAGGTTGATACTCGTCGCCGTATGGCAGCAGCAGCT
Source organism: Coprinopsis sp. MPI-PUGE-AT-0042 (assembly GCA_020736565.1). Classification (NCBI taxonomy): domain Eukaryota; kingdom Fungi; phylum Basidiomycota; class Agaricomycetes; order Agaricales; family Psathyrellaceae; genus Coprinopsis; species Coprinopsis sp. MPI-PUGE-AT-0042. The sequence goes on from JAHBOF010000036.1 coordinate 81,982, forward strand.
GAGGACGAATGGAGGGAACTCAGAGTGAAATTGCAAGTGATGGAGGGCCAGCAGGCCGATGTTCTGGTAAAAAGCTGTCATCTAGATTAATGAGGCATACAAATGGCATAGGAGCGGTTGAGTAACGATGACATTGGTTCTGAACAAGTTCTTCTTCAGGTAACGTGATTATTGTTCAACAGAAGCTGGAGCTATGTATAGCCTATCCCCGCAAGGGAGGAACGTGCTGGTAACGTGGTTATCGAAGCCGGACGTATCCCTGCAAGGCGAGCTGGGGCGGGACACATTGCCAAGCCTGCGCCTAAACAACGAATCTGGTGAAAGGCGTATGTGGATTGATGGGAATACCGACCGTCGCTGGCAGCCATAGAGGTTTGAGAATGAGCCAATGGGAGGCAAGCTGGATAAGCATGGTACCAGCGGCAAGATTATGCAGAGAGAAAGAAGCAGACTTGCTCCCATGAGATTATGGATAATCTTTTGTGAGTATTGTAGGGACTTTATGTATAAGGTGTGTAGCATCTGGTGATATATCCTATCTATTGTTCTTACTAGTATATAGGTAGACAGTGTGAGTGGGGTGTTCTCCATCGAACTATTCCTCACTCACAGGTACGCTCAACATGTATCATTCATATCTTCACATACTAATTCTATCGAACTATTCCTCACTCACAGAGTTGTCGTTGCGGGTTTAACACTTGGCACAGAAAGGTTCGGTTCACCCAAGGCCCGAACCTTGGACCTGAACCTTAGGTTCGGTCCGGGGTCCGGTTCAGGTTCGCGGGTTCGCGAACCTGACTGTGGCCAGTCTACTGGGTGCATGAGAAACCTCGAGCTTGTTGAAGATAATGGGTGAGACTAAGACTTCCGGAAGCTGATGGCTCCTTCACACTGTGCTGGGTAGAGCGGCCACATCAGTGGGAAGGGAATGAAGAACAGTATGGCAGGATGAAGAACTTGAAATACTGCTCCTCCAGCTCTTCACTCTTACTACTGAGATTGAAAGGTTTGAATACCCAAAATGACAAGATTCTGAACACATGGAGACATCACAGGAACATGTATAGGACAGATGTGGTCCACAGGCATGGTAAATACAGGACAGAAATGAATTCAAAGGCCATCAGGTATACATCAATGATAACACCATACTCCTGAGCTACAATGATCTTGTAGTGTAACACTCCACCCATCTTTCTCCAAGCTTGGTGTTTGATAGGTTGAGGTGAGGAACAGCTGACAGAGGGAAAGTGACAACATTGGAATCATCAGGTAGATGGGCAGTGGGTGGAACAAACATGAGATGGGCTGAGGGGTCAGTGGTGGATAGCAGCCAGCCAGTGTATTGGCCATCTAGACCTTTCTGACGGACATACTGGGGCCTATGTTTGAGTTCAGGCAAAATGTTCCACACTTGGATTGTGCAGTTGCTTGAGCCCGAAACAATATGGGTTCCATCAGTTGAGTAGGCTACAGCCTGGACCCTGCCTGTGTGGCCCTGGAGGACCTTTGTCTGCTCTCCTGTAGACAGATCCCACACTTTGACTGACTGGTCAGACGAGCCTGAAACAACATGGGTTCCATCAGGTGAGTAGGCCACTGCCTGGACCTGGAGTGTGTGGCCCTGGAGGACCTTTGTCTGCCCTCCTGTAGACAGATCCCACACTCGGACTGACTGGTCACCTGAGCCTGAAACAACATGGGTTCCATCAGGTGAGTAGGCCACTGCCCGGACCCAGCCTGTGTGGCCCTGGAGGACTTTTGTCTGCTCTCCTGTAGACAGATCCCACACTTTGACTGACTGGTCAGACGAGCCTGAAACAACATGGGTTCCATCAGGTGAGTAGGCCACTGCCTGGACCTGGAGTGTGTGGCCCTGGAGGACCTTTGTCTGCTCTCCTGTAAACAGATCCCACACTCGGACTGACTGGTCATCTGAGCCTGAAACAACATGGGTTCCATCAGGTGAGTAGGCCACTGCCTGGACCCAGCCAGTGTGGCCCTGGAGAACCATTGTCTGCTCTCCTGTAGACACATCCCACACTCGGACTGAGTGGTCCTCTGAGCCAGAAACAACATGGGTTCCATCAGGTGAGTAGGCCACTGCCTGGACCCAGCCTATGTGGCCCTGGAGGACCTTTGCCTGCTCTCCTGTAGACAGATCCCACACGCAGACTGAGTGGTCAGCCGAGCCTGAAACAACATGGGTTCCATCAGGTGAGTAGGCCACTGCCCGGACCCAGTCTGTGTGGCCCTGGAGGACCTTTGTCTGCTCTCCTGTAGACAGATCCCACACTCGGACTGACTGGTCACCTGAGCCTGAAACAACATGGGTTCCATCAGGTGAGTAGGCCACTGCCTGGACCCAGCCAGTGTGGCCCTGGAGAACCATTGTCTGCTCTCCTGTAGACACATCCCACACTCGGACTGAGTGGTCCTCCGAGCCAGAAACAACATGGGTTCCATCAGGTGAGTAGGCCACTGCACGGATCGCACCAGTGTGGCCCCGGAGGACTGCCAGGTCCTCACCAGTAGAGAGATCCCATACTCGTACCAAGGAATCACCACGTGATACAACTGCGGCATTGACACCATCTGGGGAGACAGCAAGAGCTTCCACTTCTCCCACTCTGAAGTATGCAACCTGGGCCTGAGCTGCACCCCATGAATTTATGAACCCAGGAATGCCCCTAAAACACTGCCTCCACTCCTGTGTGATGGCAGAAAATCGGGGGAAGGTGGCAAGGGATGATAGATAGAGGTGTGGTGTTGACAGAGCGGCCTTGCTCGTGCTGTGGTATGTAGCAAATGCTGCTGCATCTGCTAGCTTGCCAACCAGTTCTGCTGGATCCTTAAACAACCATGAGCACATTGGACATGGATCATTGCATCCATGGGACTGACCTTGGACTTTTGGGACCATTGCTGAGCATCATGTACCATTCTCTGACAACGTCCACGCTGCCCCAAGAGGTTCATCGCCTCCATCCAGAATAGGATTTGTAGCTGAAGAAACCCATGTAGGCCTTTGACGAGACAATCTGGCTCTTCATGGGATGCGAGGACGAGATGAGCACTCCAGTTGCCGCATGCATATCTCAGGGACCTCGAGATATTGGCATTGATGCAGGCGGGCAGTGTTGTGTTGTCACAATCCAACTGGTAGGAACTGGTGATATTGGCAATGTTGAACCGTAGCTGCTTGCTCATGACATCAAAACATTGGCTTGCAAGACGGCGGTGGCGCTTCTCCTGGTTGCAGAAATACTCCTTGGAACGGTGTTTGTTGAAGATGAAGTCCGGGAATGACTTGTGGAACCACATGACCATACCATCCCGGCTGTAAAGGATGGCATACAGCCGGTGTAGAACCCCGTTTGCGATGCTGGGGCTGAGCAGTGCGTCGGCGTCGGCACGACTTGCATTGAGAATGTCGATGGCAATAGATGTCGAGGTGCGCTCGATGGTGCAAAGGAAAGTGTGAAGAACAGACAGACAGTCCTTGAACACCTTTTTGTCGTCGCCATCTCTTGCGTCTACAAGGGATGTCTTGAGAATCTGGAGGTAGAGAGTATCTAGAGTTGCGGTTGCGGCAGGGGAAGGTTGACCAGTGGATGAAGGAGAGGCAGAGAGGATTTGATGGATCAGACTCCGTTTCTCCTCGATGTCATGTCCCTTCACGTACTCGACCACCGTGGCTGCATGGATGAACAGCCCGGCTGCGTCTGATACAAGCTGATGGATCTGCTGTGTGGTGGTGCACTCGGCGAGATTGTTGCTGAGGTAGACCTCGATGTCGGCGCTACTCTGGTTAAGCGGCACCTCTTCGAGACGGCAGACTTGTTTGTTGGGGAAAGATTCGATTTGTTTGACCAAACTCGGCTCAGACCGACTGGTGACGAAGAATTTGAGGCCAGACAGATCTTGCTGATTGACGACGTCGAACAAAGCGCGCAGGAATTCCACCCCTCCTGCACCCTCCAGCTCGTCCAGAGCATCGATAGGGAGGGCGTAGCAGGGTTCATCCTTGGCCCGCCATTCCGGGAGGCACTGGACCCAAGGCTCGACAAGAAGACCCATGAGTTGGGATCTTGGGCCATGGTTCACAGTTTCGAACCTTCCGTGTTCCTTCAATGCAGCCCGGAATGCCGTTGATTTGAGTGCGAGATGGTAGACGATCGTCCGAACAATCGAGGACGCAGATCGGGTGTCGGAGAACTGGCGCGAGCAGAAGAAGCTGCCACCCAGTATGACCTTGCTGTCCCTGTCGCGGATGAGGGTTTCGAAAAGGCGAGCAATCGTAAAGGCGATGGTTGTCTTGCCTGCACCTGCTTGACCTGACAGCCAGTACACTATCTCACTGCCGGGAGAGGTGTTGATAGCCCAGCGTATGACACCTTGGATAATATCGACTCGGGTGCCTGGAGTGCATTCACCACGGCGCAGAGCTGCTTCTTCGCCGGATGCGTAGTACATGTGGTCTGCCCGGATGCAGATTTTGAGACGGTCCGCGAGATCTTTCTGTAACAGGGTTGAGAGGCGCTCAGCGATCGAAGGATGAAACGTACCATGAACTCTTCCAGTGGTCCAGCAGTGTCTGATTGCATGTATACATTTCCTGAATTGATCTCAGCAACTCGCAGAAAGTTAGGCCACCGCATTTCGCACCATAGTTTGTACCCATGAACATATTTCCCGCATTTGTGATGTTGTAGGAGGCGCTTAAGCCATGGGCTGCAACGCCTTCTTGGTCTAAGAAAGCAGCGCGGTGAATGATCAGTGTCTGTCATGTTGAGGAAGAGAAATCTTCGTACATGGGCCTTCCGAGAATTGAGGGCCCTCCAGCGCGATGGTTCGTTCTTGTCCTGGGTAGCGATCCCACCCTTGAATCGCATCTCCATAGTACGGCCTAGGACGGGGATGATCTTGCCCGTGGGGCCATTCTACTCTCCTCTCGAATTGGCGCTCATCAAACTGTGGAAGGTAAGGAAGGGTCGCATGCGGCATCAACGTATCAGACATCTGGCTTGTATCCGGATTCCAACCGTCCGCCCAATTCAAATCGCGTATTGGGTCAGTCAGGTTCCAGCTCTGTGGACCAGGCAGAATGTGGCCCATTTCTCCTCCCCATTGAGTAGGATCTCCTTGAGGAGCGTGGTACCCCTTAGGTGAGAGGCTCCTCGATGCTCGCCTTGCTATCATCGTTTCGGCTAGTAATGTGCCGCTCGCCGGAGTTGTCCAACTCTGTAACAGTCACAAACTTCAGTGGTGAACACAGGGAAGAAGCGGACAATTATAACTCACATTTCCCGGTCCTGTTGCGATCCTTTGTCGTCTTGCAGGTGGACGATACTGTTCTCTACCCCTTGCGTCTCCCCCGTAAACCAGGCGAAGCTCTCCTTGGTCAAGCGAAGACGAGCGGCGGCGTCTCTTCGCTCGTGGTGTCTGGCTGCTCGTCCCTGAGCCTTGTCCATGATGAATGTCAGGTGGCGCATATTGCCCACTCGAATCCCAATTGTAATGAGGGGCTGTCCCCCACTGGGGTTGAGCTATTGAGCTCGATTGCTGTCGTTCTGCGGAGGTATTGGGCTTCAGTGGCAGTAAAGCAAAATACAAGTGTTCAACTCACCTGATGTTCCCTGGATTGAGGATCCATGACCAGCCATGGCGGGAGCTGGCTGTTGAGATGGATAAGGAGACGGCGATCTGGCGATCCTACGGCCCATGCCAGCGAACCATTGTTGTTCGTGCTCTCTCTCGTCCATGGTTCAAATTGTGCTTCTCCCCGGTATGCGATTGTTATAAGGGGGGAGAGAATGCTGCGAGGAGGAAAGGGAGAGAGTAGAGCTGCTGTGATCACATCCAATGCGTGCACCAGTGACCAGAGCATAGGCCTCGTGGTGCTGTGAACTGATAGCTGTGATATCAAATTAGCCTTTATTAGAAAGAATCCAATCGAAGCACAAACCTTGTTCATATCCAAACAAGGATGGCCCACGCCGCTCGTGAACCAAGTTGGATGAAGCCATTGTCTTTACCTGTACTGGTGGCATCCACACAAGATGGCCATGCTGAGTTACACAGAGCTTGGCTGCAGTTCCTAGCCAACAGCGAGAGATAGAGTGAAGCTACTTATTCAGTACTTTGTGCTGCGAGGAGCATCTTTGACGGCCCGATTCAAAACGCTGTGTTCACGTGTGTGGGAGATAGTAAAGGCCAATAACCATGTTAACCATGTTACTATTCAACATTCCGAACAACAAATGCTGTATGGGGGGGTACCTGAAAGATTTGGAGAGCTCAGCGCAGTTCTATTGAAGGAGAAAGTTGTAGACGCCTACAATAACGCAGGCCCTTCAAGAGCCGGCCATCCAGAGATTCTGGACTGTGACTTCAGCAAGATGGCTCGGTGTCTGGTCGACCATCAGCCCCTTTGCAATGTCCCCGAACTCAGACGAAACTCTGTGTTCGGCCGGATTTCGACCCTCCACCTTCAAGGGACAGAGCAAAACTTACTTATACGCCAGTACTCCAGATGTGCCTAGCAGCCAAATTCGTAGGGCCCAATTCGAATTCGCAGATCACATAGAGGAGCTTGCCCCTTCGTAGGTTACCTTACTGCTCTCAATAGAGCCAAATTCGTAGAGCCCATACCAATCGTTGATGTCGAAGCAAAGAAACTGAGATGTCCGTGGGAACGGGATAGCGCATTCCCGAATCCCAGGCCGCCATCACCTGCCTCTTGCTCTTCACGCTCTACCAGCTTCTTGCTGTCTGGCTTCATTCCCACTCTTCAGATGACAACGTGATTTTGAAGCAGCCTTTCGAACTAGGGCAAGTACGTTTATTGAGCCTCGTCCAACGAAATCAGCTGCTAACGTCCTTGCGATTAGCCATGTTCTTATAGGTCTTAGGATCAGCTCCTCGCAAGGACTTTGCCTTCCTTCAAGAGCTCATTTGAGAACCTGAACAACCTTTCCGGACTGTACTTAAACACGAATACCGCTACGGCATATGCACCTCTCCCAAGGCTTCACCTGCTTCTACCAGGATCTTACGGCTGTTGTCTTCCAAGCATCCTTGGATCGCTTTGGAGATAAAAAGGCCAACGCAGGGATCCTTGCTCTTCTCCTCCCAATCCCTACATGCGCAAGTCAGCGCTCGAGCACACCTAGCATCAAATGACGATAGCTACAGCGGGTCCTTTACCCAAAAGACTCAAAAATCATGGTATGTTCTACGTATCTCACTCCAGCTGAATTTGCAGCTAAGCCGTTTTGCAGGGCTCTCCTCCACAGCGAGCCGCTCGACCCAGATCCCTTGGCCCGAACGTATCTCCCCCAAGTGTGGGAGTGAACCGCAACCAGGTTGTAAAACCACGGGCGTCTAGCTTTGGTCGTCCATTTTGCTCGGGTGAGTAGTTGCAGGTCACTCATCCCTTGCGTGTTTCTCATCTTTCACTTTCATGCTGCCAGGAATCGTGTCCGCTTCTTTGGCGGCGGGGACGATCAGGATTGCGTCGACGCCGATAGCCACCGTCAAGATAGCACTACACGCAGGCGTCTTCAAGAATAAGACCAAGAAGTACGGGATCAGGTCCAAGTGGAACGACCCACTCAGTAGCCATCGCCGCTGCCACCTCCGTAGGCCACGATCCGGTACGTCTCTTACCTTGGTGGTTGAAATCAAATACTAACATGAAGCAACTAGTGGTTTCTGAACTACACATGTTCAACCTCCCGATAGCATCTCAAACATTTGCGAAGCTCTGACGAAACGTTTTCATTGGGTTCGTGACGCCAGTCGTCTACAACACCACCCCAAACTCCCCCCGAGCCGCGAGGACATACAGATAAGGCAACAACACCACGATTTGGTACATGGAACCTGCGAGAACGGTTATGAAGGGCAACAAATGGAAAGACGTCCTCGAACGACTCGGCTCAAGACCGGGATCTTCGCGAACAGCCTGCGAAGCTTAATCTTCCCCACACCCATTCCGATGACGACAGGGTCAACGTCGCAAACACGAAGAACGGAGACGCTGAGTCGAGACAACAGCGTCGACGTGGGTCTCTGCTCAGGAAGCTTCCGCCACCCCCCTTTTCCTCACCGATGTCCGTTCCAGGTGGCGTACGCTCGCCATCTCCACCCATTGCGTCGGTCTGTGGTCAGCTATCTGCGTAGTCAACCCCAGAGCGAAAGATATCCCCACCTTCAAGACAAGGCTGAACCCTCCCGACCTCTCGACCCTCTGACGCAGATGCCCTCGAGACCCCAATCAGACCGGACCCAAATTCACCGAGCTTGGAGCCCAAAGCATCGTGTAATAAGGCCGTCTTTCGAATGCTATCGATGGAAGAGCGTCACGATTGCCTTGCATTTCACCACCAACCTCGCCAAAAAACGCCACGTCAAACTGGCCGCACCATCAACTTGACCGCAAGACGAAGCGACCCATGCGCCGGTCGTGGGGCGGTTTTACGCTGAATGGCTTCATCCGGTGCTGGGACCAGGGGTGAGTCGCGTTTATTGCGACTCTTTTACTATTCTCTCAAGCTCCGTTCGTACGGTTCACGCCGTGTACTTGGTACCATGTGAACAACAACGCCTAGATGCAGCAAAGCCATTCGAGACGTGAACCTCCTGGCACCCGTCTTTGACGCCCTGGCAATTCCCAATCTCAGATTCCCTCCAACTACCGGTGTGCAACCAAAACTTTGGCGAGCTGAAGACGTACTTTCGGGCTTCTTGACAAGATCTAGATTACCCGCCTTCATGTCGTTTCGCTTCTTCCAAAACCGCCTCGTCGACCTCCTCGAGGTTCCCTCCCTATCAAATCTCTCCGAACTTCTAAAGCGTCAAATCCCGTGGTAACGAGCTGCCTCCGGCGCTATCGAAGCTCTATCTCAAACACTGCAACACGAACGACAAGGACATACTTCGGATACTTGGGTTGAGGAAGATACGGATAGGGCCGGGGACGGGAGATTTACATTGGTCTGTGGACCCAAAGACGACTGAGGATTTGCCTGGGACTGTTCAGGTGTATACATGGACTCGCGAATGTCGTATGTGTTCTCGGACGCACCCAACTTATTGAGACACCCCACTTGTGCGGTATCTGGTTTATTTGTTCGAATAATGTAGCGCAGATTGAATGCTTATACCGTGTACCATAGCTTGGACAATTGACGAAGGAGAGACTGTACGTTCATTGCGCAGGAAGGGAAACGTCTGTAGACCTCCCCCAGGCGATGTCCCAGATATTTGTTGAACAAATCGAGCACCTAACGGTCCTGTGGGTTCGAGGATTGGTACACGTCCATGCTACTGCTCTATGCCCCAACAGGTGAAGGATTGAACGCCAACGATGAGGGCTAGGCACAGTAAGACATTAAGAAACAGCGTTATGTCGCAGTGGCAATGCATAAGTACAGTAACCGGGAAGATACTAGTCCAAAGGTCATCTAGCGAATCATGGTACTGAGCTACAACGACCTAGGGGTATAACATTCGGCCCATCTGTCACCAAGCTTGGCGTTGGAAAAGTCTAAGTAGGGAACGGCTGAAGTAGGGAAAGTAATGACATTGGAATCATCAGGTAGATTGGCTGTGGTGGAGACAAACATGAGGTAGGCCGAGGGTATAGTTGGGGAAACCAGCCATGCAGTGAACTGGCCATCTGAGCCCTTCTGGCGGATGTAGCGAGGCCCATGTTCGAGTTTAGGCGAGACATTCCACACGCGGACGGATCGATCATCTGAGCAAGAGGCAATATGAGTCCCATCCGGAGAGTATACCACTGCCGTGGCATCCTTGGTATGGCCCTCAAGGACTCTTGTTTCCTCTCCTGTTGACAAGTCCCACACCCGGACCGATTTGTCGGTCGAGGCAGACACAAGATGGGTTCCATCAGGTGAGAAGGCCAGTGCTTTAACCGGGTGAGTATGACCCTTAAGGACCCTTGCCTCCTCTCCTGTAGACGGATCCCACACCCGGACCAGTCCTTCATGTGAGCCAGAAACAACATGGGTTCCGCCAGGGGAGTATGCTATTGCAATGACAGCATCAGTGTGGCCCTTGAGAACATTTACCCCTCCTTCTGTAGACAGATCCCACACTCGGACCGACCTGTCGAGTGAGCAAGAGACAACATGGGTTCCATCTGGAGAATATGCCACTGCCGTGACAGTGTCGGTATGGCCCTCGAGGACCAATACCTCCTCTCCTGTAAGCAGGTCCCACACTCGGACTGAGTAGTCATCCGAGCCAGAAACAACATGTGTTCCATCCGGTGAGTAGGCCACTGCTGTGACATGGTCGGTATGGCCCGTGAGGATCTTTGCGTCTCCTGTAGAGAGGTCCCACACCCGGACGGATGTGTCTTGTGAACCAGAAGCAACATGGGATGCATCGGGCGAGTAAGCCACTGCCTGGACCCAGTCAGTATGACCATTGAGGACCTTCGCCTCCTCGCCTGTGGGCAGATTCCACACTCGAACTGAGTTGTCCCATGAGCCAGAAACAACGTGGTTTCCATCAGGCGAATAGGCTACTGCCCGGACTGAGGCAGTATGGCCCTTGATGACCACTGCATCCTCTCCTGCGGATAGATCCCACACTCGAACTGAATGATCCCAAGAGCCAGAAACCACATGGTTTCCATCAGGAGAGTAGGCTACTGCACGAACCGAGGCAGTATGACCCTTGAGGACCTTTGTGTGCTCTCCTGTAGACAGGTTCCACACTCGAACTGACCGGTCATCTGAGCTGGAAACAATATGGGCTCCATCAGGCGAGCATGCCACTCCTGAGACCCATCCGGTATGACCCTCAAGGACTTTCACCTCCTGCCCTGTAGATAGATCCCACACTCGGAACGGAGCAGTCCCAAGAGCCAGAAATGACATGGGCCCCATCCGTGGAGTATGCCACTGCCCGGACCAAGTCCCTATGACCCTTGAGGACCTGTACCTGCTCTCCTGTAGACAGGTCCCACACTCGAACATGGTCGTCCGAACCAGAAGCAGCATGGGTTCCGTCTGGTGAATAGGCCACGGCTGTGACATAGTCGGTATGGACCGCTGAGGACCTTCGCCTGCTCGCCTGTAGAAAGGTCCCACACCCGGACGGATCTGTCATGCGAACCAGAAACAACACGGGTTCCATCGGGCGAGTAGGCCACTGCCTGGACCCAGTCAGTATGACCGTTGAGAACCCCTGCCTGCTCTCTTGTGGACAGATCCCATACTCGGACTGATCTGTCGTATGAGGCAGAAGCGAGATGGGTTCCATTAGGCGAGTAGGCGACTGCCCGGACTGGGTTGGTATGGCCTTTGAGAACCATCACCTCCTCTCCGGTGGAGAGATCCCATATTTGCAGAAAAGGATCATCACCAAATCCAACGGCAACGTTGGTGCTATCCGGGGAGACAGCGAGAGCATTCACTGCCTTGCCCACCCTGATGGATGCTACCACCGCCTCACCTACCCCATGTGCACTAATGAACCCGGGGATACCACCGAATTGTTCGCTTCCACAGCCGCACAATGGCGGAAGGTCGGGAGAATGTGGCAAGGGAGGACAAATAGAGGTGTGGTGTTGACAGTGTCGCTTTGCTTGTACTATGGTGTGTTGCAAACGCTGCTGCGTCCGCCAGCTTGCTGACCAGATCTGCGGAACCCTCGAATGGCATTCAGCGAGGTGATATCAATCATTGCATGGACATGACGGACCTTGCACTTTTGAGACCACTGCTTTGCATCACGAAGCATGCCCCCGCAACGCCCACGCTTTCCCAAAAGGTTCATTGCCTCCATCCAGAATAGGATTTGCAGCGGAAGGAACCTATCGAGGCTTTCGGCGAGACGATCTGGCGCTTCATGGGATGTGAAGATGAGGTGACCACTCCAGTTGCCACATGCATATCTGAGGGACCTTGAGATGTTGGCGTCAATCCAGGCGGGTAACGATGTGTTGTCGCAGTCCAGATGATAGGAACTGGGAATATTGGCAATGTTGAATCGCAACTGCTCGGTCATGACCTCGAAGCACCCGCGTGTAAGACGGTGGTGGTGTTCTCCCTGGTTGCAGTAAAATCTCTGTGAACGGCGTTTGTCGAAGATAAAGTCCGGAAAAGATTTGTGGAACCACATGACCTGGCCGTCTTGGCTGTAGAGGATCGCGTATAGCCGGCGTAGAACCCCTTTGGCAATGCCGTCGTTGAGCAATGTGTCATCATTGCCGCGACTGGCATTAAGGATGTCAACGGCGACCGAGGTCGAGGTGCGTTCAACGGTGCAAAGGAGGGTATGGAGAATGGACAGGCAGTCTTGAAATAACTCGAGATCGTTGCACTCTCGTGGGTCAATGAGGGATGTATCCAGAATCTGGAGGTAAAGATTGTCCAGAGTCGCGGTTGCGCCACGAGAAGGCCGACGAACGGAAGAAGAGGAGAGAGATGTGGAGAGGAGTTGTTGAAGTATACTCTTTTGCTCCTCAACGTCGCGTCCTTTCACGTACTCGACCACCGTGGCTGCATAGATGAACAAGCCCGGCTTGCGTCAGATACGAGCTGTTGGATTTGTTCTGTGGTGGTGCACTCGGCGAGGTTTTCATTGAGGTAGACCTTGATGTCGGCGCTGCTCTGGTCGAGCGGAACCTCTTCGAGACGGCAGACTTGCTTGTTGGGAAAAGCTGCGATCTTCGTGACCAAAGCTGGTTCCGACCGACTGGTGACGAAGAACTTGAGGCCAGATAGATCTTGCTCGTCGACCACGTCGAACAACGTGCTCAAGAAATCGACTCCCCCAGTTCCTTCCAGCTCGTCCAAGGCGTCAATAGGGACGACGTAGCAGGGTTCGTTCAGCTTTTTTCGTTCTGGTGCAGATTTCTTCCACGGCTCGACGAGGAGGCCTATGAGCTGCGATCTTGGGCCATGCTCGACGGTCTCGAACTTTCCATACTCCTTCAATGCGGTCTGAAAAGGCTTTGATAGGAGTGCGAGATGGTAGACAATTGTCCGGATGATTGCAGAGGCAGATCTCGTCTCGAGGAACTGGCGCGAGCAGAAGAAACTTGCTCCCAGTATGACCCTGCTGTTCCCATCGATGATGAGGGTTTCGAACTGGCGGGCAATGGTGTAGGCAATGGTTGTTTTGCCTGCGCCTGCTTGACCTGAAAGCCAATACACCCTTTCGCCGCTGGGGGACATATTGATGGCCCAGTACACGATCCCTTGAAGAATATCGACTCGAGTTCCCGCCATGCAGCTACTGCGACGCAGAGCCGTCTCGCTGCGATTCGCGTAGTACCTGTGGTCGGCCTTAGCGGAGACTTTGAGCTGGCTGGGATACGATCTCTAAACGCCGGGATGAGATGATGTCCCGGACGAGGAGAGAAAGCATACCGCAAAGTCATCGGTTTCCACCGCCATGTTGAGATACCCTACATCCGGTTCCATGTGAGAGCTAGAAACAAGTAGATTCTTGGCGACTTGTACCTTTGTTCACACCCGTAAACACATTCCCCACCATCGTTCCAATGTTCAAAGGACGGTAGCCGGAGGCGTCTCGAAGGCCCTCATAAATGCGTCCGCGGTGGGCAGCCTCAAGCGAAGAACTTTCTGCGCATCCATCTTGTGCCTGATTGGTGCTTGATAGTAGCAGTGATGGCCCATGATCGTGTTGACTGGAATCCTCTGTTTTGTTCAGTCAGCTCTGCCCAACTTCAAGCCAGAGGTGTACCTTTTGGAGCAAAAGGTATATTTTCCGGGACCTGGATCAAGCTTGGCAGAGAGGTCTCCGCATACTAGGGGTCAGCAAGACCGGAGAAGAATGCAGATGCAAACATACCCAAAGGGTTGCTTGAGGGAATCGAATACCCGCTACGAGGTGCCGGAGTATCCTGCTCGCGGGCTTCGTTATGCGGTGGGGGTATAGCCCCAGATGGTGAGACCGCAGTGGTACGAGGGCTTGAAGGACGAGCTGAGCGAGGAGACTCCGAACTGCTTCGAAAGTCATCGAACTGCCTCGCTGCCCACTGAATCCCTTGCCGAAAAGGCGCCCGGATAACGTCTCGCTTCCTTCGTCTGGACTGGTCCAGCGATTGTTCGTTTGACATCCAAGGCACTAGGGTGGGTGTCGACTGAAGAGAACCGCGATGGTTATCGCCGCCATAACAAGCAAGCCATCAGAACAGCCTCGTGCCTTGCATGGGGCGCTTGAGTCCCAGTTAGGCGCGACGTCGCGAATGCTCTCCAGGCGGTCTGTACACAAGGCCATAGGATACAGTCCGATCAGGAGAACTTGAGATCCATGTAACTGACAACTGCTTGAAACCCTCCGACTCTCGAGATTTTGACCCAAATTGAAGTCAACCTATATTTGGTGAGTCTGAATCCCCGAAGGCAACTTCCAGAGAAATAAGGTCCCATAGGCAGAAAGTTAGCCTTGACATTTGATCTTTACAGGTTTCAGGCGCCTGGTGCGACGTGTTGATAGTCGATTTCAATTGTGGCATGGCCAGTGAGAGTTACTGGGAAGGGATTCCACAGTGTTCCGCTTTGTACACCAACTGTGACAAACAACCCCGGATCAAGAATTCCCGATCATCTGCTTTCGCGCAAGTTCGGCGCAACTTGCGCGCTTCCAGCACCGTAACTTCAAGTTTGCCCTCGTTTGTCAAATTTCCATTGACCTGCATCTAGCTATTGCTGAGGTCCCGCTCCCACACCCACCTGTTTTCGCTGGGCTCAAACCGAGAATTAGCTTCTTATCTATCTGTTCAACCTCGCACACCCTCTCAAATCTCGTGCACCTGCGACAATGGCGAGTATTTGGGATCAGGGCTCACACAGATCTTCATACATAAATCTGAGAACGTATGGAGCCGGCCTTTGCCCAGGTACGTCACAACGCTTGGGACGAAACTTCGGAACGCTGAGCCGGACGAAATACAGTGGGCCCGGAAAGATGTCAACGAGCAGTTGATATAATATTTCGGGCGCAGCCCAAGGCTTCCCAAACCTACTCTAGCTCTACACCAGCTCCTGAGCTGATTGGTGGACACAAACTCATGCTAGCAGAGCATAGCGAAGGTTTTCCGCATCCCAACGATGTAATGGATGATTCGGAGCCTGTTGTTCTCACTGAGGACGCGACGACTGTCCGCCTTCTCTTCATCTTTCTGCATTCGAAGGATCTTGGAGGACCACCGATCGAGATTCTGAGGAAGCTTGAACCCGAGGCCCTCGTCTCTCTAGCCCTTGCAGCTGACAAGTATATGGTCCATTATCTGGTGGGCCTTTGTCGACTGGCTATAGAGTGCGCATTCTTTCGTCCCCATGTTACTACTAGTAGAGTGAACTAATCCGCTTTTTGCGCGCATCAGGATGCGAGCCAAGGAAATGCCATTTGATGCCTTCTATTATGGTCTGAAGCGAAACGACGCTGATATCCTCGACCTCGCTGCACCATTGTGCGTAGGAGACAAAAAGGCTGAAGAAGCGCTACGGGGAGGTGGCAGGTCACTAGCGAGTATTCCTCCCGCTCGGATTCTTCGCTGGGTAAGTCTCCGATGGGTTCTTCGACGCAACTCATGCTCACCATCCGATAGTATCAATTCCGAGAGTTCTACCTCGAAAAGGCTGAAGCCATGATAATACAACCTCCTGCCCACATCAACTCAAAGCAGCTCGTCCATTCCTGCGGGAATTGGGAGCCGTATGCCAAAGCCGTATTTCGGGGACTACCCACTTCGACCCTGGCTGTCGCCTCTGTGCTCGCAAAGGCCGGCGTGAAGGAGACGCTAAGCGGCAGATGGGACTCGGCAGAGAACAAGGGCATCATTGCCACTTGTCGTGTCTGCAAGGAAAGAGCACAGCAGTGGGAGGGGAACATCAACAAGATTAACTGTGAAATCACCTACAGCGGGCGATTCCACTTTTGATATATCGAGAACATGATATGTATATTGTTGTCCGTCTCAACACCAGTAAAAGTCTAATGGGCTCGGCGGCAGATACGTTAAGAGTTGGGGCGTTAGTTAGGTAGTATGGATCATGAATGTGACTGTCCGAGCATGAGAGCGGGCTACTACACGAGCAAGGCGAGGGCGCCAATTACAAGGCCCAATCCACTCCCGACGTTCATCCCAGTTGCGGATCCTTTCTGATCTTCCTTGGTTGGCGTATTGGTCGTCGAAGCTCCTGTAGTAGTGGGCGAGTTGGAGCCAGGGACAACAGCAAAGCCTGCAGCTGCACAGTCATTCACAGCCGCTAGAGCAAACTGAATGAGAACCTGACAGTGGGTCCTTGCATCACCAAATACCACTTACTTGCATGAGCCGCTTGGCCCCTTGCTATGACGGAATCTACAGTTGAGTCACTGGAGAGTCCAAATCCGCCTCCTCCAGAGACAATGTCGTTCAACCCATCATTGGTCTGAATCTGGAGGACGAGACAGGAAAAGCAGCTGTCGAGGAGCTCGACGTTTTCGCTCTTGCAGAAGCACTCGTAATAGGCGTTGCCTCCTGGACAACCCTGCGGTGGTGTAGGTGAGAAATCGTAATACAGATTGAGAGGCGGGTATGTAGATGGCTATGGGTGACACATACACTGTTGATCTGTTGGAAAGCGGTACAAGTTTCATCGCACTGCAAGACGGGAACGAAGATTTGGTTTAGCCTTTCAGTCCATTAATGAGACTCTAGGTAGTGAAGGAGACGCACCACCCCACGCCGCATGATTTGGCCATTACCAAGCGTCGCTGCAGACGCTGTAGGGAGCTCTCCGTCAAGACGGCATCCCTGGGAGATGTGACAAGAAATTTACCTTGAAGAGCCGTGAGCAGTGTAGTGAAGGCGTACAAGAGCTTCATCGTCGAGCAAAAAAATATGGACAGGCAGAAGGAGTGAAAAGGAGAGCGACGGTTGCAAACGGGGCGTCGGAAATATTGTGTTGCAGACGAGTCACAACGACATTTTAAAGACGCTCTTATTCACACAAACTCCCTGCACTAAAGGTGCAGTGATACCTATCTTGAAATCAACCGCGACTGCCGGTTAACCAGAGCGCAGATCGCCCTTTTCAAGGCTATTAGTAGGAACGATCAAGGGAATATTAAGCGCGCAACTGCAGACTACTTTTAACAGTTCTGTGCGGACGGAGTTTGCTCGCTGTTAGCAGTTGGTCGCTATTGAGTGGTGCATGCTTCTTGTGATTTTGATTCGACCCTGTGAGCGATGCGTGTATTTTTACCTTTCACAGTATATCTTCCGTAAATGGGTTCAGGTACAGGTAT
Source organism: Coprinopsis sp. MPI-PUGE-AT-0042 (assembly GCA_020736565.1). NCBI lineage: Eukaryota > Fungi > Basidiomycota > Agaricomycetes > Agaricales > Psathyrellaceae > Coprinopsis > Coprinopsis sp. MPI-PUGE-AT-0042. Next base: position 99,289 of record JAHBOF010000036.1, read on the forward strand.
GCGATTGCTAAGTAATACTTATGCATAGGAATGCCTCCAGGATGCCACGAGCTTTGTGATGGTTCTATCTTAGGTCCAGACCTCGATTAAGAGTGTCTGAGCCGTTCTCGTGGCCCACTTTGTATTTTTAGAACTGTATTTCTCCAGGTCAATGAGCCGTATATACTACGTTCATAGGCTTCTATGATCTATCCTTAGGCACATGTCTTCCTTCCATCGTGCACGTTCATTCGCTTTTTATTCCAGCGTTCTCAAGCCTCTCACAAGCCTCGACATGGCTGAAGCAATCAGTCATCCTTCCATAATCTTCTCCCAGCGCAGGGCCTTCATCTGAGACACCAATGAACAGAAGGAAGTGTTTCCCCTTCTCTGTCGATGGGCACAAGTCGGGGGGTTAAGTATGAGGCCCGCCTCCGCCCGAAATGGAAGTGCGGCTTCCCAAACAGGACGTCGATATTAGCGAATCTCCCTTCAAAGAAGCTGATCTCAGTGGATATAAACAAGCTCCAAACACTGCACCCCATTTTTTTCTGTCTTCATTTCCCCTCTTTCTCTCCGACCACTACCATCCCCAACATGCCCGTGTCCTTAGCTCAGTATGCTCGCCCTCCTGCCCACTGTGGCTAGCGATGAGCTAGGCGTTTCTGTGGCGGATTATGACGCATGCCGCTGTGACCGCGTACAATCGGCTTTTCCATCCTTTTGGCTGATGAAGGAAAGCTTCTCGCTACTTTCTTGCGCCACAACATGGCGTTGGCATTTGCTCGGGCCTCAGCTCGGGTACCGATCCTCGTGCGAAGAGCTTCCAGGCTCACAAGGGCTTTTACCAGAGCCTGGAAAGCGCAGCAGAGGGCTACAGGAGTCTCCGACTCGCACGGTTTACAGATGGCATAGGAACCAGGGGTAATTCATCTGCGGCGTCGCTCCAAGGTTTCGTCGAGGTTTAATCTCGTGATAATCTGCCGCCTTTTGTTGCGGGAGAAAAGCAGTTCTCTTACTGGCGTTTGCAGCCTGGAACGGCTGCATACTTGTTCTCTGCGCAAGGCTGAGACCATGCCCCTCCTCTCTACTTCCATCCCTGCACTTCGCTTCGGTCGCGAACGTCGAGGCCATGTCGGTGACTTGCCGGCCAATCAACGCCGCGCTCGGGTTTGTCAAAATCGAAGGATGATGATCTGATTTCGGTTCCACCAAGCCTTGGGTGTTCTTTGGTGAGTGCTTTGCTTGACTTCAAGTTTATTTGTCTTACAATAATGTAGCCAAGGAGTCTAGCACAAATATCTTCATCGACTACCATGCTTGCAGCAATGGAAAGTGCCTGTGGACACAGTTCGGGAAAACGTAATGGACGTTGCCAAGGCCCAGATGGCGACGTGCCGAGAGCGGCGAAAGGAGGCCATCACGATGGCCAAAAAGGTTTCAAAGGGCTTCGTTCGCTCTCACGACTTGCTTCTTGTCATTCTTTCTTCCACCTCCACGTCTCTTCCTCAAACCAGGAGCATCGCTCTCGACGCTGCACACACTCTTTAACTTTACAAAGTTCCAAATTCAGTCCTTAGATTGAATTTCGCTGTCGTTTTTCCCAAACGCCCACTACCCAGCTGTCGATTTCAACCATGTTCGCCAAATCCACCATTGCCCTTGCTTCGCTCGCCCTCTTCCTTAACGGTAAGTGTAGTCGTAGTATCCGTATTGAGCATCATCCGAGCTAATGCTTGTCTCTCAGGGGCTGCCGCTGCTGACTGTGCTCGCAAGTACACCGTCAAGGCAGGAGACTACTGTGACAGCATTTCCGCTGCCAACAGCGTTTCCACGTACGTTTTGGTATCGTTAGTCACTATGGCTCAGGCTAACATTATCCTGCAGCTACCAGCTCGGTGCTCTCAACGCTGGTGTCATCAACGAGCGTTGCGACAACCTCGTTCCTGGCCAAGAAATCTGCCTCGCCACCACCGAGGTTGACTGCAAGGAGACCGTCGTCGTCACTGCTGGCGACACTTGCAATGCCATTTGGAAGGAGACTGGAGCTGATGTTGACACCTTCTACAAGAACAACCCTCAGGTCACCAAGGAATGTCGCAACATCTACATTGACGAGGTTGGTGCACAGCCCTTGTATTTGTTGCCAGGCGGCTGTATTGACTTTTTCGTGCCAGGTTCTCTGTGTCTCCAAGGTTTTGAACCCCCCTCCCGTGCCTGATGTGCCTATCCACACTGGCCCTCCCCCCAGCGAGGCTGTTTCTCCTGTCCCCGTCCCTGATGCCCCCACGGCCACCCCTGCACCAGAGCCTGCCAAGGTTGCGCCCGCACCCGGTTCTGAAGAGGAGGAATGCGAGGATGAGTACGAAGAGATCGAGGTCGTCGAAAACCCAACTGGAGAGGACCTCAACCTCCCCTTCTGCGACGAATTGGAAGGTTGGGAAGGCTCCAACTAAACGGCGGCCGTCTTCCTGCATTACCATGCGGTTCGAATCCAACGATAGACATCTGACAACCGCACATTGGAATTTCACTTGCTTCTCTCTCTCCAATCGCATCCTACCTTACACTCGCATCCTCGCAAGCATATCGCCCTGGTTTTTAATGCAGGCTCTCTTTCCTTTTCTGCTTTCTGGTTCTCCTTGGTTACGCATTTGATGACGGCTTTACCGCTGAATATACCTGGCACCGCCACGGGCTGCCTAAACAGCTCGGACGGGTCGCTTCCCTTGCTCTTTTGGCTAGTTGATCCTAGTCCGATTCCCTTCGCTGTTATACCCCTCTAGTAGTGGTACTGGTCGATATAGCGTTCAATCGATTACATGGTGCATTCCCCCACACACATTTGCTTTATGGATATCGAATGGACATTGGACGTTTACAAAATCCTGGACGAACGTGTTTGGTGCCTCGCTGACCATGATTTACAGGGATCGTCGCGAACAACCGTCAGTCAGTCCCACAGCTCTGGAATCGCCATCAAAGCCCTCGCTGCATCGTCCATCGTCTTCTTGGGGTCAATGAAAGACCCCACGCCGAGGATCTCCTTGGCGCGAGTCGTGTCGAGGCTCGAGGCCTTGCCAGGGAGAGCTTGGACGTTCTCAGGATTCGTCAACCTCTCCTGCAGGTCAGGGAAAGTGTCCCTGAATTGCTGGGCGACCTCCTTCCAAGCCAGGTTACCGCCGTTTACGAGGAACCTTTTCGCTTGGCCGTGGCCGATATTGTCATCCCTTGGCGGGAGCTCAAGTGCGAGGACGTGTGCGCGAGCGACTTCTCGCACGTCTATGACCCAGGGGGGTGTCATTGGTGGGTTGGTACCCCTGAGGAGGGCGAGGGGGAAGGCGTTTGTTCCAAGTTGGGTTCTTCTGGACGGACTGGGGAGGCATGAGGCGTACGGTCCGTATACCAGACCTGGTAAGACTAAACAACGCCACAGATCAGCCATCGGTTACACGCAGATACGTGATGGCAAGAAGGTGAAGGGGAGGCTCGCATGAGCCATGTACCACTCATTGAACGCAAGCTCACATGAATTTCAAACAGGAAGCAGACAGATAGACGTACTGGTGACAATGCCGATCTCTGGATGGTGCTTTGCAAACTCCCAGACTGCTTTCTCGGCGAGGATCTTGGACCCAAAGTAGACGTAGTATGGGTCGTCTGCGTGGGCTTGGATGTCTTCAAGTGTTGTGGTACCCCAATCTGTGGACGAAAAATGGTATGTGAGTTGATATAACTTTAATGGTGATGGGCTGATATGGGTGCGCAAGGAGGTTGAAACCCAATGGAGGTCTTGGCGGGTAATGACGCAGGTGCATAGAGTTCATCAGCGGGAAAAGGTTCACAAACCTTTCTCAGACAGAACGAGGCCAGCGAACCCATCTTCAAATCAGCTGCAATGATAGAAGGTGAGCAACTCAAGGCTCTTCGGATCGACCATCATTAACGATAGTAGTGGCGCATGCCAGGTAGTGCTCGAACAGGGAGAGAAGGGCCGGAAGCTTCACTTACGGTCAAGACAGGCACCAAAGCTGCTCGTGACTACGAACTTCTTGATGCCTCGTTCTGCTCCTTGCCGGAGGACGTTCAAGGTTCCATCTATAGCTGTCTGACCACCAGCAGCTCAAGGTCAATCCATGTGCTCCGAACCTAGGAGGGAAAAACGCCACTCAACTCGCATCATCTCGTCTGCACATGCCTGGCCAGGCAGAGGACAGGCAACGTGTATGATGGCTTCGACACCTGGGAAAGCAAGGTCGTACCTTCGTTTGGCGGAAAGAAGATCTACGAACCTTCGAGAGCAAGGCCCAAGGTTGAAGTTGCCATCTCGTCCACGCAGGTGAACTCAAGGTTGGGAACTTGGACGCTCTCTGTGAGGTGTTTTGCTTTTTCACCTCGTGCTGTTCTTAATCAAACGATTCAGTATCCAGGAAACGCTGGCAGGTCTACGGTCCCAGGGTTGCTTACCCTCGTACGTGGTAACCCGCTTGCAGAAGATGGTCTGCGATGTGCCCTGCGATGAAGCCAGTGACTCCTGTTACTAGAACCAGCTTTCCAGTCATGGTGCAGAAGAAGTCGAAGATTCTCCAGGTGAGCTATGAATCGAAAGTGCGAATGAAAATAGGTGCTCAATGGCGCTGCTTTTGTACCAGATAGCTCATCGCAAGCTTGCTTAGACTTGATGCTTGGAGCCTGCACTCGTTCGCTGCAAGGCACGCCACCAAGGGTCTGGGCTCTGCTAGAGTGGATCTGTAGAGCTTAGCTCGATCCTGTTGGTCCCTTCTCCCCCTCGGCAAAGAGCACAAACAAAGTTTCCATTCAAGCAGCAAATCGAGTTATACAATGGAGACTCTTGGTCAATAAGGTCCTCTCAGCACGTAGCGACTGCGAAGGTTCAATCAAGTCGCGGGACACGCCAATCAATCCAGTCCTTCTCGACAAACCCCGCATTGTTGGGAGCCTCGGTGGAAACGATTGTGGTGTTGGCGCGGCGGTTGCCTCGCAGGAACTTGTCGATGAAGGCGTCCACCTTCGGGGTGAGCCTCTCGGGGAACTGGCAATGGCTGTGGCCGGTAGTTTGAGCAATACCCATGTTACGAGCAACTCCAAGGCTTTGGAATATCTTCCTTCCAGCGACCATGCAACCATAGGTGGAGGTGGGCCCGAGCCAGTCAATCCCGGCATGGTCAAGAATGAACAAGCCACGGGGAGCGTAGAGGCCGGCGAGGAGGTGGTGATCGTAGGGGAGGCTGTTGACCTGGGAAACGTACTTGTCAAAGACGGGAGAGAACCAGACGTTTTCTGTAATGATCTGGGTGGCGGTCTGGACGTTCACACCCTCTTCTTTCTCCTTGTCTGCGATGCGCCAGCACCCAGCACCGACCTGTTCCCGACTCTTGGGGAATGGTCAAGGCAATACGGGGCTCCAAAGCGCCAATTGTGAAGGCCCCTTTGCCGTTCCTGGAGCAACCTGTCAGCCCAATCTTGCGCTCGTCGATGCGGGTGCCACGAGTGGACTCGAGGGCATCGAGCAGGGTTGAAACGCCCCAACCCCAGGCTGTAAGTGCAGAGGCGGGATGATCTGCGCCATAGAGATCGTAGAATAAACCCTTGCCACGAGAACCGACGCCGTTCTGCTGGGCAACCAAATCGTTGGGGAACGTGATGAAAGCGATATCGTCTGGGATGGGGATGGTGGCCCCGCCAATGCCGATGATGGCAGGGAAGGGAGCTCGACCCTTCTCAGGGTACCGGATGGTTGCAACGAAGGAGACTGTCTTGCCCTCGTGGCTGGCAGTGATGTTGAACTTGTCTTCGTCCAGAGAGCCCTTGACGAACCTTGCCTTGGGGGGCAGGCTGCCGGTTTCGTAAGTCTCAAGGATCTTGATTATCTCCTCACGTCGGCAGGCCCAGTCGCGCTGACTGTCGACCTTCTTCCCGTTGAGGAAGGTGAACGGGTCAGGGAGGCGAGCGTTGGGCTCGGATGGGAGCTCCCTAGGGAAGGCAGGGCAGCGCGCCGCCGCTGGAACACAGACGCGTTAGAATTGGTGTATCAAAAATCAAGGCAATGGCCTTACAGTCATCGGGATCCTCACTAGGTGCGTCCTGAGCCCAGACAGACATCGAAGCTGCCAGGAGGAAGAGGAAGTGCTTGAAGATAGCCATATCTCGATTGCAAAGAGGTAAGTGTAGAACTGCCTGTCGGGAGGTAGTCACTCGAAAGTGTGTTTTATACTCATTCGTACAGCTCTACCCGAAGTTCAGGCTGTAGAGTAGGAGCGCCCCAACCGAGGAAGCAAAGCTAGACTGCTCAGACGAGGTGAGACTTCAACTGCTTCATGCAGAACTTGGCATTTGACCTTCAACGAAGAAAGGAAGCCTACCTTTACAGGATCAAAGGCTCGAAGAATATTAGCTCCGGGTTAGTCATAGGTGGCTGCACTGGTGAAGCGGGCTGGAAAGGCATGAGAACGACAGCGAAAATAGCTGACCGAGATGTTGAGGGAAGATTGCAATGAGCGATCTATTCCCATATGTTTGAATATTTCAGCTTTCAATTCAAACGTTGAGTTTCGAGGCAAAGGACTCTCAGTTTTCGAATAGCATATCATTACCAGCGGGTGCATCAATAAATGATGTTCGAGCCTGAGGGGTGGGCTGATCGCTGAATGCTTGACCGTTGCCTGGAACTGAACTGCAGGGCTTTCCGGCCCGCCAAGATCCGTGCGAAGCGTCTGTGCAACATGCTCTGCCAAAGATAGGCTAGTCACGCCACTTCTACATTCTCATGAACACAGGTATTTGACTCGTCTGACCATGAGATGGGCGCCCCGGCGAGGGCTGATCACCTTCTCTCGCCAATCATTCTCGCAGCAGTGACTAGTCCCTCTACAAGTATCGCGAGAGGTTAGCGTCGAATTTACTTCGCAAACCCACCAAGCCTCTCGTCTTTATCTATACACGAGGAGCTTGAACTGTATTCAAGATCCTCCCCAAGGTAACTGCTGCGGAGACTGACTCGTGGGCTCATTGTCCCAAAATGCAGAAATCGATGCTTAATATGGAAATGCCAAGACTGCAGCATACAGGCAATATTGCTACCGACGCGAGGTTACAGTAAGATTTCACCGTTGGATGTTAGTGTAGTGACAGAGCAGCTTGGGGGTCAATTGGAAGAATGGATGAGCCCCACTTCGCGAGGTATCCCAAGTTGCGAGTTTGCCCCAGCGTTAACCCGTGTTGAGACCGCACCTTGGATGACTCCTAGGATGAAAGATGCATAGAGAAGACTGTCATGCACGCTGCATCGGTATTAAACTGCATGCATCGAGAACCTTGGTTGGAGCTTCATGTGAGACCACTCGCGTATATCTCTGCTCCGTACCCGATGCATGCCCATCCTAAGTAAGCACCCATGGGCACTATGAAGGCGGGTTGAACTTTTGGGTACCAATTTCGGCAGGTTTTGGCGACCACCGAAGTTCTCTTTCAACAATATGGAATTCCACAACAAGATCGAATGAAGTTAACAACTATCCTCATTCGTCTTCCTGAAGTAACAGTCAACGAGTCCACATGAAAGATGCTTGGGTTAAGATCTTCTCTATACCACTAGGAACTTCGTCTGTCAACACTCAGCCTCTATCAAATTTCAATAAATCCTTCGTGAAGCGTGGTTGGTTCTTTACAAAGACCTCAAGTCTCACTTCCAGTCGAGCGCTTGATGACCCAAGAACCCCTTATTATTGACCGAGGAAGAGGCCGAGGAGTCGATGCCTTTGTATAACCCCTCATACACAAAACAGAGCAGCCACGAAAGAGATTAGGTCGGGGCCTTCTTGAAAAGCAATTACCGCGCGATCTGAAAGATCAGACGAATCTCGGGAGCTCGATCTTTGAAGGAAAGGAAACCCCGCTGAAACACGAGAGATAGGCTGAAAATAGAAAGAGGCTCTGTTCTAAAGAAAATATCCCTGACCGGATGCTTCTCTTCCAGTCGTCGCCGTTCATGCAACGTTCATGGAAGACGATTGTAAACATGCGGGCGATGCAACCGGCGGCATCTGTGGCGTGGGAAGAAGCTTCTTTGATCTCAAGAACTGCTTGTCGAAGCAATCCCAGTTGACGATGGAAGTGGTTCTCGTCAGCCAGTTGCCTACGCCGCGACACGCATCGAGAGAATTTAGGCTTCATTGAGTTTTCCATTTGCCCTCGTACACACACACACTGCAGCTGCGGTGTAACATGCCTGCCTCGGGGATCCATGAGCCAAGGTCACATCCCGTGGTAACCGGTTACTAGACGTGGTGAAGTTTGTCGAACTGCCTTCGGTGAGGAATGCAGCTAGATATCGAAAACCCCTAGTTAATCTTAGCCAGAAGGACTCACAATAAGCGCTACTCCCGCAGCAGACGTTCGTTGCGTTAGGAATTAGAGGCACAATGGATTGCAATGCCGTCGCGTGGGCCAATTGCGTGGTGAGGCTCGGGGAAAAGCACCGAGAACCCTGTACGAGGCGAATTAGGAACATTCTGAAAGAGGTACTACGTCCGCGAACCATGGAAACGCACGATCACTGTTGGATTCGCTGTTGGTAAACCTCACGCGGTCCAAGGGAAAGCGAGGTGCCCCGCTGCCTGCAAAAAGGCTGGATCTCGGCTCACTTTCAAGATAAGATATACTGTTAGCGTACACTGCTTTGATTAAACTTACAACTCAATTGTCAAGCTAAATCGTTGTTTCTTTACTTCAAGCTCTGAATTGCCGAGGTTCGGTGAATAAGGCTGGAATGATTTCACTTACATAGGGGGAAATCTTCATTAGCATTGGGGACTCAGCGAGAATGTCTAGAATCCCTCTCAATCGTTCCAGCTACGCAGAGACGAGGGAAGGGATGCGAACAACCGAGAAGACCCCTTAGGTGACCGGATACTTCGGCCCCTTGACAATATTAGTCTTTAGAACCATGGTCCAAATGAGGGAATTGCATAATTGAGCTACTTTCGTAAATTACGCTATCAAAGCGAGAGTAGTGGGTGACCTGGACGAGATATACCGCTAGCAGGAATTGGGGTCCCTCTGTTACAGTTGATGTCTAAGAGCTCGCCGAATAGTTCACAAACGCACATGGTCAGCGTACTTGAGCGCTACGTTGGGCTTCATTCCAATTTGCGAGGTGCTTATCCATGTATCTGTCGAGAAAACAAGCAAAGGCGCTCGCAATTCCATCTTCCTTCCTTCGTCTCAAAACTCTTCTTCACTCCCGGAGGTAGTTGCATACGGATCAATACAAACACAACTAACGGGGCCAACTAAGGGCTAACAATCGCAAGGCGAAGGATTCACCACCGATCAAATTCTACAACCTCGTCGTGCCTGGACTTCCTACCTCAGCGGAGGCAGCCATCGAACCTGCAGCTCTTCTAGTTCTTCGGCTTTGCATACGCCGTGCTATTCTTGGACCGTGACTTCTATCATCACTTAGATCGGTGGCTTGCCTGGACGGTGAGTGCCTACGAACATACTCCTTACATCAGACCGGCGCCAAAGCCAAGATCCACGCTCTCAGGTCCATGGCTTAACGGTATTCAGTTTCCATTCAAAAGCCCCGCACAATAGAGTGGCAGTTTCCCCCTTTATATTTCTTTCATCCGATGAATTTTTGGTATCCTCCCTCCGACACCCAAGACAGCATGCAGTTCAGGCAGTTGCAAGGGTCTCCAATACCATCAACAGTCTTCTTCCACTCAGCGTCCTTCCGATTCCATTGCCTCTTCATACCCTCACGGCCATCGCCTTAGCTCGCGTCAGAACTCGGCTGGCAATAGAAACATCAATTTCGACGGCTTCGCTAGCAGTGGCAATTATATGCCCCCGTTCCATCAGCAGCATGATCTTTATCCAGCATCTCTGTCAACCAACCAGCACGCTCACCTTCCTCGGTACCCTGCCTTTCAACAGAACCACGCCTCGTCTCAGACTTGGACCCCTTTGGATCGCAATCCTTTGGCGCATGAACTTAATGTGTCGCATAATGATTCATTTCCCAGTCCTTCTCCTTATCCCCCACCTCGGCTCTCTCCACCCCTTTCGCAGTACTGGGAACGTAGCGCATGGTAGTTATCCTTTGTCTGGATCACTGGAGCCAAATACGAGCATTTTCTGCCGTACACCAGACCACCCTCGCCTTCGCACTGCTCAGGCATGTGAGAAGTGTCGACTGAGAAAGGCCAAAGTACGCAGTGATTATTATTTCGGCAACTGCTATAATAACTAACCGCTGGCTCGGACAGTGCAGTGGAGAGCATCCCTCCTGCAAGCGATGTATAAACAGAGGCCTAACCTGTGAATACGCCAAAGAGGGAAGAGTCAGAGGCCCTAATAAACCAAAAGCCAAGCAAGAGGCTCTTCGTGGTGAAGTTTCCTCCGACGCCTTACTTGGAACCCACGTTCCCCACATCTCTACAGGAGGCGAGCAACTTGCCCACCATAACGCTGCCTCTATCCTTACTTCATTTCGCTCGTTTGAAGGCCTACGCAACAGAGGCTCCGACAACGTCAATTCCACTTCCACCCATCTTCGAAGTACCTCTCAGTCCCTAGATGGCTATACGACCAACTATCCGCCCTCACCTAATCCGCAGCTGAATAGTGAATTCAATCTTCATCGCGTGGATATGCCACAGCCCGTCGACATGGCGTCGAGGGTCAATCTCGAGTATTGTGGCGTCGACTCTCATCAATCACCGAGGAGTAGCGTTTTACAGCAAGGCATAAATGACCAGTTCGCTCCAAGTGGGGAATGCAGCAGAACTTGGCCTGGTGCCCATCCACAACAGATTTTTCTTAAATCAGGAGCCATCCATGCTTGATATCAACTCTTCGGGCGACATGTTTGTCCTTGATGTGCCAATATCGCGTCCTTCCAGGCAACCGTGGTGGTAGCTCTTCGTCAATACTCATGGGGGATCCCTTGCAGCTGATTTCAGGTCTTTGGGGTGAGAGATCTTAGGCTATCGTATAGAGAATGGTTGCTGATGGATGCTTCTAGCCACCCTATTGGAAGCGGCCATTTTGAACAGACTTACGACGACTGCGCCAAGCCCTCCTCCCGTAGAGTTTGCCCGTGTTCAATCCCGGCCACAAGGGGGGTACATGAGTTTTGATCCCGTCGTCACCGACCCCGCCATACCTCAGCATGTCGCATTCAGTGACACTTCAAGTTGGGCCGGGGTCAATCCCACAGCTGGTGAAGGGGACCGTCAGGACGCTGGTCACCTGACCGGCTTTGGGCTAAGTCACTTTGCCTCGGCCTCAGGGCTTTGATAGGCAGGAGCTCGAGACGCTCTCTGTTCCTGGTGTAGATGGCCAAGCTATGCTTGGTCCCTTCTCGAGAGCCATGAAGTGGCGTAGAAGGGTCGAAGCTACTGTTGGGCAAATCTCTTGTGGGCGGACACTAAATCTTTGGGCGCAAGAAAGGTGGGCCAAAACTTCATGGGACACTTTGTGCGGCTGTTGGCTTGGAGGCTTCTCCTTTTTCTGGGACAGAGTAAGGTCTTGAAGCAGCTGTACTAGGAAATCAGGTCGAAGGGTGCCATTTCCTTCATTTCCGTCTCCTTGGACAATTTAGCTAGCCTCTCCCTGGCCTTCTTTCATTCACTCTATCCTATGCAATGTCTTCTGCTTCATAACTAGAGGCGCTTCGGACATCTGGCCTTCCAGATGTTCAAGGCGGGATACCAAGTGACTGTGGTCAGCTTCTTCGATTCTTCTCGTTGTACTATACTATCAAGTCAGATGCGCCTCGATGATCTCCATGCAAGGTTCTCGAGGAAGACATTTGCCGTTGGAAAGGGGGATCTGAAAAGATGGGGATACCGCACGAGCTTGGAAACGTGGATATTGAGTTAGGCTGTCTCTGAATGACAAAACCCGCTATTCAAGTCAACCACATGCACGAAAGGTGGCTTGCAGTAGAGGATGCTCTTACAGCACCGCGCGTAACGGTGAACTTGGAGCTCATGTGTCACCTTCATGTCGGCCACTCGGTCATTGAAAATGTCACTGCTAGCGCTGCTTCTAGCAGAGCTCGCCAGAATTTTTGCCCATTCTGAAGCTAAACGACCGAAATCAAATTAATCGATGAAAGTTGAGTGGGGGTGAACGACGCTGAATTAAATCACCGCTGGTTGCTGGGAGGAAGACAGCGATGACTTCATTAGTATATTTTCGCTGGCTTCCCCGCTGCATGCCGAATGAGAACATGGTATTGCTTCTCATCCCCTGGTCTTACAGAGACGAGGTAAGAGGTACAAATTCGCTCATACAATTGACTGTGGACGTTTGTTCACTCCAAACGGTCAGAAGCTGCAACGCTAATGACTGCAAGGTGGGAGTTTCTCTGTCCAGGCTCAGTACATTTGACTTCACTTAGATCGTGACAATGTACGACTCGAGCGGAATAGAAAACGAGGTGCTTTAATTAACCGTGGTCTACCCCGGGAGCTCGCTCCCCGTCATCTTGTGCTCTAACCCGAAGAGAGATATGACTATCAATAGATGGCAGAACACCGCGGCTACAAGGTGGACGCTAACCTGATCTGTACTTCACGGGAAGCTCTCTCCTTTCGAATGAGAGCCTAACAGGCAGTTACGTGCACGAAGATTCATTCCACGATCACTAGTTTCTTTGAGGGCTTTTTGGCAAAGCCACCCATAATAGCTAAGCGCCCAACATATGGGCGGCTGATAGGGGCTGGGCAAGGAGTCCGGACCGGACATCAAATTGAACCTGTCAGTCGCGATGACTACACCAAGCTTTGCCCATGCATAATCGTTCCCACAATTATCCCTTCCACTCAGGAAGGACAGGCAAAGGCACAGTCGGACTGTGGGACAAGTAAGTGCATATCTAAGGCGGTAACGCGAGCAACTTTGTGCTCGGCGTGGGGGTGGGTTTAAGTACCAGCGCCTATTTTTGGGAGTCGGGTGGGTAAGGGCAACGGAACCTGCGTGGTGCGGCGTCCAAAGCCGTTCCCCTGAAACACCGGCGCTCAGTGCCTTTTGGATTGACGTTCGGGCAGTGGGCAACGGAGGAAAAAGCCCAGGGCCATATGCATCCCAGCTGAAGATGATGTCAGCCCACTGCCCAGCCTTGTTCCGCTCCGTGGGCGACAGGGGCCCGTGCTTTCGAGGACGATGGTGCATTATAGTGCGTTATGCAAAGCGAACATGTAGGTTATCTATTCCATCAGAATAGTAGTTTTCTAACAATGTCACGGAGTGGATAGAAAGCGGGCTACACCCCCACAGGTCTCAACTTTGGTTGGACAGGCTGCTGCTAACTCCGAGCAAGCATATTCAAATTTTAGTCTGCTCTCCTCCTGAAAACACGGACGAATGCAGTCATGTCACGACAAAGATCCATGTCAGCGAGTATGTCGGTTCACAGGAACTGGCAGGTCTGTGTTTCATCGCCTGATCTTGTGGGTCGGCAGGATATATAAATGAGATCGTCGGGGTCCCGCCCAAAACATCCCCTCCCTCCTCCCCCGCGAGTTCTCATCTATGGTTCGACTGGGCGCTACGACCTCCCTCTTGGCCCTGTGTCTGGCCGCATTCGTATCGGGCTCCCCATCGATACAGAAGCGGGGCGTCACAACCTCGGCTGGTGCAGTCAATGGCCAAACCTACGACTATATCGTCGTTGGTGGTGGTCTGGCTGGCATAACCGTAGCCGCCCGGTTGGCCGAGAATCCTGGTGTAACTGTTCTCGTCATCGAAGCTGGAGGTGATGACAGGAACGACGGTCGCGTATACGACATCTTTCGCTATGGCGAGGCCTTTGGCTCCGAGCTGATGTGGTCCTGGGGAACAGACCATGGACGCGGAATCATTGGTGGTAAAACCCTCGGTGGTGGAAGTACGTGAATTCACTTCTTTCGCCACCTCGAAGCTAATCTCATGCCCTCCAGCTTCGATCAACGGTGCAGCGTTTACTCGAGGCCAACAAGCTCAATATGACGCTATGGAGTACTCTCCTTGAACCTAGTGAGGCTAGCGTTGGCTGGAACTGGGCAGGTGTTTTCTCCTACATGAAGAAGGTTTGTGAAGGAAATTATTTCTTTGCGCCGTTCTGACAGTCCTCGTAGGCTGAATCGTATTCACCACCCAACGCCGATCAACAGTCCAAGGGTGCCCAATTTGTTGATTCCTACCACGGTTTCAATGGGCCTGTGGCAGTTACCAATCCGGATAACATGTATGGCCTGCCTCAGCAGCATTTCATGACAACCATGACTGGGACCACCGGAATTACTCGCTGTGCCGATCTGAATGGAGGCAACGCCAACTGTGTTGCGATCACGCCACTCGTAAGTAGTCCGAAACACGCTATGCACTTAAGGTACTGACTTTCTGGAACACAGATGATTAACTGGCGCGATTCTGGTCATCGATCTTCATCGATCCAGGCTTATCTGACACCCGTTGAGAGCCAACGCACGAACTGGGTTACTTTGACGAGGCACTTTGTCAGTTTTACCTCAACGCCCTGGGTGCCACGGGACTGACGACTTCCCTCTCGTTTAGGTGACCAAAATTAACTGGTCCAATAACGTTGTTCCTTTCCGGGCGTCTGGGGTAGAGTTCGCCCCTGCCAGTGGTGGTTCGACCAGGTACACTGCGCTTGCCAGGCGTGAGGTCATCTTGGCTGCTGGTGCCATTCAGGTGGGCATTTTCGCCCTGGAAGGTCGTCCAGAGAAGGCTGACACGTGACTGTAGAGCCCTGCATTGCTTCAACTGTCCGGAATTGGAGACTCAGCCGTTCTGGGACCTCTCGGTATTCAAACCCGAGTTGACCTTAAAAGTGTAGGAAAGAACCTTCAGGAACAGGTAGGAAAGTTCTTATCGTCGTTCTGATAGAGCACTGATTTCTGCTCGTCCTATTACGCAAACTTTAGACGATGAGCCAATTCGGTGCCCGTGGCAATGGCTTCAACCCGGGTGGAAATGGACCTTCCAACTCTATTGCTTTCCCCAATCTGTACCAAGTCTTTGGGTCTCAAGCAAGCTCCGTAGCAAGCCGTATCTGGTCCTCACTCTCTTCCTGGGCGTCTTCTCAAGCTGCCCCTGGGTTGCCTGCCAGCACTCTGCAACAAATCTTCCAAATCCAGGCAGATCACATTATCAACCAGAATGGTGCGCATCTTTCCTCGTGACCCGCGCGCTTATTACTTACATGATATCAGCCCCCATTGCGGAAATGTTCTTCAGTTATGGCTATCCTGAGTACGTTTCTTGTTTCCTGTTGCATTCATTCAATGCTGATAGCAATCTTACAGTACTTTGGGCATCCAGATGTGGAATTTGCTGCCGTTCAGCCGAGGTCGTCTTCAGATCACGGTGCGTGCCTCGATTCGCGAGACATGATGCTCGATCTTATACCTCGAGTAGAGCTCGGATCCCTTTACGAAACCTCAAGTCATCGTGAACTACTTCAGCGTCGACTT
Organism: Coprinopsis sp. MPI-PUGE-AT-0042; assembly: GCA_020736565.1. Classification (NCBI taxonomy): domain Eukaryota; kingdom Fungi; phylum Basidiomycota; class Agaricomycetes; order Agaricales; family Psathyrellaceae; genus Coprinopsis; species Coprinopsis sp. MPI-PUGE-AT-0042. The sequence goes on from JAHBOF010000036.1 coordinate 114,777, forward strand.
TGATATGGAAGTGCAGATCGCAGCATCTAGGTTGACCCGTCGCGTCCTCTCGACCGCCCCTCTGAGGTAAAACATCACACTTTGAATATTTCTGAGACTTACGTCAAACGTTAGCACCCTGTCCACTGGAGAAACCATTCCCGGCGGTGCTGTTCCTGACAATGCTGAACGCGGCAGTGAGCAAGCATGGAGGTCTTGGATCTGGAATAACTTCAATGCCGTCTCTCACCCAATTGGTACCGCCTCCATGATGAGGCGCAGTCTTGGAGGTAAGATGGCTCGTTTTTCTCTCCTATACCCACCGTGGCTAAAGCTTTCGCTTCTTAGGTGTTGTCAACGCCCAGCTCCGTGTCTACGATACTGCCAATGTTCGTGTCGTGGATGCTTCTGTGCTCCCCATGCAAGTTAGCGCCCATCTGTCTGCCACATTGTACGGTGTTGCGGAGAAGGCCGCAGACCTCATCAAGGCCACGTACCCATAAGCGACCAGCCTCGAATTCTCAAAAACAATCTCTTTCTCTTCGGACATTTGTTACAAGCGCTATGGACTTTCACCAAGCTTTACTTTGGTACCTGACCAAGGACAATCAGGAGACACTTTCGTTCACTTCGACCTTCGTTTGATCTGTAGTTTACCGTAATTCCCTTTACCTTACGCCATTGTCTAGTTGTCGCCCCAACATGCTAAATTCCATGTTGTTTTTGACCCAAGAGCTTGAGAAAACATCTTCGCCAAGCTGGAATCGAACAGACGACTCACGGCCATATCATCCAGCACCTCTCTGGTTGCCTTTCAACCTCCGCGCATCTCACCCCATAATTGCGGCATATCTTCTCGATGAGGACGAAGCAAAAAGGGATAATCCTGTCATATATTCTCCCCTCGTCTCTCGTCCGGCTCCTTGGGTGCAGCGCTGGCGATGGTTGAGGCGTGCACACCCACTGTGTTCCAATACCATAGGTGGACCGTGGTAGTGTTCATGATACCGCCAACTGGTGTCCCTTCTCATGACACCTTGCAAACTCCTTGACGAATTGGCGACTCCTATTAGCACTGCAAGTAGCTACATAGACACTATGTAAGTCTGCAAGATGATGAAAAGCCTGAAGCTAACAAAAACAGCTTGCAATGAATCAGTCTCCGCAACTTTCCCCTGAACTTCTTCGCGAAGTAGTTGGCCATCTTCATGGAGAAAGGGAAACGCTTTGCGCTTTTGCCCTGACCTCTTCCGTTGTATGGGCCATATGCCAAGGGCAACTGTTTTCGGATATCTCTTTGGACAGGCGAGCTCAGGCGAAGCCCCGAGGCTCTTCGCCATCACTCGGACTGGCAGCAGTGTACCGACGCTCCCCACACCTCCTAACGCATTCCCGAACCGTAAAAAGCTGCGATTGGAGGAGAGACTTCCAGGTTGACATGACCATATGCTCCAGTTACTCACTGGTGCTGACCTAGCTTGCAAGCCAACCGCTTCTGCACCTGCAACTTGGTCCTTGGGAAGGGGGTTCGCTTCATTGGGACCCGCAAGCGGCCAATGCGCTCGTTGCTTTAGTTCAATGCCCAACTTTACTCACAGGGCACCTTGACTTCATGCCATACCATACCTGCGCAGCACGCCGTCTCGACGCACCTGGCCTGATCTTTCATTCGTTACAGCTCGGGACAAGGCGGCAGCCCAAATCCAAATCCAATCACTGAATATAAAGGCGGAGGCTGAAGAAGTTCGCTTCGCCCTGGAAGGTGGCTTTCGATGCCTTAAAAGTCTTACACTGGATTATTCTCAAGAATCTGATGAAGGGGTTCGGGAGATCATTAAGCGTAGTCTGGAAAGATTACGCTTCCATGCCCGTAGTGAGTGCATTTTTGACTCTAGACAGACTGGCGCTGAGAATGCCTCAGCTGTGGAATTAAAGCCATCGAATTTCATCTCCTCCGAGGTCATTGGCTAGCTCGTGAACTTCAGCGACTTGATCATCGATTCCTCGACCGATGAAGGCGAAAAGCTTCACAACTACCTCCCAATGCTTTTAGACGAACTGCCCACCCCGTCCCGCCTTCGTCGCATTCAACTTCACTCCATCTACTGTGACGTTTCGGACTTTGACGGGCTTTGCGATGATGATTTTTGGGCCAGCGTTAATAGGGCGTTGTCTTTGGCTCGACGCTTCCCTCAGCTATCAGAGATTCGCTTCAATATCAACTTTCTATCTTGCGATGATTCCCAGAAACCCATCTTGAAAGAAACCTGGGAAGAGTGTTACTTCCAGGCCCTCCGCGACCGAGGTTCGGTAGATATCTCAATGAGTATCACCACCCTGAGATAGGCATCCATTGGATATTCAACACTCTTCAGGACGGCAACGGAATAGGCGAAATGTAAGTCCTGCTCTTGAGCACGGCGCACTTCACCTTTGCTAACATAGACTCCAGTTCGAAAGAGCGATACCCAGTCTGACTCTGAAGACTGCTTAGAGGGTGGTGCAGCAAATTGCTACACCTGCAACAGTCCCAGTGATGAAGGTGATGAATGTACCAGTAACGCCGATAACGACAAACTATCTCTGACCATCTCAGAATCACATCTGTTCCGGCGGCAATCAGCCGCTTATCTTGAACTATGGCCACTTGACGCAATCACGTCAACCCCCGCATGCGCTTTATGGGCCAGGTGACTCTCCTCCCGTCTCTACCCCACCATACTCAACCGACTTGACGAGGCGCAGACCTTTGTTATCTGCGCTGTGGAGCCGCTTCTCTTTAAATTTGGAATCGAAGAGTGCCACTTCAGCAATCTGACATTTTGCGCAATTGGGACTACTGGTAACACCATCGCCTCTATGGTCTTCTCATGTTCCTTATACTACCATAGGTTGCCCTTGCTAGGATTGAATTGCTAAGCATCAATGGCGAGCTCTCTGGTCATGGTGGTGCAAGAATGCCTTTCTTTCGCATGCAGAATTCGACTATCTATGGGAAGCTGCGCTTCGCCTTCCCATTTATAAGGCAGACAAAGTGCGAGTCTTGGGACATCAGCACTTTTGCCACGCCCGTTCATCTATCCATACCAGACAATGGCACCTTCCGTTGCTGACCGTGTACCTGCCGTTGTCCACGAAAGCGCCAAGACTGATCCAAAGTTGGCTTTCCGTGACGCTGGACCCAACAGCAAGGCCAATGGCAAGCAGGGAGATGTACGTGTCTCTAGAAGCCCCTAAGCTGAACTTGGCTTACCCCTTTTAATGCAGGAGCCCTCATACCCCTTCTACTATCCTCACTACGACCTGAACGAAAAGTGGGAGGCCACCAAGATCCACGGTAAGATGTGTTCATGTGTACCCCGTCAACCACCATGCTGACAAGCCTTACAGAGTTTTCCGACCCTGGTCTTCGTGCTGATCCTTCCAAGCCCAACCTTTTGACTGAGAACACCCGACTACGTCATCTCAGCCCCTACCTCGGAACGGAGATCCAGGGCATACAGGTCTCCCAACTATCCAAGGAGGGGCTGGACGAACTAGCCCTCTTTGCTGCTGAACGCAAGGTCCTCGTTTTCCGTGACCAGGATTTCAAGGACCTTGGTCCAGAGCGCCAGATTGAGATCGCTCGCTACTTTGGCCCCATTCAACGGCACCCTACTTCTGGGAACGTCAAAGGCTATCCTGAATTCCATGTCGTGTATAGGGATCCCTCGCATGACTATTTCAAGGAATACCTGGGTGACGACCGCATCAACCACATTAGCTGGCACTCCGACATCTCTTATGAACTCCAGCCCCCAGGCACCACTTTCTTCTTCATCCTCGACCAGGTAAGATATATGATCTCTGCTATTGTTCAACCACCGTCTTAGATCCCTTCCGCCTTGACAGCCAGAGACTGGCGGGGATACCATCTTCTCTTCTCAAGTTGAAGCCTACAATCGCCTTTCAGATGAGTTCAAAAAGAGATTAGAAGGTCTTCGCGCTGTGCACTCTGCGGTTCGCCAAGCGGACTTCTCGAAACGTCGTGGCGGCCCCGTCCGCCGCGAGCCCGTAGAGACTGAGGTACGCCTACTTGAACTGAGCCAAGCTTCGATTCTTCTGACACGGCACTTGTAGCATCCTCTGGTTCGCACTCACCCAGTCACAGGTGAAAAAGCGCTCTATGTCAACCAAGGTTTTACTCGCAATATCGTTGGTTTCAAGAAAGAAGAATCGGATTACCTCCTCAACTTCTTGTACGACCACATCTCTAAGAGCGCAGACTTCCACATTCGGGCTACCTATGAGCCTGGTACACTCGTCGTTTGGGTACGTCGAAGCCAAAAGTCGCTGGATCTTTTAAACTGATTCACCCCTGCTTCTCGTAGGACAACCGTGTTACAGTCCATTCTGCGACTCCCGACTTCAGCAACACTTTCAGACGACATGCTGTCCGCCTCACACCTCAAGCCGAAATCCCCTCCTGATCAATTTCATTTTAGTACCTTGTTTCTGTTCTGAGCTTGCTACTCGTGAAGTATAAACCAGAAGGATCTGAAATCATTTATTATTGTCTGATGTCCTACTGCATTTCATGGCCATCCATCTATCGATCGGACAGACTAGGTCCACTCATCCAAATAAGTGGTTTTGGCAAGGCCTGCGTCCGACAAAGTTGGGAAGAGGTTCTCAGCTGAAGTATTGCGATATGATGAGACTGAGGACAGTGCTGGAAACTTGACGAGCATGTCGCCGAAGTGAGGGAAGTTATCTTGGGACGCCAGCATCTTGTCCACCTGATGCCAGAAAGGAGTTTCGTCGTCGATCTCCCCCTGGCTATGGTATCTCAGAAAGATCGACATTGAACCAAGTCGGTTTGGAGAGGGAAGGGCTGATATAACGTCTGGAAGCCAGCCGTACAGGTTGATGCGACCATCGCGTCCTTTTTGGTAGCTGCAACAATCAGTGTTGAACTCTTCCAGGTGGACCATTCGGCCAAACGCTGGGAGGCACTCCATTGCTTTGTACTTGAGCACAACTGAAGGGGTATCAGTCCTGCTCAAGGTCGTAATTCACATTTTTAGACTTACTGGCGTCTAGATTAAGTCTCCTAAGGGACGGTGCACACGCAGAGAGAAGACCTGCAATGTTCCCTTCGGCAACAAACGGCTCGGGGGTAACATGGATGTGTAGGTCTTGCAGATGGCCAAGTAGGATGTTATTAGAGGGATCGAGCACAGCGTTTACCTCTTCCTTATCCTCAGTGATGGAGAGCTGCTTGAGGTGGACGACAGGGACACCCGGTGAGACCTTTTGGGGAATCTCCTCGGTGAAGAGAAACGGGCCCCATGGTCCCCCGTACATGGCGATCAGTGCCATCTTCGTGATATGTGAGCTGCTGATGGCACGAATAATGTCGATTTGGAGGAAGTCGAGCTCGAGGACTGTGATCGAAGGGCATCCGATGAGTCGCAGCACAGCTTCTTGGAATTCCGGGGTCGAAGACCCTCGCCAGCCGGCAACGCTGACTAGCTCGAGCCTCTGTCTTGAAAGAAGACAGATGAGGGTAGATACACTCTTATCTAGGGGTGGCTGCTTGTCTGTGTCTTGAGGGAATATGGGACTAAACCGATCGCGTACTATGACCGATTTCACATAAGTCAGGAGGTTGGGTGAATCCCCCAGAGCTTTTAGAAGAGCCCCGCATGGAGAGTAGCTTCCAGGGTGCGTGTAAGGCTTTTCTAAGAGGATTTCGGAGAATAATATCTCTTGACAAGGGGCACGAAACGCGCGAGCGGCCAAGCTCGTAGACCGTAGGGCCCTAGTGTCCACCTTTCCAGAAAGGTGACTGACAATTTCTTGAAGCAGTTCTGGTGGCAGGATTGGCATATTTTTGGCAAGATCCATCTAGGAAAGGTTGTTAAATAGGCAAATAATAACGAACGGTGAACCGGAATGACATGTGCTGACCTTGGAGCCTCCACGAAGCACCTTCCTCGAAGCCTGCTGAATCAATTGCAAAAGCTTCCTCCGAGGTTTGGCCTCAGACATTACTTATTGCCTGTCAATGAGGGCAGGGTATTAGGTTTTGAAAAGCTGCTGTCTTCCCCTGAGCGTTCCTTACGTCTGAATTGTGGTTGCCTGTGAGACCTCCTGGGAGTAAGGAAGGAGGAAGGATAGGGGACGGTTGGCGCGGATGGATTTCGAATTCACGCGCGAGTGATGGCTTCGGATTTGACAATGGACACCGAGCCCAAAGTGGATAGCAGTAAAATACGCAGTAAATACCATGTTTAGAGGCATTGATGGATATATCTAAGGATTTACTATGAACACAGGAATGCATGAAGCCGCAGAACGTCGAGAAAGACGGGTTTTGCGTTTGTTTGGTCTTGGTTGTTTCCGAAGGTCAGTCCCTATCTCATCCTTCCACCAACGGTCAACTTCCAGACAGTATGGGACAGGCAGATAGTATGGATAGAGGAAGCAAAGCGGTTCAACTACTAATTCAAAGGTAACAATAAAGTCTCCTCGAGTTAAGGTGACGAAGATAAATCGGATTGCAATGGATTGCTACAAGGGCTGTCATGGCGATTTGGATGGAACAAAGGTGAAGAAGTACGAGGAGGACGAGGGAAGGCGGTCGGTGAGACGGCGCCTGCGATCAATCAGTTGAAAAGGGAAACAAACCATCCTAATAGGGAAAATCGTGCCAAAGGCATGAGCGCCCAAGGCGTGCTCGAGATAAAGTGGATAGTAAAGTAATAAAAAATTCGGTGACTTCAAACAGTGACCGGGAGTACAAGTACACTTTTACTCACCTTATCTCGTCAGCATTGAGGGGTGATCGACCCAGATTATGCTGTCACAGGTAACACGCGTTAGAATCCTTATAAGCTCGAAATTTTATCAGGCCTGTTCAAAACCCACGAGCAGAGGCATTTTGTATGCAGCCTCAGCCGCCTAGACGCGGACGCATCTCTGCTGACTTTTACTTAGAGCTAGGTGGCCTCCAGGGACATGTCCGGCTGGATCATGAACCGTTCAAGCCTGGGGCGATGCCGCAAGAGTCAAGGGAAATATGTCATCTCATTGGCCTAATTACCGGCACCAAAGAAGGGGACCTGGAATGGAGAAGGACATATAGAGAATCTTAAAGGAATATGGACAAGATTTATTCAAGATACAAGTGTCAAGCACTCTCGATGAACCACTTTCCATTGGCAGCACGCTTGAGGTCCCAGTTAGTCTCAGAGTTCAAATTAGCCAGGTTCTCCCTGAAAACACAAGCAGTCTGGATGGCAGCACGCAAAACTTGGTTCTCCTTGTAGGCAGTGGTGATGTAGCCACAGAGGACGGGCGTAAACTCGGCAACAACCTTGCCTTCAGAACTAATGCGACCCATCAGCATCCTTGTCCCCTGCTACAAGAAACAGAGAGCACGAACCCAAACTCATTGGCAGTGTAGAGAAGGCTGGGACTGACGGTGCCGTCGGAATTGACAAATCCTTGGCCAGATGTCAGTAGACGATGGCACATCGATTGCTACAAGACGCACCGACACCCATCTCACACTTCTCCTGTGTCTTATTGGTGACGACGATTTGATTTGCGCTCCCGCGACTCATGGGTTTCTGTTCAATTCAAGATAAGTGGATCCGGCGGTTTGTTGTCGAGCGACCAGGCTCACCGAAAACTTGTAAGTAGGGGGGAACCCAGTTAAAGAGACGAGGTTGGTCTGCTGGCCGGGCTAGTGGCACAAATTTTAGCTCCTGTACCCAGCGGGAAGCTGGGCGAACTCACGTCAATTTTGACATGGGTCGAAGACGAGACGATGTCCTTCTTGCTGACTTGGGGCTTGATGAATGCCAGCCTTGAAAATCAATTTCAGCGATGTCAGGCGGCAGCCAAAACTATTCAGATTCACTGGCTCTCAAACTCAATGGTGGCCTCAGATGGCCCTGGAGAAGGAATTAAGCCCGAACAGCTCGTCATCGAATAAAATGAAATGACTGACCCTCGGCACCGAACCCAATCAGCCTGACAGCTTCCCTCAGGCAAACTGCAGAAAACGTCAAGGAATTGGGACGTACTTGTAACACACAGGGAAGCAATCGACAAAGAGCCGATTGTTGGTCTCGAGGTCATTGAACGTCAACATCAGCGTTGCATCGGCGTCGAAACCTTCGCTGTAGGTTCAGGCGGAACAGGTGAGTATGACAAACATTCTCTGAGAGCAGCGACAATTGACCTGAAGAAATTCAAAATACGGGTAAAGGTCATATTAAGATTGTTGAGAAAGATCGAGGACTATGGTAACTCTGAAGTTCATTACTCGTCCTTCCTGAATCTTTTATAGGGCTCGAAATCCTTTCGAGCCTCTTCTTTTGGTTGACGAGCACTGTCTGTGACTCTGAAATAGGGGCCTGAGTAAGCAGCGGCACCTGACACTTCCTTTTTCATGACGTACGACGAAAGCAATGATGTGCGGCCTGAATTGGAAGCGTCAAGACCATTTCGGGCCTGGCTGGGCTTGAGGCTGTCTTGGGGTTTCCCAAGGCCAAAGCTCCTAACAGGTCCAGGTGTTTGCCGCGGCAGGGCCTAGTCTAGACGGTCTTGTCCCGGCTTCAGACTCGGTCTAAGCGCTATACATTGAAATGTCCCTCATTTCCCACTTACCAGCATCAAGAAGCAGCCTGGAGGGCGCCCATTGTTAAAGAAGTATCCTTGAATTGTGCACGAGGTTTGGTATTTTGGGGGTTACAGCATCTAGGCCACAGACTACACATTCAGCGGTCGACCAAAAGCAGGAAGGAGAAAGGGTTTGAGCCCTATAAAGATGCAAGGGAGGTCGGTAAATGAGCTTCGGAGTCGCACCACTCTTCCATCTATCTCTAAGACATGACTTTCATTCGCACTCTGAACTTCTCTGCGTTAGTCCCTCTCTGATCTTTAAACAATGTTCGTTATGCTCACCTGTCCGTTGAACCTACAGCGAAGACCTCGGCGACGATGTGACGCTGTTGTTGACTTTCGACGACCTTGAGACCAACGACAGGCTCTTTGTCGACTGCTTCCCCGTGTGCTTCAAGTAAGTTCCTCCTTATCCTTCGCTTCTTATCTGATGGAAGCTATCAGGGTGATTGGCTTCGGCGCTGAAGGTTTGTCGCATCTCAAAGATGGCTAATGCTAACACTCGCCTGCTAAACCGAGTCGCTAGGTGCATGTGAAGCCAGCATCGAATATCAGAGCCAGTGAGGGATCCTGGAGAAACATGCTCCTGCGTTACATCGCTGATACACTCTGGTAGGCTGGCTTTCATCAAGCCTCAGGTCAACAAGAAAGACATTGTCTCGGCTTCTACTCATGTCAAGATTGATGTGAGTCAGCCGTCCCTCTCTGAATAAGATGTCCCAGCTCACGAATGATGTAGCTCGGGCAGCAAACCACTCTCGCTATCTCCGCACCGGGCCCACCCACTACCTACAAGTTCACGGTGATTTATTTTGTCAATTAAAAGTGATGGGACGTACTCATGCAATGTCCTACCCAATCATCAGAAACCCACCCAGGGAAGCTTAGGAAACATTGTCGTCACCAACAAGACTGACGACAAGTGCGAGATGGGAGTTGGTGCGTCGACAAGGAATTGGCGTTCTCGGTCTCCTAACGCGTCTCTAGGCTTCATCGCTCCCGACGGCACGGTCAGCACCAGTCTCCTCTACAAGGCGAACGAATTTGGGTACGTCGACGCATATTCGTGTAGTGGAACCGGCACACTAATCCCGATAAACATCAGGGTTGACAACGAGCTGGTTGCCGAGTTCACTCCCGTTCTTCGTGGATACATCACCTCTGCTTACAAGCAGAACCAAGTCTTGCGTGCCGCCATCCAAACCACGTGCCTTTTCAGGCAGGACCTGGCGCAGCTTAACGCCAGTACCAACTGGAATATTCGGCGAGCCGCCAATGGAAAGTGGTCCATCGTTCAAGCCTCCTGAATGTCTCTAGGAACTCCCTTGATACGCTTGAAAGTCGCTCTACTTAATCCCTCTACTTAATCCCTCTATGATCACTTGTTTTTGTGCTTCCCAAATTTTAATAAGAGCTGTCCGATGAGAGGCACCAATGACCATTGCAAGTGAGATCATAATGCTTGCGTCCCAAGTCTCTAGAGAAGTCCTTCTCCCCTTATTTCCTTCAGAATCAATTTCCTCGCAGCCTTCTCACTTCGTTATTAGCCAAGTTGAAGGCTTTTTCAAGGATTGCGAGCAAATTGCGAGCGTTCAAGCTTTTCTTAATCACTAGTGCTTGGCTTCGTGTGGGAATGTTACAGTATTGCTTTTTTGGCCATCCTGTTGGCTGGCATTGAGCGCCTGTTATGCGAGTCTTATCACCGACATCACCTCTTCGGTCATTCAAGCAAGGACTAATAGCAGTGGAGATCATAGGATGTCGGAAACAAAAATCAGGGCTTGGCACCTTTAAACCTGTACCGAGTCCTTGAGTTGAGATTAAAGAATCTGACCAATTACACAACTAGTTTACACCCCTCACCGAGGGAACAACATCGTAACAGCGACGGTACACCGAGGCTAGCCTTCAAAGACACCAGCCTGATTCACCTCACCTCACCAAACTAAGCAGTTTCTGCTTCGCTCCCAACAGCGTCACTGTCGTTTTTGGGAGAAGGATCAAGGGATGGCAGAGGAGGATGGGGTTCCGAGGGGTTTTGATCAGAAAAACTGGCGAGTTCGGAGTCCGGTGAATCGAGCACAGGCCGAGGAGCGCAATGTATGGCAGTGCGCTTTGTGGGACTAGGGGTTGGGCGACCAACCCCGGACGAGCTGGACCTTCCTTCCAAGTCGTTTCCTTCTCCACATCTCAGGTGGAGATGACACATTGCATCCAGCGGCGAAAGGCTGCAAGTGTAATCAGTGGCATTAGAGCTTATCGCGCACGACGGAGCTTAGCTACCTCGGGAGGAGATCGATGGACCAGCGGCCCTGAGGATCTCGGTTGACAAGCCAGGTGGTGGACTCATCCAAGTCCGCGAGATTATAGTGGAAGATGCAAGGTGACTGAAGAGGGGCGCTCAAGATTTGATTTTGTCTCCATTGGTGGGTGGCGATGTAGCCACGTAGGACAGGTGTGAAACTCGCAACAACCTGCTCTTCAACACTGATCATGGCGCTGAGTCAACTTGGTGGCGAGGCATCTGCCAATTCGACGTACCCAACGTCCTTGAAAAGGTGGCAGACCTGAGGTGTGTACTCATCGACCGGGAAACCTTGCATAAAGGTCAGGAAACACAGTGGGTTTCATTTCAGAACGGCTTACCAACACCGATGTCGCACTTCCTATCAGTTTTGTTTGTCGCAACCATGACGCCTTCGCCTCCAACGACAGGTTCCTGCCAGCTACATGAGTGAGTTCGACCTGCAGCAAATGACAGACGCCTCACGGTGAACCCATAAGTGAGCGGAGGATCTGGTGAAGACATCAAGAGGGATGTCTGCTGTCCAAACTACGTATTTGGTCAGTCAAACTAGGAAAGGTATTGCGAACAGGTAGGACTTTCCTTCATTGGGACGAATGTGCTGGGCGAGACACCTTCTAGACTGTTGACTTGAGGCTTGATGAACGTTAACCTGCGAGTAATTAACACGAAGAATGCAGCCGTTACTGCTAATTGCGAGGCAGCTACAAACACGTACTGGCTGCTGTAGTGGATAGTAGCACGGGAAGGACCTGGTGCACAAGCCGTTGTGAGCTCTCGCCTAGTGCGTACATGGTTTAGACAGAACCATACTGAACTGACCTTGAGCGCTGAATCCGACGAGCCTGGCATCGGCGTTCGATAAAGAGCTCAATAGTGGCAAAAGATAGAGAGAGAAGCGTACTTGAAACAGATGGGGTAGCAATCTTTGAAAAGGTTCCCCGTTGTCTCTAGATCGTCGAAAACAAACATGACAGCAGCTTTCTTGCCCAAATCCTTGCTGTGGGTTCAACTGATAGTCAGCGATCGATGGGACCTAGAGTCAGTTGCGCCACTTGCCTGACAAAGTTTAGAGTGCGAGTAAAGGCCATACTTTAGGATCGTGCTTGCAGAGGGTTGAGGCTCAGCAAGCTTCCAAGGCTCGGTGTTTAGCAGGTTGGACGGCCCCCAAAGTAAGGGCTCTGTGGTTATAGAGCCGTGATGGATGTGCTGAAGCCTAGCTGAAGCTGGAACATTCGAAATGTCCTTGACAAGCGAGCGGCGGCAAAGTGGCAAATCTCTGGGCATACAGTATCCAGGAAGACTCTGGGGCTCTCACAGGGGGCCTAGAATGTCAGTGCAGATGTGGCCTCATGACTTTAAGCTCTAATAGAAAGGGTTTTGAGTATACCGTGACTTCTAGTAATGCGAGATTAGCAAGAACAGAAGGAACGGAACGCGCGAATAGGCTCTGGCCCCGTGTCAAACATCCGCGGGTTCGAATCCTGGTCACGGGAATGATTTTTCATTTCCAACCGAGGCCGTGAAATCACCCAATAGCCCAAAGTTTTATTGGAGAAGGGGACGTACGAAAGTGAAGCGAAACAGAGTAGCAAAAGCGTAGCAAATCAAGAGTCCAAACGAACACGACAGCGAAATCAAAGAGGACAGGCAGAGCAGCGGTATTAAAACAAGAGCAAGGTATCAGTAAATGGCGCGGTAGTACATAGTGCATGAATAGATTGAAGAATTCTTTTTTCCCTCTTGCTTCCCCTCCAGGCCCTGTTCTAAGCAGTCTGTTCCGAGGTAGTAGTTGTTGTTGCTTCTTTCATGAGTCGCCACTCCCAGTTGGCGCCCCAAACTTCCCTACTCGTAAGGGTACGTGTCCCAGTCCTGGCGCCCCAAAGATGTCACCTGGCTGAAGCTCCCTCAAAGGCGTACTATCCCAGTCATAGGTGTTCTTGAAGACAGTGTTTCCCCACCACTTCTGGATGTTATTTCCCCCGATCGTGCCTCCAAGCGGATACTGCAGACTGTAAACTTTTCGTTAGTATGAGGGCTTTTGTAAGTTCGCAAGCAACGCTCACCAGAAATAGATTAAAATTAGCCCCACAGCTGTTCCAGCATCAAGGGCAGCTGATAGTACGTCTATGCTCCAATGGTCAGCATGCGTCGCATCTGATAGCACCTTCGACGCAAACTCACAATTATACTTTGTCCAATATTGAAAGTGTCTCCTCCTGATCACATATTGGAAAATGAACCCGACAATAGCCCAAGGCACGTAGTTTACTGCTGTTGCTGGTGGGATTTGACCGAGACCGGCGTATATCAGCCTGTGAAAAGGATTAGCATGGATCAACACAGTGCCCACAGCAAAGGTCATCGAAACACTGACGGGAAATTAATGTAATGGAACATTGTCCGCGGCCATCGCTTGGAAACGAGCCATAGTATGACAGGGCACGCCGCGCCCAGCAGGAAGAAAAAGCACAGGGCTAGGATACATAAGCCCGTTGGCATTGATCAGCGAAAAAGAACAATCGCACCGTAGTAAATTTGGCCTTTCGAGAAATGCTCAGCAGGTCCAATGAGGCCCCACTGCCTGATGATGAGTTGGAAGCTCCCGAATAGAAGCTAACGGGGTCAACTCACAATAACTGAAGCAGTTCCGAAGACATTGGTCGATGCACAGACGAAGCTGACGAACAGCGCACGCGATCAGTATTCAGGCAACTCTAACTCAGACCAATGTCTTACAAGTTCTTTTGATGTGGTTCGCACAAGTCAGGAATGTTGGAGAACATCCTGTGCTCCGTGAGCTCGATGCTGGGGAGGCAAAAGGGAGAGACCTACCAAGCCTGCACGCCCAATTGTACGGTACCAGCGATGATGGTGGCCACGATCTGGCACCAGAACATGGGTCTCGGTGGGACTTTCATGTAATGCCCGAGCTTGAAATCTGCCGTGAACTGCATTGCTGCAAGTCGTCCACTGGATATCAGCACCTGCCCTCAACAGCGAGGGTCCAAGCAAACATGACGTACCCTGCGCCATCGTGATGTATCCATAGGTTTTGAATCTACAGTGCCACAGCCGTCAGTGGAGGGTCGTTACCAGCACCGAGGTAGAGACGTACATCATCATAGCATTGGGTTTTCCGGGAAGCATGAACCCAACAATGAGTTCCGTTATCACGCTGCAAATACGAGCACTAGTCAGCAACGTCATTCTACTCCCAGACACCAATGGAAGCAACGCGTACTTGAGACCAACTTGTCGGTTGGTAATTGCTTGAATCATCCCAATAGGAATCATGTAGAAAAGTGCTACAAGAACGCCAAGCCAAAGAACAAATGTCAGTCATGAGGCAACGCGAAGGGCCAAGATCGGAGGAAGGAGGAAACACAATGGATAGAAAAGATGGAAGGGGAAGTGAACATACCGATCAGGAGCGCGATAACCAGCGCCCAGATGGTCATTCCAGTAGGCCAGAGTTCGATACACACGCAAGCGAATATAAACGTTACAGCTGCGATCTCTCCCATCAGTCTTCCAGCTGAACCTGATACCCATGGTCACGTACCAAAAATACAAGCATAATACCACTCGGGCACTTGCGGGTAATGCGACATGAGCCTAGCGTGCACGTCCGGCTGTTCTCGTAGAGACCGACGCATCTGCAGCCGAATCGGCTTCCAGAAATAAATGATGGCTGGAAGAGCTCAGGCTTCGTTCCATGGAGCAGAAGGGAACGACGTACAGTGGGTTATGGTAGCGGTGATTGAAAGGAAGGAGAGACCGTATGCCATAATGAAGGTCGTGCTACACGACGAAAATGTCAGTACAGGCGACCAAGGCCCATGGGATAACGTACGAAAGATAGAGAGGGGAGTAGGCTTCGTACGCCGCCCGGTCGAAACGTCCATGTTCATCGATGATGAGCTTGTGCTGATACCAATCTCCACGATTGTCGAAAGCTCGTATCGAGGATATACTACAGAGCACAAAGAGGGTCCGTCAGCTGGTCGAGAATAGACAGAAAATATCATGATACTCACGGAAGAAATTGGCTGTTCCAAGTATTGGTATACTGGAACCAATAGTCGATCAGTTGAGCCTGGTCGGGCAACCGGGATCCGGAAAAGAACGCACGTAGAGTATGGGCGTAAGGAGCCCTGGACACAAAGAGCCAATTTAGCCAGGTGTCGGTCGGGTACAAACCGTGGGACAGCCACTCACAGTAAAAGACGAAGAAGCCAATCATCACATTTGCTTCGGCCCACCCTAAGGAAGAACATAAGCCATGGGGCCAAGCCTGTGAGTAAATGAAGCTTCACGTACATGGCGTCGCGAGTCTGCATGGCACGGCACAAAGAAGGGCAAGGATTGAATGGAATAGAAGATGATAATCAGCATGACATTATCACGGACCTCGAGACGCGAACAAGAACAGGCACTTACGGGCTTCCAATAAAGGCGATTTGGCTCCAGTCGAAGGTCAGGAGCGAGAAGCCTAGGCCGCTGTGGTATCTGTGGGCAATATGTTAGAGAAATGCAGATAACTGCACAATACTCTCATACCCAAATATCTGGTTGACTTTCTGTTGAAATCTCAATCAGCCTGAGGTAGTGGCGCACCATAACAACGGACGTACGATATTTTGGGGAGCAATCCAGCAAACCCAAGTGAAGACGCTAATAGGGCGATAAGTGAGCAATCGCGGAGATGGTGTGGAGAATAGAATACCTGAGTGCCTGGAAGAGATAACCTGGGAAGACACCTGAAGGGCAGATTGGGTCAGTACCGCGTGCTTCGACGCCCTGGAAGTGGTGCTGTCTGCTACTTACACCAGACGGCTGCTCCGACAAAGACGTATGTGAAGAACCGTTCGCGACTGAGACCATCGTGACGTCCAATACCTGCATACTGGGCAGAGTGGAGGGTGTTGAACAGAGCACATGAGACAAGGGTATTCGGCCAAACTGCGAGTTCTTCGTCAGAGACCCACTATCATGTGGAACAGTGGGGCGTACTCATGGAAGGAGGAGCGACAAGGAACCGTCTGGCAATCCCGCCGATTGAGAAGCCGATGAGCTGGGTGGACATGACGAGCATCCATTTGTCTGAGGGTTCTCCCATCAGCAAAGAGGAGTGAAGGAGTAGTTAGTAGCGCGTACACGAGAAGCCCCATTCTTCGCCGTAGAAGACTCGTTGCACTGCTATCACGTCGGTCGCATAAGCTGACGGCGCACCAACCGTGGCCATAATGGTGACAAGTACCTGTCAAACCTGTTAGCCAGGAGCAATCCTCCTAAACGCACACGTACATGTTCCTTGATGGTGAAGGGACCAGGATTGAGCTCGCATCCAAAGATTTTGACGTTGGGCAGCAGTCGAAACCAAAGCCTTCCGACTGGAAAGACTAACAGCTGGGCGACGATCTAGACGACGAGGCTACTTAGTCTCGCCTGCGTCGCAGACAGACCCATAAGCACTCACCCCTCCAATGGCTACCGAAGGATACCGGAAGTAGAAGAACTGGTTCATGCCGGGAATAAGAATGGCCCATGCAATGCCGAGCACCCATGATCGTAGGGTCGAAGCTGGCATATCAGGATCGTCCGTGTTGGCGACCGCAGACCGTACTTCCGGGTAGGGAGAATCATCCTCTAAACCGATGGTTAGGTCCCGATAAGCTTGGCTAATTGGACCCAAAAAAAATGGCGCACCGAGGTTATCAAGGTCTGAATCATAGTTTGGGTCGAATGCACTGTATCTTTCGCTATCTCTGGCAGTGGAAACGAACGAGTGGGCATCGGCAGGGGGGTCGTCGTCTGACGCCCTGGTCAGCACGGCTGCATCCCGTTCGGAAGTAATAGAAACTGACCCAGCGTCTTCTCAATATCCACTACATCCTTGTTTTCAACATTCTGGTCTTCCTTCAAAGTATAATCGGACATTTCACATTTCCTCCCCTCCTCCGTTATGCCCTCCTCCTTCGTCGCCGAAGGTTCACCGTGCGGGGGCTCCAGGAGCACAAGTCTTGGAAGGTTCAGAAGAAGATGCCGGCTGGTCCAAGGACAATGATTCGGTAGCCAGCTTGTGGTACGTGGTGGGGGTAGCGCTGAGAGATGCCCTGACGCTCAGGCCGATAATTGTTGAATCACAAGGACGTTTGTTGAGATGATAAGCAACTCCGGGGCCTGTGACGATCACGATACCCCAGGTCGGGTATATTCCAAGATTTTCGTCTTCGAAAACGTGAGGAGCAGCGACGGCAGAGGCGGAGACAAGCACTGAGTAAGGGGAAATGTCAAGCTGGGGAGAATGCGGGGGATGACATCCTATCGTTGTCCATATGCACTGGTTCTGGCCAGGTACATCCGGCAACACCGTGACCGGGACTCTGATATTTACGGTATTGTCACGTGTACCTACCTCTTTTGGTATCAAAACACCCAGGGAGATCTCTGGGTTCGAGTTGGAAGTTCTGTGCTTCTAGTCCTACTTGGTACCCAAAGGACTTCGAGTCCTTTTCGGGAAATACTTCCTATGGTAGAACTTCGAAGGTGGACCTTGAAAGTAGCTCCTGCAACGTTTCATCTTCCTCAATATCGGCCTTCAGGTCATTTCGGCGCTCTGGACCCATTGGGATATGTCTTTCAGGAAGTTTCCTTGAGCGTCCCGCTTCTGTGTACAGCGGCCATTGGCGGTCGACTTGAAGTTCCGATGTGTGATGATCTGTGATTCGTGATTTTTGAATGAACGAGTCTCCGCGATCATAGGATTGAAAACCTTATCCTGCACACCTCATTTTTCTGAAGCTCTCAGTCTCTGACTTCTTTTTTTTTTTTTTTTTTTTGGTGGAGCTCGAGTAGCAAGGCGTGCACAGAAGTGCATCTTTAAAGCCTCGCCGGAGCGTAATCAGTGTAGAGCTTGTCTACGGTGAAAGATGAGTTTGTTATTTAGCCGAGTGATCCGTGTCCACTTGGAGGAAATGCGCAACCGCACACTCGCCGTACTAATAGACGAGTAGTGTGGGGCTTCGCACATAAGCCTCACGCCGATACCAGAGGTAAACCAAAGACCGAGTTTGAGGGCAGTTGCCTGCTTCCAAACTGGCCTATCTGTTTCTCCCTGGCGGGCGCTTAGCCTTGCCGATACCCACTAGAACCCCCAGATTGATCACCCAGTCAGGTGGCAGTGTCTTGGTCAAGGTTTCGTCCAGGATCGTTGTCCAGGTTTCCTCAACTGTCTGCGGTTTAATGGCCTTTCTGCCGTATGATCTAACATCGGTGAGTATCCGGTCGTACCGGAGTCGCCGATTTATCGCCATTAACCATTTGTTTCGGACATGAGCCTCTGCATGTATCTTCGCCGCTTCTCCTTCGAACTCTATCCTCCACTCGCACCGCATCTGCCATATGAGATGGGTGGCCTCTGAGACGAGGATGCGGAAAAGCCGAGTCAAGCCCTTGATTGTGGCCCCTTCTGCGTTTAGTATGTTGACAAGGCCAAGTCCCATGACTAGGCCTATAGAGATAAATGGGGACTCAATTCCCGTCCTATCCCAGGTCTCGTTGAATAGTTTCCACACAAACTCCTGACCAGTCCCCCGGCATTCAAAGAGTACGTGATGCATGGATTCCACCTCCGTGTCGCATAGAGAGCACGACATCATCTCCTCTGAGTTGGGTATGTGTTCAAAGTATCTACCCATTTTGTGTCCCTCATGAATCGTCTTCCACAGGTAAGAGCTGAACCTCCTTGTGAAGACGTCCTTGTTCATTACCGACATCCATAGATTCGAGGGGAGTGGCTTATCACCGTTGATTTCTTCTATTGCATGTTGTGCTAGATCGATATTTCGGTGAGTCCTCGCCCGGTTGTATCGTGGTTTTAGTCTCCTCACTCCTTTGTAGAGTAGGGACTGCGTCATCGTCTCTAGCCTAGAGCCTGATAACTCTATTATGTCGCTGCCAAATAGGTCGATGTCCTCTCGGCTTTCGTCTTCGCCTTGTGCCCCAAGTTCAGCAAGCTCGTCAGCTGCTTCATTTCCGGGGTCTCCGCTATGTCCTTTGACTTTCCTCACTTGGATATTGCTGTTCATGGCTAACACTTCGAAGTAGATTTGTCGCAGCAAGTCGTTATTTTTCGTTCGCAGGAAGCCCTCGTCGGCCCACTTCGGTAGGTGTCTTATCAGGGCGTCGACTGCGTATTTCGAGTCGCTAACTATTCGGAGATTCTCTGTCCTCCGATTTGTTTGTAGCGCTAGTAGGATCGCAAGGAGTTCCGCACCATTGTTGGATGCATATTCACTTGGCACTCGGATAGCTTCCAAGTCTTCTAATTTACCTGTGGCACTCACGAGTTGAAAGACAAGGCAATAGTTGACACCGGTGTATTAGCTTCTTGACCACAAAATAAAAAGGGGTAAGGGGAGGGGACAAGGCGAATAGAGCACACAAGACAACATCTGCAAGCAATTTCCTACCTTCGTTTCTTCGTGTGAAGTAGCTATGTACAAACAGTTGGCTGTTGCAAAGACGAACCCCTCAAAGAGAGGGACTGATCATTGAGGTTCTCCTCCGGGATTATCGAGCGAATGTTCATGGGTAGTCCCGATGCAAGCACGAAATACGGATGTATACACCTGCGCCACACTGCTGATGCCTTGCAAAGATGAATCCAATTTAGAAAAGGATACACGTATTTGCCAAATGAGGAAGACGCACTCCCTTCAATATTGTGGGGAAGCAAGGCACTTGACGGATAGGGGCACTCCTCAACAACCCCCGCTGCTGCATCCCGATGACGAGCCCATGATGGGCAATAGGAAATTGCCGTGGTGAGATTGAAGATGACGGACGTAAAAGGATTCTCGATGAGGATCGCGTCTTGCCTAATGTGGTGAATTTGTACCTGCCAGTTCCAATTTCGTGACCCTTTCCATTCGACCATCACCATCTCATCGCGCATGATGCCCGCCTCTCTCTTTTGGAAGTAGTCATCTCTGCTGCTAGAATACTAAAAGCCGATTGTCAGGACTGACTCAGGGCTCGATTGGAAGCTTTAGGCAGTCTCACATATGTAATCACTGGAACGCAAGCTCGTTCGGCTTTGACCACAGGCATTCCTTCCAGACATATAATACTCCGGTGAGAGAACTTTGATCGGCATTGAATATATACTATTGAGTCTCATTATCCTAAGTACTCATTTCAATCTGAACGCCTATAGCCATAGTCTGGAAGCTTCCATTTATCTTCCCCTGGTTCCCCAAACCGCATCAATATCTTGTCAAGCCCCGTGAAGGCCACAAACCAGACGATAGCATGGAAGACAGCGATCCCCCAGCTCGACTGAGGGTTCAATAGCTGAGGGAACACTGATGGTGGCTTCGTTTTCTCCCCAGCGGCGATTGGCCTCAAGCCATCCTCATACCGTTTCAGCGCTGCACCTATCTCCTCCGCGTCGTTTGACTTCACTTTGGCCAACTCTCCAGCGATCATGTAACCTCCAATCATGGCGTTGGATGTTCCGATGCCCATGACAGCATACGCTGTGTCTCCAACGATGGCGCACCGGCTTGTCGTCCACTTTGGCGTGTCTACCCTGCAGACATGATGCATGTAGAAGTCCTCTGAACGGTCCATCTCTGGGAGAATGCGTTCGATCTGCCACCCAACGTTTTTGAAGCGATCGCGGAACATGGCCTTCTGTGCTGGGACACCCTGAGCGATAATGGCATCGAGCTCTGGACTACGCATCCTCTTCGGCAGCATGATGGCTAAGTACACACCCATGGTGCCCTGGTTTCGATGCGGCCTCATATGAATGGTAAGGCCGCCTGGTGCATGGTACCACTTCCAGTGACTGGTGTCGCCGTCGACGCGTGGAATGGTGAAGTACGAGATGTAGAATCCCCACGGCTCGACGCATTCCAGGGACTTGTACTCTGGGAAGATCATTGGTCGTGTGCGTGACATTATGCCGTCTGCAGCGATGACGACGTCGAACTTTTGCGGCTCGAGCTTTCCGTGGACGAATTTGACGGTCACACAATCCGCGTCCTCGTGCAGGGACTCGATGTACTCCCCATACACGGTATTGATCTCGACCCCACTGATCTTCTTCGCCGCCTCGACCCCGCTCAGGAGAAGCTCCACCAAGTCTCCCCTCAAAATTTCGTATTCACTCGTCGCACTTTGCCTGTTTGGGTCGTCCGTCTTGTCGAACTTCGCAATCACCTTTCCCCCCTTCCCCACAAACATGGTTCCCGTCTCCGTCGTGTGCATTGCCTTGACCTTCTCTTCAATGCCTAGCTCGTGCAGAAGACGGACGCCAGGGCCACGGATGTCAATGGCCTGACCGGTTGCGCGCGGGACTGCGGAGCGTTCGAGAAGTGTTACGACGGGTTTGGGGTTCATAGTTGGATGGCGAGCAAGTGATAATGCGAGGGTGGCGCCAGCGACGCCAGCACCAGAGATCAAGATGGAAAGTGGCTTCTGTGACATTGCACTGGGCGATGCGATATTGGTTTGCTACTTTGATTCAGAGGCAAAGTGCATATTTAAGCTTTGCATGCCGAAAATAACCTCCGAATATACTCGATGATACGAATGCGTTCGGCAACGCCTCTTACGAACATGAACGGCCAGGGTTCGGATGATCACGGATAGAGTGGGACTTCTTCGATGCGCAGCCTGTTACAGCAGTGCAATCCCATCTCGGGCTCATATTCATCATGTATACCGCTTGTAAGCCTCAGGAGCGCAACGGTGTTCTCTGCTTGAGGAACTCGGCGCGATGGCCTCAAAGGGAGCTCAGTACAAGGTATGAATGCCGCCTCACTCTGTCTGACCAAAGATCCGTGTAATTTGGGCGTCGAAGTCTATTAGTAGAGAGACTATGCCCGGAGCTGCGATCGGAACGTTGCAGGGATGTCTATAATTAGATCATCAACGATATTATTAGCGCCTGCTGAATGGGATATAGCCGAAGCATGAGGCGAAATACCCAGATAAGTTGTCGGAGTAAGGCACGAGAGCCTCCCTTTCAAGCGGAGCTTGAACTCCCCGCACGACGCGCCGAGTCGGTAGGCGCCTGCCCATGTCCCTCACCTCCTCGACTGTCGTATGCTAGATCCTACAGTGCGTTGCATAAGTGTTTGCGCGACGAACTTTTTTGCAAATGCCTTTGATGGGCCTATGTGACACGTTAATAATAGACTGTCACGCACAGAATCAAGATTCCGTTCTTATATGCACTAGGATTCAATAATTTCAGCTGCATTTCGATGTCGAAATGAAGGACTTTACTTGAAAACCGAGTCAGCATCTGAATTTCGTTCAACCTGCTGTATCCGAAGCGTGACGGTCTATAAATATCTGTCACATCGGCCCATCAAAGGCCTTCGCAGAAAAGTTCGTCGCGCAAACACTTATGCAACGCACTGTAATACGACTCCGAGCGCACATTCCAGGCCCTCCTTCACAGTCCACGCAGTGAAACGAGGAAAGTTTCTCGAGGACTTCGGACACAAGCGGCGTTATTAAAAGAACTCACCAGAACAGGATTCCTGCGCTCAACATACGCGCCACCAGCAATTCCTTAAGCTCTCCAATGTCCGATCTTCGCTTCTTCGCGTGAATAGCTGGTTGCAGACAGGTTGATTGTTGTAAAAATGAATCAATTTAAAGAGGCGGCCCGTTCCCTCGAGAAATGGATGTTCAAATACTGTGCCACATTGCTAACCCCCGGCCCAGGGCGAATCCAAAACGGATGCACATATCCGCGGTATTAGGTAGACGCTGCGCCTCCTTCAATCGTATCCGCAGGAAGTTACGCACTTGACGGATAGGGGCGCTCCCCTCCCTTCTCGTAGCTCTGATCGCAAGGCAAACCTCCAGGAGACGAACTATCCTGACAAAAATCTCGACCATAAATGATGAATGGGCCCCTTCGGAAGTTGCAGCCTGCGTCAAGGATCGTCGGTATGGGATGGGGACAGAGCTGCTGTAGAGCGCCGATGGTTTTGCACGCTTGATGAACTCGCTACATTCCCATCTCGCGCAGGTTCCCCTTCGGGATCCTTTCCCTTCAATCATCACATCTCGTCGCGCACGACGCCCCACCTCTCTTTTGGAAGCGGTCATCTCAGCTGCTAGTATCATACTTTAAGCCGACTTTCGGAACAGAGTCGGGCTGGATTCGAAGCGGTTTCGTATAATTAATGGAACACAAGCTCTTTCGGTTTCGATCACAGGCATTCATTTTAGACATATTATTCCGGGAAGAAACCTTCGTTACACATCAGGTATACTATATAGTCTCATTGTCCTATGCACCTATTTCAATCTGAACGTCCATAGCCATAGTCTGGAAGCTTCCATTTATCTTCTCCTCCTAGTGGCCCGCTAAACCGCATCATGATCTTATCAAGCCTCATGAACGCCACGAACCAGACGATCGCGTGGAAGATAGAAATCCCCCAGCCCGACTGAGGGAACATTAGCTGAGGGAACACCGATGGCAGCTTTGTGTTCTCTGCAGCAGCGATGGGCCTCAAGCCATTCTCATACCGCTCAAGCGCTGCTCGAATCTCCTCAGCGTTGTTCGCCTTTGCTTTGGCCAACTCTCCAGCGATCATGTAACCTCCAATCATGGCGTTGGATGTTCCGATGCCCATCGTGGCGTACGCCGTGTCTCCTAGGATGGCGCAACGGCTGGTCGTCCACTTTGGCGTGTCTACCCTGCAGACATGGTGCATGTAGAAGTCCTCCGAGCGGTCCATCTCTGGGAGGATGCGTTCGATCTGCCATCCGGCGTTCTTGAAGCGATCGCGGAGCATGGCCTTCTGTGCAGGAACGCCTTGAGCGAGGATGGCGTCGAGCTCGGGGCTTCGCATCTTCTTCGGCAACGTGATGGCGAGATACACGCCTATGGTTTTCTGGTTTCGGTGTGGCCTCGTACTAATGGCAAGGCCGCCTGGTGCATGGTAGCACGTCCAGCGACTGGTGTCGCCCTCGAGACGCGGAATGGTGAAGTAGCCTGTGTACAACCCCCATGGCTCGATGCAGTCGAGGGACTTGTATTCGGGGAAGATCATTGGTCGAGTGCGTGAAAACACGCCGTCTGCAGCGATCACGACGTCGAACCTCTGCGGCTCGAGCTTTCCGTTGACGAACTTGACGGATACCCCATCCGCGTCCTCGCTCAGGGACTCGATGTACTCCCCATACACGGTGTTGACCTCAACCCCACTAATCTTCTTCGCCGCCTCAAGCTCGTTCAGAAGCAGCTCCACCAAGTCTGCCCTCAATATCTCGTACTCGCTCGTCGCGCTTTGCCTCTTTGGATCATCTGTCTTGTCGAACTTGGCCACCACATTTCCTCCCTTCCCAATGAATACCATCCCTTCTTCTGTCGTGTGCATCGCTTTGACCTTGGCCTCGATACCTAGCTCGTGAAGGAGTTGGACCGCAGGCCCTCGAATGTCAATGGCCTGACCGGTTGGGCGTGGAACTGCTGAGCGTTCGAGGAGTGTGACGACGGGTTTAGGATTCATGGTAGGATGGCGAGCAAGCGCCAAAGCGAGGGTGGCGCCAGCAACGCCAGCACCTGAGATCAATATGGAAAGTGGTTTCTGGGACATTGCGGTGGGCGATGTGCAATATGTTTGGTACTTTTAATCGAACGCGAAGCGCATATTTATGCGTTGGATGCCAAGACCTATAACCTCCGAATGCGATTCGAAGCCACGAATGCGTTCGGCAAGGCCTCCTAGGAACACAGTGAGCGGCCGCAGCGCGGGCGCTCACGGACATCGTACGAAACGGTCAAACCCGGGCCTAGGACCAGCCATGTCAATCGCATGCCCACGCGCCACGGGCGTCTAAAAGTCAGTCAGCGCACTCAATACTAATAATAAGGGCAAGACTATGCTCGCAGCTGCAGTCTGCGAGAAGGCATGTCTATATTTAGATCATCAGCGGGTATTATTAGCCCCATGGACTGAAAGCCTACGGAATACTAGGAAGGGTGGATCCAGGCCCGCCTACAAGAGCTACCCAGAGTTTTTACGCCACTGAAGTATGCTTTCCAAATTTGTCTGGACTCAAGGATTACATAGAATAAAGGAATTCGCGGGATTCGAACTGGCGGTCACCCTGAGAATGCGTGATGCGCGCTTCTTTCCGATCAAATTCTGATACTCCTGAGCGCACCATCATGAGGTTGGAACCCAACCTGCCTTCTACCTACCCAATACCAGTGGATACACTTAAGCCTACGACCTCGTCACGATGAATCTTCTGGAAAGGACTGAAAGGTGCCGAGATAGATGGCAAACCTAGTCTCAACGCCGCAGGGATACTTGCTCAGCCATTTGTTTCAGAAACGGCTTGAGTACTCGCACACAGAAAGGTGAACACAACCATGACCATTGGCCAGGGTGTCTTGCGACTGTGTTGTGGCATGAAGACATTGTTCAACTCCAGCACGCTACTTCATGGTAGCAGACGAGAAGGTGAGACATTTGACGGATAGGGCGCCACTTTCTTCTCGTCTCTGGTTTGCAAGGTAGACTGCAAGAGATAGTTATTCTGTCAAAAGTCTCTGACAGCCAAGAACGATGATATAACTTCTTTCACAGGTTCTCGACTAGAGGCAATTCTTCCATTTGGTAAGTAGACTTCACGTTACATTGAACAGACTGCTAAGAGTTATACTAGCATTGCCATACTCCCCTCCCCACTCTTCAGTCTGAGCGACCATAACCGTAGTCTGGCAGCTTCCATTTATCTTCCCCTGGCTCACCAAAGCCCATCAAGAGCCTGTCCATTCCAGTGGAGGCCACAAACCACGCGATCGCGTGGAAGATAGCGATTCCCCAGCTCGACTGAGGGCTAATCAGCTGGGGCAATAACGCTGGTGGCTTCGTACTCTCTCCTGCGGCAAGCGGCCTCAACCCATCCTCATACCGCTTCAGCGCTGCACCTATCTCCTCTGCGCTATTCTCCTTCGCTTTGGCCAGCTCTCCAGCTATCATGTATCCTCCGATCATGGCGTTGGTTGTTCCAACACCCATCACAGCATACGCTGCGTCTCCTACGATGGCGCACCGGCCAGACGTCCACCTGGGCGTTTCAACCCTGCCAACAGGGTGCATGTAGAAGTCCTCCGAGCCGTCCATCTCGTGGAGAACGCGTTCGATCTGCCAGCCGGCATTCTTGAAGCGATCGCGGAGCAAGGCCTTCTGTGCTGGGACTCCCTGAGCGAGGATGGCATCGAGCTCCGGACTACGCATCCTCTTGGGCAGCATGATGGTCAGGTAAGCACCCACGGTACTCTTGTTTCGATGGGGCCTGGTGTGGACCGCGAGGCCGCCGGGTGCCTGGTACCATTTCCAGTGGTTGGTATCGCCCTCGACGCGTGGAATGGTGAAGTAGGCGATGTAGAAGCCCCACGGCTCGACGCAATCGAGGGACTTGTACTCTGGGAACATCATTGGCCGGGTGCGCGAGGACATGCCGTCTGCAGCAATGACGACGTCGAACTTCTGCGGCTTGAGCTTTCCGTTGACGAATGTGACGGCGACACCATCCGCCTCCTCGTTGAGCGATTCGATGAACTCTCCAAAGACGGCATTGACCTCGACCCCACTGATCTTCTTCGCCGCGTCGATCTCGTTCAAGAGAAGTTCCACCAGCTCTCCTCTGAGAATCTCGTACTCGCTCGTCGAGCTCTGCCTGTTGGGATCGTTCGTCTTGTCAAACTTCGCGACCTCCTTCCCCCCCTTGTCCACGAATATCATGCCTTCTTCCGTGGTGTGCCTCGTTTTGACCTTTTCCTCGATACCTAGCTCGTGAAGCAGGCGGACACCAGGGCCACGGATGTCGATGGCCTGGCCAGTCGTGCGAGGGACTTCAAAGCGCTCGAGGAGGGTGACGATGGGTTTAGGATTCATAGTGGGATGGCGGGCAAGCGCTAAGGCTAGGGTGGCGCCAGCTACGCCAGCACCTGAGATCAAGATGGAAAGTGGTTTCTGAGACATTGCACTGGACGTTGTACAACTGAGTTGGGACTTTGAATCAAAAACAATGTGCGTATTTATACATTGCATGCCGAGGCCCACAACTTCCTCCAAGCATGACTCGGAGACACGGATGCGTTCGGTAAGGCTCCCCTACGACAAATAACGAGCGGGCGCAGCTCGGGTAATCACGGACAGTAGGCCTCTTCTTGCGCAGCGCTATTGCAAAGCAAAGCAATCCCATCTCAGCTCAGTGACGGGAGGAACGATGGACTCTGTGGGAGAATCGGTACTACAGACGGCTATACTTTGTCTAAATAAGCACCGGCGTACCATTCGCATCAAACTCGAGTCGGTACTTTGTCAGTACCGATGCCAACAATGACAAAACCGTCCTGCAGCGTGTTGAACGCGTTCCCGCATTTAGATGGGCCAAGAATATTTTGAACTGCGACATCGCTGCGCCGCTTGTGTTATCAAGGATGTGGGGTAAAGTCCCTGCTATACCCTGAGACCCGAAATCACTGTAGAATGGGTCTGGCTCAGGCTGGCATACTGACTCCTGCCGAACACCTGGTGGACGCTGTCATTCTTGGTCATTCTAGCGCCGTGCACATCCCAGGCACACATCCAAAGCTCGGCCGCGGTACCCGGGCACAGATTTTACGCAAAAGAACCAAATCTTGTTACCGTCCCATTCCAGATTGCTTTTGACTTAGGTGACAGGTCACGCCTGGCCACGCAATAGGAGAATTAGCCGCAGCAGGGATCGAACTTGCGGTCAGCCTCTCACGCGCACCGTGTACAGCTTCCACCCAACCTACGACCTCGTCACTTTCATTATCAATCTCTTGAACTTGGACATCAAACTGCCAGGTACTAGCCTGTGGTAAACGTGCTTTGATAACCTCTGGAGACGGTAGCTAAACTAATTATCAACATCAACTAGATACATACCAATTTGCTACTCATCGAGCTTTCAGTTCGAGCTAGGAAAGCCGTAGTCTGGTAGCTTCCATGAACCCTCGTCCGTGTCACCCAGGCGCATCAACAGCCTGTCGATCCCGGTTAATGCCACGACCTTTGTCACTGCATGCAACACCCCGATTCCCCAGCCTGACTGAGGGTTCGCCATCTGCGGGTACCCCAGTGGTGGCTTCGAGTTCTTACCTCCAGCGAGCGGTCTCAGGCCATCCTCGTAACGCTTCAGCGCTGCCCCAATATCTTCTGCGGTGTTTGCCTTCGCTTTCGCCAGCTCTCCTGCGAGCATAAAACCACCAATCATGGCATTGCTTGTACCGATGCCCATTGTGGCGTGTGCTGTATCCCCCATGAGGGCACATCGGCTTGTCGTCCATCTGGGGGTTTCAACCCTGCAGGCATGATGCATGTAGAAGTCCTCTGCTCGGTCCATCTCTGAAAGGATGCGTTCGATCTCCCAGCCTACGTTCTTGAAGCGATCGCGGAGCATGGCCTTCTCCGCCTTGACGCCCTGAGCAAGGACAGCGTCGAGCTCCGGGCTCCGCATCTTCTTCGGCAACGTGATAGAGAGGTAAGCCCCGACAGTGTTCTTGGTTCGATGCGGCCTAATGTGAACTGCCAGACCACCGGGCGAATGGTGCCATCGCCAGTAGTTGGTGTCGCTCTCGATGCGCGGAATGGTGAAGTACGCCACGTAGAAGCCCCATGGCTCAACGCACTCCAGAGACTTGTACTCTGGGAAGATCATCGGTCGAGTGCGAGATGCCATGCCGTCTGAAGCGATGACGACGTCAAATTTCTGTGGCTCGAGTTTGCCATTGACGAATGTAACGGCCACCCCGTCTGCCTCCTCGTCGAGAGACTGGATAAATTCCCCATATACCGCGTTCACCTCGACCCCGCTGATCTTCGTCGCCGCCTCGGTTTCATCCATCAGCAGATCCACCAAGTCTCCCCTCAATATCTCATACTCGCTCGTCCCACTCTGCCTAGTGGGATCATCTGTCCTATCGAACCTCGCAATCTCCTTCCCATCCTTTCCGATAAAGAGGATGCCCTCTTCCGTGGTGTGTCTTGCCTTGATCTTCTCTTCGATTCCTAGCTGACGGATTACGCGTACAGCGGGACCACGAATATCGATCGCCTGACCAGTCTTTCGTGGAACAGCAAAGCGTTCGAGGACGGTGATAGTGGGTTTAGGGTGGATAGTGGGGTGGCGAGCGAGCGCAAGAGCAAAGGTGGTACCAGCCACACCGGCCCCAGAGACCAAGATGGAAAGAGGCTTTTCTGACATTGGGTGGGCGAGGGAAGCTTTGCGGAATTACTGTACCCCAAGTCAAGCATGGCCTGTATTTAACCGTTGTAAAGGACTCATCGTGGATCCCGAACTGAAGACACGAATGGGTTCGGCAAAGGCCTGTGACAATCGTGAGCGGCAATACGGCATTACTTCTTGTCTAGAAGATCACAGGATAAAGTGAGTTTCCCTTGATCGCGCAGTATGGCGATAAGAAGGATATCTGTGATCTGCAGCAAAGTGGTTGATACAAAACGCAAGGACCAGCAGAGTATGACGTTCTCAAACAAAGTGGCGATGTCGTGAGGACGGCTTGGATGGTACCAAGGTGCAATAGATAATCATGCTTGTGAGGCGGATGAGGAATGAGGCGTATGAAAAGGCTTACCGCTACGCTGCGTCACCCGTACTGCGTTGGCCTGTGTCCATATAATGTCCGAAGATGAGAATGATTTTATTCCGGCATATCGCTAGATTTGGGACCTTCCAACCGTCCCTCGCTGCGCAACTTTGGGAAAAACTTGTGACGAATATCCCAGCTGTGGGTTTCAAAGAAGTTTTCCAGCTCCTCCTTGGACAGTTCGCCTTCCGGGGGATCAAGATCGATAACGACATCAACGCTAGTCAACTTCGGAAACCGGTCGTGCGATGCAAGCCTTGCGTCGACTGAATTCCAAAATTCCACCTCTCCATCCACGTCCGTGAGTTGCCAAAATCTGCTCTGCAGGTGGAGCTTGTTGATAAAACAGGGTGTCGGAAGGTGGTCCAGAAAGTCGGGGAGCCAGAGGTAGGTGTTGATTCGACCACCTGCGCCAGTAACGCAGCTGTCGCAGTCGATGATCAACTCTCGCAGCTGCTGGAGCCGACCTATGGTTTCTGGACCTATAAAACGTTCCGGACTCCATCTCACGGCTATACCGAACGTCGAAGAGATGAGTGAGTTTGCATTGGTACATCAAAGTGAATTTGCTTACTTTCGTTACTGAAGCGAAGGACCTCGAGGGTGGAAGCGCAAGATGCGATAACAGTTCCAGCGTAAACTGTTGGAGCCCAAGGGTCTCCGTTGTCCTTCAGCCTGAGGCTCTTGAGGTACCCGAGGTTGAGCTTCTGAGCAAAGTTTAGCTCGTGTATTCCCGAATCCAGAGCGAGAGAGCGAAGTCGATACGGCTGAGGCTTTGAGGAAGGTGTTGTTTGGCTCTCATCCGCCGCGCCTTCCGTGGCCAGCTTGGACATGAAGTCCATGGATAGTTCCTCAAGATAGGGGCTCTCTATGCTGTCCAAGAGCTGCATGGGCAGGTGGTACATATGCAGTGACAAGAGGGTTGGGCACCGGATCAGAGTTTCTAATGCGTCACTCATTGGGGGATTCCACCGTTCCCCCCAGACAATATTCACCTTTTGGAGGTCCTGGTTTGCCAATTGTGTAATAACTTCTGCAAAGCTAGGAGGAAATGGTGGAGGCTCTTGCGTCCATCCCGACCAGTCTCGTACAGTGACGGATTTCGCGCATGCCAGGAGTTCTGGGGACCGGCGGTAGATGTTTGCGAGTGCCCTTGAAGGCACGTGGTCCGGATTTGGGGATGTTGGGTTGAAGGAGAGTGATATATGCGAGAAAAGGGCCGTCTGGCAAGGTGAGCGGAAGACCGAGGAGGCTAGGGCTAAATCGCGCAGGGAGTCGGCGTCATCCTCCAGGAGGGCGACGATCTCTAACAGAAGCTCTTGAGGTAAGGGGAAAGACATTCTGAAGATTCAAGAGAATTAGTGTCCCGAAGTCACTGCAAGAATGACCCTCTCACTTTTGAATAACGAGTTTGAAATCTGGAACAAGTGACCGTCCCACTCCAAGCTTTGGCCAAGTTCCATTGATCCTGATGATAACACGGCCGACAGGCCCGGCGCCCAGCGTTGCTGCGTTTATCTTCATCCTATGCTTATTCAAATGCTTCATCTCATATACTCTCTTCCACAGTTATCTTTGGCACGGTTGCATCGCGACTTTCTCGAACTATCAACTTCACCGTCTACGTAACTTTGGGAAGTGTGTCTCGAATGGCAGCGAATGTAGTTTTACATGCGTACTCGAGTACATGTGTTTTATCAGCCCTCTGCCAAGCCTCGAAACCGTTCGCAAAAAGCCAGCTTTTGGTTGATTTCATCGAGGATGACGATTTCCGGCTATTGAGCAAACCTCCCTACATCCTAGCATGGAAATTAAAGCTCCTAAGAAGCATGGAGACCCTGGCAGCCGCTCATGATTCAAACCATCTTTGGTATCAAAATATGTTGAATGTTCTGTCGGCGTGCAGTTCCTTCAAGATTGAAAGCGCCATACAGGCTTCCATAGGCACCGGGGAGGAAGCTAGACTAAAAGACCGTGAGTGCGATTCGTGTAACAACTCTGAGTGCACATACCGTCAACGTAAAGCATGGAGGTATTCAAAGGCGTGGTTTTGGTCAACGCTTCCAAAGCCGAGCTTTAACGGAAGAAGCTGGTACCGTTAAAACGCATTGCCTGCAGCCTCCCTTGATCTCTCGGAGACTATTCCGATGTTTTCATCGCATCGCTGCACTCTGGATCTTCCAACTGGTTGCCGCTAAGCAATTGTGGAAAGAATCTGCGGCGAGTATCTGTCGCAACGTCTTTCGGGACGCTTCCCCGTTCCTGTTCCTCTTCTCCTTCCAGCATTTCGACCTGGATTTTGACAGAAACGCCAGCCAACTTTGGAAATCTCTGGCGAGCTGCAAGGGTTGCGTCGATCTGATTCCAAAATCCCACCTCTTGATCAGCTTCCCTGGGTTCCCAAAATTTGAGCTGTAGATGCAGCCTCCTGATTGAGCAAGGGGTCGGGAGGTGGTCGAGAAAGTTGGGGAGCCAGAGGTAATGGTTGATTCGGCCATTCACGTCGTTCAAGTGTGTGTCACAGTCAACCGATAATTCCTTCAGCCGTTCGAGACGACCAATGGTCTCCGCCGACATAAACCGTTCTGGATTCCATCTGATGGCTGCGTTAAAGACAGAATCCAAGTCAGTAGGCACGCCTTTTTCCATGCATGAGATGTGAAATCACCCACTTTCGATGCTGAATTGAAGGGTCTCGAGTTGAGTGGCGCAAGAGGCGAACAGGGGCCCAGCGAAGACTTTGGGAGGCCACGGATGTCCATCGTCGTCCAACTTGAGATTCCTGAGGGCTGTCAGATTGAGATCTTGAGCGAATTTCAACTCGTGCATTCCTGTTTCCAAAGTGAGAGATCGAAGGTGAAATATTGCAGGCTTCAAGGAAGGACAGACGTAGCCCTCGATACTATCCATGCGCCTGGTAATGAAATTGAACATGGAGTACATAGATAGTTCCCCAAGATGGGGGCTACCTATGCTATCCAAGAGCTGTATCGGCAAGTCGGAAAGATGCAGCGACACAAGGGTCGGGCACTGAACCAGAGCTCTCAATGCCTCCCTAATTGGGGGATTCCACAGTCCGCCCCATTTAACATCCACCTTCTCGAGGCCTTGTTTTGCCAAGTCTGTGAGGACCTCTGTGAAAGTGGGAGGAAACAATGAAGTCGCTGGCGTCCACCCCGATAAATCTCGCACTGTGACGGATTTCGCGAATGTCAGAAGCACGGGCGACTGGCGATAGATGTCTGCGAGCGCATTCGAAGGTTGATGGCCCGGATTGGGGGATGATGGGTCGAAGGAAAGGGATATGTGTGAAAATAGGGAGATTTGGCAAGGCAAGCGGAAAACTGAAGATGCTAGCGCCAACTCGCGCAAGGAATCGACATCATCTTCCAGGAAAGTGACGATCTCCAACAAAAGTTCACGAGGTAACGGAGAAGGCATTCTGTGGATTCACGACAGTCAGATTCAGAGCAACCCAGGTGAATTACTTCCTCACTTTTCTGATAATGAATCGGCGTCTGGCAGAGTGTCAGGTCGCAGTCCCATTCCAAGCCTTGCGTGGGCACATCGGATGGTCTGCCGGCCCATCACCGAGATGCCCGCTGCGTCACTGGTCATGAACTTGTACTACCTAGCTTGTTCCTTCCATAAGTAAAGAAGTAGTAACACCTCTTCTATGATATCTATAAGTATCTATCACTTCGTATAGAATGGAATATATCTATCACATGAGCATTTCGACGTGCGAGAAGGCAACCGTTATCCCTGACATCTTGGACTTACTCCAGTACCCTTGCTCCTCTTGCTGGCATGCCTCGAGCTCATGCTTACTGGGAGGGCAATTTCTCTGAAAGGTGACATCAAAATGGAGGCTTTTGAGCTCTGGAAAACTACCGGGATTGCAGAGGATTTGGTCGACTCCATCCCAGAACTGTCTCGCCCCGGCCAAACTGGAATGGTCCCTTCCTAAAAGCTGAACGGTAAACCCGATATGTGATATGGAGTTTAGTGAGGGAAGTGCTTCCAAGAATGTCGGAAGACCAGGGTGCGGATTAGACCTTGGTTGGTGCCTAGAGTTACTGCAAAGGACTTCCAACTCGCGTAGCTCGACAAGTTGACCAATGGTCTGAGAAACCAAAGGGTCAGGGAAACAGGACGATCCCAAGTTCAGATCTAAGCAGTCTTTTGTCAGAACGAAAACTGAAATCGGGTAGGGAAGTGGCTCTTACCATTGGTGGAAACGTGGAGTGTGCGCAAGACGGGGGCACAACACGCCAACAGCAAGTAAATATTACCCCGTATGGAACCATGTGACTGGGTATCAAACTTCAGCGTTTCGACGGCTCCAAGGTCAATGAGGTTATGGGAGCTGTTGAAGTGGGCAATCACGGAAGGTTCTGCTGAAAGCTCGAGTTGTGTCGGGAAGGCAATTGGGTGGGTTGGCGGAGAGGGTAGATGTTTGATTATGTTCAGTGACCATGAACTTTGTTCAGTCGCCTGAACGAAGGATAAAGTTTTGAGATGGCAACTCTTGACAAAACAGAGCAGCTGGACGGGAGCCGAGCTCAATGATAGATTTTTGAGGCGAGGCAAGCCAATCATCTTGGCGATCACGTCTTGGAATTGTTCAACGATGAACCCCCGCCATCCCACAAAGATAATCTCTTCAAGTGATGGTGTCGAGAGCAGCCGTAGCAGCTCTGTGGTGCATGGGGATATGGGGCTGAAGTCAACAGTAAAGGCATTGCAACCTGTCACGTTCTTGATAGACACCGCTTGTACATATCTTGCGAGACTAGGATTTCGACGAAGGATGGATAGACCAGTGAGGTGGTGTGTCGAGTTGTCCTTGTTCATATGTCGTTTGTAAATGTTGACTCTGGAGAAGATGACTTCTTGACATGGCACCCGGAAGGCCGACGATATCAGAGCAGCGCTCTGGAGGGTTCTGGCATCGTTGAAACTCGAAAGATAGAGGGAAATCTCGCGAATGAGCTCTAGGGGAAGGCTTGGATTCATAGCGCGTCGAAGTTGATCTATGAAAAGTAATGAATGAGCGATTGACTTTCGGGGTAGATGTAAATCAAGGCCTACCTATCAGGTCTCGCTAAACCTCTCGACCGACAGAAAACAGAGTGGATAGACAGACTAAAGCAAGCTAATAGGAAATATAGGGGAAGAAGTACCTAATATACTGCAGGATTTGCGAAGATCAGAAGGTCATAGTCTAACGACGTCGTGGCCAGGAAGCAAGATCTCGCATTGACACCGCATCACTGTGGTTCGGAGTTCTGGATATAAGGAACCCACCTTGCCAAAAAGGGGCGTCGTTTCGTGTATCACGCTCACATCCCTTCAGGAGCGACTCTCTATATTGCTGGTCTGATATTATCTCGAGAAGTTTCATCCATGCAACTTGGCAGTATATAGCAGATTGACCTTGATGCCTGCCGCCTGGCACGCAGCCCAATATACTCTCTCCTCTTCCTCGTATTCTTCGGAAGTAAAATTCTCAAGGGGAAGATCTCTTGATAAGTTGATACTGAACTGGAGAGTCTTGAGCTTCGGAAACCTACTGCGGCAACAGAGGATCCGGTCAATTCCATCCCAAAACCGTTTCCCCCTTGCGAGACTTAACCATCCCCCAAACCGAACACGGATCCTCATGTTTGAGATGGAGCTTGGGGAGGGGAGAGCGTTTAAGAATGGAGCGAGACCAGGGTAGGGGTTATTGGCCTCTTCAGCCTCTTCTCGACCAAAGTAATCTCCGCACACGATTTCCAGCTCGCGTAACTTCACGAGCCGCCCCAGGGCCTCAGAGGCAAGGGACCCAGCCATAACATTTATCTCCATGTCTACATCATCTCTCGTCAGGGGCTGAGAAGTAAGATTAAGAAGCAAATATAGGACTTACTTTCGGTGGAGATATTGAGTGTACGCAACGCAGGAGCACAGCGCGTCAAAACGATCCAGATGTTCCCCCGATGGGGACCATTGCTTGTAAACTTGAGGAACTTGACGGATCGTAAGTCAATGACACTCGAGGTACCAGACAGATTTTCAATGATGGGAGGTTCTGCATGCAGTTCGAGCCGAATCGGAGCTGTCGAACGTGTTTTGGCAGCAGAGGGCGATTGAGAGAGGCGTTCTGCAATCATCAATGGTGGATGGAAATGTTCCAAACCCTGTCTGTAGCCCAGCGTTTTGAGAGAGGGGCTGGCTATAAAACGACATAGTTCCAAGGGAACAGATGCCAATGTCAGAGTTCTGAGCTGAGGGGACCCCACGAGGTTTATGATTGCGTCCTCGAACCCATCTCCGATCGGTCCAACCCAAGCGACGTAGACAAAACTGTTGATGTATTGTGTCGAAAGGAGCTTTATCAGCTCAACCGTGCATGGTGCCATAGGAGTGGCATCGAAGACAAAGGGGTGGCAGCCTGTCGCATTTTTGATAGAAACCGCTCTCACATAAGAGACTAGGGCGCTGTTTTGACGAAAGATCTCGAGGCCAGCGAGGTGATGCGCAGAGTTGTCTTCATCCAGGTGTCGCTTACGAATGTTGATCTTGGAGAAGATCACTTCTTGACAGGGTCCCCGAAATGCCGAAGATACCAAGGAACCGCTCCGGAGGGTTTTGGCATCTCTGGACCTCGAAAGGTTGCGAGAGACCTCGCGAATGAGCTCCGGGGGAAGTTGTGTGGCCATACCAGCGTGACTGTGATCCAGAGCTTCCATCAGCAGCCCCAAAACGCTGAGGAAGATCAAGGTTTGCTCACGTTGGAGGCTGCTAGAAACTGCAAGAGTCTCTCTTCGGATGTATCCAGTTTGAGTGGTAAACTAGAAATGGAGAGAGGTAGAGGTGATAACGCACTGGAACGACAGTGAAAAAGGTAGTCATAGCAAGAGCCGCCGATTTCAATTTCTGGCGGAGCCGTCGGATCACTGTGACAGTCGGAGCACAATAATCCAATAAGGAACTCCACTTGCCAAACAAGGAGTTTCTCGTGCGGTCATGCAATAGCCTCTCTTTCCTTGAACCTCTTTGGTACTTGTTTCTCATGTGCCCCAAGGCCTGATTCAAGCCTTTCAATGCTAGTTCACATTTCGGCAACATCTAGTATCTGTGGAGTATTTACCGTTAGTATATAGTGAAGCCAGATCACATTTGCCAATGTTTCATCTCTAGTCGTTCAAAATGGGTCTTAAGCTGGTCAGATATAGGGGGGATACTCGCTCCTAAAGTAACCTTCAAGTCTATTCGCAAGATTATACACTTTTGACCGTTTTCAGATGCCTTCTGCAACCTTTTGCTTATCTCCGGCTTGAGCTTGCAACGATGCATATATGTGACCGGGATCTATCTAGTACAATTGATCCAGCTTCACAGTGTATAGGAAATGAACCTGGATCCCAGCTCCCTTGCATCCACTCCAGTACTCTTGCTCCTCTTGCTCATACTCCTCGGACGCAGGCCTATCCAAGGGACGATTTCGCAGCAGGATGTCATTGAATTTGAGACTATTGAGCCCCGGAAATCGACTGCGGTTGCACAGGATTTGGTCTATACCATCCCAGAACCGCTTAGCGCCTGCGAGACTTGTACGCCATCCTCCAAACTCGACGCGGAATGTGACATGTGCAACAGCAGTTGGGAAGGGGGGCGCTTCAAAGAATCGAGAAAGCCCAGGGTATGTGTTGGGGCGCACACCTTGAGGATCTCCACAGAGGACTTCTAACTCGCGCAACAATACAAGCTTGCCTAAAGCCTCAATAGCTACAGATCCACGGAAGTCGACAGGCGTCAATACCATATCTATGGTGTCCCTGTTCCATTAGACTGAGATCCGAGACGCAACAACGAAGGTGGTTCTCACCATTGGTAGAGATACGCAATGTACGCAACGTAGGGGCACAAAGCGTCAACAGCAGGTAGATGTTTCCTCGATGCAAGCCACCGGCGTCGAATTTTAGGTACTTGGTGGCTCCTAAATCGATAACAGCCGAGGCGCCAACAAAATGACAAATTACTGAAGGGTCACCTGAGGTCGTGACATGAGTTGGGACTATCTTGCGGTTGTTTGCCGAAGAGGGTGTGTGTGTGTGTGTGTGTCATTTCTAAGGTCAACAAATGTCCGATTCCCGAACGTCAACCCCTCTGCCGGCATAGCGGAGTAAACCCATCGAAAACTCGTGCTAACAAAGAACTACGGGGTACGCCGCTTCGACCACCTCATCCCCCGCCTTCCCAAGAGAAAGACGACCGAGGCATCTAGGCTTTGCCCTTCCGCGCCGAAGGTTTAGTCTATCTACTTTAACTCAATCACATGCTCTCTGACATGAGCACTTAGGAACATATGTATATCTTTTCAGGTCTATTAGAGAAGTACAAATGGATCTGGTCAAGCAACTTCGGCCACTGCTTCACCTAAGTTTCTGAGGAATCACTGGCTCTATCCCTCAAGCACTCGAAATTGTATTGCGCCCTTTTGGTCTCGTGAGTCGTAGGCATTTATCAGAGTAGCTTGTCCACTTCAGCCGAGGATTCGGAATCCCACCATTAATTGTCGCGTTCCCGAATATCATCATTGTCGCTTTAAAGAATCTGCAGATTGCTGGACCTTGCCAATCTCACAGGGAGGAGACGGGACACAGTCGGATAGGCTGGACACATTCGGATAACCAGCTTTGGATTAATATTCATGGCACAGAAGTACCTGCATTCTCTGCCTATTGAAGTGTGGGCCTCCCTTGGCACCTTCGTGTGTGACTCGGATGTTGAATGTTTCTTACACTCTCGCAACACCGTAGTACCAGTGTAATATGCCGCACTAACACATCCCACATCCGGAAGACGCTGAGTCACAGCCGCTATCGAAGGCAGCAATCCAAGATGTCGAGGGTGAGACACAGATAAACACTCGAAATCTTTCAGCCGGAAATAGGGGCTAGGTGATCCGTTGGCGAATGTGTAATCCCGACGAGTTAGGGGCTACTCAAATTTGCACCAAACAGCAGGACAAGGGGGAGGAGGTATAGGAAACCCAGGAGTAGCAGCGGGTAGGGGCACAATTAATGGCGGGACCCTTACAAATGCTGGACTGTAGAAGCAGCACGGTAGGAAGACCAGCCGCAAAGGCCGCGAGGTGTCCTCCAAGCTAACATCAGGCGGCGGCTCTGGAGGAAAGGTGAAGAGCGGTGGGGATGTTATGCGACCGTGCAGAACGTCTGTCCGTAGCACCCGAGGAGGCTTGATTAGAGCTGAGCGGTATACACCATCTCCTAGTTGGGAAACACGTTGCGCAAATTCCGATAAGTGAGGTGATTGTTCCATCCCCGGGAAAAAGTACACCGCCCCGAGAAACGGGCTCTCGACGAGTCTCCACAATCCGACTAGAGCAGAAGCCAACTCCAGACTTTTGAGGCGCGGGGAACGAACGAATCTGATAATTGCGTCCTCGAATCCTTCTCCGATTGGGCCATTCCAGCCTACGTAGGTGAAGTGGTTGACGAATTGTGTTGAAAGCAGCTGCATCAGCTCAACCATGCACGGCTCCACCGCACTGGAGTCCAAGGTGAAGGCACGACCGCCGGCAGAATTTGTGATAGAAACCGCCTTGACAAACGTGATCAAGACGCTGTTTCGACGAAAAATGTCGAGGCCAGTGCGGTGGTGCGCCGAGTTGTCTTGGTTTAGGTGTTGCTTGCGAATCTTGATGGTGGAGAATATGATTTCTTGAAACGGTCTCCGAAAGGATGAAGACACCAGTGCAGCGCTCTGAAGGGTTTTGGCATCTCCAGACCTCGAAAAGCTGCGAGAGACCTCGCGAATGAGCTCAGGGGGGAGGCGGGGGGTCATCCTAGCACTGAGATTATCTGGGAAATGTATCAGAAAACACTGAATCAGAGATATGCACTGGTTTAGAGTCACCTTTTCGCTTTCTGTGCACAGCTAGATGAAGACGGGAGGTATTCAAAGCTGCCCCTGGTGCAAGAGCCCCAGGATTTATAGGTAACGGAGCCGTTGAATCACTGTGACTCGGAAGGGAAGGCCCATTTTATTTGACGCGACGCTGCAGTTAGACGTAATGATCAATCAGGAACTCCCCTTTCCTAACAGGTATGCATCACGATTCATCACGGTCACATGCTCGTCGAAGACGATAAATACCTCTCGCAACTCTCATCCACTTGACAACACCCCTTCCTTTACAACCACTACCACCATCGTGATCCACTTTCTGTGCTCGGCGCCTGTAACACCCACGTCTGTGCGCGCTGCACTTCGTGCTGGTACTGAGAAGCTATCGTCTGGGCTTCTAAACCCCGTTGACTTTCCTGCATCGGCATCAATGCAGATAGCGCTTTACTTGTCCGAACCCTCTCGCCTACATTGATTTTTAGTATCTTCATATCTTGGTGGGCTCAGGCATCAGTTTGCAGTCGTTGTGTGGAATTGCTCTGTGCTACGGCCCTGTTCGGTCTCTCATCTGGCGGTCACAGATCGAGGCGAGGTACGTATCTTTTTCTATTCCTAGTGCTTTCGAATCTTCCATCTCGGCTCGGCAACTCCTTCGCTTGCTCCCTTACAAGTGCTTATACCTTGCATCTGTCTTCAAGGAGTCCTGAGAGTCGATATATGCTTCAGAAAGAACCATTTTGGCACCTATGATTGTCCCAAGACATCTTCATACCTTCATGCACAGATTATATGCCCTCCTCGTCGACAGGGCGCGATATTGCCTGCCTTTCTTTTTCTTTTTCTTTTTCTGAAGGCCCTGATGCATCGCAAATAGGGGCTCGGTTAATCCCGACGCGCGGATCAAACGAGCCTGCTGCCTTCATCCATCTTTTTCGTCTCGTTCCCGTCCAATGGAGTCGTTGTTCGCCAAAGGCGACGCTGTTGCAGGCCAAAAGCGCAAACGCAGCAAACCAAAAGGCAGCAAGGCCAACGATGATCCTCATAACACTCGTCATGACCACACCCTCCACACCGTTCAATCTCACACCAAAACACCAAAATCCCTTGCTTCTATCCCTGTTTCGAAAGATGTAGAAGTCCCGACATACACACCGAACCAGATCCCTTCCAAAAAGCTACGGACAAAGCTTCATTCACAGCAAGCACTTTCGGCACAGTATGGGTCGCACGCAGAGGCAACGCAATCGCTTCTCGAACTGGCTGCAGAATCAGCAGGAGGCATCCAGACAACTTCACCTCTCGAAAAAACCTGGCGGATATCTCAGGACGAAATCACGTCGTCTGTAGGCTCAGAAGCTGCAAAAGGACGCAGAGAACTCGACTTGGATGGTGTCAGGCGGATGCGGTGGACGAGAAACGGCCGGCATCTTGTCTTTATCCATGGAAAGGGTGGAACCAACGTCTCGTCTGTGGATTGGCTCTCTGGTCGAGTCAACGGGGAGGTGAACCTCGCAGTTGGGAACGCGGCTAAAACGGATACAGCACGGGATGTCTGTTTTCTGCAAGATCAGAGTTTCTGGGCTGTTGCGCAGAGGAGGAATGTCTTTGTGTACGACCGGGATGGTGTCGAGATCCACAAACTGGGAAAGATTGTTGATCCTGTGCGCCTCGAGTTCCTGCCATGGCATTGGCTACTAGTTGCAGTCGTGAGTGCCTCTGAATCTTGTCTTGAATGTGCCTAATGTGTTCCAGACCAACACCTCACATCTTATTTACACCGATACAACAACTGGTTCTATCGTTGCCCAGCACCATTTTACACGAACCACCGCCAATTCGGTCCGTGTCTCCCCAGCACAATGTCTTGCTCAAAACCCACATACCGCCGTCACCTATATGGGCCACACAAATGGCCAAGTCTCGCTTTGGACACCCAACATGAGCCGGCCGGTCGTGCAAGCCCTTGCCCACCTCGGAGGTGTCTCCTGCATCAGCATCGATCCCAGTGAAAACGGTAAGAGCCTTCATTCCTTCTTCCCATTCGTTTACTGAACATCAACAAGGTGCGATGAACGCCGGAGGTAGCCAGAACACGTTGGGAAGATATATGGCTACCGCAGGTCGGGATCACAAGGTCAAGATATGGGATTGCAGGTACTGGAAGGGAGTGGTGAGGGAGTGGTCACCGAGAAGCGGAGGTGGAGGCTCAAAGGGTGGTGCTCATGCTCAAGCCGACATTGAGCTTGAATGGAGTCAGAAGGGGTATTTGAGTGTTGCTTCGGGAGGAACTGTCAACGTGCGCTTGAATCACTTACTAGCCTGGTCCTTGCTAATGCTCTTCATCTATAGGTCTACCATCCACCTGCAATTACAACGCCTTTTGTAGGAAGAGGGGGAGGCGGACCACCACCACCGCTCTATATCACCCATCCAGTTCCTCACAGGCCCATCACCAATGTGAGGTTCGAGCCATTCAGCGACGTCCTTGCCATCGGACACGCCAAAGGTCAGTTCAGCTTCACTCTGATCCACTGCTTGATTCTCATGGAGTACAGGCCTCTCTTCTATTCTCGTACCCGGAAGCGGTGAAGCCCAATTCGACTCTATGGAAGCCGATCCATTCGAGAATTCTCGCGCCCGTCGCGAACGTGAAGTCAAGTCACTCCTTGACAAGCTCAAACCCGACATGATCACCCTCGACCCATCGTTCATCGGTAACCTCGATCCCACCATCGGCAAAATGGTCACCGAAGATGGTGTTCGTAGCACCACCGCCGCTCAAAGTGTCTTGGATGCCAAGGAGCGGAAACGGTTGCCTGTGGATAGCCTCACTTCGCTCGGAGGAGCCAACAAGGAGTTTGCGAGGATGTCGAGGGTGGAGAAGCTTGGTGTGAGTGGCAAGTTGGATTTGAGTGAGGTTGGGGAGAATAAGAAGGAGATGGAGCGCGCTAAAAAGGTGGCCAAGGCTGCTGATAGCGGTAGTGAGGATAGTGATGACGACGATGGAAGCGAGAGTGAAGAAGAGGATGAGGAGGAAGATGGGAAACCGGTGTCGAGGGAAGAGAGGGAGAAGAAGCGGATGAGAGGGAAGAACAAGGCGCTGAAGAGGTATTTGCGGAAACAGAGGAAGAACGTGGTGGATCCTGCTGTGGTATGTCTTCTGTCCCCCTTGACATCTGTTCTTGTTAATGATAGCACTTTCTAGATTGCCATTCGAGCCAAGGTGCAAAAGATTAAAGCTGAAGAGAAGGATCGAAGGACAAAGGCCAAGATCGCGAGAGAGCGCGGTGTGGGCGCTATGGATGTTGACCACGAGGCAGGCCAGAAGAGGAAGAGTGCATTGGACCGATTTGCGAGGAAGAAGGACTAGATTAACGTCGGTCGATGGATTCGAGCGGTGTCAACCTTCCTTTCCTTCCGGACATATGCTGTAGCCATACTACGCCCCGCACGACTTACAGTACACCTTGCTTACACCTGTAGATCGGTTTCCTGTGTATTTTGGCCGACAAAGTTAATCTTGTTCCTTGGATCTCATTAATGGATCCCCGGATCCCTGTGCAATTTGCCCCTTGTTGCCCCCTATCCGTGGAACGCGGGCATTGATGGCGCCCTGGGTTTGGAGCTCTGTGGTGACATCAACAACACGCTGCTCGAAACCTTTTCCTTCATCCTGTCGTCGCCGGGCTGAGCGCTGCACTGCAGCGACTACGTGCCTTTCCCACCTTCTACACCTCTTATCTACTATAAAACCCAACTGAAACCCGGCAAAAGTCTCAAAACCTCCCCCGACCATGCTGAAAAACCTAACATTGAAGGAAGCGTTGCTTCCACAGCCGCCGAGTTTCAACAAGAAACGGAATTACGAACTCAGTACACAGCTTGGAGAGGGTACATTTGGTAAAGTCCTGGTACGTGTATCAACAAAGCAATGTGTACATGATCGACTGATTTGAACAACAACAACCCTTTGATACTATCTATCTGTTATGTAGAGAGCAACATGGCACGTCCCTGTCGATCAGGTCGAAGTGGCAGAACACGGCGCTGCGGCCGAGACTGCGAGTGATAGTAGTACGCCGGCAAAGAAGAAGAATGGAAAGCCTACGACGCCGACGGCAACTCCTCAGTCTAATGAAGATTCGGGGATTCGGAAGGAGGTTGCGCTCAAGATTATTCCCAAGAAGAAGGTCAAGGGGAATGAAGCGAGCGTTTGGGGAGAAATGGAGGTCTTGAAGGGCCTGGACCATCCTAATATCGTGAGTTTTCTTTCAGTTGCTATCTGAACAGTGCTAAGAGTCTCTGGATTGTAGGTCAAGTTCTATGAATGGTTCGAATCACGGTCAAAATACTATCTGTCCTTCGAGCTGGCTCTGGGTGGAGAGCTGTTCCAACGCATCCTGCAACGAGGAAAGTTCACGGAGAAGGATGCTGTCGCCGTCGTGCGGTCAATACTGTCCGGCATCGAGTACCTCCACAAGCATGACATCGTTCACCGGGATCTCAAGCCAGAGAACATCCTTTACCGAACCAAGAAGTTGGACAGTGACATTGTGATTGCTGATTTCGGAATGTAAGCTGCCGTCGTTGTTCTCGTTGTTGGATATCTCTAATCCTCGGTGTAGCGCCAAACACTTGGTGTCTCCAGACGAAGTCCTGCACTCGTTGGCAGGCAGCCTGGGTTACGTCGCCCCAGAGGTCCTCAATAAGGAAGGCCACGGCAAACCAGTGGATATCTGGGCCATTGGCATCATCACCTACGTCCTGCTTTGCGGGTACTCCCCATTCCGTTCACCAGACGCCGCGACCCTCCTCAAGGAAACTACCGAGGGCAAGGTCGAGTTCCACGAACGATACTGGAAGAACGTGTCAGAGGAAGCCAAGACCTTTATCAAGTCCCTCTTGACCCCAGATCCATCCAAAAGGCCCACCGCGACGCAGGCGTTGCAGATCCCCTGGCTCACAACTCATTCGCCTTCCACTGCACACGACCTCTCCACTGGTCTCCGGGATAACTTCAACCCACGTGCTCGATGGAAGTCGGCCATTGCTTCTGCCAGGGCGCTCAGCCGCTTTGGGACGCTTGGCAAGGAGAAGCGGGACGACGCGAGCAATGCGAGCACACCTGGCGCAGAGAGTGGGGGATGGCTTACTCCCAGTGATACTCGGGATGTATCAGATGAGGAGGACGATGATTGGAGAAAGTCGGATAGCGCGCTGCGGGAGGGTATGTTGGGGGATAGTCTCAAAACGGCACGGCCTATAAGTCAA
Source organism: Coprinopsis sp. MPI-PUGE-AT-0042 (assembly GCA_020736565.1). Classification (NCBI taxonomy): domain Eukaryota; kingdom Fungi; phylum Basidiomycota; class Agaricomycetes; order Agaricales; family Psathyrellaceae; genus Coprinopsis; species Coprinopsis sp. MPI-PUGE-AT-0042. The sequence goes on from JAHBOF010000036.1 coordinate 159,626, forward strand.
TTGTCGAGGGAGTCTTCGACCCATTCGGATTATGTCCAAGTAGTCCCCCCTGGCGAAACTCCCCCACTTCAGCAGGAGCCATTACCGGTACCTATTCCCGAAGCGCCGCCAACCCCAGTGGAAGCTCCTCAAGAGCCATCGACTACTTCCTCCCCTCCTCCTCCCGTCCCCGCCACCCCATCCACCTGGCGAAATCTATTTGCGCCCACATTGGAAGAGTTTGTGTACACCCCTGAACCCAAAGCCGGGCCCTCAGGGGCAAAGAAGGCAGATAACCGGCAGTCGGTCGATATGAGAGTACCTGGCTCTTTTGATCTTGCAGGTCCACCACCAGCGTCCAACACGAGCAGCACAAGTGGAACAGAAGATGCCCAACAGCAACAGCAACAGCAACCAGCTCAAGCGGGTGGTTGGATCGACATGTTCAAGCGATTGCATCTCCAACAGTGAGATCTCATGTCTCTGTTCCACCATCCTTCAACTTTCTCTGGGCGATGCTGAAGTTTCGGCCTCTTTGTATACAAGGGGCCGTTCAGCTCGTCGCCATTCTTATACCATCCCCTTGTTTCACCCCTCTTTATACTCGATCTCTTGTTGATCGCACGTCGTCCTCTTTCTTCCTCTAGACAACTATCCATGGCGAGTGCCATCTCCATAGTGGTCGTCGCTGCAGCAGCGCTTTGGTTTATATGATTGAGAGAACTGGTGTTTTTGATAGAACATAAAAAAGAACTGCTGATAGTCTTGTACAATGTTGATGTATCTGAACGATATGTAATAGTTATCTTGTATACAAATCAAGGGCCATATTTCGTCGATGGGTTATTAGGGGCTTGTGGGCTAGTTGCATAGGTGTGTCGTTAAAGGGTGTCATGTGAGGATCCTCTTGGCGTGTATTTAGAGGAAATCGAATTGAGCTTTCGATGGGAGCTTTTCATATGTGTTCCATTAGGGACAGAACGTGATGGTGTAGTCGGCCCGTTTGTTGGAGGCACAAGTGAAGAGCGCCGTGTTGCTGCTCTCATCATAGGCATAGACATAAGAGTTTGGACAGCCATTCTCTGTGCAAATCATTAGCAAGACTGGCCTGCTGCGCGGCGCTGAGATGACGTACTAAAGTAACTGTAGTATTGAACGCCCGATGGAGGGCATTTGTCGGGGGTGCTGAAGTTGCCGGAGCAGCAGTTGGCCGAGTTTCCTGTTGCTGGCTTAGCACTCTTCCGTCCATCTCGCAGGACGTCGATGATAAACTTTACCTTGGTTGCCGTCCAAGTTTGCAAAGCAGGCGGATTTGCAGCCGACTGTGGTTCCTCGGCTGTCGACAGCCTTCAATGCGTTGGGGCCTGGGCAGAGGTTAGTGTAGGTTCGTCATAGCGCTTCAGATGCCTTACAGTTAGGGTTGAGATCCCTCGGGCAGTCGGCGAGAGGGCATCCAACGTTATTCTTGACACTGTTTTGCTTCGCGTGAGCTTCTGAAAGGTGCTGAGAAAGAAGATAGGAGCCTATCGCATACCTCATGGGCAAATTATATCCGTCAACAACGGAGACTTTCGTCGGTGACCATAATTAGCAGGACGAAGAAGGAGGGATGAGGAGGGAGGCTTACCATCGTACCAATCCACCCCAGTTGTACCACCCAATGTAAACTCAGCGACTGTCGCTGGTGGAACACCCTAAACGGTATGTGTTGTCAGAGGCTGGTAGTTTATCATTGCTATGAGTAACTCACCGTTCCAGTCCGCTGGTCGCATAGGAGACCGCCATTACATCCCCCAGTTAAGCATTGCTCTGGTGGGGCAATCTTTGAAAAGTCGGAGCATCCAGTCCTGGCCTAGAGTCGAACAGGTAAGACATTGGAAGCACCCATCCAAGCGAAAGTGTGCCTCACCCAAATTCGTCCCGACTTCCAGTCATCCGGGACACTGAAACTAACCGCGGAGTTGGATGGGGCAATCCATCTGCGAGGGTAATTGACTTTGAGAAGTAGGAGCAAGTAAGCTAGTGAGACACTCGCCCCGTGGGGTAGTTGGGTTTAGCGGTGCCGACATTCATGTCGGTGAAGATCTGTCAGTCATAGCGACGATTTAGATACCGTTAAAAATATGTCTTTTGAGAACTCACACCAGGCCTGTAGAGAAGAACGAGGTGAGGACCAGCTGAGCAGGTCACCAAGCACAAGCCTGCTTACCAGATTGTGAAAGAGCATTTGTTGTACACCTGTACAGTGTATGAAGGTTAGGTCACAAGGGAGCGGAGATGATAGGGTTATCAACGTACTGTAAAGGTACGTGCCACAGCCCCTGTGGTGAGGGCAAGTGCAGTCCAGATGGCGGATTTCATGGTAAATTTGTTGAAGAGGATAGAGGCGCTTGGCTGAGAGGTAGGCTTGACGTGGTACTGGTCTTATACACTTCCCTTGTCCGAGCTTTCAGCGGTCAAGACGAAGCCTAGGACCTCAGAGTGTCTAGCAATGAATTGAAAGGTCGAACAGAGCCACAAGGTCTTACCACCATATGACCACAGCGGTCCGACGCCCCATCGTGTAAGGTGGCATCCAAGGAGAAACGACTGAGCTTCACAAAAGAGACCTAGGAAGATGGCCAGATGGAGCTTGAGATCAACGTGGTCTTGTTCACCTGGAACAAGATGCTGACTGCTTGTACCGGCCCAAAGGGAGGTGCTGTCAGCCGCTGCATCACGCTGATCCCAATGATCTTTGCATTCCTCGGTTGTCCGAGTGATGATTTGTTGGCTATGGCCACTGGGTGGCAAACCTAACCGAGAAAATTATCAATAGAAAGCCACATCTCGAACACTATTCATTAGTCCCCGGAGCCGTATTTGGTCTTCACGTTTCTCCGTGTATCAGGACCAAGGCGGTATTTCTCTTGGCATGCCTAAATGTGGCGTACGCACCCAACAAGACATATGAGGGAACTTGCTAAACCCGAACATCCCCATAGGCTTGCGCAGCTGCCGAGCGCACCCATCGGAGCTTGGGGTATATTCTTGCCCTGTTCAGAGACGAGGGTACTTCATCAGCGTGTTTCTCCAATACAAACCTCACGAGGGACGCAGACTCTGACCCAACCGTATGGGTCTAGTATTTTGTATGCGGACCTTGGCCTGAACCTTGCCTAGCAACAACCGATCCGACGCTTGGCGATTCAAATGTAGGAACGAGCAGAGGACGGACTCAAAGGTCATACCAAGAGGATACCTCGCAGGTATCCTTCCTGATCAGTCCCAAGGGGCTTCACGGAGTCGAGGTTCTCGGTCAATAGGCTAGCATCAAGTCGTCGGAGCGTGGATTGTCAGCCGAGTCTAGTTAGGGAGAGATCACTGACTTAACTCTGAAGACTCGCTGCAAGCGCTGAAGCATACTCTAGCTGTGATGATCCGCGACTGCGCTGGTGCCAAAAAACTTTCGTTTCGGCCTTGACGAACGAGGGGCATTCGTTGGTTTGACCTATTGAGCCATTGAGCACTCACACATGGCTTCGAGGGTTCGCGTATAGATATTGAGAGTATGGAGATACATCAAGAGACAGTAGCTTGTGATTTCGCTGAATGGAGAGTTGGTGTTGGTCGAACGGGATAAAAGCGGAAATACAAACCTAGAAACTTAATTGAAGGAAGTCCTTCTCATAATGTAATGCGGGGTAATGTGTTCGTCAACGCCGGAGTTCCTCTGCCCCGCAGTTTGCCTCGTCGCACATCTAGCCCGAAGAGGCATTGACATGTCAATGATTCTGAATCACATTGTCGAAGATTTTGTATAGTAGCCGCTATGGCCGCGATATCCTGGGAAATGGGTGGTATCTGCTCAAAAACGGATGCATGAGCACATTAGCTGGCGTGTAAAGTTCAATTACATACAAGTTGTGACATGTGACATGTATTCGTTTACGGCCTTTCAGCTGATATCTTGGAGCACTCCATTCGCTCCGCGCTCCTTTTTACCTATGATCTCCACTCTCAGTGAGTGAATGTGATCAGGTTGGCTTTCCGTGAACCTAGAAAAGGGTTTCAGTCGAAAGTGGTGGATTTGCGCTGCTAAAGACTAGGCGGACGCCTGAGGATATTCTTTCGAGCGAGGTAATGCACTAGGAGACGTCTCTGTGGGACTATGGTAAAATGTGGGATAAAAGATGAGCACCCCGGCTAGGATAATGGGAAATGCTAGGGACTGGTCTCCGCATCCACCATCTGAATGTTTTCAGCCAGCAACATCGGCGCCAGCTTGCGCGGTTAGGCCAGGCTCCGAATTTCTTCGGTGGGACTTGGCATTTCAAAGGCATTTCAATCTTTGAGTCGGTTGTCAAGCCCTGCAATATGCCCCCCGCGGTTTGGCTTTGGCTACAGGTGGTGGTTGGATGAGAACAGAATATAGGACGATGACCAGGTGCGTGGATAAGATGGATTCGACGTTGACGTGGGTTCGAACGCCGATGCAGTTAGAAACTTTTTACCATGAGGATCTATCGGGATTGGCCGACCCCCTATTAGAGTTGCAAAGACGTGGCTCGACGCTGTGTTTAAAGGCGGAAAGATGTCTTGGAACAATCAAATATTTAAAGGGCCTTCTTTGAGAAGCATATATCAACTGCCGGAACTCGGGGCCCGACGACAGATCCAGGGCACAAGACATCGTAAGGGTCAGGCTACCGCAACGCAGCAAGCGAAGGAGCTGCTGAGCCGTGATGGTAGATTCTAAAGTATATACACGTCTTGCCTCGGTCTGTGACGTCCAGATTTGAGATCGAGCTTGGTCGTCGTATGAAGCAGTACCACAAAGCGATTGCAAACTGATGTCAAAGACCGCCAGGATATGAAGATGTTAAAATTCAATATAGTCGAGAGGGTTAGGACAAGTAAAAGTGCTATCTGAGTTGATGCCGATGCAGGGAAGCTAACGGGGGTTAGAGTCTCAGACGATAGCTTCTCAGCATCAGCACGCTCAGCGCACACAGACGTGCCAGGTAACTCAGGCGCCGAGCACAGAAAGTGGATTGCGATGGTGGTAGTGGTTGTAAAGAAAGGAGTATCGTCGAGTGGACGAAAGTTGCGAGAGGTATTGATCGTTTTCGAAGAGCATGTGACCGTGATAAATCGTGAAGCATCCTTGTTAGGAAAGGGGAGTTCCTGATTGATCATCACGTCCAACTTCAGCGTCGCGTCGATAAAAGGGCCTTCCCTTCCGAGTCACAGTGATTCAACGGCTCTACTGGCCATAAAATCTGTAACTCTTGCCTCAAGGACGGCTTTGACTACCTCCCGCGTTTCTCCCAACTCCCGCACATCCCTTCTCCTATTATTCGCCTGGTACTGCCCAGCCGGCCTATCGTGAGAGTACGACTAGTAGCCGTGCACAGAAAACAAAAAGGTCTAACCAACATATATCTAAGCATTCAGTGGTTGCTGATGCATTTCCTAGATAATAGCTGAGCTAGTATGACCCCTCGCCTCCCACCTGAGCTCATTCGCGAGGTCTCTCGCAACTTCTCGAGGTCCAAAGATGCCAAAACCCTCCAAAGCGCCGCGCCGGTATCTTTAGCCTTTCGAAGACCTTGTCAAGAAGTGATCTTCTCCAAGATCAATATCCATAAAAGACACCTGGACCAAGACAACTCGGAACACCACCTCGCTGGTCTCGAGATTTTCCGTCAAAACAGCATCTTGGTCACGTTTGTGACAGCAATTTCAATCAAACATGCGACAGACTGCCACCCTTTCGTTCGCGACTACAGCGCGATGGAGCCATGCATGGTCGAGCTAATACAGCTACTTTCGACAACGTCTATCCGGTGCTTTAGCTACACAGGATGGCGTGGACCGCTCGGAGAATGATTTGAGGACGCGATCATCAAGCTCATACGCTCCCCACACCTCAAACATCTGACCTTGATTTCTGCTCCGGTTAGGCTGTGCGGTCTCGTCGAAAGCCCTTCCTTGAAGATGTTGTACTTTATCACGGGGATCGAAACCCTCGGGAGGCCATCGGAATTTGCACGACGTCTGTCACAGCTACCCACTTCGTCAAACATCCGCATGGCAGCCCCAACCCAAGTTACAATTTCAGGACACCCTTTCGTGATCGCACAGCTCATTGATGTCTTGACTGGTTTTGATCTAACAGCCACCAAGTACCTGAAATTCGACGCCAGTTGTTCTCGCGGGAACATCTACCTCATTCTGACGCGTTGCGCCCCTACTTTGCGCGTATTGCGTGTTTCCACCAATGGTAAGAGGCATTTTATTGTCGTTTCCGTTTCTCGGATCTAGGTCTAATGGTAGGGCGACAACTTAGACATGAACCTGGAATCCGCCGACTTTTGTGGACTTATGGCCGTTAAGTCTTTAGGCCAGCTCGTATTGTTACGCGAGCTAGAAATCCTTTGTCAAGATCCTCTTGGTCACAACTAGCACTCTAACGCTTACCCTGGAATTCCTCGATTCCTGGAAGCACTACCCACCCCAAACTCTATCACGCAGGTCAAGTTTCGCGTTCCGTTTGGAGGATTGTCGCATCCAAGTCTATCGGGGGGCAAACAGTTTTGGGACGGCATCGACTAGATCCTCTATAGCCGCAGCAGGTTTCCGAAGCTCATAAACTTCCAATTTAGGGTCACCCTCAAGCGGAACGTTCCCCTGGATAGGCCGGCGTCCGAGGTCTATGAGCAAGAGGCGCGAGGGTATTGGAGTGCACAAGGCGGCCGGGATCCGGGTTGACTTTTTGCACGCTGTAGAGTTGCGTGGATAACAAGTATTATACAAATGAGCACCGGCGTCATATACGCAACGTTTCCACCTCAAGCTGGGAAGGGGATCTGCAAAAGGTCACAGACTTCACCATCACCAGTCAAAAAGTAGCATCGAGAGTTCGGAATCAGGCCAATGAACAAGCGGCGAGTAAGTCCGATGGCAGTGGTTGAGGAAAAACGAAAGATATATGCTGGGCGAGAGGTAAAAGACATATTCCCATGGTCGATAAGCATTGCATTACCGCACAAGTAACTCCCTTCTGGCAAGTGGGGTTCCTTATTCGTCACTGCGCACCAAGCCCCCGTGATCCGACGGCTCCGCTACATTGAAACCTGTGACTCCGAGTCACTTTGACTGTTGTTCCAGTGCATCATCTACCCACTTAACCTCTGCTTCTACCCAATTTGAGCAATCTACTCTGATTGCGCGCAGGTGTCAGCCAGAGAGTGCCCATGTACGTGCGATGTGAGTAAATATTGAGCATCTATCTCAGCTTTCAAGGGCACGTTACAGATGCCCTGGATCACAGCCACGCTAGTATGACCCCCCAACTCCCCCCAGAGCTGATTCGCGAAGTGTCTCGCAACTTTTCGAGGTCTGAGGATGTCAAGACCCTCCAGAATGCTGCGCTGGTATCTCCAGCCTTTCGGAGACCGTTTCAAGAAATCATATTCTCCACCGTCAAGATCCGCAAGCAACATCTGAACCAAAACAACTCGGCTCACCACCTCGCTGGAATAGACATTTTCCGTCGAAACAGTGTCTTGATCACGTATGTGAGAACGGTCTCTATAAAAAACGCTGCAGGTTGCCCCCCTTTTGTGAACGACGCCAGTCCTATCCCACCATGCATGGTTGAGCTGATACAGCTGATTCCGACGCAATTCATCAACAGCTTCACATATGTAGGCTGGGATGGGCCGATCGGAGAAGGATTCGAGGACGCAATCATCAATCTCGTAGGGTCACCTCAGCTCAGAACTCTGACACTGACCTCCGTTCCCCTGGAGATATGTCGCTTTGTAGTCAGCCCCTCTCTCAAAACGCTGGCCTACAGAATGGGGTCGAAAATTCGCCACCCACCATTGATGATTGCAGAACGCCTCTCTCAATCGCCCTCCGCAACTAAAACCCGTTCGACGGCCCCGATTCGGCTCGACCTGCATTCAGAACCTTCTGTCATTGAAAACCTGACCAGTGTCTCGAGTGTCATTGACTTGCGAGCCGTCAAGTTTCTCAAGTTAGCAAGCGATGGTTTCCGTAGGGGGAACATCTGGCTAGTTTCGGCGCGCTGTGCTCCTACACTGCGTACACTCAGTATTTCCACCGACAGTAAGCGCCGTATTCGCTTATCGATTGTAAAAATCAACCTCTGACAAGAGATGCTGTAGACATTAAGACAAATGTTTTCTCTGAGCCCGCTGCCTCTGAAGCCTTGGGGCGGCTCGTGATTTTACGCAAGCTGGAAATTATGTGCGGAGATCACTTTGGTCTTGAAGAGGCCAATAACCCATTCCCTGATCTTGCGCCGTTCCTTCACACATTTCCCTCCCAAAACTCTATCTCAAAGATAAGGTTCCGTGTTCGGTTTGGAGGACGGTGTTCAAGTTTCGCAGAGGGTAAACAATTTTGGGATAGAATCGATCAAATTCTCTGTAACCGAAGTCGATTCCCCAGACTCAAGATCCTTCACTTTGAGATCACCTTGGTTCGAGATCTTCCCCTCGATAAGCCAGGGTCCGAGGAATACGAGCAAGAGGAGGGAGAGTATTGGAGTGCGTGCAAGATGGCAGGAATCGATGTTTATTTCCTATATACTGTGAAGCTCCGTACATAAAATGTTCCGAGATTAGTGTAGATGTATCAAAGTCGCTACAGAAGTGCTTGGGAGATACTAGTAACCGCCTTCGAGAAGCAAGTGGGCGTCAATGTCCACTTTTGGTAAGGCGGGTTCCTTATTGATTTATTACGTCTGACCTCGTGTCTGATAGCCACGATGCGGCTTCAATGCCAGCTCTTGTTCATCGACTATGACCCACTGACCCACTGGTTTCCTAAATCTTAGTCGCTTTGGCCGTACCGTCCCCACTTTTTGCCTGGTATCTGTGCCTTATTCTTGCTGTTGCGCCTCCTACATCTTTAACAATAGTGAGCCCTAGCTTACACCTATCCCAACAGTCCCTCGGTCATTCACCACCATCCGTAGATTGGCTTTCACGTGCTATGACCCCCATACTTCCCCCAGAGCTCATTCGCGAGGTCTGCCTCAACCTTTCGAGTTTCAGCGATGCCAAAACTCTCCAGAGCGCTGCACTGGCATCTTCGGCTTTTCGAGGGCCTGCGCAAGAAGAGATCTTCTCCAGAATCAGCCTCTACAAGCGAAGCTCGAACATGGACAACTCAGCACATCATCTCGCTGGTCTCAACATATTCCGTCAGAATCCTCTTCTGACAACATACCTGCGAGCGATATCTTTCGCAAATACTGCGGGCTGTGATGTGGCTGATGTCTTTGTTGCCGACTCCAGCCCCATAGCGCCATGCACGACAGAGCTACTAGGGCTGCTTTCGACACCATCCATCGAAGAGTTTACCTTTGTTGGTTGGCGTGGCACCTTCTCTCAAGGATTCCAGGATGTGATGATCAAGATGGTTTGCTTACCTGGCCTCAAAATTCTATCATTGAGCTCAGCTCCTTCTCGACTGCTCGGTTATGTCAAAAGCCCCCATCTCAAATCCTTGACCTTCATTCAGGCGATGGAACAAGTGTCTTGGTCACTGCACATGATTGAATGCAGGCCCTTTCCACCGACCCACGCAGTCGCTCATCCGATGCAAGCCGACCTCTCAGCGGAGCCTTGGGTGATTGCCAATTTCAACCGTAACCCAAGCCTCATAGATCTAAGGAGGATTAACGTACTCAAATTTGACGCGGGTAGTCGCGATCGGGGGAACATCTACCCACTGATAGCGCGCTGCGCCCCTGTCCTGAGCCGACTTCGTCTCTCCACCCACGGTAAGAGCCATATCCCTCCTCGATCGCGAATTTTTGTCTGACAAAATTGGCTTAGACATGAACCTGAACTCTATGTATTTTGCTGGAGCCGCAGCTTCTGAGACTCTAGCGCGGCTCGTAAGCCTACGCGAGCTGGAAGTGCTTTGCGGAGACTACAATGGATCATACATCACCCCGTACCCTGGACTTCCCGTTTTCTTAGAAGCACTCTCTTCATCAAACGCTCTCGCAAAGATCAGGTTTTCTGTACAATTCGGAGGACGGAACCGGTTGAGCTTTGCAAACGGTAAACAGTTTTGGGATTGCATCGACAGGATCCTCTGCAGCCGGGAAAGGTTTCCGGAGCTCAGAAGTATCCGTTTCAATATTACTTGCGATCACGTTGTTCTCATACCCGCCTCGACATTTGCAAACGAAGAACGAGAGTATTGGAGGGAGTCCAAAGAGGCAGGAATAGTAGTAGCTTTCTCATATACCGCAGGGTAGATTATACAAATAACCAGGGGTTCTCGTCGGTAGCCGGGCAGCGAGGAGGCGGCTGCCATCGTGCCAAACCACCCTTGGATCAACTCATCCAAAATAAACTCAGCGACCGTGGCTGAGGGAACATCTTACACCCAGGTGGGTGGCGAATCGGTGGCCCTACCGTTCTTGGGCGAATCACACAAAAAGCTCCGATACATCCACCACTGGCAACCAAGTAGGAATTTCGCAACAGCAAGTCCTGGCCCAGGGCCCATGGTTCAGTTAGTGGATGTATCCATCGTTCAAAGTGTGACTGACCCAAATTCTTCCAGACATTACCTGAGCGCTGGAATAACGAGCCATGAACACCCACTGACTGATAGTCCGGCATCGAGCCTTGTGCCGCCCCCGCTCGCCATTGAAGCTGACCTGCTGTTGAGAAAGCAGACTCGAACAAACATCAATGTTGTCCTCCATTGGTAAAGAATTTACGATGTGGAGGATACTGGCTTTGGCCTAGAAGTGCCTAAGGTCTAGAAGTGCCTCTGCCCGTTTTTAAAATCAAGTAATTCTCCTAAAATTCTGGAATTTGAAACTTACAGAGTTGGGGCAAATACACGCCTGCTCATACACTTCTGGAGAGTATTGGACAGACGGTTGGTACTGAGAGAGGGAGGGAGTGAAATGCTATCCAGCACAAAACTCCGGGTGAATCAAAATGTCTGGCTCCTTTGGGTTGTGCGTTTTCGGTGGATGAAGATTGAGAATGGTGATGTCATGGTGAGGCACTTCTCGTCCTCTTTTTTTCAAACCGCACTTCCAGACCACAGAAAATTACGGTGGGTAGCTGCGACCAGTAGGCTCTCAAATATGTGGTTTTTACTATAGACTGTGCAGATTTGCACTCATAGGAGACGTTCGAAAATGCCATCAAAGCAGTGAGGCAGTTCTGGGCCAAAGCCAGTAGGAACTATCACGGAACAAACAGCGACGGTTTTGATAGATCTCAGAAGCTCAAATGCCGCAAGTTTGCATAGAGCCCGGCACTGAAAACAGTGTACAGGATAGTACGACTGCTCTAAGAGAGGTTGTTGTGGGCAATGAGAGGACGCTTGAAGCTCTAGAGGCAAGCTGGGAAGAGTTGTTGCGGGGTCCCTGTGCAACGCGAGATCCAGCGATGGGAACTCAAGACAGGAGGAGTCGAATCGGCAAGAACTAGACTCCCGATGATGACCCGCATCTGCCATTCGCACAGTCAGTACATGGGGCCGGCTGGTTTCATGCGGTGACATACACCCTGCGGGAACGGAAGCATCAACCTTCTCACTCGATCCTGTTTTTAGGGTTCACCAGTAAGGCTAGGCCCTGGCTCCCAATCTCTTCATGACATTTTCGAGTCAGCCGTGAGCCCTGCGAATGTATTGCCTCGGATTGACTCGGCTGTTGGTGGTGGAAGGTTGGAAGGGTAGAACACGATCCTGAGGCGGCGTTGACGGCTTGGTTAGACATAGGTTCGAACACCGGCGCAGTCGAAACTTTTTCGCATGCAAAAATGGAGAATGCTTCAGTCTGGGACTACTAATAGAATCCAATCTCCCATCATCTCCTATATTTTGACTCGCTGATGGGTTCGAAATCTACTTGTGTGTTCATCGAGAGATATCCACCCTTTCCGTGATCATCTGAAGAAGGACCGCTCGCGATCGCCTGCGCGTCACAAACTCACTGTCAACACTTGCCGAAGGCATTAGTGTATTTCAATGCGGGGGCTATAGCAGATGGTTAAATACGGCTCCAGTTTTGGTTTACAAGTGTAATAATTCTTGCCAGCGTTCCAAATCCCGGCACAATGTCTGAGAAACCACTTTCGATCCTGATTTCAGGTGCAGGCGTAGCTGGTGCAACCCTCGCATTATCGCTTGCTCGACATCCTTCTTTCCATCCTAAACCCATTGTCACACTCCTCGAACGTTCTGCGGTTCCGCGCGCGACAGGCCAGGCTATCGATATCAGGGGCCCTGGTGTCCGTCTTATGCACGAGCTTGGCATTGAAGAGAAGATCAAGGCAATGCACACAACGGAAACGGGCACCATGTTTGTAGGGAAGGGTGGAAAGGTGGTGGCCAAGTTCGACAAGACGGACGACCCAAACAAGCAAAGCGCGACGAGCGAGTACGAGATTTTGAGGGGAGACTTGGTGGAGCTGCTCCTGAACGAGGTCGAGGCGGCGAAGAAGATCAGCGGGGTCGAGATCAACACCGTGTATGGGGAGTACATCGAGTCCCTGCACGAGGACGCGGATGGTGTAGCCATCAAATTCGTCAACGGAAAGCTCGAGCCGCAGAAGTTCGACGTCGTCATCGCTGCAGACGGCATAATGTCACGCACGCGGCCGATGATCTTCCCAGAGTACAAGTCCCTGGAATGCGTCGAGCCGTGGGGGTTCTACATCTCCTACTTCACCATTCCGCGCCTCGAGGGCGACACTAGTCACTGGAAGTGGTACCATGCGCCAGGTGGCCGCGCCATCCATATGAGGCCGCATCGAAACCAGAAGACCCTCGGCGTTTACCTATCCATCGTCCTGCCAAAGAAGATGCGTAGTCCAGAGCTCGATGCCATCATTGCGCGGGGTGTCCCTGCACAGAAGGCCATGTTCCGCGATCGCTTCAAGGACGCCGGCTGGCAGATAGAACGGATTCTACCAGAGATGGATCGCTCGGAGGACTTTTACATGCATCATGTCTGCAGGGTCGAGACACCGAAGTGGACGACCAGCCGCTGCGCCATCGTTGGAGACACAGCGTACGCCACGATGGGCATCGGAACAACCAACGCCATGATTGGAGGGTACATGATTGCTGGAGAGCTGGCGAAAGCAAAAGGGAACAATGCGGGGGAGATAGGCGCAGCGCTGAAGCGGTATGAGGATGGCTTAAGGCCAATCGCTGCTGGAGAGAACACAAAACCACCAGCAATATTCCCTCAGCTGATTAACCCTCAGTCGGGTTGGGGAATCGCCATCTTCCACGCGATCGCGTGGTTCGTGGCCTTTACAGGGCTGGACAGGATATTGATGCACTTTGGGGAGCCAGGGGAGGATAAATGGAAGCTCCCAGACTATGGCTATAGGCGCTCGGACTGATATGTATGCAAGTTCTGAACGGTATCAGTGTAACGCTCAGGATACAGTGGGTAAACGATGTAGAACCAAGTTTGCTTACCAAAGTAAGATGTTTTGAACGAAGCCCTGTCGTAAAAGTCGAACGAGCCTGCATCTCAAAAAGCCAGATGAGACCGCTCTGACGATGGTAAGATGGAAGTGAAGCCCATCTCCGCGTCCTCTTAGTTGGTATGAAATGGGCCGATACCTTTTCACAAGGGTATTATGCCTAGCGCACGAGGAGGTAGAATTCCACCTGGTGCGCGGCTCGGTGGTGGTTGAAGGCAAAATACTTGGCGCGGAACCGGAACCATTCACGGGAAACGCCTTGATCCACTTTAGGCAAGTCGCGTTCCTCATTGAGAGTCTTTTACGTCTGTCGCTCCACTAGGCAGCTTCCTCTGGGTCATGCCCTCTGAGTCACAGTCATATGGCTCCGGTTTCGTTGCACATGAAGATAAATCCACGGTCATCGCTTCCTCGTAGTCTGGTCTACCTTCTATCCCGAATCCTGCTCAGAGCCTCTGCTCCCCATCCTCTCACTGGACCTGTCCTCATCAAGCACAAAATTTGGATTCATCCAAAAGGCACGTAGAAAAAAATGTTACATGAATCCCTGAATACTTTTCGCTCAACCCCCAGCTCGAAGCTTTGCGACGATTGGCTATCTAGTTACCAACCCCAGCGGCATTGACGTCGGAGGCGTCAAGAGCCTTATACAGTATTAGACAGTTTGCATGGAGCCACAGCGAGCTGTAAGGAGTCTCGTTCGTCTGAGGACGGAACGAGATCCTTCGCCTTCGGCGCGACATACCCGATTTGGGTGTGACGCTTCCTAATCGAGTTCGGCACATCAGCGCCGACCTCGCCTATTACTTATGCCTCCTTCCCTCCATCGGTTGCCTCATACCACCTGTCACAATCTCCATTTCCTTTCTCTATTTCTCTTTAGCCATCGTCGGTATCGACGATAGCCGGACACTCGTACGACTTAATCTTAATTAAGGTACCTCTAACCTAGCCCCTATCCAGACTATATATCCTATGTATCTGCCTCCTGGTTCGTGGATCTCCTCCCCGGCAGGTTTTCCCTCTACCTACATACCAATACCATTCATTTCCACTCGTTATCGTCTTCGCCATCGCTATCACTCGAGCTTCTTAATTCAAAGAAGTTTCGCCTCGTTCTATAGTTAGCTCGCCCGCTCCGCTTCGCCGAGAAGCATCGTTTACGCTCGTTACGGCACAGGACATCGTCGTCCTCGGTGCACCTCATCTCTTGCTTCGACCACACCATCTCTATCGCCCATATCACCCTTTCCTCCACCCTCCATAAGCAGTGCTTTGTCGTTAGCTCGAGTGAATAGATATGACCCAAACACAGACCTCAGTCTGAGTTTGGGGGGTTGCAGGGGGCTGTGCCGGGAGTATGTGTGCTGACCACGAGACCATGACTGGTCTCCGAGCCAGTGGAGCCACACATGCGAGGCCACAGTCCAGAATGTCTGGACAGCCGGCTGAGGCCTGGTTGTCGGACCAGCCAGCAATGCCAATCTGAGCTGGAAGCTCACAACTAGCAGCTGGGAGACAACCTGCCGGTACCCCCAAAGAGAGCGAACAGCGAAGGGACATCATTGCAGGGATTTGAAGGGAGGAACGAGAAGTAGATTCAGAACATAGAGTACAAGTAATGGATATACAGTCAATCATCTTCAATGTGGTTTGCATATCACTTTGCGTTTTTTTTTTCTGGCGTTTCTGCTGGGGCGGTGCCATCAGCATCAATCTCGGTATCAATGACTGCTACAGGCCCCGAATCTCAAGTCGTTCTGGGCCAACAAACGCGAAGAACACTTGACTTCAACTGAAGGTTGATTCGATGAGGTGGCTAGAAGGTCGTTGGTCAATATCGATTCTCAAAACCTCAGTGCAATTCGTTTCTCGTTGACCGATTTGGGCTGGTGCCAACCTCATCGCTATCAATCAGGCCTTGTCCGAGATCACCGACCTAAATTCGCGAGAAAAAAAAACGCAAAGTGATATGCAAACGAGTGTAATCTTCATCTTGGTTGTGGACATCTTCATCATCAGAGTTTTCGTAAACATCAGAAGGGGCGTTCAGCCGAATACGGTAATGCTCGAACAATTTCCCAAGGTCAGTCATGACAGTGGACTTGTTATAGGCGCGAGCGGTGCTGAGGGGAACAACATCCTCCAGCCGTCTCCAGTATCGAAGAAAGGTCATAGACTTCCATCCACCCGTCTTTGCCACCGTCTCGGGTTCCATACCCTCGAGAAGGAGTGCCACCGTGCCACCAATCCTGAAACCGTGACCATGGACCTCGTCGAGGCCATTCTTCTTGAAGATGTTGTTGATGTGGCTGAGGAATGCGGTTTTTGTGAGGACGTAAGCCTTCCTCGCACCCTTGTAGGCAAAGAGTGGGGACTCTGGCGGGACCTCGCTGTTGACCTTGAGGTGGTTCTCGAAACCGTTGAGTGGGCAGAGGTCGTCACCGCGGCTTGTGATGATTGCAAGGCCACCTTCGGGTCCCGTTGACTTTGTCCAAGGCAGGGGGATGGCAGCGGTTCGAGTGTCGGGGAAGTCAGGGACATTGGCGAAAGTGATATCTGCGCCACGTGTCACGAACAGGGAATGGTCCTCCTTGAAAGCTGGCTCAGAGGGGACAGTTGTCTCGCCCAAACGACGACAAGCCCAGAAGGTAACGACTGCCACAGCCCAGATAGCCGCATCCTTAGGCTTGGAGAGGTCTAGGTGCTTCTGGTAGAGAGTTAGAGAGGATAGGACATATGGATTGTAGACGTGACGTACCTGCAGCAGGCGCAGGTGCTCGATGGTAACAGGTGGGTGTAGTGGACGGATGTTGTGGGCATTGGTGTTGTCCATAGCTTTTAGCGCAAGCTTCACCCACTCGTCACCCCCATGCCAAGGGGCATGGTTCACGAGGTGCCACATACGGATACCACTCATCCAGGTGCTGAGCATGTTGGGGCTGTAGGAATCGAGTGATGCTACGTAGCCAATGAAGGCTGTGAGCAGGATGTGGGAGGCAGGCATTCGATGCCGTTCCGGAATCTCCCACTGGTCGCAGAATTCTATCCACCTCCGAATAGCAGCGGCGTAGGTCTTCTTTGTGCTCAAGGCAAGGCCACGCGCGATGGTTGACTGGGCCAGGATCACTAACTCCTCTGGCAGGTCAGACGCAGAATCACCCTCTGGGCACCATTCCGACCTCCATAAGAAAAGGCGGTCACGCGCAGGGATGGAGGCAGGGCGAAGCTGGTCAGCCGGCAAGGCGACAGCAGCAGACCCAGGTGGCGTGGCGATGGACGACCGAGTCCAGACGGAGAATGGTGACGGAAGCACGACCTTGGAGTGTACCCGAGCCTGCGAGATGGAGGTGGGAAGAGGTGGGGGTGTTGGTATCGCTGGCGTGGGTGTTGGTGTCACTGGCGTGGTGCTGGAGATGGACGGTGCAACAGGTGGGAGGTTTCGCTGGATGACGATGGGCGTTCCGGAGAAGAAGGATGGAGGTTTGATGACGAAGACCCTGTCACAGGGGTTGGACATACTCCAGGACCTCCCTGAGCTCGAAGGGGAGGGGCGGTTCGAGTTGGAGGTGGAGGTCAGAGGAAGGGAAGTCCTCCTGTGATAGTTGATCCGCGGGGTTGAGCTCCGACTGAACATATGACAAAGTGTGGGAGATCCCGAGCTTCACCAGCATGTCGTAAGTTCGACGCACGCTGGCGTTAATATGTGGGTTTCGGCATCTACCCTTGGTTAGGGCGCCAATAGTCCCCTGGTTGTCTGAGTGGATCTTCAGATGACACTCCGACAGGCCCTTCAACTCAAGAAAGTACACCAATATCTCTACGGCGATCGTTTCCAGCCACCCAATCCCCCTTCCAGGAGTCTCGTTCCACCCATCACGCAGGCGGTAAGCCGCCCACTTTCCCCCTATGGTAATCCCGATGCCAAAAGAGGTTGACGCATCAACATAAATGCTGTGAGAGTCATCAGGGGGTCCCCTATGGCGAATGGACCGAGGACAGATGGGGGAGGATAGACGATCCATCCACCAACGCAGGTCTCATACAACGGGATCAGGAAGGAAACGACGAGCAAACTGGTTGCCACGGAATGCAGAGGCAAAGTTTGAGAGGGAGGATAGGCGCGATTTGCCCTCAACATAGACAAAGGCTACATGGCAGAGGGAGCCGTGAATCTTGTTGACGTCATGCAAGGTACATTTCTGCACCCCTTGAAAGCCATCGAGGAAACGCCGGACACGTTCACGAAACTTTGCCTGCTTCTGTGCAGAGAGCGAGACCTCCTTCTGGTTGATGTCCCAAACGAACCCGATATACTCGATGGTTGAGCGAAACACACAATCCATCTTATCCCACTGCCAGGGAACTTGCAGAGCCTCGATACAAGCTGCCGCTTCACAGCCGTCGTAGTCATAGCTGAAGCTGTTCCCCTTGAAATGGCCAGTAAGGGATGGGATGCGAAGGGCACTCAGGTCATCTTCGTATTTGAGGACGGGTGCCACCCCCTTCCCGGCCCAGATGTCGACAATCGCATTACCGACCATCCCGGCAGTACTGCTCGCACTGCCGGCTCCAAAGGGGATGCAATGGTCGATGTAGAATTGACCAGAGCACCCTTGGATGACAAGCCAAGGCTTATGGGAGGGGTGAGCTGGGCAGGTGCGATGGAATTTCGCAATGTTGAATGTGCACCCCTGCGTGCCAAGTGGAGAGGCAGAGAGCTGTTGGCATAGATTAGAACAGGTTCGACAATGGAAGAGGTTGGGTAGTTGGTGGGTCAGTCGTTGGGTACAACGGCCACATCGTCCTTGAGACAGGTGGCTGAGGTTAGGTTTGACTACAACGGCATGGACATCCTTGAGACGCATGGCCGAGGTTGGAGGTTTGTTACAACGGACATAGCCGTCCTTGAGACGGATAACCGAGGTTGGGAGGGGTTGGATACAACGGACATAGCCGCCCTATAGACGGATAACCGAGGTTGGAAGGTAGGACTTTGGAATACTCATGACATCGGCAACGCGATTCGCAGTATCGAAACGGGTGGGGTGATCCATCTTCTCCAGGTGAGAGTTGACCGACTCAACACCTTGCCCCTCCTTCGAGAGGTGGCGGCAAACCCTTAGCTTGTCCGGTGTGCCAGGCTGTTGTGGCTGCACTGATACAATCATAGGGGAGACGAAGACGGGGCCCCCCAAGATGGCTTCCACCTCACCCAGGGTGAAAGGGCCATCCATACGACCCGCCAGGACCTCTTTAGCGATATAGTCATCCACCTCTGCCGCGTACCGCGAGCAGGAAGGGTGGTTATCAAAAATGGTTGTGGAGACGAGAGGTGGCATGCGGCCCAAGGGAAAGCCTTCCCGGAGGTGTCGCGCAAGGTCAGGGTAGTGGTCGCGTAGGCCAAATTGGGCCAGGTATCGCTCAAACGCGTCTGCGCTGTACGGAGTGACAATTTTATTGAACAATGCGATTTGTTGGGGTGACGCTGAAGGAAATGGCTGGCGAAACGAGATTGAGGACGAGAGGTTGGTGTAGACAAGGTGGTCAGGTGTCGCAGCGAGGAGGAAAGCCTCAGTTGGGTTTTGGGGTGCATTCCCAGGAGAAGGCGTTGTGGCCGTCACTGCCGCAGAAGGTGCAGACGTGGAGCCTCTCGCCGGACTTGTGAGAGCACGATCCTCCGACTCCAGGACCTTTGACATTCCAGTTGATACAGATTTCCTTCTCTGTTTTGGGGTGCACGATCGACCTCCCCGCGCGAGAGGCCCACTTGGGGGTGCCATGTGCAGCGTTGTCGTGGCTTTGGGACCAGTGTCCCCGCTTCCCGCAGAGGATGCAAGTCCCCTTGAGCCCCCGAGCGCCATTGTCCTTCTCCTTCTCTCCATCGATGGCCCGAAAGGATCGGTTGTCGCCACCCGACGACCCTCCACCGGATGAGCCAGCTGTCCTCCCCAGCTGAGCCTTCAGAGCCTGTAGCTCTCGTCGAGACTCCTCCTCGTACTTCTTCTGCCTCTCCTGCTGCTTGAACTCCACCTTCACCTGCTCCCACATCGCAGCATAGCGATTCACGTCCCAAGCCGTTTGCATGACCAACCGCTCCTTTCGGAACTTCTCCTCCTGCTCAATCCAAACCTCGAAGTATTTGGCGGTGTCAGGTTGGTCCTTGAAGAAGCTGAAGTGGGCGTTCCAGAATTCCGCATTGGAGGTCTCGCCGTCAGCGTCGTGGCAGGCCTGGACAGCGATGTAGTTGGCGACGCAGTCGAGCCATTCGATGAAATCAGCAGGCCGGGCGCCAGTGTGGAGGATGGAATGCTGGGCGTCCTTGCAGATCTTGTCAAGGTCCAAGATATGAATCTCCCCTTTTGGAACGTCGGGGAAATAGCCTTTGAGGTTGGTGAGGAGAGGGAGACGGTTGAAATTGTTGCTGAGGTAGCGGATCCGAGTATATGTGAACCAGGGCAAGTCAAGATGGGTGTGGTAGTCGGTGCGAAGAATAACCGCATTCAAGGTGACAGGTGCCTTGGCCCCGGGTACGAAAGGCTTCTCATTGGCCTTCTTAACCTTAAAGGTGTCCGCGGGGATAGCCTTCTTTGGACGAGAAGCACCCTCAGCCTCATCCTCTGCCTGCCGTTTGGCCCGCGCCAGCTCAAGCTCGTGCGCCCTCTGCTCTAGGCGATCCTTCTCTTCCTTTTTATCCTTGGCGTGGTAGGGTGCGAGCTCGAAAGCCAAAGAGATGGGCACCCAATCCTTATACTCCTTGAAAGTGCCATAGTCCTTCAGAAGTTCCAGTTCGGCATCTGATATAGTGACCATCGAGGCCCGAGCGGGGTCCAGAAGAGGAAGATCATCGTTCTTCAGCTTGATGGCCTTGTTAAACTTTAGACGGTCGAACAGAGATAACTTCTTGAGGGCGGCGATGATGGACTCAGAGGAGTGAGTGATGCGTTCCCTGAGGCTGCCAGAGGAAGATCCTTGTCCTTCAGACATTCTAGCTATTCCTGAGAGATTTCGAAGGGATATACACAAAGCGAGAGAGGATCTGAGAGCGAGGCATCGAGCGTCAACGTCGTCGCGTCCAGCGCCTAGCAAAGCGCTGATCGCGACCTTTCAGACTCCGCTCGAAGCGCACTCATACTGCGCATGCTTATCCCGCTATATCGACTCGTACCTCATCTCTTACCGCTTCAATATCCCCCTTTTCTAGGTTCCGGCAGCCTCACCGATCAGGTGATCGAGCGCCTCCCTTCGAACGTCTGAGATTGGCTTCACAAGCGCCGAGTTCTCTTCAGAGCCACCTGTGGCAAATGGGTGATGCGTGGGACCCTCTCGTGGCTGTGCTGTGGCTGTCCGTGGCTCTTCTGTGGCTCCTCGTTACTGCTCGTTGCTCAAATGAGCCGTTAAAATAGGATATTGATAATATATCTGTGCGTAATGTGTAACAGCAGCCCCTACATGTATTTAGAGCCTGAGTTGGTCCAGAAATCGCAAGCAAGAAGCAAAAATTTAGCCACCGAAAAGCCACGATGGAGCCACAGTGTCCCAAAGTTTGATCCGCCGTTTCAACGGCAGGCCGTTGATATGCCGTTGACGGCCCTACCCCCCCAGCAATCGGATCATTGCAAGGCGTTCCAACACCACCCAACGAATATCCGGCCGGCCAACGGGAATCAACGCCTCTGAAATTTCCCGTTGGAGTCCGTTTCAACGGCGCTTCAACGGATCTTGGGTTTGTTGCGGCAATTTTCGGGCCTGGGTTTGTGGGATGCCGTTGAAACGCGTTCTCACGGCCGATGGTAATTTGGGACAAGTGCGTCCCACGCATTGACCGAAACGGCCGATTAGCCATATGTGGCTCGCTGTGGCTCCACGCAAACTGCCTATTTGACGATGCTTATCCTCCAAGAGGAGATCCGTCCCAGCTCGTAGGACTCTGTGCTCTTTCCCTCGAGGAGCTTCGAATCGCTACAAGCGGTGGGATAATTCGCTTTTACTATCTATGAGAATTCCTATCCAACGAAGGATTAGATATGCATCCACTTACGCCTCGCCCTTCAGGCCAGTAATGCAGCTCGCAAAGCTGGACTGTCTAGTAGTTGTTGTTGGGGGTTGCGAGACAACAAGCATGCCGCTTGCAGGTCTCTTCAAAATCTTAGAATTGCTCCTCTCCCCCAGCTCTGTCTCAACCATCACATGCATCGCATTTGATCACGTCCCATCCCGCGATGTTCGGCACTTTGTCGAGGGTCCGCAGGTTTGGAAAAGAATTGACGAAATCCCCGGCAGGTTTCCTTTGTGGGGTCTTGAGCCTGGCTGAGCGCATGGAGCCTCATTAACCCCTATTTCGCCATCAATACCACGATCGAATTAGTCACTAGGCGCCCGCCTAAACCTCCGCCCTTCACCACTTCTACAGGAAGTATGGTGAAGTTTTCCATCCCGTTCTCCTTTTCCTTTCATCTACGTACTTCTATACTAATAATACAGGAGCACGGACCACCCAAAGGTTAGTATAAAAAGTGTTGTAATCCGTGCAAGTTTAGTTTCCCCCAGAATTCGACTTCTGTTCTATTCTCGCTTCTCTCCTCGTTCCTTTCGGTGCTCATAGCGTTGAGCACTCGAATTTCATTGAAGTTTCGGAAAGTTTGGCTGCTTACGAACAATGACGCTTTCGGCTTCGATCGAGACACGCGAACTTAATTTAGACTTGGCACACTATGAAACCCAAAACGCACGAAATCTGTGCGCTTAATCATGCGTTGACCGAATGGCCAGATTCCGCTCAACGCATGATTTCTATATAGACCCGATGAACATGATGCGTGAAACGAAGACTCAAGCCTCTGAGTTTCCCGTGTGGTGATTATGGCGGAAAATGTCCGCAATCATGCGTTTGTCCAAATCAGCTAAAACGTATAGTCGCCAATGCGTCATCCGTGTAGCCATCATCATCCTAAGGCTCAGCATCCGTTAAACGTGCGCCTTATCACGAAGAGTCGAAATGCGGTCAACAGCAACTGGGTCCCTTACAGTTAATCGGAAGGCGACAACATATTATACGGCTAATATTGAATTATATCGCGCTTAAGTATGTAACAAACACTACAGCTTATATTCAGGTGCAGTAGAATACAATATTTGTAACTCATGAATTACAACGATCTGTCCGACTGTCCCTCTCTGCCCTTACCCCGCTGAACTCAACCAATTTAGACGCACAATTACTGTCACAAAAGTCAAGCTTACCATGCTTGTTGTCTTCATCTCCGCCCTCACCCTCCATTACAGCGTCCATTCTCTTGCCCTACCCTTCCTCGTTGACGCCCGCTGTTGCCCGTTCCCTTCATCTTCGACGCCGGCTCCCGCTTTGATTCCATTGGCATGGGATTCACCTGCTCACCTGCCCATGGATGACAGAAATCGGTCAAGAGTGTTAGGCGTACCCGGCGAGCGAGATTCCAACACGGCGAGCCAACAGTTGGCATCGCAGGGCCTAGCACACATGGGCCCACATCCTTGTATCTGAAGGCTTTGGATGGGCTTACCCAGTGTATAACACATCGCGGGCTGGTGGCTGAAGGAGCGTGGCGGGCTGTGACGACGGCGATGGTCACGACGACCAAAAGGTGTGGTGGCGGACAAGATTGTGCAGCTTTCGCGATTCTATTCTTAAAGGAGCGGCGTGGTTCTCACGATCGACTTCCTACACATGAATCAAATGACAAGTCCCTCCAAACCTCATAGTAGACAATCCGTAAAGCGTATAATCTCATAAGTTGTTTAACGCATTGCCGTGCACACGTTAACCGAGAATGCACGGTTCCCGTACACTGGCTACACGGCCAATTTTCTTAGAAAAGTTGGCAAAAATGACGATGTCCGCCCCGCGTGATCCCTATGCGGGTACCCGCATGCCACTAGGCACCATGCGTGGAGCCGCATAGGAATAATGCGTTATCGGTTCCATAGTGGCATCTATTCGTTCGAACCACAACCTTCTAGTTTTCAGTTGAGACGCGTTTTTCTCCCCCCTAACAAACTCATTCTACTCCTACATAGTAGGAGTTACCTCACATTGCTTAAAGACCATCAGGTTCAACAATTGGTCTGACTAGTAGTATGCCACTCGCCAACCTTAGGCATCGCAGTGCAGATACCGGCAAGCATGCGGGAATAATAGTTTAAATGAAAGAAATTACGCACACTCAACGGTTCTTGGGCTAATATATCGGATTATCCATGCATCCATATGTACCTACATCCACTTGAGAATACATCTTGATCCAAGCTTGAGCTAAAGTTAGGGTATGAGCTTCTCCATGACGGCCTTTCATGATTCTGAGCGTCAGACGTGAAATCACATCCTGACACCAACGGTCACCCTCACCTCTGCACCACCTTTCATTTCAAGGTGAGAAATAAAGAGCTAGGGCACCCGCACACTCAAGTCTCAATTGTCGATTTCAGATAGCTGGCAGTGGTACTGGCGATGTCTAGCTGCCTACCTCCTGAACTCCTGCGAGAAATCGCCAATCACATCGCAGGTGACACCGATTCTCTGCGCACTATGGCTCTGGCTTCTACCTCGTTCTGCTCAGCAAGCCAACCTGTTCTTTTCTCTCACATTTTTCTCCTCTTCAACCCTTCTTCTAATGGTACCAACCTTCGAGCCTCAGTAGCACTCAGGCTGGCGGAGGCATATCGCCAGTCACCAGTGCTATTGACGTACGCCAAATCCATCAAGGTCCAAGACCTCCCTGGCTTAAATCCTCCATCAGGATCACCCTTCCCGCCAGAGTACTTGGCCGCTCTCTGGATGTTGGCAAAGCAGCCCCTCGACACCGTGGAAATCATATGGGGTCGCCGATGGAATCTCCAAATACAAGAGGCATTTGAAGCCCTGATCCAATGTCCTACCCTTGCGTCGCTACGGCTCAGCACCCTTCCTATACAGCTCGCCTATGGTATTCAAAGCTCATGTTTGAAAGAGCTATCTATGCATCGAATGTTTGATGCCACCTCAGAGGGAGCCATTTCTTGGTTCGGGTGTCAGACGGCAAACCAGATTTCCCTGCCTTCCACTACCCCACCTGGATATTCCCTCCGATCCCTTTGCTTGGAGGGTGGAAACCACGAGACCACATTTTGTCAAACCCTCGATTTGACCAGGTTACGAAACCTTCGTTTGGACGACCCCAATTATCATTCCCCTTCTGAAGTGCATCTCGATCGCCTCATCGGGCTTTGTGCCGCATCCTTACTGACCCTCAGGCTTTACAGCAGTGGTATGTACACCCACACCTGGTACACTATGTATAGCGCTCACTATCTCTCGATTTAGCCTCCTCCCTGGTATCTAACACAACCATCAGGCGTCTGGCACATTTGAAGGAAATGAGTATTGATAATTCAACTCCAACCTTCCATAGGGATGGTTTTGTGGCGGGCCATCGCTGTCTCTCAAATTTTCTGAGAAGCCTACCACTCCCTTCTTCGATGACCAAGTTGCTTCTTGGAATTCCAGATCGGAATCTACGGAATCTCGCTCAAAAGCCGGAAAACGCCATTGTTCAACAAATCGACCAAAAGCTAGCATCTTGCGAATGGTTTCCAGAACTGACAGAGGTCTCAATAAGGGTGGATTCAAGTGTTCCTATACGCATCGATCAGTCTGATGTCGTTCAGGAGTCACTTTTCCCAAAGCTGCATGGACTGCAAAAGCTGATAGTTCGGGGCAGTGTATGATGCAGTATACATAGCTTTGGACGCGATAAGGTACCATTTGAAGTAGATACGTTGCGAACAATTGCTTTATATCTAACTGCCGGTACGAAGTTTGAGTACTGCACAGCATACAAGAAGTGAGAGCCAGGGTTCAGGTGTGTGGCGGGGCATCCCCGTGATGGGTCAGTCGGACACGCCTTGAAACGAGACTTGATTGGAGCTTGGAAATAGGACCACGACCCATTTGTTTCAGATTCCGACTGTCTCCTGCAGGTGAGGAAGCAGTGCTCTTAATCTTTCATACTAAAAAATCGCCTCTGTAATAGAATGGCTGCTTCCTTACCCTGCGAGCTCTTGTTGGAAATCGTATCTCATATAGAGGAGGACACGGTCTGCCTGCGCGGGATAGCCCTAGCCTCTTCGGCGTTCCGCTCAGCTTGCCAAGCTGTCCTATTCTCTCACATCCACCTTTCCTTCAATCCATGGTCTTGGGGTAATATGGGCACCCCTTCAGGAGTATTGGCAAACCTCTACCGCCAATCCCCAGTGCTTCTGAACCACGCAAAATCGGTCGAACTGAAAGACTGGGAGAGCCGGGCTACCAATCCAACGAGTTCAACCGTACCACCCAGCCTGTTTGGGGTGCTCAAACTACTGGCTCAACAAGGCCTCAGGAGAGTGAAAATAGAATGGGGAAACCTCTGGACATCCCAGATCCAGGAGGTAATGGGGGGCTCTGGTTCAGTACCCAACTCTCATATCACTTCACCTTGACTACTTGCCGATACATTTCCTGTGCGGAATTCAAGGCCCCGAGTTACAAGAGTTACGCATCTACAACATGGTCGAGTCAACCCCTGGATACACAGTCTACCCACGTCTTGCCTCAAGACCACCAGCATTTCAGCTTCGATCGCTGTATTTGGACACCGGAAAGCCCGAGGCATCGTTTGCACAGAAACTCAGCCTTGCGAAGCTTGAGAACCTTAGCATGAGGAACCCCTTATTTTCGCGGCCTCCTGACTGCTCTGCTGAGCCATTATTTCTTCTTGCGCATCAAATCTCAAGATCCTTCGATTTAGTAACGAAGGTTCGTCATTTCACATGGCATTGATGAAGATTTACTGAGCTCTATTGTATTTGATAGATATGAAAAGGGACCAGAGAGCTTTATAGCTCGCGAAACCACAGGTCGGCTTCAACACTTGAAGGATTTGACGGTTGAAAGCGATAGCCGCTTTAGCGGTGACCACGACGGGCACCTCAACACTCATTTCTGGCTCCCAAACTTTCTGGACAACCTTCCAGCACCTTGTCCTATTAACAAACTGCGCCTGGAGGTCAGATTTTGGCCACATACAGAGGCAGATGAGGAGCAGGAGTTTTGGAACTCGGTTGACGCCAGGCTCGCGTCACGCCAGCGGTTCCCGAACTTGGAGAGCGTTACCTTTGAAGTTGACACCGAATACCCACACTCTGTCGTCTCAGATTGGGAACTGGAAGCTGTTTTGGAATGCCTTGCAGACGATATACGTCGCAAGCTCTTCCCAAAGCTGCGTAGCGGGGGGCAGTTGGAAAATTGTGATCTCTAGGTATCGAATGGATTACACGCAATAAAGATACGGACTATAAAGTGAAGTGCTTATGAATGTGCGTTCCGGTATGGCCAGCGTTGGTTATTATCACATACCAGTAGCCCTCTTCTTCTTCGTCAGTCAATGTGCCAGATGAGCTACTACCACCTTGAGCAAGGCAGACGTGCCGGGCAAGGATTCAGCCAGACGATACTTGAAATCGGGGATACAGCCCGTTTAGGATGCTTCATTCAGATGGGAACGCCAGCACACTTGAAGAGCGAAAGGACGTGTACTCGGCATCGAACAGGTAGAGCTGGTTCATTTTTCAAACCTCCCTAGGTCTTGCCCCCCGGGCCATCATTCTCACTGTTCCGCCCCCCATACTCTGCGTGCCTTGTCCCGGCTCGTCCAGAGTCTAACCATGTCTCTCGTTTTAATCTTCTGAAAATATTATTTTGGCTGTTTCTGTACTCATGAACGATAGGCGGCAGTCCCATCGGAGAAAGGACTGCCACTCCGTTTTCTAGTCGAAAGAGGGCTGAAGCCTTTATTTGAAGAATTGAGCCCAGCCTTCCTCGAAGTACTTTCTCTCCCGCTCCTTCCTCCTACTTTGGTTGCCCCTCCCAGTCCTGCTTGCCCTCCCCCGGATCCTCTTCTCCCACTCGTCCCTCCTCGGTCTCCGCTGGTTCCAGAAGACCTCTTGCTTGCTCCTCCCTTTACACCCCCACTAAAGCTACTGCTGAATCCACGGCGCTCTCCCAATGTACTCTGCTTCCTAGAACTGTAGGGCCTAGCCGAACCTACTAGGCTGTTCAAGCCTTCGTTCCGCGGAGGATTCGGGTAGCTCGAGGGACTGTAAGCATTGGAAGTACGTTTGGTTGGGGTGATATTGGTCTTTAAAATCGTCACGAGCAGGACATGAACGACCCAAGTCAGCTCCAGAGCACGAGCCCCAAGGAAGAGCACTCACAGTGTAGAGGTAGGCGAGGAGAACCAGCCCCCTTGCTCGTCCAGCGAGTCTCTGGGCGTTTGCGCCAGGCATACTATCCCACTGCGTCCGCTTACAACCCTTTCGGCCTTATATACGAGTTTCAGCGCCCCTTTGTAACCGAGAGATCATGATGGTGATCTGGGGAAACCCAACGCGGGTACGATGACGAGAGGATCACTATCAGCTCCGGAACGTTTGGGCGCTTATCCTGAAACGCGACATCTCTCCGTTCAAGGATTTGCATTTTTGCTCGAGTTGGATTAAGGCGGGCTGATTACTACATTCACATCGACCAAGGAAGAAAAATACAGAACAGGGACGCCAATTGAGTAGCTCGAATTCGACACATTAGACGTGACGCCGAGCTTTTTAACGAGAGGTTCAACGCTTATTCCAAGCATTGCCTAGGAGATACAAATACGGAAGGAAAGAAGACCTGAAAGGGGGATAGATCATCGGGATAGTAGAAAGCAGTTATAAAATATGTGCAGGCGAATGGGACTAAGGTAGAAACAAGGTGACGAAACCTACAGTACCATGCAGAGTCGTGGGAGGGAACGAGGGGGAGATACGGTCAAACAGTCTCTGACCGGGGGGTTGGGGGTACGCGGAAAAGTGCGTTTACTGCTGCTTGCACTCCTGGGGGTTTACCTGTGCGCCACCCTTCTTGGAAACTCGTTTCCGTGGAGGGGCTTCGCCATCAGAGTCCTAGGACAGATGTTAGAAGGCAGGCAAAGTGGGTGAAAGGGACACTCTTACCTCGTCGTCATCAACATCATCTTCATCGTCCTCATCCTCATCCTCGCCAATGCTGAAATCATCCTCGTCTTCCGACATGTCGAACTCGAGCGCTTTGCCAGTAAAGTAATCGATCGCACGGGGAATAACCTAAGATCCCGAGTCAGTGCCGGATAGCAACGAGACCGACGCCGAAAGCTTACCTTCTCCTTCAGGTCCTCGCCAATCTGGTAATCGATCTCGAGCTTCTCCTCGAGTTCCTCAAGCTCTTCTTCCTCAAAGTCTCCGCTCTCCAGCTGCTCTTCTGTCGGAGGCACAGGAGGATAGAAGAAGTTGAAGAACGAGTCGGCAGGCTTGGCCTTGCGAACAAGACGGGTTCGGTTGGTGGCTGAAGACAACCTTAGTACTCGCGACGAAAAGCCTACTCCAACACACTCACTCTTGTTGCGCTGCTTCTTGATCTCAAACTCCTTGGTGAGATCCTTATCCTCCTTCCACTTGATCTCCGAGCCGATGGCCCGATCGTAGATAAAGTCACCCCCATAGCCGACGGTGGCCTGGTAGAGGTATGTCTTTTCGAGGATCTCGTTCTCGAAAAAGTCGTTGGGGGAGAAGAAGAACCGGAGCTTGAACCCAGGCTGGCCCTTGTAGTCCTCGGAAATGTCCGCGCCTTCAATGTACTCCAGCTGGATGTCGGTGAGGTGCTTGAGAGCATCAGCATCGCGATCGGTGATGAGTTCACCGATGGCAATGTGGTTGCGCAACGCAGTCAACCAGAATTCAGGGATACCGTCGGACGAAGGGGTGACATCCGCGGGCAGAGGCTCGTAGTCCTCGAGCTCCTCAGCAGAGACCTTTTCACCAGCCTCGATCTCCTCCTTTGTAGCCTGAGCGGTACCGAGGATGATGGCTTTCCTCCGCTCATATAAAGGCTGGGCCAAACCAAGATACTATCCAAGGAAAGATCAGTTGATATCTAAAACCCAACAAAAAGATCGCGACGCACCTTTTTCTCAAGCTGAAGACACTCGAGCTTGTACTGGTTCACGAGATCATTTTGCTTCTCCTGGACACCCTTGAGTGCCTCGACGTTGGCCTTGACCTCGACCGGCAGGGACTCGATGTATCCCGAGCTCTTGCCCACCAGCTCTGCGAGTCTTCCCTGGACCATACCGAGCATATGAGCTTTTACTGCGTGCAAATCATCCTCGCCGAGGTCGTTTACCTCGCTGAGTTCCTCGTTCTCGTTATCTTCAGAGATATCAGGAACGGTAGGTCTTGAAAGCCCCAGAGAAATTGGAGCCTGGTTCAAGGGAGTGTTTTGAGGGGTGGGCGCGGTGAGATCTTCACCCTTGGGACCGATATTCAGACCTGAAGACATTTTCACGGTTTTTTCGGGTGAATCGCAGGGGAAGATGGTGGTCGTGGGTCAAAATTGGCATCGGCCAGTCCCTGCACCAGGGAAAAATTGGGCGGAGTTTCGGCGGCGTCCGAAATCCGGCTACTTGAGCAGATCCATGTGCCTGTCCCTCGGACGTATATTGGGTCGAACCAGGGTTATTTATATGCCTCGTAGACTGGTAAGACTCCATACAGATTCTATTGACTTACGAGTCCGAGTCTCCCCACTCCAGTTGGGGATCAACCTCGACACCCCTCTCTTTACACAAATGAAACATGGTTTGAACTTCAAGATACAGTGCATCGCATAGTGGTGGATCACTAGACTTGTACACAATGTGGATCTCGAGCTGAAGATGCTGGAGATGGGGGTAACGCTCCTGGTCAGAGAGTTGTTCATCGAAACGGGACCAGAACCGCCATTTGGCTTGCAGTTGTGAATCGCTCAGATAGCGCGCCACGAGACGAAGCGTCTTGAGGCTGTTCAAGCGAGAAGGGAGGGTGTCGAGCTGTTCAGGAACAGAGTCGAAGAAGTCAATGAACGGTATGTCATGGGCTCCGATAGCCATCTCTCGGAGGTGGTGAAGGCCATCCAAATGACAATAGGCAAGGGTTGCTGTAAAGCGGTCAGCACAGTCCAGCAGCGGAGGTTAGAATCAATATCAGGCCTACTTGGTATCGAAACACGAAGAAGCTCCAGATGCTCACAGCCGCTGAGTAGCGATTGTATTGTCGTAGGTGAGGGTCCGAGGGCGCCCTTGGGTGGGTTGCCAATGGAGAGGACTTTGAGCTTGCTCAAATTCGTGTTCGAATCCAATATCATTTGGAACTGCAGAGAACAAAAATCAACAGATAGAGACTCCAGCTGTACCACCGCTGATACAAGACCTCGATTCACATCTGATTCTGCAACGATGTTCACCCCGGGATCGACATCTTGGAAGGAAATGCTCCTGAGGTGCGAGCTTTGCAGTGTGAAGTCCTTGAGTGAGACACATCCAACCTTCGCCCAGACCAAGGAAGTGCATGAAAGAGGAGCCACAAGTGCTTCTTTCAAGGTGGTCATGCGAGCTATGTGGGTCCAAGTCCCTGATTTAAGACTAACCTCGTAACCGACAAGGCGCTGAGTCGCGACCAGTTGCAGTAGCCTAGGTAGCTTCCCGTCATACACCGTCCAGCGTGTAAGGGGCTCGCTGACCTGGACTGTCTGGACGAAGGAGAGCAGCCGTGGCTCTGCTTCAAGCGCTCGCAGAAGAGCAGCTGTAGTTCCAAGGCTGGGATCGATGTAGCTGTGGTTGCGGTGACCCAACCGGTCGCTGAGCACAATGTCCCCAAACAGTCTTTTTTGGCACGGAGAGCGAAAGCCTGAAGAAACTCGAGATGCTCTGGCCAGAGTGTTTCTCTCTTGCGCAACGTGAGGGTCTAGATGCTCGATGATGGGCGCAATGAGTTCCAGCGGAAGGTCTGGGACCCCCATCCTCAGCACCAGGACCTCGATACGACACTGACTGTGCTCGATGCTCAGATCAAATGACATCCCTTCGTAATGCAAAGGGCGACCTACCTTCGATGTGGTGCTACTGGAGTGGTGGTTGTAGAGAGCAAGGAGGCATCCATGTAATTAGCCAATCCTGACAGCTTTCCGATTCGGATACTGTGGTGCCTGCAATCGCGGGACGACAACCACAAAGATGGAAGCAAGATGCAAAGAATAGCTCACAGATTTATACCAGGTCATCTCCGGCGAGCTAGCCCTGGGATTTTGCATCTCAAGAGGAAGTTACATGGGCTCGCACATCGGCCTTTGGGACAGCCAAGTTTTCCTTTCTGTGATCAGAGGAAGGAAACGAAAAACCAACAGTTATGGCAGTACTCAACTTCACCCTGAATCAATAACTGAGTGCACGACGGACGAAACCTTCCTGGTTTGCAAGTCGACGATGTTGCAGCATGAGCAAGGACTTGTAAATAATATTCAAGCAAACGATGTCAAGAAAGAAAAGTCCAGGAAGTTTTGTATTGATCGAGGTCTACGGTATGGAGGGAAAGGTATAGAAAAAAAAACAAGTATCCATCAGACAGACGCTCAACTCGCTGACGAGTCCATCGAGCAGCCCTTGCGAGCATACCCAACGAACAAGCCAAACGTCCTCGAGACCCAATGAAGGGCCATGTTCTCAGTATAACGAGTGAGCGCGTAATGTCATCGAGTGGATATGAAATGAACGGCACAAGTAAATGTGCGAGACTCGGTCAGTTTCTGTAAACAGATCCTGGAAGACGGGTAAGCGACAGGCTTGGAAGGGAACGATGGGGGATAGGTACCTGTTTGAGTATGTTCTAAAGAAACAGGAAGGGACTGGGTGAAAGCAATTTTTATACTCGAGATCAGTTTGTGTTTGTTTGCTTCTGGTCAGTGCGTGCGGCCAGGTCACGTTGATGGGCGGCAATCACAGTGTTCAGAGCCAGATTAAAGTTCCGCTGATGTTTCGTCACACCTGGGGCTTCAAGCTTCAGCGCTTATCGTCTTCTCGACCTCACCGTCCGGTCTGTCTAACGCCCCCATTTTCATTTTGGATGCCGGCAGGAGAAACCAAGGCCTTCTCAAACTTCCAATTAGCTTACTTACGCCGATCTTGGCATGTCACGCTAAATGATACACTAGTCTTCTTTGATTTTCTGCCAACTTGCCACCAGACCCCTCCTAGACTTTCAAGATGTGTCCGGTTTAGATAATGCTCGAAATGCTTAGCTTGGTCCTGGTCTCTCTCTAACTTGATCTAACAGCTCTTAGTTCTCCTGCTGTGTTCCTTCACAGCGGTGTACAGGTGCGTGCCCTTTGATCTTGGCCTTCCAAAAATCTAACCCTTTGGTTACGCTAGCATAGTCTGCCCCAAACTCTGACATCAAACAAGAGATGAAAGAGAAGCCGCAGCGGGTGACCGATAAGCTATCTCATGACAAAACCTTTTGCGAAGGTCTTGCGGGCGACACAAGTCTTCTCCCTTGGCTACCCAAAGGTGGAACTCGTTCACCCGTCTCTGGCAGATACGACAGGGCCTTTTGATGCTCCATTGAATGGAGCATTTGATCTCTCTCCCTGCAGATCCCACCGATGCCCAATGGCTGTACGCCTCGTACCGTGGCCAGGATTCGATCCAATGTTGATCCAAGCTTGAGGTGCGTGTCGAGCTTGTGAGTCTTTCGCTACACTGAGGTCGTGACAACATACCAACAAGAATTGCAACTGGGTGGGTATGCCCTTGCATGGTGTCAGAGAATGGCTCACGCAATGAATTGCTGAAAGCGCGCATCACTCATTCCAGCGGTCTTGGCAGCAGCTTGCGACAACCGTCGTGGGCTCGATTCTCAAGCTGTCGAATCAATATGATGGCTCGAGGTCTACGATGCATTCGCAAAGTGTAATCGAATTTGAGATAATACGGCGATAGGAAGCTACAGGTGACACCTTCCTGCTAATGATCGCATACCAGCAATCGTTGGAACGCCTGGATTACCGGCGACGTCCAACGTTAAACTCGCCTTCTGTGACTTTCTGTAGGTACAAGGCACACGCCCAGCCTTCTTTGCCTTGACTATGTCATTCAGGCTACCCGAAATCCGAGGCGCAGTCTTGATAATCATCCAGGTGGGCCTGTGCGGCTGACCGCGATTTGGAATTTCGTCTGCCGGATGCTTCTAAGCTCTAAAGCATAAAGCTTGGCTCGTCTGGAATCCCCACAACGAGAATCCGGTCTCACAACTGATGATGCAGCGACCCATGAAAGTCCTCGTCTGGTGCGTCCTTGAATCCATCTTGTCGCCGCTGGTCGTACTCACACGAGCCGTAGTGGTGCTGGTATCAGCGGATTGACCTTTGGTCTCGTGGTCGGGCAGAACCCCAACGTCTCTGTTGAGATTTACGAGGCCGCACCCGAGTTCCTCCCCATCGGCGCTGGCATTGGTGTTTGGCTGCGCGTTTGGAACCTCCTTGTCAAGATGGGGCTTGGTGACGTTCTCAAGGCCAAGACGGCGTCAGCCACGACCTCTGACCCTAGTAAGTTGCCTCTGTATCGCCCACTTTCCTCGGCCTTATAGTCTTTAGTCGAAGCCATGATCTTCCGCAAGAGCGACCAGCGTCCTGAGGGTGTCGAATTCCATAGGATGATCAGCAATGGTACGCGTCTATCACTGTGGAATACTCGACTGACGTTGACGTACCTCCCTTTCAGCACCTTTCATCACCTTCCATCGCCACGACTTCCAACAAACGCTGATCGAGCACCTCCCTCCCTCCTGCAAAATCCAGCACTCGAAGCGTCTCGTCACCTACAGCAGACTCACCAACGGCCAAATCCGCGCCTCGTTCGACGACGGTACTCAGGTCGTCTGCGACCTGCTCATCGGAGCTGACGGTATCAAGTCCACTGTGCGCGACACCATGCTGAAGCAGAAGGCGGCCAAAGAGGCAGCAGCTGGCAACCATGAGGCGGCGTACAGGTCGCTAGTGTCCAACCTCCCTGTCTGGGCTGGGACGATGTGCTACCGCGCTCTCATCCCCATGTCCAAGGTGCAGAAAGACCTCGCCAAGGGCAATATGACGCTGGAGGAGTGCCATATCCAGCATATGGGCAAAAACGCGGTCCGTCTTCTTTGCTTTTGACTGTTGAGTTTGGCTGATCGTCGACAGAACCTCATCGTTTACCCCGTCGCCAATGGGACGATGGTGAACCTGGCTGGCTTCGTTTACCACCCTGACAAGGTTCGGACCACCTTCGAAGGACCTTGGGTGTCGAACGTCACCAAGGAGGAGCTCAAGGCCGCGTATGCCGGTTGGGAACCTTGCGTGCAATCGTGGCTCGATGTAGGTGGCTCACTTGATGTCCCTTGCTTTCCTTGCTGACGACGTTGAAGGCCTCTGAGAATCCTTCGCGATGGGCGATCCATACCATTGAAGGCTTGGATTCCTACGTAGCGGATGGTGTTGTGTTGGTGGGCGATGCTGTAAGCGATCCGTTCTTCATGATAACTCGAGGGTCTTACACGGTCCTACAGGCGCATGCCATGGTACCACACCAAGGCTCGGGTGCAGGCCAAGGAATAGAGGTTCGTTGTCTATTTGCCCTACTCCACCCACCCCGCTGAACACCTCCTGCAGGATGGCTACTTCCTCGCCACCCTCCTTTCCGATCCCACAGTCACCATTCGGGACATCCCCAAGGTCCTCCAGGTGTACGACGCCGTGCGGCGCCCATTCGCTCTCGAAGTCTGCCGGCGTTCCCATCTCAATGGATCATACTACACTGGCAACAACCCTGATTTTAAGTATCGTCTCGCTGAATCTTTGCCTGGCACACCGGAGCATGCTGCCTTGCTCAAAGAGCTAGGTCAGGCTGTTCAGACGAATTGGCAGTGGGCGTGGACGACTAGCTTTGACGACAACATGGAGCAAGGGGTGGTAATGCTGAAGAGGCTGATGAGGGACGGAGAGGTCGATAGTGGAGTGGCAGCCATGTTGTAGCGTTCGAAACTGGGCATATTAAAACCCGCTTTCCTGGACCCTTTCTTTCATAACATCGGATGTATAGATGAGAACGATGTTCATTCCTTCAAATTACAGAGTTTTGGATCTACCAACAGTCCACCGCTACGCAGCTTGGGGAAAAGTTTGTAACGGATTTCCGTCGCAAGCATTTCTAAGACGAATTCCAGGTCATCATCTGAGAGATGGAAGACCTCTGGGAAACTAGTGTAGACTTCAATGGCAACGCCCGCCAACTTGGGAAATTGCTGGCGGGAGGCAAGCTTTGCATCGACTGAATTCCAAAAATCCATCACCTGATCAACTTCCGTACGTGCCTGGAAACTGATCTGGAAACGCAGTTTACCGATTGCACAGGGTGCTGGAAGGTGGTCCAAAAGGTTCAGGAGCCAGGGATAAACATTGGCCCTCCTGCCTGAGCCGCTCGAGTATCCATCACAGTCGACGGTCAATGTCTTGAGCCGCTGGAGTTGACCAATACTCTCGGGAGTTACGAAGCGGTCTGGATTCCATCTAACCACTATCGGGAGCCACAGAGGTCAAAATTCCTTCACCGATGTACAGAACGTAAAACCACGTACTTTCAGTGCTGAACCGAAGGGTCTCGAGCGTTGTAGCACAAGACGCAATGATCAGCCCAGCGTCGAAATCAGGAGACGCAGGATGCCCACTCTTCTTCAGTGTGAGGTTCTTCAGGCCCTTCAGGCCAAGCTTCTGAGCGAACGCTAGCTCAAACCTTCCGGTTTCCAGATACAAGGATTGAAGTTGAAACGACGGTGGACTTGGGGGGAGAGGTGCGTCGGCTGCGCTTCCGGGGCCAGGCTCAAGCATGGATTGTATGTGTAGCTCTTTCAAGTCAGAGCTTCGTATTCCGTGCAGGATCTGTGCCGGCAGATGGGCAAGATGGAGTGATACGAGGGTTGGGCACTGAATCAGAGCCTCGAATGACTCTTGAATCTCGGGTGTCCACAGTGTTCCCCATTCAACTTTCACTCTCTTCAGGCCTTGCTGTGCCAGCATTTTAATAGCCTCGGTGAAACTGGGGGCCAAAGCTGGAGGTTCTGCCATCCAGTTCCTCCGACCTCGCACTGTGACCGATTTCGTGTAGGTCAAAAGCACCGGGGATTGGCGATAGAGGTCTGCAAGGGCTCCTAAAGGGATGTCCGCACTTCCAACAGACGGTACATCAAAGGAAAAGCAGATTTTCGAGAATAGGACAGCTTGGCAAGCTGAACGGAAAACCGAAGAGGCTAGGGCCATCTCGCGCAGGCAAGCCGTGTCCTCTTCCAGATGAGATACGATCTCCAACAAAAGTTCGCGTGGTAAGGAAGTAGCCATCCTGTTGATCTCTTATGGTAAGCAATTAGTATGAATTATAATATCTCTACTTCCCCACCTGCAGGAGAATGGCCAGAATATGGAGCAAATGGCAGGTCGTGGTCCTATTCGAAGGTCCGATCAAGTTTCGCTTGGCGTGCCAGGCATGCCCATCACGGAGACGCCCCGCCACACACCTGAACTCCTTCCTTTCACTTCTTGTATCCTGGCCATAGCCCACGGACATTTAGGGAGCATTCGAACTTTGCACCGGCAGTTAGATACAGAATAATTGGTCAATAGGCATCTGCTTGAACTTGTACTGGATCCTTCCACAGCTAACTACGCAACCTCAACTACCTCCTCCTAGAACTATCAGCTTTTGCAGTCCATGTAGCTTTGGGAAAAGTGTCTCCCGAGCAATATCGAGCCCATCTTTGCCCGTATCCATGTCTGAAGACATATGTAAGTAGACCTTTGTCAGCCCTGGAAACCATTCGCGAGAAGCCAGTGTTTGGTCGATGTGATTGACAATGTCGATGTACGGCTGATGGGTAAGATTCGGTAGGACATAGCGTGGAACCCCAAAACGCAACTTGGTAATCGCAGAAGGTAGAGGCAGGGCTTCCAGGAAGCTTGCAAGACAATGGAGACCCGCCACGAAGCCATTCGCATCGCAAATTGGGTCGGAATTATCAATTATCATCTCCCTCAAATATTGCAGACGCCCAATCGTTTTGTTAGTTATCAGTAAGGAGGCTAAATCGAGAGGCAGTGAGCGCTATAGGAATATACCGGATTTGAGCGCACATACCACTGCTGTAGAGCCTGAGGTTCTGTAAGGATGCGGCACAACGGTCGATGAGGCAATCAAGAGAAGGGGAACTATAACCGGGTTCGTCCAAACGAAGGTTTTGTAACCCGCTCAGATTGAGAGCCCGACACAAGGTCGTCTCGTACTTTCCGGGCCCCAGACGAAGGTATTGAAGGGAGTATCTAGGTGGGGTAGTGGAAGGTGGAGAAATCTGGATTGGTGTCGAAGACGCGAACCAAGCAAATCGCGGTGTCTGAGGTGGCATCAAACATGTCATGCAGAGATAGCGCTTTCAAAACTGGGCTTTGTACACCGTGGGCGAGTTGTATTGGCAGATTAATGAGCTGTAGCGACACAGGGGTCGGACATTGGATCAAGGCTTCGAACGCCTCTTGTATTTGAAGATTCCAGCGGCGTCCCCATATGATTTCCACAACTTCGAGAGACTGCTTTGCCAGCATCATGAGAACGGCCGAGTACTCAGGTGGAAAGGGCTGTCCAGACGGAGGATTAAAGCCGGGGAGGTCTTGGATCTTGACCGATTTGGCGTACGTCAATAGCGCTGGTGACTGGCGATATGCCTCTGTCAGCCTGAGTGCTGCTGAGGCTCGAGTGCCATTATGAGATGGGTTGAAAGGGAGAAAAATGTGAGAGAAAAGAATGGGTTGGCTCGCTGAGCAGAAAGAGGGAAGCGGCCAGAGCCATACTGCGCAGAGAATCGTAGTTATCTACCATGTGACTGGCGATTTCTCGCAGGAGCTCAGGGGGCAGGCTGCTAGACATGGCGTATAACGGCTAGGTATCTGTCATTCGCAGTTAGTTGAGGGTATGGGTGCCCCGTTTCTTTGTTTCACACCTCGAAATGAAAGGGTCGGTTATCGGACCCTCCGTGGTGCAGAAAAGAGGGCGACGAGATGGCGACTGCTAGGACGTGATACCAACTCTCGCACGACAGCCCGTCACGGAGAAGCCGATCCCCTAATTTTAGCTCATGTTTCTATCAAGATGTGTTCGCAATTCGCAGTACATAGGTACATATTGCTGCATCTATAGCCGATACATTAGCCAAGGAACTGTTGAGAAGTAGTCGTCGTCAAACCAATGGTTGAACTTGATGACCTTTAAGCCGGAGAACCTGCCGGGACCGGAGAGGATGTTGTCGATTTGAATCCAAACCTGCGCACCCTCGTCAAAGTGACGAGCGTCGCGAGACGGAACGTGATCAAACGTGGTGGTGGAGACAGAGCTGGGGGAGGGCAGCAATTCTAAGAATTTGGATATCACTGCGAGCGGAATCCTTGTTGCCTCGCAACCCACGACGTCAAGTTCCAGGCGGTCCAACTTTGCGAGCTGTGCCATGGGCCTCAAGGACGAGGCAATAAGAGGGTCCAGATCTAAAGCCTTTTGTTAGATAGGAACTCTCATCGATCGGGGACGTATTGAAATCTCTCACCCCTTGTAGAGATTCGAAGCTCTCGAAGGAAAGGAGCACAGCGTTTTACAAGCTGGGATGGATCTCCTCTGGGCTTGGGATAAGCATCGTCGAGGATGAGGCTCTTGACGCCTCGTGCGTCGATGCAACTGGACTCACTAGATAGATAGTCAACCGTCGCCACATCTGTTGATACACTAACGTAGACTGGTTGCGTCCTTTGTTCCTTTGTTGGGAAGGGTGGTCGGAGCAACTGCCGGTCAAAATTGTCGCTCCAGGGTGCCCGGTAAACCAATTGCTCGAAGGATGTGCTTCGTACGAGGCCGCAGAGCTCAACTGGAGTACCGTACATGACAAGCGACTTGAGTGAAGGAGAGCAAATGAGATTGATGATAGCATCTTGGAAGCCAGGATTTGACTTTCCAGCCATCCATAAAAGACGAACTTTTGTACTGTTGAGGTCGAGAGCAGTTGGAGTAGGTCCACCATGCATCCTTCTATAGGTCTGGAATCAGAGAATGAAAAGCCTGGTGAGTGCTGAATGGAGAACCTTTTCACAAACGTCAGCAGACTGGGATTTTGTCGTAATATCTCGATGCCCGAGAGGTGATATGCCGAATCAGGTTGGCCTTGATGTTGCTTGTATACCGCGATATCCGAGAACAAAGCCTCTTTAAATGTTGTTCGAAAGTCTGAGGGAACAAGGGAAAGCATTCTGGAGGGTTTTCACGTCTACCGAGCGGGAGAAGTTGCGAGAAATCTCGCGAATGAGCTCGAGGGGGGCTGGAGACATGTCATGGATCCTGAACTCAAGAATGAGCGGAAGGTCCTCAGATACCTTTTTTAACCAGCGACTTACCACTGGAATGAGAGTTTGAGGTGTGATGAGAGCAGACACCAGCACACAAGTTGGGGGGAAGCCCTGGCTGTGAGACTGCAGAAGACTTGCAAGGAGGATGAGGGAAGGGGTGGGGAAGGCAGGGAAGGTTATAACGAAACGACGACCGTCTATTTATACGTGCAACGGAGCCGAAGATGCATCACTGTGACTCAGAAGGCACGACCCATTGGAAGCTGCTAGGTGAGGCTGTGACAGACGTAAAAGACTCTCAATGAGGAACACGACTTGCCTAAAGCGGATCATGATCAAGGAATTTCCCGTGGCTAATGTTCCGATCGCAAACTCTGCCTTCAACCACCACCATCACAGAGTACCAGACGGCTGATTCTACCTCCTCCTGTGCTTAGACTAACACCATCCTTGTAAATGGGTGTAGGTACACTTCGGAAGTTAAATGCCAACTGGGAGGATGTTCGTCACGCCTCTACATGGTCAGAGTGGGTTCATTTCGCTTTTTGGTATGTAAGCGAGTTGGGCATTCGTAAAATGAGTCCATTCCATTCAAAACGTATTAATCTTGTGAGAAAAGTTCGTTCAACCTATGCCATATGCCGAGTGTTACACTAACGCCTTTCAACGTTCCATTAGACCCCGTACACCTTTCAATCTGAGCGGCCATACCCATAGTCTGGGGGCTTCCATATATTCCCTCCTGGCTCACCAAAGCGCACCAGTATCCTGTCGAGCCCTGTAAAGGCCACGAACCACACGATTACGTGGAGGACAGCAATTCCCCAGGCCGACTGAGGGTTTACCATCTGCGGGAACGCGGCTGGTGGTGCCATGTCCTTTCCAGCAGCGATCGGTCTCAAACCATCCTCATAACGCTTCAAAGCCGCCCCAATCTCCTCTGCGTTGTTTGCTTTCGCTTTCGCCAGCTCTCCTGCTATCATGTATCCTCCAATCATGGCGTTGGCTGTTCCAACGCCCATCGTGGCGTACACCGCGTCTCCCAGGATGGCGCAACGGCTGGTCGTTCCACTTGGGTGTCTCGACCCTACAGACATGGTGCATGTAGAAGTCCTCTGAGCGGTCTATCTCTGGGAGAATGCGTTCGATTTGCCAACCGGCGTCCTTGAAGCGATTTGCGGAGCATGGCCTTCTGTGCAGGGACGCCCTGAGCAAGGATGGCGTCAAGCTCGGGAGTGCGCATCCTCTTTGGCAGGACAATGGATAGGTAAACGCCCAGAGTCGTCTGGTTTCGATGCGGCCTCATGTGGATTGCCAGGCCGCCTTGCGCATGGTACCACTTCCAGTGACTAGTATCGCCCTCGATACGTGGGATGGTGAAGTAGTAGAGGGCCCGTCGACACGAAGACGTTTTTCAGCTTACCTCCAAAGCACCTTCAATCTCTGTGGAACAAGATAATGAGCGTCATTCGCGTTTCATGCTTCCCTTGTCGTTCGCGAAGCTTTTCTTGGCCAAGTCTACGCACATCGCGAACGCTATTCTCAACGATCTGCGCTGCTCCAACATGGTGTGACCTCCTGGTCCAGAATCCTATCAAGCTTGTCACCATTGTTGAGCAAAAACATAACTTTAAAAGAGGACACGATCGGAGGAGAACAACCAGACGCATGTGAGAAGGGCCAGAGATGTTTTGGGGCACATGGTCGACAAAAGCACAGCGAGGAAGAGAGGAAAGATGTATTACTGGAAACTAGTCTAAGTTACAAGATAAGTCTAGGGCTACAACTACAAAGTTCAATAGAGCGACAAAATAATTAGTACTTAGAGAAGGCCTCGGCGAATGCGG
The DNA here is from genome assembly GCA_020736565.1 of Coprinopsis sp. MPI-PUGE-AT-0042. Taxonomy (NCBI): domain Eukaryota; kingdom Fungi; phylum Basidiomycota; class Agaricomycetes; order Agaricales; family Psathyrellaceae; genus Coprinopsis; species Coprinopsis sp. MPI-PUGE-AT-0042. Next base: position 201,295 of record JAHBOF010000036.1, read on the forward strand.
AAGCTCGAGGGCATGCTGGGAGGGACGACAGACACATCAGGTGTTGCTGAGACCTCAATAGAGGTACCAACCGTAGCGGTTGGCTGATCAGAAGAGATGTCTGTGGATGGGGTAGGGAAAGGGTAGATGATAGCTTGAGTATCGGTGCTGGTATCGGCCGCAGCAGCAGAGCTGTACGATGAGACGGCAGCACTCGCCTCGCTGCTGTCGCTGTCGGATTGGAAGAGAAGTCGGTCGATGAGGTGGATGACGCCATTCTCAACGAGAATGTCGGGCTGGACGACTTGGGCGATAGTGTCGTTTCCGACGGAGACGAACAAGCCTGTAGAGTTGGAGGTGAACGAGAACGATTGGCCGCCGGCGCTGGTGATGTCCATGGAATCGTCTGAGCCATCGGAGGTGCTGTTGTCGGCAATCTGGCGAAGGGTGGGGGGAGTACAAGGTCGAGCCGTTGATGTACTGGGTAAAGTTGATCAGGACGAAGTGCAAGCAGAAACGAAATATCAAACTCACGTGGTTCATGAGGATGGCTGGGACGTTTGCTTGGTTGATGCCTTGCAGCGTCTCCATAAGACCAGCCACACTGGAGCTTGGAGCGAACAAGGTGAATCCTTGCAAGGACTGGAAGGCTTCGATGGCGGAGACGTTGGTGCCATTGGAATCAGGAAGCTGCACCTGACCGACAAAGTTGACAAAGTCTGAGCTGGGTGACAGCCGCCAGAGCCTCAGGGACGGGCCCAGGGGGTACCAGGACACTGTTGACCTCGGCGATGAAAGGTTACGCCAATGAGTAGCGTTGCCAACTGTCACGTTCTGGTTATCCGACGTTCTGCGAAACTCAAAGTTAGAACACGGGATGAATGAAAGACACAAAAGCGACGTACAGCTGGTTCAGAATGGTGACGTTGGGTTGGGACTCGAAGCGGGTCCATGCCAAGACTTGAGCCTTCCCGCCCTCCAGTTGTACAAAATCTGAGGCGTTGAGAGCGGTACGAGCGATGGTGGTGTTGGGGAAGGTTGTAGAGAGGAGTTGGTCATCGAGTTGACCTTGTGGATCCCCTTGACCAGGCTGCCCTTGGGGGCTCTCAGGGCTCTCAGGAGCAGGTAGGCCTTGGTCTTGGCGAGAGAAGAGGCGACGACGACTCATCCCTGTAGGGTGTGGGAAGGGGAGCACTAACTAAGCTGGCGCTACTATCCGGTCCAACGCTAGGCGCTGGGAGAGGGCCAGCCGGCGTGACTGGTGAGATGGGTGGACCAGATAGGTCGCCGTGCACAAAGTGGTAAGAGAGGTAGTCGGCGAGAGCAGTCGTATTGCTGGACAACTCTTGCGGCACGGCGGCGACTACAAAAGGTGGTCAGAAAACGCAGCGATGAAGGGATGGGGGTTAAGCAGCACTCACAAGCATCGTTGGTGGGAGCAAAAACGGTCCAGTTTCCGTCGGTTAGCTGGGAGATCCATTGCCGACCATCTGAGGTCCCGTTCGCTTGCCCCAAGGCATTCGAGAGCGCGGTGTAGCCAGAAGCGTTCAGGAAGGTGAGATAATCCTGAAGCTGGAAGGCGTTACCGCCTGTACCTCCGCCGATGGATGGCGTATTGGTGGCACCAGGGCCAGGAGTGCTGGGCTGCAGTGGTTGATCGCTTGGGAGACTTGAGGGTGGAGCATCGGACTGAGCGTTGGTTGCTGCCAAGTATGGCAGCGCCGCGAGGAGGACAGAGAGTGGGAGGGTGATAACTGCATGTCGACGAGTAGTGTCAGTAAAATCGTCCGAGGGGGTCAGTGGGGGAGGATTCGGACCTGCTGTCGAAAACTCACCAGACTTTATAGCTGACATCCAGCAGAGACAAATTAAATTGAAAGACAAGAAATGTTTCAAATCGTCACTTTGGGAGCCACCCTTGCACTGCTAGCTCCAAGAAGATTATCATAGCAGAGCCAAGACGCTAGGTTGCCGATGAACAGTCATGTCTGAATGCAGAGCGCAGCACTCGGAGAGGACCCCCCGAGATCCACCCTATGAGGCCTCTGAAAGTCCTGTGGGTTGGGCTCATCGAGGTTTATGTCATAAGCCCATGCCCACCCGTCTGAGAGGAAGACTGGACTACTCGAAAATATGATTTCAAAGACCCGATTTGCGTCGAGCAAATAGGCCCAAAATTTTGGAAAGTAATATATACCTCCAGATACCGAGGGATCCCTTGGTTTCTGCGAAGTCGGTACATTCCCAAAACAAATTCCAGGACATACCTCAGTTTTGAACATGGCAGAGACCTTGTGGACGGCTTCCGAGGGTCCTGCAGAGTCTCGCATCCAAGAAAAGGAGAGCGATCGAGTTTGGTAAATAATAATAAAATGCTCCATAGAGACAGGGTTTGGATGCGATTGTCCAGACTACGGCCGAAATTCGATGCAGACCCCATGTCTGGCATTACGCCACAACCTAGACCCAAGGTTTGCCCCAGAGCATTGAGCTCATAGTGAGTCAAAATCAGCGAGACGATGAAGGCCCAGCTCCACCCGAGGGTGAATGCATTATCCAGTCGTGTTGGTCGAAAGCAAAAGCCAAACAGTCCGAAAAGAAGAGAATCGATTCAACTAGCTACGTTACATAAGCAACTCAGGAAACCGGATATACGCGGTGTCCTCGCTAGTCGGGAGTACAGAAAACGGTCAGGAGACAGTATGTAAAATCAGCGAAGTAAAGTAACATCAAAAGAAATGAAAAAGAGAAAGTAGAAAGAAAAGAGCAAGCGATAGAAATAGAGATAGAGATGAGGTTCTGAATATTATACATAAGAAATGTCAAAAGAGCAGTCATCCGAGTCTGATGGTTTTATGTGTGGTGATTTGGCGCCCGTCGGTTTGTTTACTTCTGCTTGATCCACAGGCTAATGGCCTTAATCTGCCACCTCGCATCAGAGCCGTGACGCGCTTTTCTTCTGCTCACCGACTACGACCACAGGATTACAATGGCCCGACGAGCTGCACCACTGGCTGAGCCTTCATATCTTCCCCCACCCTCCGCAGGGTGGTAGACGGCTGGGCGACTCTGAGGAATCTGCATTCTCAAGGTTAGTTTCTAGAACCCTCAGGTCAACGTGACGCTCATAAAAGTGTGCAGGTTCATGCGTACAGAAATCTTTGCTCCTGAAAAGATTCCAGGAAATATCAGCATGATCACAGCCTTTTGCTTTGTTTGCTGGGAGGTATTGATGCTGTGAGGACATGGGGCGAACTCCATGGTTCCCAGTATAAGCTTGTTGTTTTCCTAAAATACCTATAGGTGCGTCATGTCTCCAAGCGTCAATCTGAAACCCCTAACAGGAAACCATGACAGACTGTACTACTCTATAATCTCCATATTGAATGTATTTCGCTTGCAAAACTCCAGACCACCTTGCAGGAATTCCCTGGCTCTTGCGCCTTGGACTGGCCAGTCCCGTGGTCCTATGCTACCTACCACTGAGGTTGGTTGAGACACTCGGAAAGCGTTTCTGTCTTTGTGATAACGCACGAATTTTGTCGTCGTACGGCAAGAATATACGGTCCATGACGCAACGGTAGGCCCTAGTGTCGAAAATAGGAATGCATGTTGTGTTGGTCTTCGCAAGTTATGTGACAGGACGACCATCCTCGTTGGCCATATTCCTGTTGGCCACGTCCTCTTCAGTTCATGCTGCTCGCAGATGCCTGCTGTTTTATTGGTATGCTTTGCCACTATGAGCCGGTATTTCAGTGGCGCTTACAAATTCCTAGGTTCGTTTGTCCAACGTGAAGTCCCACTCCGAGTGCGCCCTGCGTGACTGCACCTCACTTGCAAACAACATTCGGTGAGACCACATTCCGCGACCAAGGTCTAAGGCGTCTATTAAGGGTATGTATCTCTGGCCTCTTGCGTCATCCTCGCATTAGTACCGAGCGATGGCTACTAAGCTTTATCCGTTTTCCCTCGCCAACCTTCCCATCTTTGGTCACCCGGGGGCTCACGTCTAGACCTTCTCTCTGAGAGCACTAATGGTCCTCCTAGAACCTCGGAGAAGCCACCATCCAATTCCATAGCTAACTCAATCCGAGGATGGTTACATCACGGCTACCTCTAATCTCGACAATCAGAAACACTCGGTGCCGCATTGCATTCATTTCCCCACAATCACAACAGGTAATTATATCCTGCAGTGAGAACCTCGGGGTTCAATGAACAAAGGTCTGGACTCTGCACCCCTTTCCTGCATCTGACATCCACTTGCCCTCATTCGTGCAGTGGAACCCCGTAGTTCCTCAGGAGTTTCGGCGGGCTCCAGCGGCAAAGCCCGATTTCACGCTGACGTCGTCCCTCATCCTTTGTTGGCTGCCTTCCCTCTTCGGTGATTTCCTATAGCAGGTTTCCGATTGAGGTGGGGCGCTATTCCGACATGACGGTGCTTCTCTGTCTGAACCACGAGTCTGGTGTTTCTGCCAAGTGGGAGCAGGCGGATAATCCGCCCAATTTTTGGGACCGGTTCTTGCCTTCTTCCGAAATTCGCCTCTACCCATCTTCTCAAGTGTTCAGGCTATGCAGTCAGCAGACTGCAACACGTTCACAGCACGCCCTCAGCTGTTCCTCAGAGGCGCACCCTCGGTGATTCCAGTTTTGCCATGCCGTAAGTAACCGAAACTATTGAATTGGGTGTTCGCGTCCTTTACCCCACACGTATTCACTCTATGCACTCGCTATTAATCTAAATGATTTTCAGGGCCACACTTTCTATTCAAGATTTGCTAGGCAGCTTCTTTCGACAACCAATTCATTCCAGTAACGATCAACTCGCCCAGAGGCTCGCTTTGGACGAATTTGCTCAGGCCTGTAAAGCTCTCCCACCAAGATCGCTTCCAGAAATTCAATGGCTTTTGATCGGGACATTCTGCCTCAGAGATTGCCTCTAATGGTGTTCCAACACTCGCGCGTAACCCTCCGAAGCCAAGGAGAGCATGCTTGCACCAGTCACCGCCCTCCTAAATCCATTCCCGTTTCCAGCATTCGCGGCTGCTGCGCCCGGCTCGGTTCTCAGGTCGACCGTGCTGTCCTTTAGAGGAAAGCGAACCAGTTGATTGGTTCCTGATACTCAGCGTCAAGTGCGTATCTCATCTCGGTCCACTTGACAGAGGACTAATGGCGCAAAAGAGTGATATGATAAGGACAGCATGTTGGCCTCGTGTTCCTGGACTGGTAACGATAGGACGGTGCATACTCGGTAACTCAACCCCTCACAAATCACCAGTGATATGTATCGGGATGTAGTATTCACACTAGAGTCAACGGAACAGGGAAATGTATTCGATCGATTGAATGTCTTGACCAACTGGAGTCTCGGGTCAAGCGTTTACCTTGGAGCGGTGCAAAGGGAGGAGATCATGCACGAAACGTTGTCGGGAACCGAGATCTGTTAGGCACGCGACCTTAGGGAGACTGGTACTCCCCGCTTGACCAAACGACGTTGTCGTGGGTTGTTACGGTTCAAAGCGAGAAGAAGCAGCCAACAAGCAGGATGTTCATGCCACGACTTGATCGCGTGTAAACTATCGCTACCCTTGGAAACGTCTGGCATTGCCCTCTACATGCTTCCAAAGATGGTCCTTGGTCAAAAGGGATTTCGCTCACAGTCGAGATGATCAGTTGACCATGATCTCTTGACCCTTGGTGAGCTTCTCATGTCTTGCGCTGCGTCCACCATCCAATAATGGACAGAGCCCAGGTCGATAATGTCAGGTGGGCCTGCAAGGACTGCTTCTTGTGATGGAAACGTTTACGGTTCAAGTTACAACAAAAGGGACGTTTTCCAAGTTGAGCCCTCCCGATTTACCTTCCGTTGGGAGGACCGCCTAGGGGCCGCTCGAAAGAAGACTCATACCGTTCCACAGAAGCAACATACGGCTTCTCGAGTATCACTCGAGTCAAATGTGCCTTAGTATGCCAGCCCACCCATTTTTGCTCCATGTGGATTTGTGGGGCACAAACAGTCGCACTTCGGGGATTCTCTAGGTCGATATGGAATCTGCGGAGAGGCCGCTGACATCCGTACTTTACGCATATGTACTGGCTAGAGAGAGTGGGAGAACCCGTCATAGCTTGCCCTTTATCAAGTGGCGTATACTAGCAGGGTCAAGGACCGACTGTGGGTATGGCAGGACCTGCTGCTGGATGTGCTGTGCCCCGCCGTCGACGACCAGTACTTGGCCGGTAATGTACGAGGCAGCAGGACTGAATAAAAATACGGTTAGATGTTCGCGATGTCTTTGATATCCCCCATACGCCCAACGGGATAGCTCAGCACGTAGCGTTCGTCAGTGCTTTGGAAGTGACAAGCGATCCATTCCCTCCGTTCCAGAGATAGGTCCTGGTGCGATGGACGTTGGACCGAACGCCATGAGGTCCTTCCTCGACAGCAAGAACCGCGGAGAGAGCGTCGACACCAGCTTTTGCGGCGGAAACATGAACTTGGTATGGAGTGCCTGTTGCCGTAAGAAGCGTGATTCGCATTCCTTGGTCAAGTGATCACTTACCCGTGTAGGTGAAGCGTTGCGCTGACGTGAATGTACGACCCTTTAGAAGCACGAACATGTTCGATGGTAGCTTTGATGGTGTTGTAAGTGCCAATCTAAAGTTCGAATGACGTTGAGTTGGCAGGATGACGACTTGGGAGACTGCCTACAGTGTCAATCTCCATTACAGTCTTGAAAGCATTTTCAGAGTGCCAGAATGGGTGCAAGGAAGTTACCAGCGGCGCCTATAACAGGAAGCCAGGAACCTTGTGAACCCGGACTTCCTGGGATTTATGAACATACCGCAAATGACAAAGTCGATTCGACCGAATTTCTCGATAGTTTTGGCCACAGCTTCTTTCAGAGAAGCAGGCTGCCGAACGTCGCCCTGAACGGGGAGACATTCACGGCCAGTCCTGCCCGACAGTTCGTTCGCGGTTTTCCTGAAGCCGTTCAAGCCTAATGAATGTCTTCAATGGTCATATTACCGGGAGACAATCAACGACACGTACTTGCGCCCGACAATAGTTGCATTTGCACCATGTCGCATCTACATCACCAGTTCTAAGGCTCTGAGTGCGTTGGTTCGGCTTCAGGACATACCATGGCCTCAGTCATTCCCTTGCAAATACCAGAGCCTCCTCCAGTGCAGAACAGAACCTTTCCATTGAAGAGGTCCTTCTGGAAGACAGTGGTTGATTCAGAAACAGGTTGAACATACGCTTTTGGTGCCATCTCGACGCTGCTGGTGGTACGGGACTGGAAATGTTCACCTCAGGCGTTGCTCAGGCGCCCCGGTGATATTATTAGCACTGGCCCGGGACCTCGGTTCAAGATGTACCGGACGTGATGAGAGCTCGAGGGTTCGATCCCTAGCAATGCGTCATGGTTTCTCCAAGTTGAAATGCGATATATAGTGCTGTAGGTAAGATAACAGATTCAACGTGTTTTGAATTGATTTGAATATTCAAATAGTTTTCAGAAAGCTAAAAACACGCAAACTCACCACGCTCAGCGTCACTTCCGGCCGTCCCAACACCGGCCCCAGGTCTTCATCTCCAATGCCACGCGAAGAGGGACCGGATGGTAGAGCAAGTCGCCAGCATCAACGAAGCAGAGTGTATCTAGGATAGTTACAATAAAGTGCGGTTATCATTAGATTCCATGTCAAGAATCCGCCTCCAAAACTTTGCCACTTGGCCAGCGTCGAAGGCATTTGGATGCACCACTGAGCGTTGGAGAACTCTTCTAGAGGTTGATTGGGGCGCTTAACTCTCCGTTTGAGCCGCTCAGAAGTGAGTATGATACGATACCATCACAAGGCTCCTTCAGACGATCGTGGTCGATGGTTTGGAACCAGCAGAGGAAGTAAGCGGTTGATTTCCCTAGGACTTATCTCCCTCACATATGCAACGCTCATCGACAAGCGGAAAGAATAAATCGAGGGTGAGCATCCCATAAGCAAGGTCCACCAAGAGAGTGATCACTACAAGCGCCCACTGGGGCGACCCACCAGCATTGATGGGCTCGCACTCCACATCAAAGCTTCTCTAAACGCTCGTCAATGACCTTGGAACGAGAAAACGGATGAGTGAATTAATTCCTCGAAAGGAAAGTGGATTGAACAGACGTAAACTAGATAAAGTACAGTAAAGAAGCTGCGGTACGACGACGACATGCACATAATGAAGGAAACCGCGAATAACAATAAGCGCCCATGGGTTCATATGAAGAAAACGAAGTGAGGCTAGAACAGACGAAAAACGGAACAGGTGCGAGAAATAGGATCGGAAATCATAGAACGCCGCGCGAAGCCCCAAATGCTGCCTATCATTGGTCCTTGAGTCCAGAAATGCCCATTATATCAAATTCGTTACGACCATTGTAAAAGTCTCTTGGCCAAGGGTACACCTGCTGACTCCCAAGCTGTCCAACCACCCGATGGCGACTGACTAGAGTAGCCAGGGATCGTGTGCACGGGGGGTAGTTCGCGGGCCATGTTCGCGCAGGGTAGCCTAGCGGTTCGTTCATGCCCAGAACGGACGTCCCTCGGGGATCATAGCCACGATTCGAGGTGAGGTTCGTCGAATTCTGCTGAGGATATTGGGCGGTCGAGGAATTCGATGTTTTGTAGCCCTGCATACCATTTTGGTTTCGAGTGGCCGTGGTAGGGAGTTGCCAGAGACGAGAAGAGGTTGTGTGGGCTATCGAGCTGTCGTTGCTCGAAGTTGGCGAGTTGCTCCAATTTTCAGAAGCGCCTATGCTGACGGGCTTCAAGTCCAACCTTGTAGCCAGGAGCATTCCGGTCTTGCTGGAGACCTTCAGACCACATCGGTGCGGCAGCACGATTGCGGTCGCCCGTTCCAATTCCCATGGGAGTTGAAATCGGGCCCTGCTGGGGGTGGCATTGTCCGTAGAGACCGGTAGCCGTCTGCGACGAAGGCGTCATCCGTGGTGGAAGGCAGGGAACCCAGGTTCTGTGATAGGCGTTCTTGAGGCGAACCCAAAGGCATCCGAGGTTCATTACCCGCTGCCCTGACGGAATGGCATCTGGTTGGGGTACCGGCGGTAGCGTGGTGCGCTGCCCGTACTTCATGGCGTTGGAGTCTCGGAGGAGGGAGCCTTCTTGCGAAGGTCGAGAGTACGAGTAGTCACTGCCGACATCGAAGTGCTCGTCGCCCTCAGGCGACTCGAATCCGCCAGGGACACAGGTTCATCCTCCAAGATCCCCCATCAATCGCCATCCGAACCTTTTGCACCAGCGTTGGGTCGAGGACGACGGCGAGAATTATTCGGTCGTCGCCGGTAAACGTAGTCTGGGTATTTGAGTTGAAAGAGTCCTTGAGAAGTTTTGCTTGCTCTTGATAGAATTGTTTCTCAGCTAACTTGCTTGTCAATGCGTGTGGTTTGCGGAATATGACGCGTTGACTTACAGCGGGCATCGAGCTCCATTCCTTGCTGAGCAGCTTGCTAACTTCTCCTGTTCGCAATGACTGGTTTTCAGCCGAGACCTGAGGCCGCCGTCGGCGAGCAAAGATCATGAAGGCGTTCATTGGTCGTTTCGGGGTTCCATCAGCGTTTAGCGTCTGGACGTCAGCGAGTGATCCTCCCCGCCTCGAAGCTCGTTAAACTCGCTGTCGCAACAAATAACTTTTAAACTCACTGTCAATATCATCATGCTTGACCCATCATATTCCCCCTTGTCCATCGTCTGAGCTCGAGATTGAGGCCCGCCTCGTTCTTAGACGGCGTTCGCTGTTTGCTTGACCATAGATAGACGAAGAGAAGTCGTGATGGCGGCCGAGAGACATGAGGGTGTTTGCCTGAGATGCAAGGGTCCAATAGACGGATGTGACGGGTAATGTGGTTCACTATTTATGGTGGAACGCTCCAAGGTGATCGAAGGTCGCGGACAGGTCTCAGATGGAGGGTCAGAGGAAAGCAGCGCGAAAAAGTAGGGTATGCCGTATCGAAGTCTATGTATGGCTTTCGCTTTCCAAAACCCGACGTTCCTTGTCCCTCCTAATATCTGACTTCGTGATCAGACGTCAGGAGAAGATCCTGTTTCGGGAACCAGTCCAGTTTGTTTGATCGTCAACCAAATCTGGCTTGAGGAGTTCGTAACGCCCCGGTTTGATGAACCCCTCGAAGCCTGGATCGAAGACAGAAGATGGTATACCCCTAACCGCCAGTTTCCTCAGAATCCTATGGCCAACGAGTGGCTGATTGAGGTCAGACACGCTGGCTTTCCTGCATTGGAGGTGCTTCTCCCCGAGAACATACCCTTTCAGATGCGATATGGCCTGGGTGCGAGCCCACCAGCCAGACGATTTCCCAGCGGATAATGCCGTTCATTACCCGTTCATGTCGAAAAAACATCCTGCACAACGGAAAAGACCCTAGCTATCCTCACGCCGTCGTTAGGTAGCTATGGCGCGATTGAGGCGGGATGCCGTGTGTACGCTAGCTCAGACCCTCACTGATGGGTCTCGCGCCCTCCCTGCAATCCCACGAAGTCAAAGGAAGGTCACAACACGGTCAAATACGGTCACTCAAATGGAGAGATCTCATTAGACTGGTCAGATCTTAGGTCGTTACCAGGAACCCAGATCTATCTCCCCCGAATGACCCTTATCATTTCGCATCGTTTGCGCAACCCCAACCTTGCTTCGATCCGACATGTGGAGAGTGTGCCCAGATAGAAAGTTGTCGGGAAAGAAGCGCCCAGAGGAATTTTGTTGTGAGGTCCTGGAGAGGACTGGCTTGAAAGGCAACTCAGCGTAAGGATCGTCTGAAGCCAGCTTCACCTCTGCAACAGTATGGATTTTCATTTTGTGCTGCTGTCAACTTAAAGGGACCGCTGTGGGCGCTGATGTGGGGACTCCGGAAAAGGCGGGTACATCCTTTCCCTAAGCCAAGGGTGATGAAAGAACACGTCAACCTCCAAGTTCTTGCCCTGTTATAAACATAGCGCAAAATCGTAATGGGTGTCGGTTTGCAAGATAAATCGCCTGACTACCCCTTGATATATTCCTCGGGCTGCAGCCGGCGCTCTTGGACACTGGCTGAAGGAAACGACTGAAGAAACAGATATCTAGCCAGCGAGCTAAAAGAAGAGCGTCTATCCAATTTCCTGTCTAGCGATGACGTGTGGCGTTGTACCTTGCCGATACATCTTAGCGATCGCTGTGAATTATGATGGTGAAAGAGTATCTTTCTCGAAACTCCAGACTTTGGGGAGCTTCCAAGGTTAGATGAACGACCCACAAACACCTTTGACCGAACTGACTAGCAAATGTCCTGAAGCAGCCTCGAGGTGTCATTTTCACCAGCTTCTCGGTCGGAAATCTCACCAAGTCCGACAAGATAATCCCGGTCTGCCAGAGTACCAGTCCTCAGTATCTTCCTGCCTGACTCGTCTGAGAGAGTTGGTGTTTGTTACCTCCCGTGCAGCAAAGACAGCCAGACCTTTGAAGTTGCTAAATTAGGCGCGAATAGGGCAGATGTCATTTGCTTCCGTGCCTCCTTGGTAACGGCTAGCCCCTGTCTGTCTAATGTCAAGAAAAATCTCAGCCCAAGTTTTAATGGTGGCTTGACGCTACCAGGCGACCTCCAGTTCGCTCTTGCTACTCAAAAGATACTTGAGTTCTACCCGTAGCATCTATAGTATTTGCAAGACATGTACACAGAAGTATATACCAAGCCGCGAGCGCTGCGCCAGCCCAATGTCAGAGTCTCTGCATGACGCAAAACAGGGAAATTGCCGATCCTCGCGGAGGTTCAAAACATCCATGAACCGGAAAACCATCACGCTGCGCTGATCAGGCGATAAGGGATCTCTAAATCAGCCTCCTACGTACAAACTCCTGCGACCCAGAGAGAAGTCAGGCTAAACTCGAAATGAAAGATACACTCACAGACGCGAGTGAGTTGGACAATGTGATCTACCGATCTCGGAGCCGATGTGCTCTAATTGACCACATTTGCAGATTTTCCTCGTACTGCAGATCTACGCGTCTATCACCTCGGTTTGAAGCCTGGAGAGGTGGCAAACAGAATAGTAAATGACTTCTCCTCTTGTGGAGACATAATACCCATGACTCTTTCTCAGATTACCGTGGGGTCGCCCTCCAGGGCTAACGGAATTGCAACGTTGCTGGACAAAGAGCCCAAGCCCTTTGTGCTGACCTCTGAGCGTGGATTCCTGACCATCACGGGTCGTTTCAGGAATGTCCCCATTTCCATTATCAGCATTGGAATGGGAAGCCCAAACATGGACTTCTTCGTTCGCGAAGTCAGGGAATGCGTTAGTGGAGATATGGCGATCATTAGGTTTGAGGCTCCTACCGTGTGATGCAAGCACAGCGCTCATGCTACGCTTGCTATCCAGGCTGGGATCATGCGGAGGCCTCGTTGACATCCCAGTCGGGTCCGTGGTTATTCCTAGGGCCAGTGTAGCCGTGAACCGAAAACATCGATTTCGACTTTCTCCATCCTGACGAATGTCGAGAGAAGGCATACCTCATCAGCAAGCCTGTACGTCCCGATTCATAACACATCACTCATTCATATGATATCCTTCACTGACATTTCGGCTCCCGTAGGTCCCCGCTGACCCTGAACTTCATGAGGCGGTCAGTAGCGCTTCTGTTCGCCTGTCGAAGAGAATCTCATATTGTTTGGCTCAAAATCAATCCTTGGCAACAGGTACACAAGGCGGTCGAGGCCGTCAAACCACCAGCTTCCAAGGGTGTTATTCTCACAGGCACAGTGAATGCCTCTGCTGACAGGTACCTACCTGTCCATCGCCCTGTCGGTCATTGACTAAACGCGCTAATCTGCAATAGTTTTTACTCGTCGCAAGGGCGCCAAACGTCCTTTCCTGATCACAACGAAGGTTTAATCGCAGAACTAACCAAGTCAACAGAAGCAGCGACTCTTGAGGTGCGGATGCCCGCCCCAATCACGTCTTTCTCCTTCTTACGCATCAGATGGCGGGTAGATGGAAACCTTCCACCTGTTTCACCTTGCTCGGTGCTGGGGTGCTCATCCGAATCGGGCTAGCGCCTCAGAACAGGCGCCCCTGACAACCAACGCCCGTCGCGCCTGTCATTGGCCAACCAACCGCAAGCGCGCAGGTCAGGCCAGCTTCAGAAAATTGTGGCTGGAAGAGACACCGTGATTAGGGCTGCTGCTGCTCAGATGGTATTCGCGGCCCGGGTATCCAAGGAATTCATCAGCCCTCAAGAAGTCTCTGATGCCGAACGCTGGACGGGCGAGGTTAGCATCTGGCTCTGAGCTAGATCCTAAAAATCTAACATTTTGCCTCTCACACAGGGTGTTTTGACGGCATTAGCTCACTTTGTGATTCCACAAGAGGTAAATACTTTAGCTCATTTCGATGCATTTCACTCGGGCCCCCGATCTTGCTAAACAAAACGGCATACTGACGCTATCCTCAGCGGCTTCACCCTGATCCAGGCAGCGTTTGGGAGTTTGCGTCGGGTGGCCCAGAAACACCTCTCTGACCGTCGAAACCGCCTCTCGGGCTGAAGTACATCTGAGTATGCTTGATGGTACCTAATCAGCTTGTACATCCGAACCACATTGTAGCGGGCTCAAATAAGCGTTTCCGGCAATCAATTTTTGTGGGCCGTCCAAACTACATGCTCTAGGTCTCCTTCAGCCTCCAAGCTTGAAGCCTGAGCTTCACTAATCAAGGCGCAATCATGAATCCGCATGAAGGCAATGGGGGCTGGGTTCATCGATTCTTGCGCGGCGACAATTGTCGAAAGTATGTTCTGGGATGGGGCACCATGCGCTCTGCTTGGGAAATCAAGAGGTGCACCCTGCAACCCTCCACTCGCCTGCTGGCGAGACTTCCGAAGAGGACGAATCTTCCTACCCATCGTTTGAGGTGGTGTCGCCAACTGGGACGGCTTAACCCCTACCTCTCCCAGTTCGTCATGTAGCAATGGCCCCCTCGTGACCATCCTTTCATCGCCATTCGTAATGCTGAAAGGAAGTGATACGCCCCCCATCCCTTCGCCTGAATCTCCACCTCCGTCCTTGTCGCCCCTCCTTGCCCGCACGATCCTTAATAAAACGCGGAATTCCAGATCATCACAACCCCAAAGTGATAGTGATTCCAATCGAGGGCAACCTTGACGCCACGCCTCATCCGCGCGTTATGGTGCTGCTGGAGCGCAACTGAGCTCGCCGTCTTCTCTTCCAAAACGCGGAGGAGGAAAGCAAACACCGAGACACGAGTCGACGGTCAGGGAGGTGAGAACGGGCATGTAACCGAAGACAGCCTCTGCCCGCAGGTGGTCCTTGGCGAACGTGTACTGGGACAGCGTCAGGTGAGTCAGGTGGAAGAGCCGTGGATCGCGAAATATGGATTCCAAGCGAGGGTAATGCCGGCCATGGGGCTGGGATCTCAGTGTCGCTTGCTGATTTGGGGGGTGTGATATTAATTAACTCGAATTTTTCGAGGGTGGGGAAAGAAAACTTTCTGAGCGTGGCTGTGGAGGTGTCGTCTTCTGGACATTGGAAGATACATTCGCGGAGGGATGGAAAGGGAATTGCGGTAAACCCTGCTCTCGACGCGGCGGAGAAAGCGTGGTAGTAGGGATCTCTGAACTTTCTCTGGCTAGCAATTGCCATGGATAAATCCAGCTTCTCTACCGCTGGACAGTCGAGGAAGCCCATGAGCCAATGGGCCTCCCCGGCTGTCGGGGAATCCCAGCCAATAGACTTCAGATGTTGGAGCTTAACGGGCAGCATGCGCGTTACGGGAAGGTCAGAAGCGGCGCCCAAACGGTCGTCATCGGGCGAAATCACATCGAATACTGGTATTGTGTTCTGGAGCGTCAGCTCTTCCAGCTTGCTCGTCTCAGAGAGCATGCGCAAGAATGCGGAAAGCTTGAGATAGTACTTGCCACCCACGAGGGCGGTTGGGAATGCTTCTTCGTGGTGGAAAGTAGAGTTCCAAGGTGTGTGATGTTGGACAGGAACTGCTTTCCACTGAGCGATTCAACCGGCACTCCTGCACTCGCAGATTGCCTGAGACGGGGCAAACACGCTGCCTGTAGTGTGGCATCCGGCTCTCCGAAGAAGTAGAGCCTGACGTCTGGCGAAAAGGATGGATTTTCTTTGGTCACCCGCAAGGAGAGGTTATTCCAGAGCCAGAAGTTTACCGGATCGTAGAGTATTGACAATCGGGACCATGGCATCGGGGGCCCCGACACCCACAACGAGCTGAGTAATGCGATTGAAGTGTGGTCGAATAGCACTAACGCAAGCGCGTAACTTTGGGGTGAGGAGATTGACACTGGAGGGTTGTTGAGGGTACCAAAAACGAATGTCCAAGGGAAGGGAGCCTGAGCGTTGCACGTAAGCTTCCATACGGTGGTGGTCCTTCGAGCTGGAGAAGTGCAGATTTGTCCACACTCCTGGCTCCGAGTATGCAGCCTTTTGCCACCCGCCTACAGACAGAGACAGTGCCACCGGTGCAACGAGGCTCTGGGTGCGTTCGGAACAAGTATTTTCATAGGCCTCGAGCTGTGCGACCAGAAACGAATACTCTGGATAGCAGCTCGTTTGGAAGCCAGTTGATGGGAAGTTGTAGCGCGTCTATCTCTTGGATTCGATGCTCCAAATCTGTGCGCTCGGCCACAACTGGCGCCCGGAGACGCTGTAGTTGAGCAATCAGAGCATTATAGTCCTCCTCCTGTTTGAGCAACACCCCGAGCTTTGCCTCCAATAGAAGCTTCTCTTGCTTGAGACTCGTCACTGCAGGTCTTTCCATGGATGCCCACTGAGTCAAACAAACCCTTTGGTGGCAGGTGGTGGTGGTCGTCAGAAGACAAACAGGTTATGACATGACGCGTCCCTCATTATTAGTCACATGGGCGTGTCAGCGGCATGGGAGGCGGGATGATGGCGGGATTAATTGCTACCAGACGACGCGCCAGCGAGCGCTCAGGGCGCCAGGAACAAAGGCAGCGGCCCAAGTGCTTGGCGGACGTGTTTCAAAGGAGGGATGCATACAATTCTATGGAAGCCCTTGCCTATATCGGGTTCCTGTCCAGCTTTAGTAGCGCTCGCTGCCCGGGAGATTGTCATACGCGTTTGACGCGGTCGGGTACTGTGCTTCAGCCTGCCACCCTCGGGATTTCGTTCTCTTCATTAGGCGGCAGGGATCTGAGACCTCTTTCATATGCGCTTAAAAGCTACGGGCTCTGCGTTTTCACTTCTTCCATCAACGCTTCGTTTATCCGAATGGCGATTCATGTGTTATGGACAGCTGAACTTGCTGCTTCTTTAAGTTCTTTAAAGGGGCCATCGCATCTTTGGAGCGCATCGCCGATCAAGCATATAGCACTTATTATCAACGAGGCCCCCTTTTCAAGTTCCTCTCTCTGATTACCGGTCTCCACCGACGTATCGCCTAAACTCTCATGTGAGCTGCCCAAACGAACCGTACGCTCAAATCCCTGAATGGGTGGATCCTGGGCAATGTTCTAGGAGCGCTTCTATCATGAACTCTGATGAAGTCCAAACAGGTACCGTCCTTTGGCGAGACAGGCACTTCTCATGATCTGCCAATGGTAACCTCAAGGAGGTGGAAAATGGGACGGTGGCGGGACGCCCAACTCATCTCACGCAAATTTCCAGACGTCTTTTAACCTCCTGCAACGTCTAACACCCGTGGGTACTTGTCAGTATCTTAGTACTGATTCGTCGAGACCACCCGTTTTTGCCGATTTTTCCGCCTTCTTAAATTCTTTGGCAGGTCAGTATACACCGACGCTCTGAAGGACGATGGGTCACTGATCTTTGGGCCTCAGATAGGATGGATGCCATATTTCTATTCTGCAGCTTCTGCACATGTTAAACCCTTTCCAATCCTGAAAATTTGGAAGGCAAGCTAGAGCGGAAGCCTAAATATACACTGATGCGCCAAAGCCTCACTGGCGATTTCATCAACTCGCGAAGCCCAGAAGCAGACATTGAAACATTGGGATGCTAGTGTCCAGTTACGCGAAGCAGTTTCTCCCTCGATGGGCGGTTTCCGCCCTTACGACGCACCTTTCTCACAATCTCCAAGACAATAGCAGCCAAATGTCATGAATGCTCAAGCCACCATTTGCTCACATACATAGATCTCGAGTCAGCTGTGGGTCTCAAGCAATCCCGTAATGATGGCAAGGCTCGGGGAAGGCCTTGAGATGATCCTAATCGTTTCTTTCAAGTTTCTTTCCCGCACTAAAACGTTGTTCAAGATTCCCACCAACTAAAGACCAGGGAAAGGCAAATCCTCGCAAACTAAGTATGTGCGGTAGAAAGCTTGTCGCGCAGGGTGTGTTTGCGTAGCCACCCCTGAGGCTAGATAATGGTGTGTTTCGCTGCAGGTAAAATCTAGAGTTGGATTTCCTGATCAATGACTCGCATTCTCCACCACACAAGTCTGCCCTATTTTTTCCAACGGTGTAGAAAATGTGAACTCAAAATTCTTTGACCATTGCAGTAAGGTTCAGTTTCGGTCTCGCCGGTCCCGTGGCCACTTTCGCCGGCTATCGCTGCCATGCGCAGGACATGCGATCGAAGTCAATGATTCTCTCTAAATGCAGTACTTAGTAGATCTTGGCAAAGGTATAACACAAAGAAGGACTGGGACAAGGGTCTGAGAGTCGCGACACCATCTGTCCGGATGCAATCATGTGGCTGACAGTTGGAGGGTGTTCGTTGGGACAAGCATCGAATCCTCTGGGTGTAAAGGCTGGTACGGTTTCATAGATCGTTATGATGCATTTTCTCACATGTTTCGAAGTGTCTGTAAGTGCACCCGGGTGGGCCTCATGTCCTGTCGACCAAGTCCATCTCTGTCCATCTCTTGATTAACTCTCGAATCTGTGGAAGAACCAGTTCGCAGACCCGTAACAATCCAAGTGAGGCTGAGAATCGGGGGGCCACAATGTCAGAGTTTACGTCCAAGTAGCCGAGATACGAGCGGCCAGGATCACTGGAAACTGGATGAGGAACGTCAACGGGAAGACCTGCCACTCGACTGGGCGGACAGATCGGTCTCAGCGCCCATAGGAGACAGCAGGTGTGAATGGGGAAACATGTCGGATAGAGCACCCACATGAACCTGCAGGCAGGCTATCCTGAAATGGAGCCCAGTGGAAGAATACCGCAAGTTGAGTCCATGGTATTCGGACGACCACTGCTCTGAGTGTCTAAGGTGCATCTAGTTGAAAAGGCGGCCGGTAAACTCTGCAGCCAGGGCTTCCCGAGAACCCCGAAGAGCGCCGATGCCAATGAGCGCTTGAGGGAGGAATGCAGTTGAATTAGGCGCCTATGAGGTCACATGAGCCTTGCCCTCGCCTCCGAGTCGTGTTCTCAATTTGATATTATTTGTCTTTGGGTCAAAACTGATGTTTCACGACTTGAACATTCAAGAGCATTCTTTGTTCATAACCTCCAGCAACATGAGCTTTGAGATTACATGCGTTTCCTGCAACAATGTTACTCCAACATTATCAGCCTTGGTACCGCCCGTCCTGAATCCGGAGTTGATCGGCGAGACGACTTGATTCGAAACCACCATCCTCCTGCTGGGGACAACAGACTAGCTCAATACCGCATTTCGAATGTAAGCGCAATGTTTCATCGAATGTTTTGACAAGCATTCTGAGTGGCTACAGCATCTCGTTGCCTCTGTCTGGGGACAGCTGCATAGTCGCAATACGGTTCGGGTCTTTTCTTCGGTACGCCGCTCTGTTTATCCTCAGCGGAGACAAGACTTAGAGCGAACTATGTAGCTATGAGCGAGCTGCACTCGCAAAGACTTCCTGCGCACCTCCTCCATTCTTCGGTTGTTCCTTGTGAGAGCGATCGGACTCTTGTCCAAGAGTCCATTCGACAATCCAAGCGATCCCTGAGCGAAGTAGACGAGGAGCTGCAAAAGCTGAAAGCTCAGGTCGCGGATCTCGAATGCCGCCGCTCGCGCTTAGAGGAAGGGCTTGCTCATAAGCAAGGCATCCTTTCGTCTTTGAGGCGGCTTCCCCCAGAGATCCTTGAAGAGATCTTCCTGAATATCACGCCGGCGCCTCTGTGACGTGGCCCAGGTCTGCAGGGTACCATAGTCCATGGACCCCTTGGTCAGGTCTGCAGCTTCTGGCGCTCCATCTACCTATCCCTTCCCAGACTCTGGTCGACCTTTCATTTCGACCTCTCGGGGGTTGTTAATCCAGGCGCTCAGTTGCAGAATTCGATCGCAGGCCTCCTGCAGACATGCCTCCAGAGATCTGGGACAGAGCTTTTGCGGTTCACTTTTCAATCACAGTGCAGCCACGTCCACTCTGGACAAATGAACTTGTACTTTGATGACCTTTCTCGCTCCCTGTTGACCACTTTGGTTGAAGCATCCTCGAGATGGTGTGAGGTAAACCTGTCCCTGGACGACCTCTTCATGTGCTCAGATGCCCTCTCCCTGGCTAAGGGCCGTGTTCCCTTCCTCCAATCCTTACGCCTAGTATCCAAAACAACACCCATAGCGGCTCTTAGTAGGCAAGCCATCGACGCATTTTCCGACGCCCCACGCTTGGTCAAGCTCAGCCTCCAGGATGTCATCTACCCGACCTCCTATCTTCGAATCCCATGGAGCCAACTCCGATATCTCAACTCTAAAGGATGTACCTTCTTCGAAGGCGAGTTCAGCACGATTCTCAGAGACACGCATCTCCTCGAAGAATTTTCAACTGAAGACGAGCGTGTTCTGGAAATCTCCGCAACCATCACCTCAATCTTCAACAGCAAGTAATGACAGTACTCGCCCATCTAACTTCATCTCCCTTCCAAATCTGCGCAG
The DNA here is from genome assembly GCA_020736565.1 of Coprinopsis sp. MPI-PUGE-AT-0042. Taxonomy (NCBI): domain Eukaryota; kingdom Fungi; phylum Basidiomycota; class Agaricomycetes; order Agaricales; family Psathyrellaceae; genus Coprinopsis; species Coprinopsis sp. MPI-PUGE-AT-0042. The sequence goes on from JAHBOF010000036.1 coordinate 221,191, forward strand.
CCTTAAAGTGGTCAGCAAAAGTTCCTATATCAACCGGATCTTCCAGCTCTTCACCACCCCCACACTTACCCTCCCTGTCGATTCACGCGCGGACGAGCCTCTCAAGTACAGAGCATATCCTCGCCATGCTCCAGCGCTCGTCAGCATGTCACCATATACAGGTGTTGGAGATCGAGACCTCGAAAGACCCAGAAGCATCCTGGTCGGAGAATCTGGGAATCCTCAGCCTGTTGAGGGCAATGGATGGGGTCGAGAGATGTACTCTGAAGGTGTACCATTCAGCCAAAACGATCCTACCGACTTTAGGGATTCGAGGCGCGAAAGATTGGGATGAACGGTCGTACCTCCGCTTTGAACAACAACTCGTTGGGCTACGGGAACACGTCAGGCCATGCAGCCGTTCATGGACACTGGAACGGCACTGCAAGTATCTCTGACCTCCCATTCCTTCCCAACCTGAGGTACTTTGAATGCATGACTCTTGGTGCGCTTCCACTGTTGAGCTCAAGGCGATTGCTCCAGAGTCGGACGGGTGATGCGGCGATTGCGTCGCAGAGTGGTGAAGGAGCAAGAGAGGGCAGCGTCGCGCGTTTGGAGACTGTGGCCTTGAGCCTCTCTCGACCAAGCCTCCGGACCTCCAGTTGGACGAGATCGTCGAACTTGCTGCAAGAAGTGGAACAAAGCTTGATCTTTCTCTCTCAATGTAATTATGCTCCTAATGTACAAATTCGCACACCAGTATCCGTTCTTCTGGAACGCACTCCTCCCCTCATCTCCCTCTCATCTGCTTTTACTACAGAAATGCTCAGTCAGCGCAGAGTGCTGGTTGCAATCGTGTCATCCATGGCCAACAGGAGCATGTTTGCCCTACCTCAGAAAATGAAGTTCGTAAAATGTCGACGTCGTCGTACGGCAGCCTAAACTGACGGCAGAGGAGTGGTGTTGAGGAGGGTGGGATGCTAATTGAAATGCATGCGACGGCCGCAGTTTGAATTGAACATGACCTGGTGTTTCTGTGTATTCCATACTAGCCTCAACAGGTATACCCAATGATCCCAATCTGGTGGATCCAAAGTAAGAGGCGGCGCCGGAAGGCAATCCAGTCATGGTCAATAGTTCCACACAAGGAATTGAATACAATGACCGAGAAGGCACCGTTACTCACACGCCTGCAGGTTTTGATGATATGTCCAGCGTCTATCTAGATCCAATACGCCCATCATCTCGCACAGTACAAACGTATGTGTCCAGTGTTCAGCAGGCTCGCGGTACCTCATCCTTAACTCCTATTCAGGGATGAGCTCTACTATTTCTCATACAGGAGGATTGAAGGGCTCAAAAAGCGAATCCCAGGCAGGCCGTCTACCAACCGAGATCCTGTGCAACATCTTTATGCACCAAAGGAATATCTCTACGGTCAGACAAGGAAGAGAGGGTCGACCCATCTACGATTGCGGTGGATTCAGGTTAGTCATGTATGGCCGTCGATGGAGACAAATCGCCCTCGAATACCCCGAATTGTGGGCCGTACTGCCGCCAGTGCATCCGGAATGGTTCAGGCTGATGGTACAGAGGTCAGAGAACATGATGATCTCTGTAGACCTAGGGTCCTGGAATGTGGACCTGCGCAGGTATCAACCACTCCTAGCAGATGTCTTGCCACAGACATCTCGCTTGCGCGAGGTAGCCCTGCGGGACGTCGGATGGCTGGTCATGGAAACCCTAGCATTCATGGGACCACATGCCCCCAACCGCCGAGCACTATCCGTCGACAATCACCGACCCTTGGGCAAGTACTCTACCCAAGCAGTTTATTCCTCTGGGCTGCCCCAGCTTGCGGGTTTTACGCCTCCACAACTGTTCTATTCAATCGGCATCCCAGCTACTGGAGGGCCTAACCGAGTTCCATCTAAGCTTTGTGCTCCGACCAGATGAATATGACGGCGAGCGACGTCTTGATTGCCCTTCAACATACGCCTCAATTGGCTTTCCTAAATCTGCGGTTGGTACCACACTGTAGAAATGGCCTCGCAAAATTTAGAGGTGAACAATAACCAATTTGCCACACTCCCCCATCTTCAACGCATCACAGTGCAAGGATGCCAGACCTTTCTACGATCTCTGCGTATCCCCACATCATGCACCATCGAGTTCATCATCGTGGAGGCGGACGCGAGCGTTATTAGGGAATTGGGGATCCATCATACCCTCATGTCGGATAGGTGAAGGAACAGCTTTGACAGCCTTCCGAGCCAATAGTAACGAGCGGTTCAATCGCGTTACTCTACACGCCTGGAAGGGAGACGAAGGTAGACAGGAGCTACCCTCGTTAATCGTTATAATCTCGAGGTTCTACCGGCGAACGTACAATCAAGCTTCACTAGTCCGGTTACTGGCGTCCACCTTTGGTATCGATCAAGGCCAATCCTTAGATCTCGACCTGTTGTCCCGCGATGGTTGACGAACGGTTCAACAACGGCACATCTCACCCTTTACTTCCATCCCTACACACCCTATCCTTAGGATCCGATGTCGACGAGGCCACGCTCAGGCAAGCCCTACAAACGACCTCATTAATGAAGAGCAACCTGTCCTCGCCTTCCCAAACCTCAAAGTCCTCGCATTCCATCGAGTAACCTTCCGGCCTTCGGAGGCTCTGGAGGTGTGGGCAGATTTGCTGCAGCGCCATGCAATTGCAGGTGCTGCTCTCGAGAAGGTCACCTTTGAAAACTGTATGAGCCCAGAAGACCCGTCAGGAAGCCATGGAGCGCCTAAGAGGACTTGTGACAGTGTCTGGGACAGTGGATTATTGCCCACTTCATGTATAAGAAAGTTCTCGGTAGTCAAATAATAGTTTAGCAGTTGGGAAATTCGAACATCTACCTGATCATCGGGGTCCTTACCAACTACCCTTGATCAAATCTGCTGTCCTCCCTGCAACTACATAAACTGATGCTTGAATATGGTCAACAGGAATGTGGGACTGATATCCTCGATGAGCTCAAAGCCTCGCTTGCATGCCGGGAAGGGCACTCACCATGACAGAAGCATCCACGACCCGAATGCCAGACACATTCTTAACCCTTAGATCCAGATCACCCGCAGGGGACATCATCGCCGTATTGACCAACAACATGCGCACCGCTTTGCGCGACCCTCCTGATCACCTCGTACAGCTCGTCCATCAGGGCTTCGGCAAAACACGCGGACAAAGTGAGATACCATTCTGCCCATGTTTGAGCGCTGATAAGCCTCTTGGCAGTTTTGACGCCTTCTGCCAGAGCAGCGACGTCAAAGTCAGCCACCTATCTGTACCCCAAGGTAAGCATAAACTCTTGGCAAGACATTGAAAAGCTACATACGAAATTGTGGTAACGCGATATGGATGCCGATCGATAGGCCTGGAAGAGGGCACAAGCCACTGCCTTCTGGCAGGATTTCGAGATGAGGCGAGTCAGGCCCTGATGAAGGATCTGAGAAGGATTTCCAAAGTGGCTAGCTTTGTGGAAGACGAATCCATGCAAAAATGGTGGCGACCATGGCTTTCAGGAAACCAGTGCGACTTGGTGCCATTCCTTAGTGCTTCCGCACCCAATGTTTGATTTAGAATGCAGGATCGTGTTTCTCGTTGTTTGCCAGGATGTGTGGTGAGGACCATCTTTCGCCCTCAAGTTAGGTAACAGGGTTAAGGATCGCCCCTGTATGGCCATGAACACCATGACGTGCCTTGAGCATGTAAGGGGGCATGCTACTTATCCCAACCCCAGCCAGGGTCTTCAGTGACAGTAGCCTATCCATTATACTCTAGACCAGGGCCTCAAGTGTGGGCCATAAGGCCTGGGTTCCCAATGTCAGATTCCGCATGGGAGTCGATGATCGATCACATACGCGTCGCATTCGTTCTCCCCAGACTCTGCCCTGCGGCAAGAAGAGCGTCCTGCCATCTAGCCTAGCTTTCGGTGTGGTTCCAATCGTACGGAGAGCCGATAAGTTCGAGCAAAGGCAGGGGCCCTGACGTCGAGCACGTTTTCATAGCTGCGGGCAACTACTTGTTAGGCAAGACGCAAGCAGGTAAAGATTAATACTGACGTGGTCCCGGCCTCAATGGCAAGGACGTTGAAAAGTGGAGTCTCTGATAATCTATTCGCAACACCACATCCTGCAGTGCCACCTTCGAGGGGTTATCAGTGGAAGGTCCAGCGCAAGAACACAGAGATAGATGTCCTCACCACCCACAATCACAAACCCATACTCTGTCGGCGGCAGAGAGGTCAGATCCTCGACAATGACCCCCGCGGCAGGCTGGAGGTTAGAGAGGATTGCAAGGAGCGCCCAGAGAAGTTAGATGCGGGCGCCACAATGGGGACGATGCTGAGCAGCATCGCTCTGGGTCAGCGGGTTTCTCGACAAACTTCGGTTACAGATCACCAAGAGGGAGCCTGTTGGAGCTTTGAGTATTGATGGGCAGCCCACGTAGACAGGCTGGTCTCTTCGGCTTGGCAGTCACAGAATTGTGAGCAATGTGGCTAGGACATGCATAGAAAAAAGCCTAAACATCTTGATTTCGATTGCTACGTTACAACGGAGTTGACCACCACGGACTACCAAAGTTTCAGTACGGTAATGAACGCAAGGGTCAATGTATCTCACCTGAAAGATAGTCCTTTACCTGCCTTGGGCTCTGTGAACGCCATCAGAGCCCAGCGAAGGAAGGTGGAAGAGAGTACAAGATTCTGGATGATGGCATAGACGTGCCTATCGTGGTAACGCAGCCCAGTAGCCTATAATCGATGAGCTGAAGGTTCGCAGGTACAATAACACGAAGTCACAGACCTCTAGGCCTGTGATATCGCAATAACGTTTCTGAGGCCACAAGGACGGTGGTGCTTCTATGGTCGAGTCTACAGACGATGAGTTCCTGCGCAAAGACTATTTAAACCAGTCCTTACATGTTGGAATCTCCTCCTCCTTGCCGTCTATATCCATCGCATTACCCTCTGCCGCCTCTTGTCTGCGTCGTTCGCGTTCAAGTCTCTCTCGCTCGCGCTCCTATCCCAGGACAGTCTTGGGGTTCCTTGCCCTCCTATTGTCATTCTTTGTATAATTGGGATTCTTTAACGGCCGAGGATTATGAAGATAAGAGAATTGTTCTGCTAAACTCTACACGATGGTCAGCCTTCGATGCCCCAGCTGTGGCCAACAACGTACAAGGACATGGGGCGTTGCTGTGCCGTCCGATGCTGCAACTTTCTTCTTTAGACCATCTTTCGGAGGACTATACGCTTTCAGTAAGCATTATGAGCATAATATATCACCCGTTTACTCACTTGGTGGTAGAACCCTTTAGCTCATCGTCGTGGTCGACATCAAAGAGCAGTTCCAGTTGCCAATGTTTGGCGCCCATGATATTCGTGGGAACTTCCGATCCTGGAGCCCAGACAGAGGATTCATGTCGTGCATGTATTGCCCCTGAAGGATTTGGAGGCAAAGACTCATTCTCTGGTATTGCATGCACCGCGATTCCCAACGTCCACAGGTAGGAAGCGTAGCTCTAGATTTCAGGGTTGAGACATCGCGAATTCTTTGATATTTCGCTGGACTATTTGATTTTGGGATGTTCCGCTTTCCTGTCTTTGCTTTCATCAGCCTGTCCACTGCTCGCTCGTATGCATTCCTGATACAATAGAGGTGCCCACTTCAGTTTGAAGTATACCGGCAGGGGCTATCTGTTTTTATACCGTGGTACTACTGAGCTCAAGGAGCGCTACTGACAAGCAACTGAGAGGGCAGGAGTTAGGGTTGAAGTAGCAAGCAAAAAACTATCGCTCTGAGGATAGCAATAGCAAATGTAATGGGCCATACCTTTTGAACTAACGCCCGCTTTTCAGAGAATGTGAATACCATGCCTAAGGCCAAAGTTTCCATCCAATTCAATAGCCCCTATCAGCGTCAGAGGCAACGGCATGCGAACCCTCGTCGACGACTTGACCATAACCACGTGGTCTTTGCGAGAGCGACTAATCAAAGGTAATCAAGCCTTTGATATTTTAATGGAATTCACTCATTCTTGGGGCGGCATTATCTAGACTATGGCGCCTGACCTTCCTTCTGAGCTCTTTCGAGAGATTATCAACTGCTTGTCAAAGGCGAAGGACCTGCGCACCCTCCAGGCTGCTGCGCTGGTTTCTTCAGCATTTCGGGTACCTTGTCAAGAGGAGATATTCTCCGAGGTCAACGTTTACAAACAACACCTATACGAGAACAACACCAATCACCACCTCGCAGGCCTTGAGATCCTCCGTCAAAATGGCACCCTTTATCGTACATCAAGATTGTTTCTGTGCAACAGTCCAAAGGCGGGCCTATTTTCTGGGAAAACGAAGCAATGCCACCGTGCATGCCGGAACTCATACAGCTGATCGCGACAGCGTCTATCAAAAGTTCACTTTCGTCGGATGGGAAGGGCAGACGACACCCGATTTCCAGCGCAGCATCATTGCCTGTGTGCGCTCTCCCTGCCTAACCTCTATTTCCTTGACCTTCGCGCCAGGAGCACTTCTCAGCATGGTGGAGAGCCCGCAATGTCCGCCATTTAAAGTTGACACAAGGCCATACATATTTGTCCAGGCCGCCAGCGGCTGGGAAGCGGCTGTTTCTCGAAGCCTTCCGTCAGCTCCACCAGCCCAGAGAATGAGGCTCACCTCCCTAACGATCACGCCAGACAGGCAACAATAGATTTCCTGACGGGAGATTCTTCCGCTGTTGAATTGAGTACGGTCAAGGAACTCAAGCTTGACACTCACGAAGTCTCTCGAGGAAATGTGTCCTTGCTCATCGAGCGTTGTGCACCTTCTCTGCGTAGAATGCGCATCGTTGCGGATGGTGAGCGATGTTTTTATCCGAATTTTGCATCTTTCTTACAATGATGGCATTTCAGTCATCGAAAACAATATGCTAAGCTCCCGCTCGCAGCTTCATCACTTGGAGGAACTAGTGGTCGACGAAGAGGACCGGGGGGGACGTGAATCCATATGCCAACCTTCCGTACTTCCTGGAAGGTCTACCCTCCCCAAGCCGCCTTTCATACATTGAACTTGAGAACTTTTTCGAGGGATGGGACTACTTCCCAAAACAGCGTGGCGTTTCTGGTCGCAGCTCGACTCGATACTGGCCAATCGGAGCAGATTTCCAGGACTGCACATGGTCAAGTTCAGATATACCATTGTAGAACCGCACAGCCGGACATTCACAGCAGGAATGGGAAGCAACACACAAGGGTACTGGCCGTTATTGGGGAGGCGGGAGTGAGGGTTGAAATGGCAAAAATGTCTTGAACAAATGTATTCCAGAACTTTTGTCGCCAATGTTACAACTGGGTAGTGTTCCTATTTCTTTCAACGCTGTGCTCAAAATCTTTCGGCGAACACTCACTAAGTAGCACTGTTCAAGCACAACGAGCCAACACCCGACCATTGCATCAAATCTGATGACCCCGATGTCAGTGCCAGTGAGCGCCGAACCCAGCATCCATTCATTTGCGCATAACCATTACAATTTCTGTCTACAGTTTCTCAAAGGTACGCAAACTATGTCGCATTTGTGTGATATTTGCTTATTGTCAGCGTCAGGTCACCTCGAATATGGCATCTGGGCTCCCATCTGAGCTCGTTCGTGAAATTGTATCCAGGGTGAACGACGTAGGCGCCCTTCCAACCACCTCGCTGGTTTCTCCCACATTCCGCGAGGCTTGTCAAGAGCGGCTCTTTTACAAGGTTAATGTCTACAAAGAACGCTCCCGGAAGAGTGACAACCGATCACCACCTGGCAGGCCTCGAGATCTTTCGCCGAAATGGCACCCTCCTGGGGTACATCAGGGCCATTGCTGTGCAAACGGTCTGAAGATGGGTCCATTTGCTCCGACAGTGAACACATCCCATCGAGCATGGCGGAACTCATGCATCTGATTGCAACGTCGGCTACTATTCGTGAATTCTCTTTCGTTGGATGGGATGGACGGACAAGCCCGGATTCCAGCACGGCGTTGTTGCCCTTGTCCGCTCCGTTCACCTGACTTCCCTATCTTGAGCTACGCGCCGCTGGAGCTCGTCGACCTTGTGGAGCGCCCAAATCTCCAGTATTTGGCTTTGATGTTAGGCCATCGTTACTTGCGCACACCGCTGGAGTCAAAGCTGTTCTCGAAGCCCTTCCGCCAGCGCTAAAATCCCAGAAGACGAGGCCCGACTCCCTTATTGTCACATCCGACATGCCGACAATACACTTTCTCACCGAAAAATTCGACCACTATTGACCTGAGCGCGGTCAAGGAACTCAAGCTCAACTCTTCTCACGATTCTCCGAGAGGAATGTACCCTTGATTATAGCGCGTTGTGCGCCTTCTCTTCGTAGATTGTGCATAGCCGCATGTGGTGAGTGCTAATCTGAATTCATAACTCATAATACCTCCTGACGAATGAGCTCCAGTGAACGAGCAGTTTGCGCCCGGGTCCTTATCACAGCTTAGCCATTTGGAGGAACTCGTAGTCGATGATCAGGATGTCACCAGCGGCAATCCGTACGTCAGCCTCCCATCCCTACTGGAAGCACTCCCCACCCCAAACTCCCTTTCATGCATCGAAATCGAGAACTTCTACGAAGCGGAAGGCTATTATCCAGGTATTGAAGCGTTTTGGTATCGACTCGACTCAATACTGGCAAATCGGAGTAGATTCCCCAGACTCTGCATGGTCAAGTTCAGGCATACCATCGTCTACATCCGCGGTCGCGAACAGCCCTCAAGCATGATTGGGAAGCAAAACAACGAGGCTACTGGCCGTTGCTGTTGAAGGCGGGAGTGGGAGTTAAAATTGACGCCGAAGGGGTACACCTGGCAGGCCCTGGCTGCCAGGTACAATGATGACACTATATCACCCAGCCAATTTGGCACATGTATAGCTGAGCCACTCGGGCACTTAACATACACTTACAGCTAATTGAAGTGCACACCAGCCGTGGAATCAAGGGACCTTTACCGATGTGCATGCCCATTTTCTAAAGTTCCCTTAGTTGGGACTTAGAGTCTCGATATCCCGGCCGTAACCCTCTCATAGCTCAGGTCTTCTCAGCTAGCCTAAGCTGCGTTTGTTGATGTACATTTGCTCTTGGGAAGGGATGAACACCATAACAGCCCCTATTATATCAATCTAGTGACGCGCCTCGGCGCGCGTCCAATACGAGCATCGATCGCCAACTCCTGTCGAACAAAGGTAAATGAGTTCTAGTCTCCCGTAGTCAGCCAACCGATGCGACTCGGCCCGGGTCACTGCGTTCAAGGACTCACCACATGGAAATGAGTTCATACCTGTGATATTTGTTACTCACCCCCAAGTTCTCTACTCCAGATAATGGAGATCCCTCCTGAGTTTGCTCGGGAGATTGCCCACCACTTCTCAAGGGCTTCCCTTGTGTCCTCAGCGTTTCAGAAGCCATGTCAAGAGGAGATATTTTCTGAAGGTTAGTTTGAGGTTAGTAACAGGTGGCATTGCGTAGCACACTACTGTATTAAGTACAAGAATAGCGCCATTCTCAACGATCATCGGACTCAATTATTTGCCAAGCATGTCACATCTGATTGCCCCTATCATTGTCAGGAATGAACGCCGAACCCAGCGTCCGTTGATGACTTGAACATAACTCCTCCAATTTCTGTCTGCAGTTGGTTGAAGGTAAGTATGTCTGTCACCTGTCGATTATATTTTTGCTTATTCTAGGGTCAAGATACCTAGATTATGGCATCTGGGCTCCCATCTGAGCTCGTTCGTGAAATCATATCTTGGGTGGGCGACCTAGACGCCCTTCAAGCCGCCTCGTTGGTTTCTTCCGTATTCCGTGAGGCTTGTCAAAGGCAGCTCTTCTACAAGATCAACATATACAAATATCGCCCTGGCAAGAGTGACGTCGATCGCCACCTCGCAGGCCTCGAAATCTTTCGTCGGAATCGCAGCCTCCTGGGGTACATCAGGGCCCTTGCTGTGCAATGGTCCGAAGATGGGTCCATTTGCTTCGACGACGAAATCATCCAATCGAGCATGACGGAACTCATACAGCTGATTGCAGCGTCGGCTACTATTCGAAAATTCTCTTTCATTGGATGGGAAGGACAGACAACCCCGGAATTCCAACACAGCGTTGTTGCCCTTGTCCGCTCTGTTCACCTTACTTCCCTGTCCCTGAAGTTCGCGCCACTGGAGCTAGTCGATCTTGTGGAGAGCCCGAACCTCCAGCATTTGGACTTGAGGTTAGGTCACTCTTACTCGTGCAGCCCGCTAGAGTCACAGCTGTTTCTTGAAGCCTTTCCGCCTCCGCCAACAACCCCGAGGATGAGGCTCGACTCCCTCAAGATCACATCAGACACGCCGACAATACGCTTCCTCACGGAAGATTCATCCACCGTTGACCTGAGTGCGGTCAAGGACCTCAAGCTGAACTCTTCTCGCGATTCTCCGAGGGGAAATGTGCCCTTGATTATAGCGCGTTGTGCATCTTCTCTGCGTAGATTGCGTATAGCTGCATGTGGTGAGTGCTAATCTGAATTCGTAACTCATAATACTTCCTGACGAATGACCTCCTAGTGAACGAGCAGTTTGCGCCCGGGTCCTTATCTCAGCTTAGCCATTTGGAGGAACTCGTAGTCGACGATCAGGATTACACGAGTGGTAATCCGTATGTCAGCCTTCCATCCCTACTGGGAGCACTCCCCACCCCAAACTCCCTCTCATACATCGAAATCGAGAACTTCTACGAAGCGAAAGGTTATTATCCGGGAATTGAAGCGTTTTGGTCTCAACTCGACTCAATGCTAGCGAATCGGAGTAGATTCCCCAGGCTTCAAATTGTCAAGTTCAGGCAGACTATCATCTACTCGAGCAGCGTGACCTCACAGCATGAATGGGAAGCCACACAACAAGGCTACTGGCCGTTATTGGTGGAGGCGGGAGTGGGAGTTGAAATCAACAAATGTCTTTCAGAACCTACTTTGAACCACAAGATGAGCTGCAGGATTCAGAGTAGTTAGGACTTATTCTATCAGTACGGTCGATACCCTTGCCTTGAACTTGCTCTACCCTCTCATGCCTCATATCTTCTCAGATAGCCTAAGCTCCGTTTGTCCATGTACATCCGCCCTGGGGAAGGGATGAACCCCCCAATAGCCCCTATTGTATCAATCTAGCGACGCGCCTCGCGTATCCAATGCGGTTTGAACAAGACATCGATCTTCACGTCGTCGACGCATTACTTTGAAGGGCAGTCATGTGTGGCTCCGTGCTCTACGCCTCCCAGCAACCTGCAAGGTCAGCATCTGTGTTTTGGCTCAAGTGGACACGGATATCATCAGGACGTTGGGGGCCCTCATATCCTCTTGCCAGACACCCGAGGGGACTCCTCCGGCAAAGTTCCGAGTAATCTAGATCTTTGCGCGCCTACGAAGCAGAGGGCCAGACTACGCCCCCACTATCGATCAAAATGGTGAGCCTCTACAGCCGAACGCGACACCAACCTGCGATTGTCCAATCCTTGATATTCGCATTCGGCATCGACCAAGGCCAATCCCTGTAAGTACATCGCCAGGTATGGCACACGTGTATCCGAGCGGCTCGAGCGCTTAAACACATACTTACCGTTATGTAAATTAGTGCACACTGGAATCGAGGGTATTTTTATTTTTATTTTTACGGATGTAGTACACCATCTTCTGAATTCCTCGTAGTTAGGACTTATAGTCTCAGCAAAATCCTACCTTAGCCTGATGTCCATGACTTGAACCTGACCATTTCAATTTCCGTCTGCGGCTGGTAGTGTTATTAGACCTATCGGGTCATTCACTTACCTATTTCGTACGCTTCCACTTTCGTCTACTACTGTACAGTCGACGTCTATGAGTTTGCTTCCTTTTTCCACGGTTCGTACTCTAGTCTCTACATCTCTCGTACGACTCGCGTTTCTTTTCTTCCCTCAGTCGCTATATCCCTGATTAGCTTCTGAGGTATGTTTTCTTGTTCTCTTGTGATACACCTATACTCATGTACATCAGTGTTTCGCTTTAGTTTAGGCTTAATAAGTCGAAGGTAAGCAACACTGTCGGATTTGGATGATCCTTTTCTTATTATTTGGGGTCAAGATACCTAGATCATGGCATCTGGGCTCCCATCTGAGCTGGTTCGTGAAATCGTATCCATGGTGAGCGACGTAGGCACCCTTCAAGCCGCATCACTAGTTTCTTCTGTATTCCGTGTGGCTTGTCAAGAGCGACTCTTCTACAAGGTCAACGTATACAACGAACGCTTAGGCAAGAGTGAGATCGATCGCCATCTCGCAGGGCTTGAAATCTTTCGCCGAAACGGCACCCTCCTGGGGTACATCAGGGCCATCCAAGTCGCTAGGCAGCGGTACCTGGCAAAAATCCAGCCCATTTGCTTCCACGAAGAACCCATCCAACCGAGCATGACGGGACTCATACACCTGATTGCAACGTCGGCTACTATTCGAAAATTCTCTTTCATTGGATGGGAAGGACAGACAACCCCGGAATTCCAACACAGCGTTGTTGCCCTCGTCCGCTCTGTCCACCTTACTTCCCTATCCTTGGCGTACGCGCCGCTGGAGCTGGTCGGTCTTTTCGAGAGCCCAAACCTCCAGCATTTGGACTTGAGGTTAGGTCACTCTTACTCGTGCAGCCCGCTAGAGTCACAGCTGTTTCTTGATGCCTTTCCGCCAACGCCGAAACCCCAGAGGATGAGGCTCGACTCCCTCAAGATCACATCAGACATACGAACAATACGTTTCCTCACGGAAAAATCGTCCATCATTGACCTGAGTGCCGTCAAGGAACTCAAGCTGAACTCTTCTCGTAAATCTCCGAGAGGAAATGTACCCTTGATCATCGCGTGTTGTGGGCCTTCTCTTCGTAGATTGCGCATAGCCGCGTGTGGTGAGTGCTAACCTGAATTCGTAACTCATAATACCTCCTGACGAATGGCCTACCAGGGAATGTCTGTTTTGCGCCAGGGTCCTTGTCTCAGCTTAGCCATTTGGAGGAACTCGTAGTCGACGATCAAGATTACACGAGTGGTAATCCGTATGTCAGCCTTCCATCCCTACTGGAAGCACTCCCCACCACAAACTCCCTCTCATGCATCGAAATCGGCAACTTCTATAAAGCAGATGGCGAGTATCCGGGAATTGAAGCGTTTTGGTCTCGGCTCGACGCGATACTGGCGAATCGGAGCAGATTCCCCAGGCTTCACATGGTCAAGTTCAGACGTACCATCCGCTTCTGCTGGCCGTTGCTGGTGGAGGCGGGAGTGGGAGTTGAAATCAAATAAATGTTTTCCAGAACCCTTTGTGAAGCACAAGACAATATTCGGAATTCAGCTTAGCTAGGAAGAGTTAGGGCTTACTTTATCAGTAGGATCGATACCCTCTCATAACTCATATCTTCTCAGCTAGCCTACTTTCCATTTGCTCATGTATATTCTCTCTTGGGAAGGGATGAACATCTTAACAGTCCCTATTGTATCGGCCTAGCGGCGCCTCGTGCGCCCAATGCGATTTAAACATGCATCCATCCCAAGAGGCATCGCAAGGCAATCCAGTTCTGGTGACGTCCAATACAAGCAGCCTACTACAAGGGCCAAAGCGGTCCTAGGAATTCTCAGCCCGTCGAGGGCAATGGAAGTGGTCGAACAATAATCGATATTTCATGTCGGCAGCTGAATGTGCGAGAGAACCAGGCCTAATGCGATGCAAACCCTACAATACTGCCAGCTTCTCCAAGAGCACCTTCTTGCCTTTTGCTTCACTGCCCTCCACCTCTGTCCTAACCCCATCCCCAAACCAGCCCTTTAACGCCTTCCTGGCTCTCTCGACATCCTTCTTCTCTTCCTCATCCACCGTCTCCCCGCTGGCAGACACCAAAGCCTGACACAGCTCAGCCACCACAAAGCAGCCATTCTGTTCGCCCTTTGTACACATGCTCACAACCACATCCGATCCAAGGGTGTTGACAAAGTCGACAGCAAACTTGCCGGCGTTCCAATTGCTCGAGGACTCGACGGATTGGGTTTTGTGGTTGTATTGACCGCCTTGGAGCAGGGTCTTGTAGATTCGGGAGGTGTGCGCAAGGTCTATTGGATGTGGCTCTTTCGAGATCTCGTCTGCTGGGTAGGACATCGAGATGGAGGAGAGGAGGGTGGAAGTCGTTGCTGACTTGTCTGGGGGAGACAATCGTCGGTGGTTGCAGGTATGCAAAACAAAGAGACGTACCTCCATCCGCGTGCAGCATGATCTCCATAATCAACAAGCTTGCTCCTGGATCCTTTATCAGGGCTGCACAGTCGGTCTTTACCCAGTCCAGTAATGACTCGCTGGCTGCCACGCGAATCTCGCTCTCCCTGGCCTCAGGAGCCTTTTTACTTGTCCGTGACCTGGTCTCGTCGGTTTCAGCAAGAGATGCAATCTGGGCAGGCGTAAAGTGCCGACGAGAGCGAGGGACGATGAGGTATAGCAGTGCTCGGCGACCTTGCGTCGACGTGTAGAGCTTTTTGGAGGCGGAGGTGATTTCAGAGACGACCGTCTTTGCAAGAAGCTTGGTATCGCTGCGGGATACGGGATTAGCATGGAAATACCGAGGTTCGATATATGTACGCACTCAGTAACATCCAGAGCTGTGAAAAGAACAAGCTGGGCCTCATCGTCAACGCACATACGCTCAATGTGAGGTTTCAGGACTTTGAGCATCTGTTTCCGGTCCTTTGCACTTCCACATGCGAGGAATTCGCGCACGACGCGACTGCCGTCTCTGGTATGAACCATCTCCGCCAAAACCTCCTGGCAGCTGCAAATGATGAGGAAAGGTACGACAGGGAAACTGGGCAACGTACTTTTCGAACATCTCTCTCCTCAGCTTCTCTCGCTCTTCCTCTTCAGGAAGATCATTGACAGCTTGCAGGTACTCCCATAGTGCTCGGTGAACGATGGCATGCGTGATAGCACCCTTGTCTGGGTTATTGAAGCTGAGGATTGAGTTAACACGAGGTTGTTGCAGTAATGATATAGTAAACTCACATTGTTGTCAGATTCTCCTTCAACGATGTTAGGATTCTCCGCTTTTGGTCAAGGCTAGCGTTCTCCAGATACCCACTCAGACCCTTGCGAGCCTTTTCCTTCTCCTCTGCGCTGCCAGAGGTGATGGTGAAGAGCGTAGCCTCCTTCCCGTAGAATTCACGTAGAAGAATCGAACGCTCGTAAGCGTTGGCATACAGCTCAAAGGCATCTGCGAGAACCGTAGTAGCCTCGCGATGCAGCAGTAACCGCATGACTGAGGGCTGGAATTCAGTCAAGATAGAAGCCCGTTGCGAAGAGCAGAAGCGAATGAGCTTCGTGACCAAAAACTAGCCGTTCTGTTAGAGCAATTTTTCGACAGTTTCTCGATACCTATGCGCACCTTGGAATATTTATTCTGGGCCAGTTCCTTGAACTTCCCCTTCAGCTCTGTCGCAATCTCGTCCCTCTCCTTCTGCCCACCATACTTGACAACGGTCTGCACAATACGACTGGCATCATGCTTGAAGACAATCTCCTTGACCTTGCCGCGGATGACCTTCATCAAGTCCTGGATATGTTTCTGTCTCTCGGCAGGCTTGATATCCTTCTGCCTCGCGAGCGACCAGACACTTTTCGCTTGGGCCAGTAGATTCGAGTTTGGTTTGGCTGCTTTCCGTTCGTTGAGAAGCACTTTCTGTGCTTTATGTGACTCCCTAGCAGCTGCAAATCTCTCAGTCAGAATACCAGCTAATAAAAACCAAACGAACCGTTGGGATCTTTTGGTGGTTTATTGGCCTGTTCAGGCTCATCTTCGTCCATTGCATCGTCTTGTGCATCGTCTTCATCTTCCCATTCACCCTCATCGTCATCCATAGCATTCTCTGGTAACTCATCCTCGTCCGACTCCGTTCCACTGGCCTGTGGAGGTGCCAATGCAGTTACTGGTCGACTGCGTTTCTTCTCCGTTTTTGACGATGCTTTTGGCTGATCCAAGTGGGCCTTTTTGGCCTTGGGCCCAGCCTGAACGTTGGCCTTCCTCTTCAGAGCTGTTTTGGGTGCCATGACCATCGTGCCAGGCCTGAAATTTCAACGGAAATGGGAGTAGAAAGTCAAGCCCAGAAACTGAGAAACCAGAAATTCTGAGCTCCCGAGATCGGAATCTCTCACGGTTATGATCTCGGAATTATTGGGCGCCAAACTGTTCTTGCGCGTTGACCACGACTATGAGCTGAGGCGTCAGCCATAATGTAAGTAATGGGCTATATGTTATGGTCAAAAGTCTAATTGACAGCGTATAGGCCTCCAAAAGGTGGTCCAAAGAAGAAAGTCGCGGCATCGGACGGCACAGCGACGCCCCATGTGCCCGTATGTTGTTGACCACAGCTGGGGCATCGAAGTCTGACCGCTGTCTAGAGTTTAGCAGAACAATTCTCTTATCTTCATAATCCCAGGCCGTTCAAGAATCCCAATTACACCAAGAATGTCAATAGGAGGGCAAAGAACCCCAAGACTGTCCTTGGACAAGAGCGCGAACGAGAGAGACTTGAACGCGAACGGCGCAGACAAGAGGTTGCAGAGGGTAATGCCATGGATGTAGACGGCAAGGAGGAGGAGATTCCGACGTGTAAGGATCTATTTCAATGGGTGGCTGAACAGGAATTTACTGGCTACAGATTCGACCATCGAGGCGCCACCGTCCTTGTGGCCTCAGAAGCATTATTGCGATATTACAGGTCTAGAGGTCCGTGGCTTCGTATTATTGTACCTGCGAATCCCACAACTCATCGACTACAGGCGCCATATACTGACCCGGCTACTGGGTTGCGTTACCATGATAGGCACGTCTATGCCATCATCCAAAGTCTTGTAAGCCCTCTTCCGCTTTCCTTTGGCAGGGCTCTGATAGCGCTCACAGAGCCCAAGCATGGTAAAGGACTATCTTTCAGGTGAGAGACATTGACCCTTTCCGTTCATGAACCCATATTGAAACTTTGGTAGCCCGTGGTGTCAACTCCATTGTAAAGTAGCAATTGAAATCAAGATGTTTAGGCTTTCTCTACGCATGCCCTAGTCCCTTTTCTTCAAACCATGTGACTGGCAAGCCGGTGGGGCCAGCCTGCGCACATGGATGCGCTCAAGGCGCGTCTATTCGATAGGCATCAGCGACGGGCGGTCATGCGAGATGTTACGTATCCCACTGGGAGAGTTGACCGCCCTGCATTCAGTCTATTGGAGGGAAGACTGTTCATCATGATTCAAGGCTCTCTCTTGGTGATTTGTACCCGAGGTTTATTTATAAAACCAACCGACCCGCGGCGAAGCTGCTCAGTATCTTCCCCCGCCATGGCCCCTCGCATCCGACTCCTCTGGGCGCTCTCCGCAATCCTCGCTAATCTCCAGCCTGCCACAGGCGTCATTGTCGAGGATCTGACCTCTCTACCGCCGATGGAATATGACTTTGTAATCGTTGGTGGTGAGGACATATATTCCCGTCTGTTGCGCCAAACCTTGCACTGATAAACCCCTTCAAGGTGGCACTGCAGGATGTGTTCTGGCGAACAGATTGACAGAGAATCCCCTTTTTAATGTCCTTGTAATTGAGGCAGGCAATACGTCAGTAACGATCTTTGCCTGCTCGCGTCTGGACTCACAAATAGCCTCCCATAGCCATGAAGACGTTCTCGACGTAATGGTACCTGCGTTCGCCCAGAATCTTATTGGCTCACAGTATGATTGGAACTACACGAGCATACCGCAAACGGGACTCGATGGCAGGACACTCTTCTTGCCGCGGGGACAGATCTTGGGAGGAACTAGTGCAATGCGTACGTGTCCGATCTCGACATCGACTCCCCTGTAGATTCTGAAGTTGGGGACTCAGATTTCATGGCCTACACTCGAGGTTCTGCATCAGACTACGATAGATGGGCCACTGTCGCTGGAGACCCTGGCTGGTGTTGGGATAGCATGTTCCCCTACATGCTCAAGGTACGTCACGTTGCCCATGGCCATGCGAAGCCATTCTTACCCTTGGTGTACTTTAGGGTGAAAGGTGGTCTTCACCCCCCACACCGGAAAACAGCGAGAAGCATGACCCTGCCTTCCACTCAACGGAGGGGATCCTTGGTGTATCGCTGTCTACTGTGCCGCGGGCTGTTAACGGCAAGCTTCTAGAAGCTAGTGCGGAGCTTGGTGGAGAATTTGCCTATGATCGAGATATGAATGATGGAACATCTCTTGGGCTCGGTGAGTACAGTCTGACCATTGCCTTTCGCGTGCTCTAACCTTCCACGTCGCAGGCTGGGTGCAATCCACCATCTCGAACGGTACCAGGTCTAGCGCAGCATCTTCCTACCTTGGCCCTGCATATGTCAATCGAGACAACCTCCACGTCCTAGTCAAGCATCGCGTTGTCAGCCTCGGTGAAACGGCATCAAGTGAAGGAGAATTGTCTCCCTCATTCCGAGAGGTCTCCTTTGTCAAGGATGATGACACGGAGCGTAAGCCATTTGACTGAGCATCTTGAGAAGCTGCACTCACTAACACCTCTCAGAGATTCATCAAGTCACTGCGACAAAGGAGGTTATTCTGTCAGCTGGCACCTATGGGACCCCACAAATCCTCATGCTGTCTGGCATCGGTGACCCAGCAGAGCTGCAGAATGCTGGGATCGCATCGAAGGTTGACCTTCCAAGCGTCGGCAAGAATTTGACTGACCATGTCATTTTCCGAGTTCAATGGGATCTTGGAATCAACGCTACAATCGACCCGTGAGTCTTTGCTCTTTGAAGACGTTATTTATGCGACTCATACATGCAACGCTAGATTCGCCAACCAAACATTGGTTGCGGAGGCACTGGAGGAATGGCACCAACATCGAACCGGCTTCCTGACTGCCATGGTGGCCATCATGTTCGCGTGGATTCGTCTCCCGGAAAGCTGGCCGCTCTGGGCCAACTTTTCTGATAATTCGTCGGGACCTGACTCGCCTCATCTCGAAATCCTTCCAGAAGGAAGCGGCTTGTACCCTCTTCCTGGCCCATCGCTTGGTATTCATGTCGCGTTAGCATCTCCACAATCCCGTACGTCGCTTCAACATCTTGCGGAAGCTTTACACTGACTGTTGGGGGATACATTTAGGCGGCTCAGTGGGATTGTCCTCAAATGATCCCTTCCAGCAACCTCTCATCAACTCAGGACTTCTCACTGCTGGATTCGATGTCGCTGCTCTTGTAGAAGGTGTCAAAGCCGCGAGGAGGCTTGTCGGTGCTCAAGCATTCGCAGAATGGAATCTCACCTTGTCAGCGCCATTTGCAGAGGCGCTAACAGACATCGAGCTGTACGAGGTCATTAAGAGTGTTGCACAAAGTGGTGCGCATGTTGTTGGTACGGCGACAATGTCCCCTGCAGATGCGGGTTATGGCGTTGTCAATCCGGATCTGAGGGTGAAGAGTGTGTCGGGACTTCGGGTGGTGGATGCCTCCGTGATGGTGAGCAGCCCCTGTTTCCGTTGGCATATAAGCGAGGTCTGGCGCTAACGTTGGCCCCCAGCCCCACGTCCCTGTTGGCCACATTCAAGCATCAGTTTATGCGGTTGCTGAGAGGGCAGCCGATTTAATTAAGAGCAGTTGGTAAGATGTACTACAGCCAGCTAGACACCAGAATATCGCTACTGCTAAGCTACATACGACGATCCAGAACCCTTGTTGTGCACGAAGCGCACCGTGCCAGACACGGTAACAACTCCCCTGAGACGCTCCAAGCCTCGCTTTGGGTCTGCAGGGCTCGTACAATCTTCAAATGTGACACGCTCGAGAGAGGCCCCCGCTGCGCCATGCCGCTCCAGCAAAGTTGCCCACACCTCCAGAGCCTCCGAAATTCGGAACGTCAATCGATGAAACCCAGTGAGAAGTCGGGTTACCCAGAGATATCCTAGAGATACCCATAGCCACCGGGACTTATTTTCTGTCGCCTGAGGTGCCCAGAAGTGCCGTGACAAACGGCAAGCAGTTGTCTCACGCACCGTTGGCTATGTTCTTCCACTTCGCTTCTTTGGCTTCTCGTCAACATCGCCAGAGATGCCTCTACACACCAGCGGACTAGGGTCGGTTGTGGTTTCGGATTTGCCTCCTTTCGCACGCATTGCGGAAATGTTCTAAGTCCACACGGCGCATGCGCGACCTCGTTCTTTCCCGCCACCATGTCGCATGCCATCCTCCCCATGCCGCCCTCTGCCAGCCCACCGCCTTTGCTCGATCTCGCGTAGATGACCTTCAAGACAATACGTTTGCTTCTCATCGACCTCTTGTGGCCCACACTGCTTGGCGGGACTTGGATGGTGTATCTTGATCTCTGCGCAACCGATGGTATATCTTGGACCACGCCTCTCGAATCAAAGGCGTTCTGATTCCTTTGTCAATCTAGTTTTAATACCTTCGAGCTCGGTCTTCATTTGAGGGATGCTACATGCTATGAAGGGCATACGAACAATTGAAAGACTCGCGCTCAATAGAAACCGTACCCACAGGACGACCAGCGATATCGATAGATGGCGAGGTCGCTCAGTCAAAATCAATCCCGCGTGTCCTATTTACTTTCCTCAGGGCTTCCTGGTGCGTCTGTGTTCGGGTATGAGAGTATTCGTTTCGCTAACGCTGCTAATTGTTACAGCCAATACTCTACTGGTTTTCAGGTATTTGCGATCGTCTTTATCTTTGATAAACCCGCTCTGATTGTGCGGTAGCTATCTTTCGAACAATAGCGCAGAACTGCTCATTGCAGGAGGGTGGTGGGCGGGGGATTAGGAGGCGGCTGTATTTTGGGACGGTGCAGTGGTTTGGGTGTTTGTGGGTGTGTAAAGGGACAAGAGTGGTCGATATCGCACGCCACATTCCAGTAGCCGTATTGTACCTATAGGTAGCCAAATATACCGATTGCCCACTTTCATCGCGTTGTGCCTGAGGGTATCTGAGAGGTGTCAATGGGTCAGAAAACAGTCCAGGTTTGGCACCCTGGAGGTGCCGAGGCATGTCCACACTGACCCGCTAGGTGGGTGGCTGTGGGCACCTATGGGGTATCCTAGGGTAACCCAAGTTCTCACTGGGGATGAAATCCGATGACTTTGAGATCGGGGAAGGCAAGGATCGGTTGCGCTTTGCTAATAAGGTCGGCTTGTAGAGCTTGCCTGAGCGTGGCCTCGTCCACATCGGATCCTACGGATAAGGTGTGTAGGGATGGAAGTAAAGGTTGGGATGTGCCGTTGTTGAACCGTTAGTTGACCATCGCGGGACAGCAGTCGAGGTACAGGGATTGACCTTGGTCGATCCCAAACGCTGACACCAAGGATTGGACGAAAGCAGCTTGGTGCTGTGTTCGGCTATACAGGCTGACCATCTGGATGGATAGTGAGGGCAAAGTCTGGCTGTCTGCTCCGTAGGCGCACAAACGGACGGTATCGAAGCCTTCGTTGCTGATTACTCTGATCTTTACTTCAGGAGTCCCCTCAGGTGTCCGGCAAGAGGATGTGATGGCTCCCAACGTTCTGATGATATTCGTATCCGCTCGGGCCAAAACACAGATGTCGACCTTACAGGATGCTGGGACACGTAGAGCATGGAGCAAGACAGGACTCCCCTCCAAGGTGATGTGTCGAAGACGAGAGAGTGTTAAGATTTGGTCGCGAACAACCTCTTCTACTAGAGGCATTCTGGCCGATTGATACCACCTGAGGCCTAGGTAGGCCAAGTGAGGCATCAGCTGAAGGACAGCCAAGACGTCGTCGGGCGTCATGTTCATCTGGTTTTGTGCGAAGTGCATATGGAATTCGGTCAATCCCCACAGCAGCTTGGGTGTTGGCTGAACGGAACAGTTGTGGAGGCGTAACACTCGCAAGCTGGGGGCACCCTGAACAAGGAACTCTTTGGGTAACACACTCGACCAATTATTGGCGATGTGAATGGATAGCGATCGGAGGATCGGGGCATGGGTTCCCATGAATACTAGAGTTTTCGTGACAAGCTGTCCGACGTCCCGCAATGCTACCTCGCGCAGGCGGGAGGTCTGTGGCAAGACGCTTGATAGGAGTGGCTGATACCTGCGCAGGTCTACCTTCCATACACCAAGATCTACAGTACTATCAACCTGAACCATTCTGGGTGCACCGGTGGCAATATGTCGGAAAAACCAAACCGGGCTTAAAAGGTCCGCGACCTTTTAAGCTTGCCTGGCAGCCTTGCAACCCCCCTTACAACTTCGTAATAAGGTGCATACTGATTTAATAAGATCACTCTGATGCTCTAAGCCTTGGCATCACCTTGCGCTTGCCTTGCATATCACGAAATGTAATATGAAGCTATTTCTGGCCGCGGCGTCCCCATCAAAAGCCCTCTAGAGCGCCATTCCGCTCATCGTCACGACTCGCTCGTATTTTCCTCGTTCCTCTCTCGCAAATTCGATTCCAAAACGCGCCACCACAACACGATCAAGGAACTACACGGGTCTCTACGCTAACTGGTGTCTGCGGGCCCGTGATGAACCCACATGAGACCGGGTCATCAACCCACTGGGAATCCGTCGACCTTACAAGGTTGGACCCCCCACCTTTTAAGACTAACTGTTAATCTTAAAAGCGACTATAAGTGGAGTGGGGTCTGACACCCCTTACAGCACTAATAAGCCCGTTTAGGTTTTTCCGACATACAGCCCAAAGGCTGGGGTACCCGAGGGCTATTTCTCTCCACCGGCGGCATACATGGCTGACTTGGACCCACTGCCAGTCATAAATAGGTCGCCCTTGTCTTCTTACTCTCAACGGTCCAGAGATATCCCTTTGGTGTTACTCGGATTGATAAAGAAGAGTCCTTATTACCCCCAGGAGCGCGGCACCCTGGGGCTCACAATTGTGATACGTGGGAACCTTTCTCCTTACATGTAACAGGACTGTCGGTGCGGTCAGATGTTCGAGCCCTTGCCCGCGCATTCCATTTTCACCATGTTCGTTTGTTATCTATTCAAGCGGCACGATGTATATCTATGTAAGATTCCCTTGGGTCACATCTAAGCCATTGAAAGTCCTTCTCACGCCACAAATACTCTTACAGGCCATTGGGGACTGATAAAATGCAACACATTTCCTTTAACAGTCTATCCATCATGGTACAGCGCGTACATACCGCATACACGTACACACACTGTCTCACTGCAGATCGTGACCTTCTTTTGGATCTGTTTCCCATTTCAGCTCCTTGCCTCGGTGATCAGCTAAGCCACTATGTCCTGCGCCACCGTTATGCGCAGACAGCTGCTTCAAACCTTTCCACTCACTGACGCTCGAGTGCGAAGGCAATTGCACACGGGATCGACGACTTTCCATATCTTTGCGCTTCTCTTTGTCGGCTATCGGGAGGCGGGATACATGATGCTGCGCATAATATGGTTGTAAATATAGACGAGAGGCGTTGGGTTTGATATTTGGTAGCTTCAGTTTCAGCATAGTCTCGAAGGTCTTAGCTTTCCACAATGTATCAAGTTACAACTGGGCGCAGCATCACATTCATCGCTGCAAGAACCCAGCCAATTTCAGGAACACGTAGCCTTCGGTCGGATGCGGCCCGCGATGGCTAAAATAATGGAGTTGGTTCTCTCGGTAGAGTAGGAGGTGTACTTTTACGCGCTGCATGGCTGCTGGTCTCCTGAAAATAACAAGAGAAGAGGCGGATTACTTCGAGGATGTGTGCCCTGCTCCTGGAAGGCTCTTTATCATTCCGAGTTCGCCGTAGCCGTGCTAACGGCCCGCTACAACAAGTATAAAGATGCTGCACAGGATCTCGGTCGGTAGAGATTCAACCTGGGGGTTGACCTGTGTCCCTTGCGATATCCATAAATTGGCCGCCATAACTGACCAGAGGAAGGTAATTATATATTGAGTCTACTGGAAGCTGGACACATGCGTCTCCACTGTTCTAGACGATCGATGATGGGCGTGTGGAATCGAGATAGACGCTGAAGGTATCATGAGCAACGACGGATCCTTTACGGCCATCATACATACGATGGATTGAGTTACTTGTTCACGGGGATCGTATTACCTCGTGACGTCCTTTCTTACAAGGAATAAGTACGGGAGACAGGGACAGTTGCTATATATCGCACACACAGGCAAACGGATCAT
The DNA here is from genome assembly GCA_020736565.1 of Coprinopsis sp. MPI-PUGE-AT-0042. NCBI lineage: Eukaryota > Fungi > Basidiomycota > Agaricomycetes > Agaricales > Psathyrellaceae > Coprinopsis > Coprinopsis sp. MPI-PUGE-AT-0042. The sequence goes on from JAHBOF010000036.1 coordinate 245,459, forward strand.
GCACATGTTTAAACCCAACAGCGAAAGTCCCTTGGCATTTCAATTGCCACTCCCGCCCTCCTCAACGCCGGCCAGTAACCTCTCTTTTTGGCCTCCCATTCCTCTGGCGTCGGTTTGGGCGGCTGCAGGACGGCATTTGCGAACTTCAGTGTGTTGAGCTTGGCAAACTTGCTCCTATTGGCCAGTTCTGAATCGAGCAGAGCCCAGAATCCTGCACTTCCCGGAAATTGATGATTTCCTCCATAAAAGCGCTCGAGTTCGATGTATGAGAGGCAGTTGGGGGAAGGAAGTGCATCCAAGAAGGAAGGAAGATTGGCGTGCGGATTTCTTTCGTCCCAAATATCTTCTTCCTGCACCGTGAGTCTCTCCAATTGTCGAAGCTGAGAAAGGGACCTGAGAGCTGTGACTAATACAGAGTCACCAAAACTCAGGTATCTAAAGCCCAGAATTGACTCACAAGGATATCCTCCCATTCGCAATTGGCGCAGAGAAGGCGCACAATGCTCCATGAGTAAATCAATATTCCCTGGAGAATCTTGACAAAAGCCGAGAGAAAGCTCTTTGACCGCGCTCAAGTCAATGATGCTCGATTGCCCGGTGAGCAGATTTATTGTCGGAATGTCGGGTGTGAGCTTGAGCGAAGTCAGGCTTATTCTCTGGCGGGTTGACGGCGATGGGAAGGGTGCCAGGAAGAGGCACTTCGCTCGTGGTCTGGCCAGGAAGTTCTTGGCAGATTTTACAACGAGATGTTGAAGGTGTAGGCTCTCCACGAGAGAGACGAGCTCTAGCGGTGCGAAGGTCAAGGACAGGGAGATGAGTTGCGGGGAGCGGACAATCGCAACAATGCCCTGCTGGAGTTCTAGCGTTGTCTGCCCTTCCCATCCAACGAAAGAGAAACGTTCGATGGGTGCCGTTGCAAATAGCTGGATGAGGTCCGTCATGCTTGATTCCATAGGCTCACGGTCGAAGACAATAAACCCATCTGGAGACTGCTGCACAGAAACAGCCTTGACGGACGATAAAAGGGCACTGTTTTGACGAAGGATGTCGAGGCCCGCAAGATGATGAGCGGTGTTGTTTTTCCGATTTTGTAGGTTCTGCTTGTTAACCTTCAACTCAGAAAATATCACCTCTTGACATGGTTTCCGAAATGCTGAGGACACAAGGGAAGCTGCCTGGAGGGTACCCAAGTCTTCCGCCCTCGAGAAACGGTAGACAATCTCTCGAACAAGCTCAGGAGGGATCTCCATTGTCTAGAACTAGAGACGTTGGGGAGTGGGTAATGAGAATCACAGGTATCGGGCTGGTTTACCTTGGGCCAACGACAGGTGAAGATCGATGTTTTGTTCAAACCGCGTTGGAGGCGCGCGGCGCGTCACTAGATTGCTATGACAGGGGCTATTGCGGGTTTCATCCCTTCCCAAAAGTGCATGCATACCGAGCAAATGGAGCTTAGACTAGCTGAGAAGATATGAGATATGAGAGGATAGAGTAAAGTCAAGGCAGCGATATTGATCATATTGATAAAATAATTCTTAACTACGCTGAATTCCGAAGATCGGCTTGTGCTTCAGAAAGGGTTCTGGAAGACATCTGTTTAATTTCAACTCCCACTCCCGCCTCCATCAATAACGGCCAGTGGCCCTGTTGCCTTGCTTCCCATTCATGCTGTGGGGTCTCGTTGCCTGGGTAGATGATGGTTTGTCTGAACTTGACTGTGTGGAGCCTGGGGAATCTACTCCGATTCGCTAGCATCGAGTCGAGTTGAGACCAAAACGCTTCAATTCCCGGATAATAACCTTTTGCTTCGTAGAAGTTCTCGATTTCGATGTGTGAGAGGGAGCTTGGTGTGGGGAGTGCTTCCAGTAGGGATGGAAGGCTGACATACGGATTACCACTCGTCAAATCCTTATCTTCGACTATGAGTTCCTCCAAATGGCTAAGCTGATATAGGGACCCGGGCGCAAACTTCTCATTCACTGGTAGGGCAATCATCAGGAGATATCAAGGATTGCGCATTCACATCAGCACTCACCACATGCAGCTATGCGCAATCTACGAAGAGAAGGCGCACAACGCGCTATGATCAAGGGTACATTTCCTCTTGGAGAACCGTGAGAGGAGTTCAGCTTGAGTTCCTTGACCGTACTCAAGTCAACGGTGGCCGAATCTTCCGTGAGGAAACGTATTGTCGGTATGTCTGGTGTGATCTTGAGGGAGTGGAGCCGCATCCTCTGGGTTGTTGGCGGTGGCGGAAAGGCTTCAAGAAACAGCTGTGTCTCTAGCGGTCTGCGCAAGTAAGAGCGACCTAATGGCATCAAGGCCAAATGTTGGACGTTTGGGCTCTCCACAAGATCGACCAGCTCCAGGGGTGCGTAGCTCAGGGACAAGGAAGTAAGATGAATAGAGCGGACAAGGGCAACAACGCCGTGCTGGAACTCCGGGGTTGTCTTTCCTGTCCATCCGATGAAAGAGAATGTTTGAATAGGAGCCGACATTGCAATCAGCTGTATGAGTTCCGCCATGCTCGATTGGGTGATTTCGTCGTCGAAGCAAATGGACCCATCTTCAGACCCTTGCACAGCAATGGCCCTGATGTACCCCAGGAGGCTGCGATTTCGACGAAAGATTTCGAGGCCTGCGAGGTGGCGACGGATTACACTCTTCCGTGAGCGCTCTTTGTATACATTGACTCTGTAGAAGAGCCGCTCTTGACAAGCCTCACGAAATATAGGAGAAACCAGCGAGGCGGCTTGAAGGGCGTCTAGGTCGCCCACCCAAGATATGATTTCACGAACGAGCTCAGAGGGGAGCCCAGATGCCATGATCTAGGTATCTTGACCCTAAAATAAGTAAAATGTATATCATATAAATGCGACAGACTTGCTTACCTTCGGCCAGCTGCAGACAGAATTGGAGAAGTTATGTTCAAGTCATCAATGGGCGCTGGGTTCGGCGTTCATACCTGGCAGTGATAGGGGCAATCTGATTTGACATGCTTGGCAAATAATTGAATCCGGTGATTGTTGAGAATGGCGTTATTCTTTCTGTAGTGTGCAGTGCCTGGACCACCTGTTAACCTCCAGAAAATATCTCATCTTAACATGGCTAGCGCCTCTGAAACGCTGAGGACACAAGGGGAGCCCTTGAGAAGTGGACAATCTCTCGAGCAAGCTCAGCAGGGATCTCCATTGTCTGAAACTAGAGACCTTGAGAGTGGGTAGTAAATACCACATGTACTATGCTTGCTTACCTTTTGCCAACCAGATGGAGATCGATGGTTTGTTCAAACCGCATTGGACGCGCGCCGAGACGCGTCACTAGATTGATATAATAGGGGCTGTTATGGTATTCATCCCTTCCCAAGAGCGAATGTACATCGACAAATGCAGCTTAGGCTAGCTGAGAAGACCTGAAGTATGACAGGGTTACGGCCGGGATATAGAGACTATAAGTCCCAATTAAGGTAACTTTAGAAGATGGGGATGTACATCGGTCAAAGGTCCCTTGATTCCACGGCCGGTGTACACTTCAATTAGCTGTAAGTGTATGTTAAGTGCCAGAGTGGCTCGGTTATATGTGTGCCATATTGGCTGGGTGATGTAATTTCATCATTGTTCCTGATAGTCCTCCCAGCCAGGGCCTGGGATTGCCCCGTCGATGTCAATTTTAACCCCCACTCCCGCCTTCAACAGCAACGGCCAGTAGCCTCGTTGTTTTGCTTCCCAATCATGCTTTGAGGGCTGTTCGCGCGGGTAGGCGATAGTATGCCTGAACTTGACCATGCAGAGTCTTGGGAATCTACTCCGATTTGCCAGTATTGAGTCGAGTCGATACCAAAACGCTTCAATACCTGGATAATAGCCTTCCGCTTCGTAGAAGTTCTCGATTTCAATGCATGAAAGGGAGTTTGGAGTGGGGAGTGCTTCCAGTAGGGATGGAAGGCTGACATACGGATTGCCTCTGGTGACATCCTGATCGTCGACTACGAGTTCCTCCAAATGGCTAAGCTGAGAAAATAACTCGGGCGCGAATTGCTCATTCACTAGTAGGGCAATCGTCAGGAGATATCAAGGATCGCCGGTTGAGATCGGCACTCACCAGATGCGGCTATGCGCAATCTACGAAGAGAAGGCGCACAACGCGCTATGATCAAGGGTACATGTCCTCTCGGAGAATCGTGAGAAGAGTTTAGCTTGAGTTCCTTGACCGCGCTCAGGTCAATAGTGGTCGAATTTTCGGTGAGGAAGTGTATTGTCGGCATGTCGGATGTGATAGTAAGGGAGTCGAGCCTCGTCTTCTGGGATTTTAGCGTTGGCGGAAGGGCTTCGAGAAACAGCTTTGACTCCAGCGGTGTGTGCAAGTAACGATGGCCTAACATCAAAGCCAAATACTGGAGATTTGGGCTCTCCACAAGGTCGACCAGCTCCAGCGGCGCGTAGCTCAAAGATAGGGAAGTAAGGTGAACGGAGCGAACAAGAGCAACAACGCCGTGCTGGAATTCCGGGCTTGTCCGTCCATCCCACCCAACGAAAGAGAATTCATGAATAGTAGCCGACGTTGCAATCAGATGTATGAGTTCCGTTGTACTCGAATGGATGATTTCACTGTCGAAGCAAATGGACCTATCTTCAGACCCTTGCACAGCAATGGCCCTGATGTACCCCAGGAGGCTGCGATTTCGACGAAAGATTTCGAGGCCTGCGAGGTGGCGATCGGTGTCACTCTTGCGTGAGCGTTCTTTGTATATGTTCACATTGTAGAAGAGCCGCTCTTGACAAGCCTCACGAAATGTAGGAGAAACCAGCGAGGCGGCTTGAAGGGCGCCTACGTCGCTCACCCTGGATACGATTTCGCGAACGAGCTCAGATGGGAGCTCAGATGCCATGATCTAGGTATCTTGATCCTAAGAATTAGCAGAATATCATATCCATGTGACAGGCATACTTACCTTCGACCAACTGCAGACGGAAATTGAGGTGGTTATGTTGAAGTCACAATGAATGCTGGGCTATGCCAGGTTCAGCGTTCGCTCCTGATAGGGGCTATCAGATTTGATGCAATTAAATTGGCAAACAAACAACTCCGGTAACCTCAGCCAGCGAGCTTCCACAGAAAGATTTTGAGTGCAACGTTGAGAGAAATAGGGGTCCTACTCAGTTGCAAAATCGGCATAAAAAGATTCTGAAATACATTTGTTCAAATAAAATTGGCCATTTCAACTCCCACTCCCGCCTTCCCCAATAAAGGCTTGTTGCGTTACTTCCCTTTCCTGCTGTGAGGTCCGGTTGTGCGGTTCTACAGCGGTATACCTGAACTTGACCATGTGCAGTCGTGGAAACCTGCTCCGATTGGCCAGTATTGAGTCGAGTCGAGACCAGAACGCCACGCTGTCCGGGAAGTAGTCCTCTCCTTCAAAAACGTTTTCGAGTTCGATGTATGAAAGGCGGTTTGGGGAAGGTAGTGCTTCCAGGAAGGACGGAAGGTTAGCGTACGGATTCACATCGCCCCCAAAGTTCTCTTCGTCGACTACAACCTCCTCCAAATGATGAAGCTGCGAGAGAGAGCTGGACATATCATGTTCAATGACCGCGGTCATTGTGAGCAAGGGAAGGCCATTCGGGATATAAATTATGACTCTCAATCTGCAACGATCCGCAATTTACGCAGGGAAGGTGCACAAGACCTGATGAGCAAAGACACATCTCCTCGAGAGTCTTGGCAAGAGTCAAGCTTGAGTTCCTTGACCGTACTCAAGTCAACGGTGGTAGAACCTTGCGTAAGGAAATGTATTGTTGGCATATCCGGCGTGATTGTGACGGCGGGGAACCTCATTGTCTGGGCTGGTGGCGCTGGTGTAAAGGCTTCGAGAAACAGCCGCTTCCGAGTGGCTGGTGGTCTAAACATGTAAGAATGGCCTAGTTTCACTGTTAAATGGCGAATATGTGGGCTCTCCACCATACTGAGTAGTTTCCCTGGCGCGAAGGTCAAGGATAGAGAGGTTAGGTAGGGAGAGCGCACACAGGCAATGATACTGCGCGGGAATTCGGGTGTTGTTTGCCCTTCCCATCCGACGAAAGTGAACTTTTGGATAGACGCTGTCGCAATCGGCTGTATGAGTTCCGGCATGCACGATCGCGTAGGTTCCTTGTCCAGAAAAATAGGCCCGCCTTCGGCCTGTTTCACAGACACAACCTTGATGTACGATAAAAGGGTGCCATTTTGACGGAGGATCTCAAGGCCTGCAAGGTGGTGATTGGTGTTATCCTCGTATAGGCGTTGTTTATAAACATTGATCTCGGAGAATATCTCCTCTTGACAAGGTTCCCGAAACGCTGAACAAACTAGCGCAGCAGCCTGGAGGGTGCGCAGGTCTTTCGCCTTTGACAAGCAGTTGATAATCTCTCGAAAGAGCTCAGAAGGAAGGTCAGGCGCCATAGTCTAAATAATGCAACCCCAAGAATGAGTGAATTCCATTAAAGTATCGAACTTAGTTACCTTTGACCAGTCGCAAATAGTAGAGACCAAAGTGGTTTGGTCAGGTCGTCGATGCAGGGTTCGCATGCCGTTGCCGCTGACACTGATAGGGGCTATTGGATTTGATGGAAACATGGGCGCTTAGGCAAGGTCTTCAATTTCTCTGAGCGGCGACAGTTCAAAGAATGACCTATTACATTTGCTATGGCTATTCATCAGAGCAACGGTCTATGGTTTTAAAATAGTCAACCTCTGACCTGTATACCGTAGCTAAAGTAAGGACCTTTAGTATAGCACATATACATGCAAGCGAACAGCGAATAGACTGGTGTAAGTAAAAGACAGTAAAGTAGAACGTCCCAAAGTCAGATAGTCTAGTGAGATATCAAAGAAGTCGCAGTGTCTCGACCCTAAAATCTCGTGCTACGCTTCCTGCTAGCATGCGTAGGAACGCAAGACCCGTCCATGGGTTCATAACCAGGAATGCAGCTAAAAATCTTGCACTTTCCGGCGTTGCAGCCGACCCTACGGACGTTGGGAATCGCGGTGCAGTCAATACCGGTGAATTCTTCACCCTCAAATCCTTCAGGGGCAACACATCCACCGCATGAATCCTCCGCAGTCCTGGGGTTGACGCAATCGGTACCACCGACACCGTGCCAGATAGGGCACCGCACCTGGCCAGGAATGGGGCACAAAGCAGGATCAGCGAGAGCGCGACGCGATGGCTGAGGACCGCAGCTGCTCGAGCCAGGGTTGGAAGTTGAACCTGCAGGGCAAGGAGAGCAGTTGTCGCCGTTGGAAAACGTGTCGCGTGGGCAAGTTGAGCAACTCTGGGCGTTGGCTGCAGGCACGGCTCCGCCTGGGCAGGGAGTGCAGGAGCTGGAGCCAGGGTTGGAGATTGCGCCGGGAGGGCAGTCTGTGCAAGATGGAGCATTGGGACCGCTGAACGTGCCGGCTGGGCAGTTGGCGCAACCACCATTGATGGTGTACTTGCCAGCGGGGGCAGTTGTTTGAGGCGCAGGACGAAGCGCCAGGGCCAGAGGAGGTTCCGGCGGGGCAGTTCTGGCAGCTGGAAGCACCGTTTACGTTGGCGAAGGTACCGCTTGGGCAAGGCGTGCATGAGGTAGCACCAGACGACGAGAATGAACCGGCCGAGCAAGGCCTGCACGAACCGTTGTTAAGGTAGGTACCAGCGTTGCAAACGCGCGTGCAAGAGCTAGAAGCCTAGATACGCGTTGTCAGATATTTGCTCGATGTCAAGATGAAGTCATATTCACCGGAGGAGAGGTATATCCAGCAGGGCAGGCCTGGCAAGTTCCACCTGCAGTAGAAAACGTGTTTTGACCGCAGGGCGAGCACCCAGAAGAACCTTGGGAGCTAGTGTAGCCGGCAGAACAAGCATTGCAGGCGTTGGCGGTAGTCTTGCCTCCGTTGATGTAGAAACCCGGATTACAGACGCAGTAGGAACTGCCCTACAAGACATCAAGTTGAGCCATCAGGGACATAGGATGAGGGTGTCCGGACGTACAGCATTCGAAGTAGAACCGCTAGGGCAAGTCTGACACTGGGTGTAACCACCAATGCTGAATTGACCGGGACCACAGTCCCGGCAGCGTCCACTAGTCCAAGCCTGACCGGCTGGGCAAGTAGTACGGGCTTCACTAAAGATAAAATAAAGATTAGGTTCTGTCACAGCAGACGTCCGGGCCGACGTACAGCGTGCTGGCAGCCACATGGGTTACAGCGGCTAGGCCTGCAAAGGTGGCAATACTAAGGAAGCGCATGGCTATGGAGGAGAGTGGAGGGATGTCAGGGGGCAAAGAGCGACAAGAGTCTCGAGACAGAAAAGAGGCAAGAGTCGTAGAGAAAGAAAAGGGCGCGCCCGGCTGGGTTCAAGTAGTCGCAGACCTCGACAGCTGGATTGGTTATGTACTTCCGTTCCTGGGCACACACACACAATCAGGAACAACACGCGTTGCAAATTCGTCGTTTCGAGGGGGCCGCCATTCCTCACGTCAGGTATTGCAACGCCAGTAGGTTCAAAAAAGGCAGTCCATTTCATGCCAGCCCCTTTAACTCGCTGCCAAGGGCGGCCGGGCTGAACGATGGGCGAGGGCCTGCGAGGGCAGCCTGAGACTCGGATGCATGAGGATATGGAGGTCTGGTATGTGGTCAAAATCACCACAGTCGCGGAGGTTTTAAGACGTCTTGTGTCAATCAAAATTTGATTTGATGTCCTCAGGGCCGGATCAAATACAGGGAGTGGTATTCACACTGCCAGTGTAGAATTGCGACTATGTAGGCTGGGACTTATCCCTCAGAGCACGAACATCCGGCTTGTAATACTCACCTGAGCAGGGAGATGAGTTCCCAACGAGATCCCAACTACCTTATCTCACAATAAATATGAAAACCTCGATCGAGTTGGCTTGCCAACACTTCACGTTGAAGGACCGTAAATGGGGTCTGAGCACCCTGAATGCTATCACCATCGAGCTGGCTGTCAAGATAAAAACAGCTCAGATGCGCGCCCCTCGGGAGGTGTAGATTTGCACCTATCGACAACCTATCGACCTCTTGCCTTCTCTGTTCCTGTGGCGTGTGATGTGCACTAGTCGAGCAGAAGCTCCAACTTCCGCTTCTTCTCTTCCTCTATTCCCCTTTCGAACCATGGGCTGCGGACTCAAGCTCAGGAGCTCAAGGCTATTGATTTGATATATACTCTCAGGAAGACAATCATATAGGGCCAACTTGTTAAAACCCACGATCAATCACGCATTGACTCGCTCTTCTACCCCATGAACCTCTGCTTTACGATGGAGAACTTGAGTGGAATCTGGTAGCAAGGGCACCACTACGAGACGTACGCACTAGTAGGGAGGTTGGTCTAGATTCGGCCCCGGCTCCGTCGTACTCAGAATAGCGGTAGTCTATGTTCACCATGAGAAGCTGCGATAGACACTAGACAAAGACCGGAGAGAGAATAGGGAAGGGGGGTAACTGCTACAGCAGTTAGCATTATGTTCTCTATAATGCGGGTTTCGAGCGTAATGTTATCATTGACCTTGACTTTAGTTGAGCAGCTCAGAGTACCCTTGTGGTGAATATCGTTTGCAGCCCATCCAGTCGACATTAGCCCTTTGATGAGGGTCACATCGCAACGCCATTCCTCGGCTGGTGGCGCTTCTTGCAACTTCTCTGGTCTCTTGATGTGCTACTCTGCGCGAGTCGCCTTGCTGGAATGATAGGGCTGTCACAGCACCACAGATCCGTGCCAGTGTTGGATATCTGGATGGGCAAGTTTGAGATTAATAGTGGCTGACACAGGGTGTGGTTTGAAGTAGAGCAAGGCCAACGTTCTCCTTCTGAGCGTGAATCTCTGGGAATGAACTTGAAATTGTCCCGAAATCGACATCGTGAAATCTGGCGCGGTTGGAGAGGATTCGCATCGGATATGGCCTGGAAATATACTCTCAAAATTGATCAGAGAGGGCTTTACGAGTGTGAGTATGCCAGTGGCGGGAGCCTGAAGGCTGCCTATATGCGCCACTTTGGAAAAACGGCCCACGATATCACAGAAAAAGCTCACCAAGGACGTTAGCTGTTGTCCACAGCTCGGAAGATGACAGGCTTAGGAAAGAAAAGAAGGTACACCTGAGGATTAATACGCTGGTTGCTGGTTAACTTTGACCAACAACGGACGGAGGAAGACTCGAACACAGTCCTCTCGTGTGCGAGGTATAGGGGCTCGTTGACAGTTGATCGCATGATGAATTATTGAATACGTCACGCGAACCTTCAAGCTTTAACTTTGCCGTTAACGCTAACGAACGCCACTCCGAGTCAAGAGGAAGTGCTTCTAGGGAAACTCACTGCATGGAGTAGTCTATCGCCTACCCTGCAGATGGTCAGATATACATCAGGCACCAGCTGAGCGGAGCTCCGACGTTCCGCTTCTTTTCCTTCCAGGCCATTGACCATCCAGAGCCAAACTGCGCTCGGGGGTCAAGTACTCCAGACCTTTGACTTGGCTAGATCATGTCTGGACTTGTTTTAAGGCCCTCGGTTAGTTGCCATCTACTCCGAGTGCTTTGTAACACGTTCTAAAGTTACAACGGAGAGCTAGAGCTCAGAACATGTGAGGTGCGTGCGCCGTTATGATACTTACGTGAGGTGTGCCTTACTGATCATCGAAGATTGTGTTATTTGAGTGGCTGGGAGTACCCTTGTGGTACCAGAAACTACGGCCGATATGGGTGCCCTCGATGGCAGTCATATCGCAGCGCCATTGCTCGGCTTATGGTGCTTCTTGAGGCTTCTCTGTTCGCTTGGTAAACATTACCAACTCCCTTCTGCTATGTGTTTATGATTCGCTCAAGTTTTGCAAGCCCAACGCACAGAGAGGAGAACCGCGGCGTTACCCCCCGAAATACTAACCGACTTACCGCCACGCCACAGTTCCGTCCACCCCTGTGCTCCATGCAACAAAGTTTTCCCTTGATAAATCTCATCCAGCGGAAGATCTTTCAAATACGGACCAAATCAAAGAACCTGGTGGTACAAGCACTAATGTAAGCAACCTTCCGCACCAGCTGACGCTCAGATGACCCGTTGATCATATCCTTACCCCGCATTACTCAGGGGTGTCCAAGAAGCGTATAAAAAGCGGGGGTCGAGTGACGTCGCCTCTTTCATTCTCTTCACCATCGTTCATTCTAATATCATTATGCCGTCCTCCTTTTCATATCAATGGGATACCCCTGCCTACAAAGGCAAGACCGATTTCAACACCGGTCTCTTCATCGGCGGCAAGTTCGTCGATGGCTCTAACAACAGCACTATCGAGTATGTTTTTCTTCCTCATCCTATGTTTCACTCGCTAAATGAGATCGTTTATCTTATCGCAGCGTCATCAACCCCAGTGAGTTGATCCGGGCTGAGTTTTATGTGCTGTTGCTCACCGTGCGACGACAGCCAACGGCCAAGTTGATCACCAAGATCTCTGAGGGTGTCGAGAAGGATGTCGACCTCGCAGTTGAGGCCGCCCAAAAGGCCTTTGACGAGGCATGGGGCCTCAATGTTTCTGGGCGGGGCGGTCTGAGCTTCTCTGGAAGCTCGCCCAAGCGATGGAAGAGGCTCATGAGGAGTTGGCCGCCATCGAAGCCATGGACAACGGTGAGCAATAATTCATGTCTGGCGTTAGTCTGGTACTCAAAGATTGTAGGCAAAACCTTTGCTTGGGCCAAGGGAACCGACGTTGCATTCTCCATTGCCGTCATCAAGTACTTCGCTGGCTGGGCAGACAAAATCACCGGTCAGACCATCGAGACTGACGAGAAGAAGCTCATTTACACTCGCCACGAGCCAATCGGTGTCGTTGGCCAGGTTATTCCCTGGAACTTCCCTCGCAAGTCGGTGTATACCTAGAGCGGCATAAATACTGACCTGGAATGCAGTTCTCATGCTCTCATGGAAGATTGGCCCCGCTCTCGCTACCGGAAACACTATCGTCCTCAAGCCCTCTGAATTCACCCCTCTGACTGCCATCCGCATGTGCGAACTCATCAACAAGGCCGGCTTCCCTCCTGGTGTTGTCAACATCGTCACCGGATACGGTAACACTGTCGGTGCTGCCATCTCGTCGCACCCCAAGATCGACAAGGTCGCCTTCACTGGCAGCACCCTCGTCGGAAGGAAGATCATGGAAGCCGCAGCGAAGAGCAACTTGAAGAACGTCACCCTCGAGCTGGGAGGCAAGAGCCCCAACGTCATCTTCAACGATGCCGATTTGGACCAGGCAGTAAACTGGGCTGTTCACGGTCTCTTGTAAGTGAACAAATCTCTCGTTCCAGCATACCCAACTTGACCTCGTACGCCAGCTGGAACCACGGCCAGGCATGCTGCGCTGGCTCTCGTATCTTTGTCCAGTCTGGCATCTACGACGAATTCCTCAAGCGCTTCACCGAGAGGACCGCCGCCATCCGTGTTGGCGACCCATTCGGCACAGAGACCGACCAGGGTCCTCAGGTCTCCGACATCCAGTACGAGCGTATCATGGGCTACATCGAGTCCGGCAAAAAGGACGGCGCGACGACCGTCCACCTGGGTGGAAACCGACATGGTCAAGAGGGCTACTTCATTGAGCCTACCATCTTCACGGACGTCAAGCCTGAGATGAAGATTGTCCGTGAGGAGATCTTCGGTCCTGTTGGCGTTGTGATCAAGTTCGAGGATGAAGAGGATGTGATCAAGCAGGCAAATGACTCCAGTACGTCGCTGCTGAGATCTGTGGCGCTTGACAGCTGCTAATGAATCCTCTTTAGTGTACGGCCTTGCTGCCGCCGTCTTCAGCCAGGACATCAACCGTGCCATCACCACTGCTCACAAGATGCAGGCTGGTACTGTTTGGGTCAACTGTGCCAACCAGCTGCACGCCAACGTCCCCTTCGGAGGCTTCAAGCAATCTGGCATTGGCCGTGAGCTCGGAGAGTATGCTCTGCACAAGTGAGTCTTCTACGATTCCAACGCGAGTTCATTATACTGATTTGCGGCGTTCTTCAGCTACACCAACGTCAAGGCTGTCCATGTCAATATCGGCCATGTCATGTAAAAAAGGCACTCATTCTCTGCTGTCTGTAATCATTCAAGTGTACAAATGTATATTAAGCAATTCAGATGCCGTTCCGCCGGCTAGTTTTCGGTACCATGAGGGTGTTCCTTGCATGTTCCGAAGCCCCTTCCTTCCCTGGCAGAACTCTCGCGATTACAGTACAACCTGTGATTCGATTCCAAGCTCAATTAATGTATTGATACTCTCGTTTCATTCAGCATTGGGATTAGCTCGATGAAAGAAAGATAGAACTTCCGCAAATCCATTCCTGAATGTCAGGTACCGGTACGGGCGGCCCAATTTTCCGGGCCCCTAAGCGCGACAGATGTCATCCAATATGCCTTTTTCCTTTTGGCCCCGCGCATCTCCCCAAGAATGGCCTTCGAGAAAAGTATAAATCCAGGGACTTCCAGGGTATTGCACCCTTTCCTATCCCTGGTTTCTACCCTCTGCTTCTTCTGTGGCTGAGGTTCCCGTCGTGCACAGACGACACCTAACCTCCAACCTCGAGCATATTCCCTCGGCCAGCAGAATGCTTTCCGTTGGAGCTCTTATCTGGATATCTTTCAGGCCTCTGCTTCGCCTGTCAGTTCTTTCTCTGGGGATTTCTCGGTCCCAGGCTGACGGAACTTGTACTTGGACAGAGTCATCACAGTCGGGGCTGGGTTTATCATAACCAAAGCAGACATATTCCCTCTGACAGCTGCTCGAGGATGCAGCCAAGTTCTGCTATACATCACGATACCATGTCTGATGTTCTCCAAAATTGTCCCCTCCTTTAACCAGGACAATATCTCGGCCTTTGGTGAGCAAAACCTGTTTATCCTTGTCTCTCAGATTTAACCAAGCGTGTGCTTGCAGGTCCGTTATTCCTCGTCGGGTCACTGTACCAAATCCTAGGCATCCTAGCTGCCTGGATAATCCGACAGGTTTTCTGGGTACCCCATCGCTTTCGCAACGGAATACTCGTTGCTGGAGGATGGGGAAACGTGGGCGATATCCGTACGTACATTCGACCCACCCGCTTCATCTCGGAACGCTGACGGGGGAGCCATTAGCGACGTCTGTGATTATGAGCATTACAGCCGCAGCTCCTTTTACGGCTTCCAAGGACCAGGATCTATCTGTGGCTTACATCTCCGTGTTTATTCTGGTCTTCACTATCTCTCTGTTCCCGATGGGAGGACAGAGATGGATTATCAAGGACTTTGAAGGGCCAGATGTGGAGCCTGAGGAAGTCCAGGAGAAAGTTCGGCAACGAAGGAAGAAGCTGCTTGGGTGGGCTCATATAACGCGGTCCAAGTCGCGTAGGGACGAGGAGAGTGGCGAGAAACGCGAGGACGACGCGCCCAGCCATGATAACGACGCGACTTTGGTGGCCTCTTCGCGTCTACGTCGCACATCAGTGCAGGATCATACCTGCATCGCACCAAAACCCAGTATACCTAGTGACTTGGGGCCTCTGTCGCGTCAACAGACGATGGACGACACTGTGGTCGTTGTCGACACCTCAAAAACGCCGCCTTCCGACGTGTGCGACGAGAAGGTTCTCCATGAGAGGCAACAACGGCCCTCTTCCTCCCTTCAATCTCTCAGCAAGCTCAAACGGTTCCTCTCTCACGTCCGCAAATTTGTCGCAGGAGTGCTCTCCCCACCATCCATCTCCATTTTGATTGCTCTCCCAATATCCCTCATCCCTCAGCTTAAAGCGCTGTTTGTGGTGGTACAAGGGGTTGACATGCCATCTGCACCAGATGGTCAACCGCCTTTGGCCTTTATCATGGATGCTGCAGCGTTCATTGGTGCAGCGTCGGTTCCTCTGGGTCTGATATGCCTGGGGTGCACTCGCACGGCTGAACGTTCCGATGGCACAGTGGAGGACCCTTCCTGTCGGGGCCATCAGCTCGCTCGCTGTCGCCAAGTTACTCGTTATGCCAGTTATCGGGGTATTGATCAATCAGGGCCTGGTGTACGGGGGCATCATCCCAAGGGAAGACAAAGTGCTGAGATTGGTTTGCATGTGAGCTTTCCTGGCCTTTCGCACCGCATGACGCAGCTGATTATCTGCTGTAGATTCTGCTCTTGTTTGCCAACCGCCACAACGCAAGTCTACCTCACACAGGTGTACAGTGGGACAGGTAGCGCAGAACATCTGTCTGCGTTTCTCATTCCCCAGTATATCCTTATGTTCTTTTCGATGACTGCCCTGACGGCGTACACTATCAATCTCCTATTCTAATTCCTCTCACTCTCGATGCTTCACCATCCTTCCAATAGACCTCATACGACACCAGTCCTAGCATATCTCGTACTCAATACAACCTTATCATAGCACGACATAGTCCTTCATACCTTGGAAGTTTGCGATAATGTACTTCTCTTTGACCGTCCTCTCAGCACCAGGGCAAACAAACATGTACAACCAGGGCCCGATTCAAATGGGCAGGAGAATGATGGACCCAAACTACTACTACTACCACCACCAACACGGACCCATAACCTGGTGCGCTAAACGAGTTATAAGAATGACCCGAAGCTGAGATTGTCTTTCACCTAGAAGATCCAGAGCTCCCTTTACAAATCACAAACACGTTGCTGTGATTTCCGAGAGTTCACAGACGAAATCACAATCTCCCCGCAGAGTTCTTGCCCCTCCAGGATATCACATTCCACATTGGGATGAGACGTATACTCGTCGGGGGAAGACAGGCCATGCAGGATGATCATTCGCCTGCTTGGTGACTTCCTAGTTTGATAACTGGATCAAGGCTTATTTCGCCCTCATCGCGCACATCGCAAGGCTTCTCGATGCAGGGGGAAGGCCTCCAATATCCAGCCTGTGCGCTGACCTGTACGATCTTATCCACGTGGTATTTTCCTCATGGTTTGGTCTGCACTCGGGGTCCTAACTGACCTCGAGGCATTCGAGCCAATCCGTAGAGGTAAGTCTCTCAAACTAACTCCGTAAAAGTCAGAAAACCTAATTGTTTCACTCAACTCTGAACAGATTTACTGATGTGAACATGGATACGAGTTAGTTCTCTCATGCTGCGACAAAGGAACGAGGAGGAGAAGGTTCTCATGGCATGCCACACAAAGCAATCATCGCGAGAGCGTCATAGCCACACCGATATATGTCCCGTCATCCGATGATGGAAAGTCCTTTGTCTTATGAAGTAGGAATCAGAGAAGAATTCTAACATATACCACCATTATCTCGCCGTATGTCCTCGCCAGTTTACTGCTGTTGCATTACTGACTCGAAGAACAGGATCCACTCCAGACTCTCAACATCTCGCAATGTCGGCCGCATCAGTCGAAGACAGCTCTTTCGTGCAGACCTCGCCCGTTATCTCTCTTCCCCCCGAGATACTTGCAAACGTCTTCCTATATCGGAAGGCCGTGTCGCCTGTCACACCCAAGAGGCGCAGCAAGGTCAAGCACGACTGGAAATGGATCCAAGTCAGCCATGTTTGTCGCCGATGGAGACAAGTTGCTCTGCAAAATCCTACGTTATGGTCGACAATACCTCCCATCTCCCCCAAATGGCTCGAAGTGATGGCTGAACGCTCCCAGCGTCTTCCACTCACAATCGAGCTGGGCTCAGAAGCGACCAACCTTAGACCTTATCGGTCGACCTTGGCAAACGTCTTCAAGTCTCATACCTCACGTCTCAGAGCAATATCTCTGCATGGCAAAGGATCGCTTATTGACAGCATCCTTTCGTCAATGCCAACGGGACCTGTGCCTATCCTCCAGATATTATCCATTTCTGTTGAGCGGGTGCTCCCCTCGATCTGGGCCAACCTTCCTCTGCCCCCACTCCCGAAACGTTCCTCCCGGCTGACTTCCTCAGCGAGGGGGAGCTCAAGTCTTCGAACCCTGCGGTTGCACACTGCTCCGTCCCACCGTCTTCAAAGATGCCACTGAACGGTGATAACACGCTTCGACCTCAGCTACGGCAATCGCGAACTTCCTCTTTCACCAAAGAAATCATCGCCACACTTCAAGCGATGGGGGCCTGACACATCTCAAATTCCAATGGCAGCCTTCTGACGAGAGAAGGTTGAAGGAGGGTTTGAAGGGCCACCGTCGACAGCGAAGCGCAACACTCCCCAACCTACAAAACCTCGTTCTGGAAGACTGCTGGGGCTTTCTCAACGCCCTGCGTATCCCTTACACGGCTGTGATCAACCTGGAAGCGGAAGAAGGAGGAGAGATTCTCATTCACTCAATAGGCTCGATTTCGTCGTGTTGGATCCCACCACCAGCTCCCGAGACCTATCGACCACTCGCCATCTACGAGATCAAAGGCGACAGGGAGCGCAACAACTCTGTCACGCTCCATGGCTGGCGATTCGGGGAGGACAATATCCGTCGTCATACGCCCGCACTGAACGTGCACATACGCAACCTGCGAGGGTGCATGATGAACAAGGAACCGCTTGCCCGGACGATGGTAAGCTCGTTTGAGCTAGACCATGTCCATACCATCCACTTGGACTGTTTCCCGGCTCTCCTGCATGCACATCTTGGGCGTCAGTCTCAAGTCCCCTTCCTCCCGGCTTTGATCAACCTCTCGATCTCCACCCACTTTGACGAAGTTTCCCTCCGTGCCTGCCTACAAGACAACCTCTTCCAGAAGACGAAAGACGTATGGCGGGAAGATGATGGGATATGTGTTTCGGATACCGCAGCTCAAGAACCTCACCTTCAATCGGATTGACTTTCGTCGAGCTGGGCAGCTGGAGAAAATGGCAGAGCTGCGTTTGGCGGACTGGCATGACTTGCTGGACCTACGGGTATCGTACAACAAGGCTATCACAGTCAATTGTATGACTTTCGTAGGTTGTACTGGGCTTTCGAGGGCAGATATGGCCAGGTTTAGGAAGACAGTTTGGAGTGTCCATTTCTTGGACGAGGCGCATGACCAGGCCATTGGTATTTACGTTCCGCTATGACTCTTGCCTTGTACTTCTCCTCCCCAAAGGCATCTTATTCAGATAACATAAAATAACTTGGGTATTATTCAAATATTGGATGGACCACCTAAATTGATTTGGATTCAAATCCGATTCAAGTCCAGTTCGAATTTAAAGCTTTATATTCTTCATTCTTCTTCCAACAAGGTTTAATCTGCAAAAAGATATATTCCAGATGCCCAGATATAGAAAGACTGTGATATGTACAGTACGAATAAGAGAGAGAATAAGTATGATGCAGCCGGAGCGTGGGCTGGAGGCTCTACCGTCATTGGATTGGCCGTCGACAAAGGCAGCCACGGGAGGACCGGGGAAAACGTAGTCGCGGGAGCCGAAGACGTTGGGGACAAAGATACCTGGGTGGTCAGCTTGGTATGCGCCGGGATGGGAAACAAGCTCGTTCTCGGTGGGTCTGCCAGTGCCGCGACCACCAATGCGGAGTTGCGCACATCCAGGGTAGAATTCAGCGCCGCTGCTGGTGGTGGCAGGCTGCGAAGCGTTGTGGAGGGCGATGGCCTCGTGGCGGACGAGGTAGTTTCCAGGGGCAATGTTGCTGGGGAGCGTAACTGGAGCAGTGCCTCCGTTCACTGTGAATAGGTTGGAACTCATGCCAAAGCATAATGAAGGAAATTCGACGTACTGAGGTCCTGTTGGAACCATTCACCACTGTCCGGCTTGAGGCCGACTTGGTGGATCTTGAACCACCGAGCGGTGGTCGAGTCAAACTCGCTGCAGGGTGCATCACCACAGTCCGCGAGGTAGGTAAGCATGGGGCCGGTGTTGTGAGGCCACTGTTAGAGTATCGGTGAGGATGTGGCCTGGAGAACAGGAAATGAACGACATACGTTGCTGCGGCCATCGGCACCCTTCCGGTCAAAGTTGATCGTGTCTCCGGGGTTGGCATCGATAACACGGGGTGCATTGCGGGCTTGCACACCACAGTTATTTGCTGGGCTGTCAACACCATAAACGGGCTCGAAGCTGGACACTTGGCGAATGGCGCTAGTATCGCTGTCGGCATTCCTTTCGCCGTTAGGGGGCCCTGCCCGGTTGGTTGGTTGATCGCCAACCTTCATGGCAGCGAGATAACCGTGCGCCGAGACGTAGGACGCAAGGAGGACAGGGATGAGGGCAATGATAGAAGAGCGCATTGTAGTCCTTGTATCGTGGGTTAAGGCGGTCGTCGATTAAGGGGTTGAGCGAGCAGAAGTGCTAGGAGTAGTGTGGTTGAAACGCACAGCACAAGACCAAGAGAACGGGTCGTAAGAAAGGAGGCTAAAGGACAATAGCATTCTGCGTGCCGCTCTTATCAGTGTTGTTCGCGGCAATGCTAACGGACTGACAACCTGACGGTGTCTAACAGCGTCCATCAAATCGTCAATCCGTCAGTGCGTGACCTCTGGGGGGAAGAGTCGGTGGAGCCAGTCCAAGACCTGTCCCAATTTGGCTAGTGTTCAGGCAAGGAAAAAATAGCCGTGAGGGAAAGTTGATGTGCCAGCAGCAAAGACCTCAGAATGAGGCGTCCTTTTGGAGGAGCAACCGATGAAAGCGGTCACCCAGACATCGTGTGCTTTTCGTCAGGAATCAAGAAATGCGACAAATGAAGCGTCACTCGCTGGTGTTCGGTACCTCTGGCTGTAACCATAGGACCCTGGTTTATGCTGAGTGATGTCCGATCTGAAAACCCCCCTTTTTGCCAGGCTTTGTCCCCTCCAAAAAAGGCCAGTTTTTGCCCACATAAAGATCGGGACATCCTTTTTTGACCTGTTTTGGTCCACATATAGATCGGAGTCTTCCCGTCGCTCAGATGTTCGCATAAAAGTTAAAAAAACGATAATTTGAAGGAGAAGGGGCTAATACTAGATCTGAGTGTATTAACTGAAGCTTAGGGTGCCAAGAAACGTAGGTAGTGAGCAAAAAGAGAAAGGAAAGTGCGGATGGTCGAGTTAGGCGCTGGATCAGGATTCCGAACGCCCTTCCTCAGTGTTGTCAGCAACAAATCAACTCGTGGTGACTGCGACGGGGGAAGTCCCGCCCAGTCCTCAGACAAAAGCGAGGTCATCTGCGCACCGATAGACCTC
Source organism: Coprinopsis sp. MPI-PUGE-AT-0042 (assembly GCA_020736565.1). NCBI lineage: Eukaryota > Fungi > Basidiomycota > Agaricomycetes > Agaricales > Psathyrellaceae > Coprinopsis > Coprinopsis sp. MPI-PUGE-AT-0042. The sequence continues at coordinate 265,612 of JAHBOF010000036.1, forward strand.
TGTGACCTGGTTACTGAGGGTAGTGGATAGGACAGAGGAGCGAGGACCATAAGGTGATGAGGTCAAAGCCTGGTCCCGGTGCGCCAACAGATGATGTCCAATTGCGGTGAAGGAGCGGAGAGATAGCACGAGATGTGTTGGGGGGACCTGCAGGTATGTTGATGTTGAGAGCCTGGGGCAGTCAAGGGATGAAAACATTGTGTGCCCAGCAAATGAGATGTACATGTCCGCACCCTGGATCGGACATAGCTGCCGACCAGGCACTGATGGCTGCATAAAAAATCGGAGTAGGGCCAGATTTTTTTAGCATTTTCGCCACATAAAGATCGGACATAGGGGGTTTTTGGCGCCCGTTTTGTCCGCATAGGGATCGGACATCACTCAGCATAAACCAGGGTCCTGTAACCATGCGGCAATTGCTTGACGGTGGGCACGATGATGACACGAACGATTCGCCTGATTCTAGCGAGATGAAATGGCGGGCGCAAGGTGGGCGGCAGTACCAGCGAGACCAATCATACCATAGAAATATCCAGATGAGCATTGGAAGGCCATCGAAAACCGGATTCGGTCCACGCGTCGCCCAGAAGAACAGACAAGCCTCATCTAGAAGTATCAGGCGTATGCTTCCGCAGGAGTCTCCTTTCAGCAAGTAGGGCGCAGGGTGTGGCAGTCATTTAAACTCACCGCTTTCACAGAGAGGGTCAGGTGGCATATACGATCAATGGTTCTGATTCCCATAAACATCGAGTATGAACCACCAAGCTAACTGTCGCTCTCAAGCTAAAGCTTCAACGCACGATCCCGACTGCCGTTCGGAAACGGTAAGACCAAGACGCTGAGCCATTCTGAGTGTGGCGAAAGAGGCATGATGGCGGGGAGGAAAGTGGGTTCAAACTTCAGGAAATGGGCGCGTTGGTGAATTACAGGACTTCCGATTGATCTTTAGATTTCGAAAGTTCCGCTCTTGAATATTTATATGTGCTAAATAATCGATTGCCGTTTTGGGACGCGCCAGTTGCGTGTCCAGGCTTCCACGGCGTCGAACTTTAGCTCACAGATGGGGTCCGGGATAGACAAAAGACATTACCATATGCATGGCCTGTTGTTTAGCTTGCTTTTGCGAGTAGGTATTCAGCAAGAAAGTGCTTTTCAATGGTGCATTGGTGCTTGGCGCAGCACGATCTCGGCAATACCCGAATCTGCCATGTTCAAGAACATCGCGCTGTTTCTTTGGTCGACACATGTCCCGCAAGTACCTAAGAGCTTTTAGGAGTACATTAGAAGCCGGTAGAAGCACGTCGACGAGTCCCGATGCTGTGCTTTAACGCCAAAGTGCCAGACGGACGCTGTTGCCTGAAAAGGAAATGAATATAAATATTCCAACGAACAAAGTCGTAAATCTAAAGATCATTCAGAACAACTGTAATACATGGTGTACAAATAAAGCCAAAGTTCTGCCTGGGCAGCGTCATTCAGGCTGCCTTTCGCGGCCGGATACCTTCGAAGAAGCTACAAAAACTGGCATACATATTATTGGCATATATTAGCTTCCAGAAGTTAAAAATACGAACAGTTTCTGTCTCGAGTCTATATTCAGGGAGGCATCAGCATCATGCTCGTCAAATTCCAGTAATCGCGAAATATCATATGTAAGACATGGAAGGAAGGCATAATATTGGGAGTTTAAGTACACAGGGTATATTTAAACAAAGATGCTGAAGTATCAAAGAGTCAATTCAAGGTGGAGAGCAGGCAGTAGGAATTATTGTTGAAACTAGCCCACGTGTGGCTGTGTCCACTAGCCCCTGTCGCTCGATTTGCGCCTTACCAGTGAATGCCAGGAAGGGTATTGGAGGTGTGGAGGCAGTTGAGACAGTTCATAAGCGGAAGATTTGCGCCGGGTACTGCACAAAAACGCTACATCCTGACAAGAAAATCCCCAAGGACTGGGGTTTGAAGTTTTGACTATCGAGTCGCGCGCAGCATAGGGACCAAACGTGTGAGGAGTTGGGTTTTCGCGATCTCTGTTCAGTGGTACACCTCAGCTTGCAGAACCTGAAATTTGGTATATATGGCCATATTGTACGTTTGAGCGTGAATGAAAAATAAAATCGGATACATGGATGCTGAGCCAAGTTTTATACCAGAATTTGTGAAAAAACACGGGATTGGCGCGAGGGAGCTAAGTTGGGCGTGTTTTCGCGTATAAATAGCATTAGATGGAGAGTGAAAACTTAATAATCGGGTACAGGTGGTTATGAAATTTCATACTGCGTCGAATGTAAAGTGAACAGAGAGGACTTGGGTGGGGGTAGTCGTCGAAAGATCGTGGTGGTTTTCATACATCTTGGCTCAAGCCCCTTCTCCGAAGGTTGCCACAAATAGTGGCAAACAAGGGAAAGAGAAGGCTATCGCGGTCAATTGTATGACGTTCGTAGGTTGTACTGGGCTTTCGAGGGCAGATATGGCCAGGTTTAGGAAGACAGTTTGGAGTGTTCATTCCTTGGATGAGTCGCATGACCAGGCAATTGGTATTTACGTCCCACTATGACTCCTACCTTATACTTCTCCTTCCCGAAGGCAATGTCTTTGTATTCTTCATTCTTCTTCCAACACAGTGTAATATGCAAAAAGATATATTCCAGATGCCCAACTATAAGAAAGACTGTGATATGTACAGTACGAATAAAAAGAGGATAAGTATGATGCAGCCGGTACCATCATTATTGGGCATAAATCATGAAAGGTGGTAGTGCAAGACTAGGCACCGCGCAGCGATGCGCCGGCTCGTGTGTGATAAAAAAGATAGAGAGCAATGAGATACGTTGGCAAGCCATACGATGATGAGTAGCAGTGAGACGGACGACGATGCAGGCAGATGAGCGACTAAAAATACACAATGCCAATGCCGAGATGCAGATTGAGGATTTCGTGAATGAGTCTATGAGGGTTGGACGCAGTCCAAGGGAGAGCGAAGAATGGTGTGCGGTGGGGTGCCATGCACGAGGGGGGAGGCGAACGAACGCAAGGCTAGACCAATCATTGGCTTGCGGGAGCGATGTCCCTGCCAGTCACCCTGCGGACCATGCGGTTGAAGTGGCGGCGGTTGAAGCTGCTCGTCGGCGACGGCACGCTTTGCGGACCTCTTGGCCTTGCACACCTGCTTGGGCTTGGGGGACTGACCACTGTTGTTGGCGGTGGCCTGGGAAGGAGGTGCGGCGGTGTTGCTGGGAGCACCGTTGACGCTGGTCGAAGAGCCAGAGGGCCTTCCAGGGGCAGGGGAAGAAGCGGGAGCAGGGGTGTTGTTGTCGCCACCGTCGTTGGATTGGCCGTTGACAAAGGCAGCCACGGGAGGACCGGGGAAGACGTAGTCGCGGGAGCCGAAGACGTTAGGGGCAAAGATGCCTGGGTGGTCAGCCTGGTATGCGCCGGGATGGGAGACGAGCTCGTTCTGGGTGGGTCTGCCAGTGCCGCTACCACCGATACGGAGTTGCGCGCATCCAGGGTAGAATTCAGCGCCAGTGCTGCTGGTGGCAGGCTGCGAGGCGATGTGGAGGGCGATGATCTCGTGGCGGACGAGGTAATTTCCAGGGGCAATGTTGCTGGGGAGCGTAACTGGAGCAGTGCCTCCGTTCACTGTGAATGAGGTTAGAATTCATGTCAAAGCAGAATGAAGGAAATTTGACGTACTGAGGTCCTGTTGGAACCATTCACCACTGTTCGGCTTACGGCCGACTTGGTGGATCTTGAACCACCGAGCGGTGGTCGAATCGAACTCGCTGCAGGGTGCATCACCACAGTCTGCGAGGTAGGTAAGCATGGGGCCGGTGTTGTGAGGCCACTGTTAGAGTATCAGTGAGGATGTGGCCTGGAGAACAGGAAATGAGCGACATACGTTGCTGCGGCTATCGCCACCCTTCCAGTCAAAGGTGATCGTGTCTCCGGGGTTGGCATCGATAACACGGGGTGCATTGCGGGCTTGCACACCACAGTTGTTTGCAGGGTTGTTGACACCATAAATGGGCTCGAAGTTGGACACCTGGCGAATGGCGCTAGTATCGCTGTCGGCATTCCTTTGGCCGTTAGGGGGCCCTGCCCTGTTGGTTGGTTGATTGCCAACCTTCATGGCAGCAAGATAACCGTGCGCCGAGACGTAGGACGCAAGGAGGACAGGGATGAGGGCAATGGTAGAAGAGCGCATTGTAGTCGTTGGGTCGTGGGATAAGAAGGTCGTCGATTAAGAGGTTGAACGAGCGGAAGTGCTAGGAGTAGTGTGGATGCCTGAGGTTGAAACGCACAGCGGAAGACCAAGAGAATGGGTCGTAAGAAGGGAAGGGAAGGGAGGAAAAGCGGTGAGCGACGACAGTCAGGGATAGGGAGATGGAAAAAACGGCTCACCTTGGCCTTCTTCTTTTTATCCTTCCGAGACTCCTGGGACGGAGGCTAAAGGACAATGGCATTCTGCGTGCCACTACTTATTGTCTGCAAGGGGAAACACGTTCCGACCGCCCAAGTTGGAATTGAGCACAGCCACATTTCAAAAATAGAACAAATCGGACCCTCGGCTTTATTTGTTCTATGCTTGACAACAGTCGTTCAAAGCCAAACAAAAGGAATAATTACCCTTTGTCTGTCAGGAATTGGTCTTCGGTCACTGTGAACAGCATGCGTTGCCGACGTCTGACTGCAAGGAAGGAGGGACAACTTTCCCTGACCCTTCCCTCGCCGGTGATACAACGCCGGGGCGGTCGGCACCTGGAATTTTCCACTCCTCAACTCCAAACCTGTGGATTAAATTTGTTGGCAAGTCATCAAAGATGGCGCAAATCCACCGGTGGCATGTGATGCTGTGGTCAAAATGTTCGGCATGAGAGGAACGGACATTCAGGGTGAATCGGTGGGCCCGTCGAGAACCAGGGCAACGAAGGAGACAAGACGCCGTCGAGACAGGCCTCCGCTGCCCCTTTGCACCAGGCTCTTCGGCTGAGCTTTGCGAGGTGCGAGGAGGTTGCGCGGCTCCAGATCTTTGAGCTTGGGATAATCGGAAAGCTTCTCGGCGTTACAGGTACATCACGAGCGCTGAGGAGAAGCCAGGAACTGAATTTGAGAAATCAAGGCTCCTGGGTATCTAAGGTAAAACAGATCCGTCAGACGAGGAAAAAATAGCCGTGAGGGAGACTCGATGCACCTGCAGCAAAGACCTCAGCATGAGTCGTCCGTTTGGAGGAGCAACCGATGAAAGCGGTCGCCCAGACATCGTGTGCTTTTCGTCAGAAAAATGAAGAAATACGACAAATGAAGTGTCACCAGTGTTCGGTACAACTGGCAGCAACCGTGCGGCAATTGCTTGACGGTGAGCACGATGATGACACGAACGATTCGCCTGATTCTGGCGAGATGAAATGGCAGGCGGCAGTACCAGTGATACCAATCAGACCGTAGAAACACCCAGATGAGCATTGGAAGACCATCGAAAAGCGGAATCGATCCAGGCGTCGCCTTAGAAGAAGCCTCATCCAGAAGTAGCCGGCGCATGCGAAAGGCGCATGCTTCCGCAGTGTTCTCCTTTCAGCAAGTAGGGCGCAGGGTGTGGCAGTAATTTAACCTCGCCGCTTATCACAGAGAGGGTCAGGTGGCATATGCGATCAATGGTTCTGATTCCCCCTAAACATCGAGAATGAAGCACCAAGCTGGCCGTCGCATGCAAGCTAAAGATTCAAAAATGATCCTGACTGCTGTTCAAGAACAGTGGCACCAAGATGCTAAACCAGTCTGAGTGTGGCGAAAGAGGCATAATGGCGGGGGAGCAAAGTGGGTCAGGAACAGGCCCGTCGGTCAATCAATTCTGGCCTGGTGTACAAATAAAGCCAAAGTTCATCCTGGCAAGCGCCCCCTTGAAACCCATGGGCCATGAGTGCTTCAGTCCTGCTTCAGTCTTGCCTGCGGAAGGTCGTGCTTGCTGAAATGAAAACCGAACCATATGTATTACGCTTTGAAATATCAATGATCATCCACAAAACTGTGCAAGGCTTTAATGATTAGCCCCTATCTGCATCTCGTGGCGCATCGCCTCCCACGCCATCGAAACCTTGGACATAACCACTTCGATCTCTGTCTACCGGTGACCAAAGGTAGGTACCCAAGTCTGTTTTCTGCTCACGAAACTTACATACCCCTGGAATCAGTCCGTTTAGACTATGGTATCTACGCTTCCTTCTGAACTCGTCCGCGAAATAGTGGGCTACTTCTCCAGGAAGAATGACATGGGTACCCTTCAAGCTGCTTCTCTAGCTTCCTCAGCATTTCGGGTACCTTGTCAAGAAGAGATATTCTCCAAGGTCAACATCTACAAACGACACCCCACCGATCGCCATCTCGCAGGGCTGGAGATCCTGCGTCAAAACGGTACCCTTCTATCGTATATCAAACGTGTTTCCGTGGAACGGTCCCCAGATGGGCTCATTACCTTCGATGAAGGGCCTATGCAATCCAGCATGGTAGAGCTCATACAGTTGATTGCGACGGCGCCGATCCAAATGTTTTCTTTCATCGGATGGGAAGGACAGACGACGCCCGAATTCCAGCAAGCCATCATCGCCCTTATCCGCTCGCCAAACCTTTCTTATCTCTCCTTGATATATGTACCGGTAGAGCTGGCTAGTTTGGTGGAAAGCCCATACGTTCGAAATCTGGTCTTGGCCTTTTCCTGGTTTTCTCTAGGCCGACCGCATGAGCACCAGCTCTTCTTTGGACCCTTTGCACCAGTGCCAGCAGCGGAGAGAAGGAGGAAGAGTCTGACCTCTCTCACAATTACACCAGACGTGCCGACGATACGTTCTCTCACTGATACACTGGGTTTCTTCGATCTGGATACAGTGAAAGAACTCATATTGGGTTCGTGTGTGGGTCCTCGAGGAGATGTACCCTTGCTCCTTGCACTATGTGCGCCTTCCCTTTGTAAATTACGCACAGTCGCAAGCGGTGAGTGGCGATCAATGGTTTCGAACATTTACCATATATCTCACTATGATGGGGGTTAGTTATTCAGAGTGATATGTACCCCGCTATCCCTTATCTCCTGCAATTGGAGGAGCTTGTAGTCGAGGAAGGTAACTTGGAGATGAATCCGTACGCCAACCTTCCATTCTTCCTTGAATTACTACCGTCTCCAAACTCCCTCGCTTATGTCGAAATTGAGCACTTTTTCGAAGGGGATGGCATGTTTCCGGGTAGTGAAGAGTTGGTGGCCAACCTCGATTCAATATTGGCCAATCGGAACAAGTTCACGAAGCTTCACACAGTCAAGTTCAAGTGTGCCCTCAAAGACCGGCTCAGCTTGTCACCAGAGGAGAGGGATGCGAAATGGCAAGGCTACTGGCCGGGATTGAAGGGGGCGGGGGTGGTGGTGGAAATGCCAAGCCATTCCTAAACGCGTCTCTTCCAGGACCATTCGCTACCAGTAACGGGGAGATGGGGAGCTACCTTTCGGTGAACTTATGGATGTGATAAAGAATGTATTTGTGACTGTAAATTAATCCTTCGTCAACCATTTTCCAGAGAAGGAGAAGGAGTTTTTCTGCTCCATGCCTCTGTCAGCAGCCCCCGGCCGGGCCCTATCAATTCCAGTGGCGCAACTGTCTTACCCAAGTCCTATCCGTCCAACCGACGGCTTGAACACAAACACCTCGGTCTACCTTCCTTGAGCCAACGGTAACCAAGAACTGGGCCTAGCGATTTTCACTCATACTCAAGGTCATTGTTTTCAGGAAATGGCACCTTGCCTCCCTTCCGAACTCGTTCGCGAAATCGTGAGCTACTTCTCAAAGGCGGAAGACCTGGCTGCGCTTCGAGCCACCTCGCTGGCTTCTTCTGCACTTCGTGGACCCTGTCAAGAGGAGTTATTTTCTGAGGTCAATGTCTACAAGCAACGGTCAGGAGGAGAGAAAAACATCGACCACCACCTCGCAGGCCTCGAGATCCTTCGGCAAAATACATCCCTTGTATCGTACATCAAGGCTGTTTCTGTGAAGCGGTGCAAAGACAGGTACAATGGCATCGACGACATATCTATGCCATCCAGCATGGTGGAGCTCGTGGAGTTGATTGCGACGGTGCCTATCCAGAGATTCTCTTTCGTTAGCTGGGAGGGAGAGACAGTGCCCAACTTCCAACACGCTATCGTTGCCTTTATCAGCTCCCCATGCCTTACCTCGCTGTCCTTGACCAATGCACCTGAGGAGCTCCTCGGCATGGTGAAGAGTCCATATCTCCAGTATCTGCAGCTGGCCATGGGGCTATCGCGCTGTGACAAGAATCCAGACCTAGAGAATCCTCTGTTTCCGGAAGCCTTCCCTTCAGCGTCAAGAATCCCGAGAATGAGGCCTGCTTCCCTCAAGGTCACACCCGCTGCGCACGTAACACGACTCTTGACAGCCGTTGATCTGAGTGCCGTCTCAGAGCTCACGCTGGAGTCCTCCCTAAATTTGCCAGGAAATGTCGCTGTGCGAATCATCGAGCTTTGCGCGTCTTCCTTGCGCAAATTAACAATGGGGGCAGATTTCTGTGAGTTTATTCCGAGATTTAAACACTTTGCTAACACTGACGGCGCGCCTACAGTTGTAGAGCCTGGATCCCTTTCTCAGCTTCGAAACCTAGAGAAAATCATCGTGGACTCGGCACAATACTGGCACGTCGATAATCGGCTCGGTCGGGCCAGTCTTCGGTCCTTCTTGGATGCACTCCCTTCCCAAAGCTCTCTCTCATATATCGAACTCGAGGATTTCTACGAGGGCGATAAAAACTTTCCAGGCAGTTCGGAATTTTGGCCACAATTCGCTTCTATATTGGCCGATCAGAGCAAGTACCCTACGCTTCAAACAGTAAAGTTCAGGAGAGTGAATGGCATCATACCGACGCTCGAGGAATGGGAGGTGAAACAGCGAGGTTACTGGCGAGCATTGAGGGAGGTGGGGGTGGTAGTTCAAATGCCAAGTCATTTAGAAACGTAGACGTCTTATAGAATTCTGTCTACCATTGACAGCAGGCCGAAATTAAACATACATGAACTATGATCAGGCAGTTTAATCCTTGTAACCCGACTTTGTAAGCGCTACACTTCCCATCTGCAGAGGAAGCGAAAGGTTCTCCGGTGTCATTCAATGCTCATATAGTTCTGGTTCAGCACCCGTTCGACCATGGGCCACAAGGCTGGCTCATTGCCAGTCTTAGGGGCATCAATGGATCACTTCGGCGGAATCCGTCAGGTTCTGTCAGGCGTATCGAAAAAATCACTTTTTCTGCCTTGCACGACCACTGTCTATGAGGGAAAAGGCCATGCGAAAGCTCAGGGAGACATTCACCTCCTCCAAGAATATCCACGCGGTTTTGTCTATATTTCCATCTACCTGATAGTAGTCTTCGAAAACCAAGGCTAGGATTCTGCCAATGCGGAACTGACCTCGCAAGTGATGGGGCTTGCCACCAGAGCGCAACCTCGTTCCAAAATGGCGATGTTAGGTTGCAAAGAAAGGTGTGCTTCATTCGGCCCATTCGCGTGTTCCTCAGGAGTCCCACAGTCAAACAGGACAGTGCCCTTCACTGCTCACAGTGGCAGTGTTGGTTATGATGCTGTGAGTCACTTCGGTCCTCGTGGTATCCTCATTGAACACCGATATTGCTGTGGTTATATATATAGCTTGCGCGGTATTCATCTAAAGCTGTTGTCACATCCATTCGTTCACCTCCAAGGCGAACTCGTCTAACGAATGATGTGAGCTCTGCCGCCCGTTCAGAAGCGTCCCTCAAAACTAACCTTGGCTCGCTTCAGACCATGCCAGAGGACTTGGCGTCGCAGTGGAAGCAATGGGAGGCTGCTCGTCAAGAGGTGGATTCCCAGATCAACGCTCTGGAGAGGCAAATTTTGGAACTGAAAACTGGGAGGAATGCGCTTGCGCCAATATCCATTCTCCCAGAAGACGTCATGGGGAGTATCTTCCTGGAAGTCAAAACGACTGCAGAAGGAAGCGATGAGAACCGCAAGGCTTGGATTCGCAGCAGTCACGTCTGCAGACGCTGGCGCGACATGATGCTCGACTACCCATTACTGTGGTCAGGCTTTGCCCCTGGCGACGTCTCCTTACTAGAGCAGGCCTTGGCTCGGTCCAAGGAGGTTCCTCTCACCATCAAATTCCACTCCAACAGCGCGATTGAATCCGCTCTACCTGTCCTCTCGAAGGCTCTCTCGCAAACCTCACGCCTGAAGGACCTCAATCTTCAAGGTTATGCATCCACTCTGGAGCGAGTCTTTGCGCCACTCGTCACCGCAGCTCCGATACTTCAAACACTCTCAATCCACAGTACAGATGGCGTCGCATCTCTGTCGCCAGACTTCCTGAATCAGGATGCCCCCTCCCTGCAAGAGCTGCGTCTTAGAGACTACACGATCTCATTGACCTCACCGTTACTTCGGGGCCTCACCCACCTCATGATGAAAGTCGATGAGACTACACCATCGATGCCTGGAGATGACGTGCTCAATGCCCTTAACGGAATGCCCGGTCTCGTCGACTTGGACCTGGATCTGGGCAACGTCAACACCGATGACACGGCCTCAACAGCGCAGATAACAGAGCTTCCCCATCTCAGCAAACTCACGTTAAAGCGATGTGGGCGCCTATTTCCATCCCTGCGGGTTCCGACGACATGCAAAGTGTGGGTATCATGTGCAAAGGTTGCTGACGCTGACCTGGAACAAATGGCGGTCACATTCGTGTCCTGCTGGCTGTCGCCCACCAGGGTCGCATGCGAAGACCCACTTATGCAATCGGCCAGAATCGAAGAAAACTCTGCCAAAACCACCGTCTCCCTTTACGGATGGCCAGAGGGGTTCCAGACAAAAACAGAAGAGGCGCGGTTCTCCCTTCTCATGGAGAGGGACTCGCGGTGGACGACCGAGATGCACCACACCCTGATCAACCTCGCTCGCCTCTCTCGAGTTCAGACGTTCTGTCTGTGGTGGTGGATGGAGCCGCCAGAGTGGCTGGAACTTGTGGTCAAGTTCTCGTCAGCCAAGGGCATCTACGTTCAAGGAAGTGAAGACGCGTATCGACTCTTGCGAGCATTGCGGGATGGCTCGACTTCTGAAGGAGGGAACAAGGCTGCGTCGTGGCTGCCCAACCTCGCAGTGCTCCGTTTTCAAGATGCCAACTTTGCGTCAGAGTTCTCGACGACGGTGTTGCTGGACGAGCTGTTGGATGTACTTGCTTTACGATCGGAGGGTGGTGTGCCGCTGCAGCGTGTGATATTCAACGATTGTACTGGGATTAGTTCGAAGACCATTCTCAAGGCCTTGCGGTCTCATGTTACGGAGGATGTTGTGTTGGAGAAGTAGGATCGGGCACATAAGTTGACGGCTAGCTCAGCACTTGTCGTGGACACTGTAATTGTATAAGGGTAGTGTAGTTTTAGTCACTTCCATGGGAATCCAACTTCTATCTTCCACGACGAGGTCATCCGGGCGATTCACCTCAGACTGAGTTCGTGCCGACTGATGTTGCTGAGGCCATGATACTTTGAGATTTAGGGACAGAAGGTGATCGTGTAGTCGGAGCGTTTGCTTGAGGGGCATGTAAAAAGCGCGGTATTACTGCTCTCGTCAAAAGCATAGACGTAAGAGTTTGGACACCGGCTCTCTGTCGCAAATAGTGTTATGAGTCGCTGGATGATTACGAACCCGAGTCACTCACTGAAGTAGGAATAAAACTGAACTCCCGACGGAGGACATTTGGCTGGAGTGCTGTAATTGCCAGAGCAGCAGTTGTGCGAGTTTCCTGCCCGTTTCTTAGTCTCGAAGACTGACTAGGAGAGCGAAAGTAAAGTACCTTGATTGCCGTCCAAATTTGCGAAGCATGCAGATTTGCAGCCAACTGTAACACCTCGGCTGTCGACGGCTTTCAGAGCATGGGGACCTAAGGGAAGGTAAGGCTTGGTCCGATTCGCAGGGCAAATATTAAGCTACAATCATGATTGAGGTCCCCTGGGCAGTCTGCCAGGGGACAACCGGCATCGTTTGTGATGCTAATCCATCTGAGGTCAGTACCTTTGAGGGAGGTGATAAACATGGGAGCGCCATACCTCATTGGAAGATTGTATCCATCAACCACAGATACTACTCCATGAGATTGAGAGGGGACAGTTTTAGCAGAAAATATAACTGACCGTCATACCAATCCACTCCAGTCGTTCCGCCAAGCGTAAACTCAGCGACCGTAGCTGGCGGAACACTCTTCATTGCTATCAATCCCGCGGCACCTTGAACCAGATTTTCCTGAGTGCTCACCGTTCCAACGTGCGCATCGCAAAGGAGGCCGCCATTACATCCCCCCGTGAGACATTGCTCAGGGGGTGCAATTCTCGAGAAGTCGGTACAGCCGGTCCTTGCCTGTAAGCCAGAGTATTCAACTCTGCGTAAAGACATTCCTTAACAACCGATTGCATACCCAAATCCGTCCCGACTTCCAATCGTCTGGGACGCTAAAGGCGACCTTGGAGCTGGGGACTGCAACCCAGCTTTCAACCCGGGCTTGAGGGGGCGAACTTCAGACCTAATGATTTGAACACTCACCCTGTGGGATGATCAGGTTTCGCAGACCCAACATTTGTGTCCGTGAATATCTGCAGCTCATATCAGTGCGAGTACGGCTCTTTGAGCAAAAGGATGCTTTATCTTACGGCAGGCCTAAATGATACGGAAGTTTCTCAGAGAGAAAGAATTGCTTAATCAGAAATCAATGCTCACCAGATAACAAAAGGGCATTGGTTATGAACCTGCGCCAAGAGACAGTAGGTTGAGTTGTGAAATGGACGTGACACAAGGGGAGGAGAATTACAGTAAATATACGTGCTGCAATACCTGAAGCCAGGGACAGTGGACACCAGAGGGTACGAAGCTTCATGCCGGACGCAACACAGAAGAAAGCAATATGGCCATCGCTCTTATACCGAAGTTGGACCCGAGAGCCGCGGCCCAAAGAGCTGTAGGAATTATTGACAAAGATGATTAAAAGAATTGCTGCCGTGGCTCAAAGCCTTGTGGCTAAATCGATCTAATGCTTTTCGTATGAACCAGGCCGCTGGCTGAGCTTGACGAAAGGGATATCATCCGCCACCGGTCCATGGAATGAAGGCTAACCTTGCCCCCCGGACTGTGCACCCTTGCACCGAGTATGAAGCTTGGTTCTGGTAGCCCCTGGCAAGCCCTCCTTCATACCATCCGTATTTCCAACTTATGAAGGAAGATGAACTCTAAACTGAGCGTCCTGGCAGGGAATCGAATGCCAAATCAATCACTGACATCAGCGTGATCTGATGCTGTCAATCCAGAGCGGGACAATGTGTGGAGGTCCCAGCGCTTCAGGAGACCACCACGACGAGTTAACAACGGCAGATTCGGTATGTCAGAGGAGGTTAACAGTATGTTTCGTTTGGCTTGTGGCTTTATATCTGGCTGAATTGCTTCAGATCCTGCTTCAGATCAGTTATACCATGTCAAACTCCTCTCAGCCCTTCGCAGTGGTCGGTGGTCAACTTTGAGCGCGAATAATAGCTCTTGCTGATAGCAGCTCTAGGAGATACTGCAGCAATACACTCTTTCTTGACCGAGATCGGGAAAGATAGAAGAAATTCGATAGATGGAGACCTAGACACTGGCGCAGCAGCACTGCACCTTGCAGTGAGATGTGCAACTCGTAGGTGGCTTATCCTACAACCAAGGGGGTATGGTTCACTGATAGGCTGCAGCTGCAACCATATCAATGCTGCTGGCACACCGTGCAATATCACCGAACGGTGTCCACCCACCAGGATCGAGGACCACTCCTCTGCACCTAGCAGCGGCTTTAGGGCGAGTAGACGTCGTCAACTTGCTCCTAGAGCAAGATGGCATCGACGATAGTCTCAAAGACTCTAATGGGAAGACTTGTAAAGAGGTTGCGAGGAGCAAGGATATCGTTAGAGCCATAGATGGTAAGTCCGAGGGAGAGATTCTAGAAAGCAGTTCTAACAAGCCATTAGATTCCCGGTCATTCTTGAACGCATCATATCGTTCTCTCCTTCACAGCTACATCCTGTCGGCTCCTAATGACCAGCCACCTGCGGGTCTTATCCAGCTACTGGAGTCACCTCGGGTGAAATTTGTCGACCTGTCGTACCTAGACAACGACTCTGGGTTTTCTCTGCTCCACGAAGCAGCAAAGCGCAAAGATCTGCGCCTTATCGAGTTGGCAGTGCGGGCTGGCGCTGACATCTTCCTAAGAGACCGGCGCGGAAAGATGGCCCATGAAGCCGCTGGAAAGGATGATCGTGTCAAGGTATTTTTGCGACAGTGTAAGTGGAGATGTACATCCAACGCCAGCTCGTTCCTAATTTCACCTGCTAGTTGCCAATCACGACAAGACGCTCATCCAGAGCACGGCTCCCCCAACCGAGGCTCCATCACTCAAAGGATACCTAAACAAGTACACCAACGTGGCCAAAGGCTACAATACTCGTTGGTTTGTCCTGAAGAACGGCATCCTATCGTGTACGTTCATCCACTAGCTAGTTTTCGCTGGATCTCATGTTTCTACCAGACTATAGGCACCAAGATGACGAGACCATTGCCAGTCGAGGTTCCATCTCGATGAAGAATGCCCACCTCAAAGTTTCAGAGCGAACTCGGTTCGAGGTGTCGACATCGGCTGCGCGAGGGCAACACCACGGCTCTGCACAGAAGTGGTACCTCAAGGCCAACCATCCTGTCGAGGCCAGCCGCTGGGCACAAGCTCTCAATAACAGCATCGAGTGGGCACGCCAGCACGAGTTGAACGCCGACGGCAGTCGCAAGAGTGTCGAGAGCGAGAGGTCTGGCTCAGCGCGGTACCGTCGATCATGAAGAGGACGTTCCGTTCGAGACATGCGTCTGTCATCTCACGCTCGACGTCGCAAGCAGAGTATAGCGATGGTGGTGCCTATTCGGGCCAAGAGGCACCCCCGAGAGACGAGGAGGAGGAGGATGAAGAGGATGATTCAGCGTCGTCGACATCTGACCAGTCCACTGTTCCCCAGGGGGTGCATCGGGTTCTGCAGGATCGTCTCCTGTACCTAGCTATCCACGTCAATAAACCGGTTTATTTTGTGCTCGCCAACTGCGTGGTTTTGTTTCGTAAAAAGCTAAAAATAAAAATGCATGAATTCTGACTTGTCCAAATTCTCCATCCCTTCTTTATGGCGGGACACCGGACGAGCAGCACTTCCCCGTGCCGTCGTCTGGTGCCCCTCTAGGTGGCTATCTACGGTACATGCGGGAACGACTACAACCGGCAGGCGCCTATCTGAGTGGCAACCGAGGCGAGCCGAGTTTGATGTTGGCGGATTGCGGCATCGGTGCTGGTCGATGGCGAAGGAGGGCAGCATCATCGCGTCGTCACCAAAGTGGGTCCAGCAATCAACATGGCGGGTCGAGTGATTTGACGCTTGCTGCAATATTCCGGGATCTTGACAAGAACAGTGGTTGCAGGGGCGAGGTGGAAGTGATGGAAAGCACCTGGGACCAGTGTTATTCGAGTCAAACCCAATAACGCGAATCACGGGAAACTTACAATGGCGGCAATCACATAGGACACTTGATGGGCGCCTATCGCGCCGCAAGTCGAGGTGGGTCGCGGACCATCTATGCAGCAAGATCAATGTTGGGCTCAAACAGATCAACGAAACCTTTGTACGCACCATGTTTGTTGAGATGAATAAGGGGGGCTTGCATATATCCTTGGTCTTGCATATTCTGTAAATGGTTTTGTCAGTGACACGCCGTTAACTGAGACACGGACAATGCTCGATGGGCATTGATGCCATCGCTCGCGGGCGCCTAAAAGCTCGCTGGCATACGTACAAAGGATTGACCGCCTCTGGAGGGCTCTGAAAGGAAAAGGGAGGTTAAATATATGTCTCGAGAGGGATTTACTGCATATAGGCTTACCAGTGGTCCTCATGGCCATTGGATGGTCACATAGGAAGGGATAAACCATAGTGAAGGTATAGACAAGATGTGAGCCACACAACCAGCATTACGACAGGATGGAAAAATGAGAATGGCTGAAAGAAGAGAAGCTCACCGCCAGGTATATATACATCCAATGAGCTGAGTTTGAATGCTCTTGCACTAGTCGGAACGGCCCGAGGAAACGTTAGCTGCCGTTTATCCTGATCATTACACATCCCTTACTTTCCACTTGGCCTCCGGTGTCCTTGGCCATTCCTTCTCCTGAAATTCTTCTCCTTCCCCTCAGCCTAGTCTTTGAAAAGGCCATGATCATACCAACAATATGATCATGGCCCTTCCAAAGAGAGCACCAGAAAGAATGACTGGAGACACTCACCAGATATGTGGATGCAGGGTCGTCCCATTCCAGATGTCTGAGGTTACGCGATAGTGGCTTCGGACCAACCAATCCATACGGGTATACGGAATGGCCAATCTACCTTCAACAAATATGAAAGATATACCGACGGAGTATCCCATCTATCAAGGACAAAACAGAACACTAATTCATACCTTAGATCTGCAGAGAAGGTACCCATGAGTGATAGCCACAGCCGGAAGGAGACCTACTTTGACCCTGAATCTAATATCGCAACGTTAGTGCATGTCTGATTTGGAAATTTGACTTACCTCCAGTCAGTCTAGCCGCCTTAGCATTGCCTTCTGTGTACATCAGCTTGGTCTGTTGAACCGGGTCACACCCTGTTTGCCGGATTTTCATACATTGTTACTTTGTCTCCCTTCGCTTCTCTCACCATGCCCGCCCTCTCGCCGGATTTCTATACATTGTGTCGAAGCTATTGGTGGCGTCCGAGTCCCAAATAAGTAACCGTCTCCAACAGCTCCGTAGCTTGCAAGACTAACTTTAAGCTTGAGCATCCCCAAAAGGTCAGTACCAGGTAGACCACCCAGCAAAGCCGTATTTCAAGCACTGGTGAGCAGCGCAATCTTGCCTATCTCTAGGCCAATCCTCTACCAGGATGACCCCGATTGGCAGAACTCGATATATCGTGGCAACGCGTTCAAGGGCTCAGTCAATTGGTATCGCGTTTCTAAGCCGAACGTCAGGCTCACTGTTCCTCGAAAAAGGTCAGCTGCGACCGCCAGAAGCCATCTCAACAACACTACACATACGTGAGCAGTTTCTCCAGAATGCGATTACCGGAAATGTTTATATCGTCTTGAGGCAATTCTAGCAGTTCTATCGGGTCAGTTGTCTCCGTCCGGTCCCCCAAAGTTTTGCTGACCCTATCAACATGCTCAAAACGATCTCGTCTCCGACTCTCCGAGTCTGTCATCCCGTTTCCCGGAACGATTTCTATCGTCTCGGCACTGTTTTCAGTAAGACGTCTTCAGTATGTGTGAATAGACACTCACATCATCGTTTCATAGGGTGAATGGTCACAGCCGTTATCATGAATATTGCTCGCGGCCTCGACTGACTGTCCTCAGTGTAACCCCCCAATTGGCAGAGCTCGATATGTTGTGTCAACGGGTTTCAAGGCTCGGGGAGAAGTATTAGACCTCCGATCCAGGCTAGGCACTCACAGCTGCTCACAGATTGTCTCGTTCAGGTCATCCTTGACCTCCGGGATGAGCCCGTCGCAGTAGAACATTCATCATGCGCAGGTGAGCCCTTCCTACATTTAGCAATGGCTGGAATGATTTATAGCGTCTTGAGGCGTTCCTAGTGGCCTTATCGGATCGATTCTCCCTGGAAAGACGCCTCGGCATTTCACTGACCCTAGTATCACCAAATCCAACATGATTTGGTCTCTGTGGTACTGTCCATAAGGATGTCTATCGTCTAGGTTCTGTTTTTGGTAAGCCACTGTCGAAATCTCGAAATCGACACTCACACGATCACTTTGTAGGCTGTAGCATCACTATCAACACCTACAGGCCCCGCAAGGCAGCGGTCTACCGCTTCCACAGATGGGAGGGTTAATGGGTGTGGCCAGCGTGAATATTACTCGCAGGACGTCGATCCGTCGTCTCAGCGCGGCTCAGCTCATCGAAGTGAGTCGTTCGTGTTCCATATCAGTTTCTTGCTAATGATCAATATAGCTTACCCTTGATTGCTGTAGCACCCAGTACCTTCAGCATGCAGGCGACATTCAAGCAAAGAGGTCGGTGAACCTAAATCGGGAAGCGGTATTTCCGACATCGATCCGCCTGCTGTTCCTGGACGGATTCTGCTTTGGCTGCGTGATAATTAGCTTAGCCCTTATGGGTTTCCTGAACCCGTTGAGCGGGATGAGGGTACACGGTCTCTATTGTGGCGTTGAGTGTTTGTCAATGATCACCTAAAGCCGCCACGGCAAAGACCAGCAAAGGTCTCCATCCTGGAAGCGATCTTCGGAACCGTAGCTATTAAATTCGACGGCGATGACGGTAAACGGGAAGAAACTTTGAGAGGCTTCGGAGATGCTTTGATGGTTGGAAGGGCGGCCTTGGTTTGTATGCCTCGTAATACGGGCATTTTAGAATAGTTACATACCCGGTACTGGTCTTGTTAGCACCAATCTTGTGAGAATTCAGAAAAGGAAGTCTCGGCTATGCGCTCTAAAGTGTGAGAGGACGACTCCCCGCAGCGATTACTCTGAGCTCTCCTAATCTGAACAAGATGTCGAGACTCGAAGAAGGCAACCTATACGGCCATCTGTGTAAAGGTATGCCCTTAGTTAGACTCTATACACCAGGATATTGCCGTTATTCGGTAAATCTACTACATGGACATGGCGATGCTCACCATAATTTCACCACCCAATTTGGCTGGATGCCGGTCACCAAACGTACCAGACATGGTAATTCCATCATGCGCAATCCTCCATTATCCGCTGTGAAAGTAGCTAGAAACGAATTAAAACTACCATTGGACCCGAATAGAGGTTGACGTACGCTCAGGAACCCGTTCGGTGAGGGCGATCGAAGGTTTCGCGCTCGCGATACACGGGCGCTTAATTGACGCGAATAGATCAAATGTAAGGATTGGGCACTTTCTAACCGGTACGATATGTTAGGTACACTTGATTAACCCTCGAGAAATCAATTATTGTACCTCACACCACCTGGGTGGGCAAGTGACCCTAAAGACTTTGGGTGGGTGACTTGGTCACGCCTGCATTTGTCGCCTCTTCGCGTTGAGACCCCGTCTGTTGATTCTGCGCTTTTTGCGCTCTACGTTACGTGTGGAATCTGTACGTTATCGATGGCTCAGACTGAGGTGATGACAGCATCCCGGGTAGTCCGTGACTTTGAATGACACCAAGGGATGAAAGGGTGGGTACGAGGCGAATGTGCGAGATTTCGCACGTTCGGAGCTTTGAGACAGTATTGGGGAATGTTCAGAGAATCGATAAGCATTTTTATTAGCTTAATACATGTCCCCGAGATGCAGGGTTGGTATTGCGCAAAATCTAAGAGTCTGTGTTAGAAGGAAGCGGACACTACAGTTGCAGGAAGAACGAGAACAGCTTCAAGATTTGTACAATGTGATTGGGCAATCCAGAGTACTGAAACCTGGTGAAGCAGGGGCACCCTTCGTGTCTGCCACCTCCGCCGACCATCTCTTCCTAACCAACCAAGATCGAGGTCTTGACAACCCCGATGGACCGTGTGCTCCTCCTCGTTCCCTTCGCAGCTAATGAACGTACAACCCTGACCATTTCTGCCGCTCTTGGCGTGTCATCTTGCGTAATTACTCTGCTCCACGTGATTTAGCGTGTCCCCCAGCCAATCCAGGCCTTCTATTCCTCTCGACATATGGACGATTGGGCCATACCCGCTGTACCAGTCTCGGCTACTGGTGAAACATTACGGGTTTCTGTGTGCATTCCATTCTGACCGTGGCACTACCCACACGCCTGGAATGCTGAGACATCGGGTAGCTGACCCGGTCTCGTACGACGGGGGAGGAAAAGTTGCGTATAAAAGGGAGGCGTGTTCTGGCTAACTTTCGTCAGAGCAGTTGCACATTCTCCTCTTTCCTCTTTTGGAAACTCCTCTTCCCTTTTCTATCCTCTCTCTATTTCCTTTCGTCTTCTTCTCTCTCTCTTCTTTCCATTTTTGTCTTCTCATCTAGATCTTCTCTCCTGGATCTCAGCTCCTCTTCCTCGCATCTTCCCTCCCGATTCCATTTTCGTCTCCACCTCCTTTGCAGATCTTTTCTTCAAGTCCAACGAGAGAATACAAAAGGTAAGAGCTAGCCATTACATTTTTTATTACCCTACTACATTCCCCTTGCCTTTTGAATTGAATTGGCGCGTCATCTTCAAGGACGCGACCTCTTTTGATTAGACGACTTCGCACGGCTCTTCTCTTCTTTCCCTTATCCTTCTTTTCCTTTGACTGGCCTTACTTTGCTCATCAACCCCACTCTCCCAATTCAAACTTCCCAAATGGAGCCAAAATTCATTAGGTTGGTTCCAAACCAACTAATGGAATCCATTAATTGGTCTAAAATGCCGGTAAGTGATTTCGTATAGATTCGAACGCGACGGCTTACCCTTTCTTTTCCAGATTTTCCGAGTTCAGTGGTGAACTTCACTCGACAAAACCATATCCCAGGTGGCCTGGTGCAACTATACTCCGGTCAGTGACTGCTAGACCCATTCAAAATGAATAGGTTTACTGACTTTTTCAAGGGCCGAGCAATCTCCATCTACCCCACCTCTCAGCAGCAAGGCAACAAGGACAACGGCCTCAGTTGGCTCCGGCGACGACCAGGATACACCCCCACACCGGCAACCTGGCGATTGGGCTTTGGACCTGGTCACAAACCTGGTCTATGCCCTCACAGCACGACGCAGTCGCAAGACCCTCGTCGTCGGGTAATGCTCGCGATAGTGCAGCGATTGGGTGGTAAGTCGGTTGCTCTCAACCACCTGCTCAAAGCTGGGGCTAACCTCGGAATTCCAGTACACTAGGTCGCGACTCCAGGCCTTGGGATCGACTTGAATCAAATCAAGTGATAGGTTTCTCGTTTCTTCCCGGTAAGTCGTCCTATGGCCATCTTTGTGCGCAAAGGCTTATTTTCCGCACTTCAGGTCTTTCAATCTCGGCTATGCGAAGCCCAAAGAACTGTTTCTTTCATTCTGACGCAACCAGCACTACGATCCCCCCTATGCACACGCTCACTGTTCGTGCAGTCCCGGCGTCGGCCGTCCATTGGCTCAAAGTAAGTAAAATTGAATAGGCTTGATTAGCTACGCTGACGGTCTCTCCAGGTGCCTGTCATAACGACGACGACAAGCACACCACCCACCCTTCCGTCTGGGCACCATGACCTACCAGTGCCCACCAGCCCGACCATCCGTCATTGGTGCCGACAACGACTGCAAGAGGTTCCGATAAATGACGTCGCGATTGGGCTTTGGACCTGGTCAAGGCCTTCACGGCACGACGCAGTCGCAAGGCCCTCGTTGGGTAAGTCGGCGCTCGGCTCATGGTAACTTCAAAAAACTAATGATTTTCCTTAGATATTGGGATGCCCGAGTGCCCCAGGCTCCGGATTATCAGCTCGTCAAGTTTCGTCGGGATTTGGTCAGATCTCAGGGAAGGGGACGGATTTTGGTTCGGGAACGATGACGAGGTAAGCCGTTGTTCATTCAATTCGCGGTAGTTGAACTAACCACCTCGCACACAGTCTCGCGTCCTTCACAGCTACCGCCATGCCAAGTTATAACGCGACACGTCAAGAATTGCGGCCACGACGAAAGGATCGATAGGCGCAGCTGGCCAAGCCAGGGCACATGAACAACATATTCGACTCGTCTCTACGCTACGGAGATAGTGCGCTAGCATCCTAGGAACGGCTAGGTGCAAGTCCCTTGGCCAGGGGAGCTTCGGGAGGCAGGGAAAGGGGAGGCGATGGCCGGACAACCAAGGTGCGCACCGTGTCCTCAATTGTTCATCAATACGCTAACGGCTTTTCTCAGACATTCGGCTACAGTGTCACGCCTATGCGTTCAAGTTTCGAAGCGATTGGCCAGGATTTGCGCTAGGAATCGCCTGCCGAGTTTCCGAGAAACCAGGAGGAAGAGGTACGTCCTGTGGGATTGGATGACTACGGCTGGGGCTGTAACCTCGCAAGACTGATACCCAAACCCCACAGACACGGACGGTACGACTTCCATGCCCACTCTATCCTTCGTGTGCCCGCTATCGAGGGTCCGACTTTCCGCGAAACAACGGTAAAAGGGTCTCGCTGTTTCCTTGAATCTTGCACGATTGACTAACGATTTGGTACAGGGAATCTCTAGTACCGAGCGGTGTGCCTCTCCAAGTTTGGTGAAGATTGGTGTAGAATTGGGAGCACGGTGGACGTTACGAATCTGAGGGAGGAGTCTTGGCCCTGGTAAGCATGCCCATCCAAATCTTACTCAACACCTCTGATATATTGGCCACAGACTCCCCGAATCCATCTCCCTTCCACGGAGAAGTCTTGTAGGACCACGGATACACTGGCGATCGCTACCGCATCCCTCAGAATTGGCGGGTTGGGTTTCGAGGGGTAAGCTGCATTATCAGGATCTTGTCTGACGTGTTTGAAACTTTGACCATAGATGAGGATACGCTACCCGCTTGAACCCTCAAAGTTTCGCTCAGAACAGGGCCCGTGTGCGGCCAGAATGGACATCGCAATTTTCGGGTAGAAGGCATTTGAGCCGTGAGTCACCTTGGTCAAATCGTGGTCAATGGCTCTGATATTCCGCACCTAGGGCCTCCTATACCACCCCTCTCAGCCCTCCAAGCTTCATCACGAATGATGCTCGTATGCGACCGCAATGGACGTCGCGAATTTTGGGTAGAAGGCACCTGAGCCGTAAGTCACCCTCGTCAAATCGTGTTCAATGGCTCTGATATTCCGCACACAGGGCCCCCTATACTACCTCCCTTAGCCCTCCAAGTCTCATCACGAATGGCGCTCGTATGCGTCCGCACTGGAGCGAACGATTTTCGGGTAGAAGACACATGAGCCGTAAGTCGACTTTTTCAAATCTTGGTCATTCCTTCTGAAACTTGGTGCACAGGTGCTCTCAAACTGTCTCTTTCAACGCGTGAAGGTTTCGTGACGAAAGGATCCCAACTGCCTGCGATATTCGCGTTGCAAGGTTTTGCATCGAGATTTGTGAGTTTAGAGTCGATTTTCAAACGTTGTGGTATGAGGCTGAAACTTTGACCAGGCCTAGATGAATGCTACGCGATTCATATCCACAGGTTTCGCGGTGGTCGGTGGAGATATGCGCTCGTCATCGACGCTGCGAGTTCCGAGCACGCAGATGATGATAGGTAAGAGGGATATCATTAGTTCTTGTCTGTTCGACTATTGACTTTGTTTCCCAGGTCTCTTACACCTGCTCTATCACTAGCCCGAGCCGCTTGACACACGGCCACGATCTACAGTCGTGGTAGACCACTCGACAATTCAGTGCTGGCAGAAGCGAGGTGAGACTAATGTCGTGAATTCTTGTCCATACGACTAATGACTGTACACAGTGATACTCTCATGCTACCGCTACCACCACCCTTTGCCGCTTGCCGCCATGTTTCGAAATGAGCTCGTCGTCGACGTTGTCGTCCTCAGGATGAATCCCGCTAGCGTAAGCGTAGCTGTGGCCCATTCGCTCTCAAACTCGGCACACCCCATCACGATTGCTGCCCCTCGCGACTATCCAAGTCGTTTGGCGGTTGGTGTACAGCCGCGGTCGTTGTCGACGAATTAGTGCGCGAGACGACGATCCGGCAGAGTGCGTCGATGTCGCTCGTATCTTGTCCGTTCGGCCTCAGACTTGGTCCACGGCTGCTCTAGTACTATCCGTATGCGTGTACACGATTTGGAAGCTATCGGATGTGATATGCGCGTGTAGCCGAGGTTGTTGTCGTTTGGGCTCGGCCAGGACATATATCGACGGGATCTTGTTCGTTTCGGCTGAAGCTTTGTACAGATAGTCTTGGGTAGTTTCTCGTGCGGCGTACGACGTCTGGGACGCGGTGTAGATAGCTGTCTGGTAGAATTTGGCTGGATGTCGTATGTAGAACGCGAATAAACTGGTTTTTTGGATAACGCACTGCGCGACAGGCTTGAGGGCTTGAAGCTGGAATGACGTGAGGCTCGACGAATTGAGCTGGAAGCCGGAACCGTGTAGCTCCTCGAGTATCGCGATCGAAAGAATAAAGCATGGTATTGACTTTTTTGCTGTATACATTTCGGCGTACCCATAGAAACATTTGTCACACTATTCACCAGCCTCGTCTACCCCATATCCCCCAAGCCCAGCTGTCAAGATCCGAGGTCGAGACATAGACTGTAGGAAGCATGTTGGCCTGGTGCAAATGCTCGAAAACTGGGGGGCAGAGGCATTGGCCACTGCTGCTCGCGCTCCCTGATTTGGCGGACGGCGAAGCGAGGATGGCGGTTGAATCGATGTGTGTATCGCGATGGGGCGTCGTCAATTTGGCAGAGGGGCGTCGTTGAAATTGGATGAGGGAGCTGCGTTGCGTTGAGGGCGCGATGGAGGGAGAGGTAAAGGATCGAATTCCAGATCCATCACTGACATCAGTGTGATCTGATGCTGTCAATCCAGAGCGGGACAATGTGTGGAGGTCCCAGCGCTTCAGGAGACCACCACGACGAGTCAACAACGACAGATTCGGTATGTCAGAGGAGGTTAACAGTATGTTTCGTTTGGCTTGTGGCTTTATATCTGGCTGAATTGCTTCAGATCCTGCTTCAGATCAGTTATACCATGTCAAACTCCTCTCAGCCCTTCGCAGTGGTCGGTGGTCAACTTTGAGCATGAATAATAGCTCTTGCTGATAGCTGCTCTAGGAGACACTGCAGCAATACACTCTTTCTTGACAGAGATCGGGAAAGATAGAAGAAATTCGATAGATGGAGACCTAGACACTGGCGCAGCAGCACTGCACCTTGCAGTGAGATGTGCAACTCGTAGGTGGCTTATCCTGCAACAAACGGGGCATTTCTCACTGATAGGCTGCAGCTGCAACTATATCAATGCTGCTGGCACACCGTGCAATATCACCGAACGGTGTCCACCCACCGGGATCGAGGACCACTCCTCTGCACCTGGCAGCGGCTTTGGGGCGAGTAGACGTCGTCAACTTGCTCCTAGAGCAAGATGGCATCGACGATAGTCTGAAAGACTCTAATGGGAAGACTTGTAAAGAAGTTGCGAGGGGCAAGGATATCGTTAGAGCCATAGATGGTAAGTCCGAGGGAGAGATTCTAGAAAGCAGTTCTAACAAGCCATTAGATTCCCGGTCATTCCTGAACGCATCATATCGTTCTCTCCTTCACAGCTACATCCTGTCGGCTCCTAATGACCAGCCACCTGCGGGTCTTATCCAGCTACTGGAGTCACCTCGGGTGAAATTTGTCGACCTGTCGTACCTAGACAACGACTCTGGGTTTTCTCTGCTCCACGAAGCAGCAAAGCGCAAAGATCTGCGCCTTATCGAGTTGGCAGTGCGGGCTGGCGCTGACATCTTCCTAAGAGACCGGCGCGGAAAGATGGCCCATGAAGCCGCTGGAAAGGATGATCGTGTCAAGGTATTTTTGCGACAGTGTAAGTGGAGATGTACATCCAACGCCAGCTCGTTCCTAATTTCACCTGCTAGTTGCCAATCACGACAAGACGCTCATCCAGAGCACGGCTCCCCCAACCGAGGCTCCATCACTCAAAGGATACCTAAACAAGTACACCAACGTGGCCAAAGGCTACAATACTCGTTGGTTTGTCCTGAAGAACGGCATCCTATCGTGTACGTTCATCCACTAGCTAGTTTTCGCTGGATCTCATGTTTCTACCAGACTATAGGCACCAAGATGACGAGACCATTGCCAGTCGAGGTTCCATCTCGATGAAGAATGCCCACCTCAAAGTTTCAGAGCGAACTCGGTTCGAGGTGTCGACATCGGCTGCGCGAGGGCAACACCACGGCTCTGCACAGAAGTGGTACCTCAAGGCCAACCATCCTGTCGAGGCCAGCCGCTGGGCACAAGCTCTCAATAACAGCATCGAGTGGGCACGCCAGCACGAGTTGAACGCCGACGGCAGTCGCAAGAGTGTCGAGAGCGAGAGGTCTGGCTCAGCGCGGTACCGTCGATCATGAAGAGGACGTTCCGTTCGAGACATGCGTCTGTCATCTCACGCTCGACGTCGCAAGCAGAGTATAGCGATGGTGGTGCCTATTCGGGCCAAGAGGCACCCCCGAGAGACGAGGAGGAGGAGGATGAAGAGGATGATTCAGCGTCGTCGACATCTGACCAGTCCACTGTTCCCCAGGGGGTGCATCGGGTTCTGCAGGATCGTCTCCTGTACCTAGCTATCCACGTCAATAAACCGGTTTATTTTGTGCTCGCCAACTGCGTGGTTTTGTTTCGTAAAAAGCTAAAAATAAAAATGCATGAATTCTGACTTGTCCAAATTCTCCATCCCTTCTTTATGGCGGGACACCGGACGAGCAGCACTTCCCCGTGCCGTCGTCTGGTGCCCCTCTAGGTGGCTATCTACGGTACATGCGGGAACGACTACAACCGGCAGGCGCCTATCTGAGTGGCAACCGAGGCGAGCCGAGTTTGATGTTGGCGGATTGCGGCATCGGTGCTGGTCGATGGCGAAGGAGGGCAGCATCATCGCGTCGTCACCAAAGTGGGTCCAGCAATCAACATGGCGGGTCGAGTGATTTGACGCTTGCTGCAATATTCCGGGATCTTGACGAGAACAGTGGTTGCAGGGGGTGAGGTGGAAGTGATGGAAAGCACCTGGGACCAGTGTTATTCGAGTCAAACCCAATAACGCGAATCACAGGAAACTTACGATCCAACCGGCATCAGGTTTGGCAAGGGCGGCAATCGCATAGGACACTTGATGGGCGCCTAACGCGCCGCAAGTCGAGGTGGGTCGGGCACCATCTAAGCGGCAAGGTCAATGTTGGGCTCAAACAGATCAATGAAACCTTTGTACGCACCATGTTTGTTGAGATGAACATGGGGGGCTTGCATATATCCTTGGTCTTGCATATTCTGTAAATGGTTTTGTCAGTGACACGCCGTGAGTGCAGAAGTGACCGAAGTACATACAACACTCGATAGGGGACATTGATGCCATCGCTCGCGGGCGCCTAAAACCTCGCTGGCATATATACAAAGGATTGACTGCCTCTGGAGGGCTCTGAAAGGAAAAGAAAGATTAAATATATATCTCGAGAGGCATTTACTGCATATAAGCTTACCAGTGGTCCTTATGGACATTGGATGGTCACATAGGAAGGGATAAACCATAGTGAAGGTCCAGACGAGATGTGAGCCACACAACCAGCATTACGACGGGATGGAAAAATGAGAATGGCTGAAAGAAGAGGAACTCACCGCCAGGTATATATACATCCAATGAGCTGAGTTTGAATGCTCTTGCACTAGTCGGAACAGCCCGAGGAAACATTAGCTGCCGTTTATCCTGATCATTACACATCCCTTACTTTCCACTTGGCCTCCGGTGTCCTTGGCCATTCCTTCTCCTGAAATTCTTCTCCTTCCCCTCAGCCTGGCCTTTGAAAAGGCCATGATCATACCAACAATATGATCATGGCCCTTCCAAAGAGAGCACCAGAAAGAATGACTGGAGACACTCACCAGATATGTGGATGCAGGGTCGTCCCATTCCAGATGTCTGACGTTACGGGATAGCGGCTTCGGACCAACCAATCTGTCTGGGTATACAGAATGGCCAATGTACCTGCAACAAACATGAAGGATATACCGACGGAGTATCCCATCTATCAAGGACAAAACAGAACACTAATTCATACCTTAGATCTGCCCAGAAGGTACACATGAGTGACAACCATAGCCAGAAGGAGAGCCACCTTGACCCTGAGTCTAATATCGTAAGGTTAGCGCATGTCCGATTTGGAAATTTGACTTACCTCCAGTCAGTCTAGCCGCCTTAGCATTGCCTCCTGTGTACACCAGCTTGTCTGTTGAACTGGGTCGCACCCCATTTGCCGGATCTCAATACATCCTGACTTTGCCTGCCTTTGCTTCTCTCACCATGCCCCCCCCATCTCACTGGATTTTGATATGTCGTGTCGAAGCTGTAGGTTGTGTCCCAAATCAGTAACTGTTTCTTGCTCGTCGCTTGCAACACTAACTTTGACATTGAGCATTGCCCAAAGGCCAGCAGCAGGTAAACCTCCAAGCAAAGCCGCTTCTCAAGCGCGGGTGAGCATTGCAATCTCGCCTGTCCAGAGGCGAATCCTCCAGCAGGGTGACCCTGATTGGCGGAAGTCGATATATCGTGTCAATGCATTTCGGGGCTCCGTCAGTTGGTATCGCCTTTCTAAACTGAACGTCAGGCTCGCTGTTCCTCGCAATAGGTCAGCCGTGACCGCGAGAAGCCACCTCAATAACAACACACATATGTGAGCGGTTTCTCCAGAACACGATTGCGGGAAACATTTATATCGTCTTGAGGCAATTCTAGTAGTTCTATCGGGTCAGTTCCCTCCCTATAGTCCACCAACGTTTTACTGACCCTATCGTCACGCCCAGTACCATCAGGTCTCTGTCATCCTGTTTCCCGGAACGATTTCTATCGTCTCGACACTGTTTTCGGTAAGCCACCTCCAGGAATTGTGCATAGACGCTCAGATCATCGTTCATGGGGTGAATGGTCGCAGCTGTTGTCATGAATATTGCTCGCGGCCTCGACTGACTGTCCTCAGTGCGACCCCCCAATTGGCGGAGCTCGATATGTTGCGTCAACGGGTTTCAAGGCTCGGGGAGAAGTATTAGACCTCCGATCCAGGCTAGGAACTCATCGCTGCTCACAGATTGTCTCGTTCAGGTCATCCTTGGCCTCCGGGATGAGCCCGTCGCAGTAGAACATTCATCATGCACAGGTGAGCCCTTCCCACCTTTAGCAATGGCCGGAATGATTTATAGTGTCTTGAGGTGTTCCTAGGGGCCTTATCGGGTCGATTCTCCTTGGAAAGACGCCTCGGCATTTCACTGACCCTGGTATCATCAGATCCAACATGATTTGGTCTCTGTGGTACTGTCCGTAAGAATGTCTATCCTCTAGGTGCTGTTTTTGGTAAGCCACTCTCGAAATCTCGAAACCGACACTCACACAATCACTTTATAGGCTGTAGCATCACTATCAACACCTACAGGCCCCGCAAGGCAGCGGTCTAACGCTTCCAGAGATGGGAGGGTGAATGGGTGTGGCCAGCGTGAATATTGCTCGCAGGACGTCGATCCGTCGTCTCAGCGCAGCTCAGCTCATCGAAGTGAGTCGTTCGTGGTCCATATCAGTTTCTTGCTAATGGTCAATACAGCTTGCCCTTGATTGCTGTAGCAACCAGCACCTTCAGCATGCAGGCGACATCCAAGCAAAGAGGTCGGTGACCCTAAATCGGGAAGCGGTATTTCCGACATCGATCCGCCTGCTGTTCCTGGACGGATTCTGCTTTGGCGGCGTGATAATTAGCTTAGCCCTTATGGGTTTCCTGAACCCGTTGAGTGGGATGAGGGTACACGGTCTCTATCGTGGCGTTGAGTGTTTGTCAATGATCACCTAAAGCTGCCACGGCAAAGACCAGCAAAGGTCTCCATCCTGGAAGCGATCTTCGGAACCGTAGCTATTAAATTCGACGGGGATGACGGTCAACGGGAAGAAACTGTGAGAGGCTTCGGCGATGTTTTGATGCTCGGAAGGGCGGCCTTGGCTTGTATGCCTCGTAATACGGGTATTTTAGAATGGCTACATACCCGGTACTGGTCTTGTTAGCACCAATCTTGTGAGAATTCAGAAAAAGAAGTCTCGGCTATGCGCTCCAAAGTGGGAGAGGACGACTCCCCGTAGCGATTACTCTGAGCTCTCCTAATCTGAGCGGGATGTTGAGATTTGGGAAGGCAACCTACACGACCAACCGTGTAAAGGCATGCCCTCAGTTCGATTATGTACATCAGGATATCGGCCTTATGCATTAAATCCTACACGGACGGACAAGGTGATTATCACCAGGATTTCCACGAGCCAACTTAGCTGGATGCTGGTCACCAAATGTACCTGACATAGTAATTCCACCATGGGCATGTTTTCATCCTCCCCGGTGACAGTAGTTAGAAACGAGTTAATACTACCATTGGAGTCGAATAGAGGTTGACGTACGCTCAAGAACCCGTTCGGCGAGGTGGGATCGAAGGTTTCACACTCGCGATACACGGGCGCTTAATTCACGCGAATAGATCAAATGTACGGATTGGACGCTTTCTAATGGGTGCGATATGTTAGGTACACTTGATTAACCCTCGAGAAATCAATTACAGTACCTCGCGCCGCCTGGGTGGGCAAGTGACCCTAAAGACTTCGGCTGGGTGACTTGGTCACGCCCGCATTTGTCGCCTCTCCGCGTTGAGACCCCGTCTGTTGATTCCGCGCTTTTTGCGCTCTACGTTACGTGTGGAATCTGTACACTATCAATAGCTCAGACCGAGGTGATGACAGCATCCCGGGTAGTCCGTGTCTTTGAATGACACCAAGGGATGAAAGGGTGGGTACGAGGCGAATGTGTGAGATTTCGCACGTTCGGAGCTTTGAGACAGTATTGGGGATTGTTCAGAGAATCGATAAGCACTTTTATTAGCTTAATACATGTCCCCGAGATGCAGGGTTTGTATTGCGCAAAATCTAAGAGTCTGTGTTACAAGGAAGCGGACACTATTGCAGGAAGAACGAGAGCAGCTTCAAGATTGTACAATGAGATGGGGCACTCCTGAGCCTTGAAACCTGGTGAAACAGGGGTCCCCTTCGTATCTGCCACTTCCGCCAACCATCTCTTCCTAACCAACCAAGATCGAGGTCTTGACAACCCCGATGGACCGTGTGCCCCTCCTCGTTCCCTTCGCAGCTAATGAACGTACAACCCTGACCATTTCTGCTGCTCTTGGCGTGTCATGTTGCGTAATTACTCTGCTCCACGTGACTTAGTGTGTCCCCCAGCCAATCCAGGCCGTCTATTCCTCTCGACATATCGGAAGATTGGGCCATACCCGCTGTACCAGTCTCGGCTACTGGTGAAACATTACGGGTTTCTGTGTGCATTCCATTCTGACCGTGGCACTACCCACACACCTGGAATGCTGAGACATCGGGTAGCTGACCCGGTCTCGTACGACGGGGGAGGAAAAGTTGCGTATAAAAGGGAGGCGTGTTCTGGCTAACTTTCGTCAGAGCAGTTGCACATTCTCCTCTTTCCTCTTTTGGAAACTCCTCTTCCCTTTCTATCCTCTCTCTATTTCCTTTCGTCTTCTTCTCTCTCTCTTCTTTCCATTTTTGTCTTCTCATCTAGATCTTCTCTCCTGGATCTCAGCTCCTCTTCCTCGCATCTTCCCTCCCGATTCCATTTTCGTCTCCACCTCCTTTGCAGATCTTTTCTTCAAGTCCAACGAGAGAATACAAAAGGTAAGAGCTAGCCATTACAT
Organism: Coprinopsis sp. MPI-PUGE-AT-0042; assembly: GCA_020736565.1. NCBI lineage: Eukaryota > Fungi > Basidiomycota > Agaricomycetes > Agaricales > Psathyrellaceae > Coprinopsis > Coprinopsis sp. MPI-PUGE-AT-0042. The sequence continues at coordinate 297,204 of JAHBOF010000036.1, forward strand.
TTTTTATTACCCTACTACATTCCCCTTGCCTTTTGAATTGAATTGGCGCGTCGTCTTCAAGGACGCGACCTCTTTTGATTAGACGACTTCGCACGGCTCTTCTCTTCTTTCCCTTATCCTTCTTTTCCTTTGACTGGCCTTACTTTGCTCATCAACCCCACTCTCCCAATTCAAACTTCCCAAATGGAGCCAAAATTCATTAGGTTGGTTCCAAACCAACTAATGGAATCCATCAATTGGTCTAAAATGCCGGTAAGTGATTTCGTATAGATTCGAACGCGACGGCTTACCCTTTCTTTTCCAGATTTTCCGAGTTCAGTGGTGAACTTCACTCGACAAAACCATATCCCAGATGGCCTGGTGCAACTATACTCCGGTCAGTGACTGCTAGACCCATTCAAAATGAATAGGTTTACTGACTTTTTCAAGGGCCGAGCAATCTCCATCTACCCCACCTCTCAGCAGCAAGGCAACAAGGACGACGGCCTCAGTTGGCTCCGGCGACGACCAGGATACACCCCCACACCGGCAACCTGGCGATTGGGCTTTGGACCTGGTCACAAACCTGGTCTATGCCCTCACAGCACGACGCAGTCGCAAGACCCTCGTCGTCGGGTAATGCTCGCAATAGTGCAGCGATTGGGTGGTAAGTCGGTTGCTCTCAACCACCTGCTCAAAGCTGGGGCTAACCTCGGAATTCCAGTACACTAGGTCGCGACTCCAGGCCTTGGGATCGACTTGAATCAAATCAAGTGATAGGTTTCTCGTTTCTTCCCGGTAAGTCGTCCTATGGCCATCTTTGTGCGCAAAGGCTTATTTCCGCACTTCAGGTCTTTCAATCTCGGCTATGCGAAGCCCAAAGAACTGTTTCTTTCATTCTGACGCAACCAGCGAGTGTTACGGTAAGTTCTTGCACTACGATCCCCCCTATGCGCACGCTCACTGTTCGTGCAGTCCCGGCTTCGGCCGTCCATTGGCTCAAAGTAAGTAAAATTGAATAGGCTTGATTCGCTACGCTGACGGTCTCTCCAGATGCCTGTCATAACGGCGACGACAAGCACACCACCCACCCTTCCGTCTGGGCACCATGACCTACCAGTGCCCACCAGCCCGACCATCCGTCATTGGTGCCGACAACGACTGCAAGAGGTTCCGATAAATGACGTCGCGATTGGGCTTTGGACCTGGTCAAGGCCTTCACGGCACGACGCAGTTGCAAGGCCCTCGTTGGGTAAGTCGGCGCTCGGCTCATGGTAACTTCAAAAAACTAATGATTTTCCTTAGATATTGGGATGCCCGAGTGCCCCAGGCTCTGGATTATCAGCTCGTCAAGTTTCGTCGGGATTTGGTCAGATCTCAGGGAAGGGGACGGATTTTGGTTCGGGAACGATGACGAGGTAAGCCGTTGTTCATTCAATTCGCGGTAGTTGAACTAACCACCTCGCACACAGTCTCGCGTCCTTCACAGCTACCGTCAAGCCAAGTTATAACGCGACACGTCAAGAATTGCGCTCACGACGAAAGGATCGATAGGCGCAGCTGGGCGAGCCAGGGCACACAAACAACACATTCCACAGGATGCTACGCCACGGGAGGGATGCGCTGCATCCTAGGGACCGCCGGGTGCAAGTCCTTTGGTTTGGGGAGCTTCGGGAGGCTGGGAATGTGGAGACCTTGGTCAACAGACCAAGGTGCGCACAGTGTCTTCAGCCGTTGTTCAATACGCTAATAGGCTTCTCCAGTGGCTCTGTTACACGGCCGCTCATACATGTTCAAGTTTCAGAGCCATTGGTCAAGATTTACGCTCGGGGTAGTTGGCCGAGTTTCCGCGGAACAAGGAGGAAGAGGTGCGTCCTGTGGGATTGGATGACCACGGCTGGGGCTGTAATCTCACAAGACTGATACCCAAACCCCACAGACACGGACGGTACGACTTTCATGCCCACTCTATCCTTCGTGTGCCCGCTATCGAGGGTCCGACTTTCCGCGAAACGACGGTAAGAGGGTCTCGCTGTTTCCTTGAATCTTGCACGATTGACTAACGATTTGGTACAGGGAATCTCTAGTACCAAGCGGTGTGCCTCTCCAAGTTTGGTGAGGATTGGTGTAGAATTAGGAGCACGGCGGACGTTACGAATCTGAGGGAGGAGTCTTGGCCCTGGTAAGCATGCCCATCTAAATCTTACTCAACACCTCTGATGTATTGGCCATAGACGCTTCGAAGCCATCTCCTTTCCATGGCAAAGTCTTGTAGTGCCACGGATACGCTGGCGATCGCTATAGCATCCCTCAGAATTGGCTGGTTGGGTTTCGAGAGGTAAGTTGCATTATCAGGATCTTGTCTGACGTGCCTGAAACTTTGACCATAGATGCGGATACGCTACCCGCTTGAACCCTCAAAGTTTCGCTCAGAACAGGGCCCGTGTGCGGCCACAATGGACATCGCATTTTCAGGTAGAAGGCATTTGAGCCGTGAGTCACCTTGGTCAAATCGTGTTTAATGGCTCTGATATTCCGCACACAGGGCCCCCTATACCACCCCTCTCAGCCCTCCAAGTTTCATCACGAATGGTGCTCATATGCGACCGCAATGGACGTCGTGAATTTCGGGTGGAAGGCACATGAGCCGTAAGTCACCTTCGTCAAATGGTGTTCAATGGCTCTGATATTCCGCACACAGGGCCCTCTATGCTATCCCTCTGAGCCCTCCAAGTTTCATCACGCATGGTGCTCGTATGCGTTCGCAGTGGACGTCCCGATTTTCGGGGAGAAGACACATGAGCCGTAAGTCACCTTCGTCAAATCGTGTTCAATGGATCTGATATTCCGCACACAGGTTCTCCTATACCACCCCCCTTAGCCCTCCAAGTCTCATCACGAATGGCGCTCGTATGCGTCCGCACTAGAGCGAACGATTTTCGGGTAGAAGACACATGAGCCGTAAGTCGACTTTTTTAAATCTTGGTCATTCCTTCTGAAACTTGGTGCACAGGTGCTCTCAAACTATCTCTTTCAACGCGTGAAGGTTTCGTGACGAAAGGATCCCAACTGCCTGCGATATTCGCGTTGCAAGGTTTTGCATCGAGATTTGTGAGTTTAGAGTCGATTTTCAAACGTTGTGGTATGAGGCTGAAACTTTGACCAGGCCTAGACGAATGCTACGCGATTCATATCCCCAAGTTTCCAAGTGGTCGGTGGAGATTTGCGCTCGTAGTCGACGCTGCGAGTTCCGACCACGGACAAGATGATAGGTAAGAGGGATATCGACAATTCTTGTCTGTTCGACTATTGACTTTGTTTCCCAGGTCTATTACACCTACTCTATCGCCAGCCCAAGCCGCTTGACGCAAGGCCACGATCTACAGTCGTGGTAGGCAGCTCGACCACTCAGTGCTGGCAGAAGCGAGGTAAGACTAATGTCGTGAATTCTTGTCCATACGATTAATGACTGTACACAGCGATGCTCTAATGCTACCGCTACCACCACCCTTCGCCGCTTGCCGCCACGTCTCGAAATGAGGTCGTCGTCGATGTTGTCATGCTCGGTCCGTGCCACGACGAACCTGGCTGGCGTAAGCGCAGCAGCGAACCATTCGCCCTCAAACTTGGTACACCCCATCGCGATGCCTGCCCCTCGCGACTGTCCAAGTCGTTTGGCGATTGGTGTAAAGCCGCGGTCGTTGTCGACGAATTAGTGTGCGAGGCGACGATTCGGCAGATTGCGTCGATGTCGCTCGTATCTTGTCCGTTCGGCCTCAGACTTGGTCCACGGCTGCTCTAGTACTATCCGTATGCGTGTACACGATTTGGAGGCTATCGGATGTGATATGCGCGTGTAGCCGAGGTTGTTGTCGTTTGGGCTCGGCCAGGACATATATCGACGGGGTTGTGTTCGTTTCGGCTGAAGCTTTGTACAGATAGTCTTGAGCTGTTTCTCGTGCGGCGTACGACGTCTGGGACGCGGTGTAGATAGCTGTCTGGTAGAATTTGGCTGGATGTCGTATGTGGGATTCGAATAAACTGGTTTTTTGGATAACGCACTGCGCGACAGGCTTGAGGGCTTGAAGCTGGAATGACGTGAGGCTCGGTGAATTGGGCTGGAGACAGGAACCGTGTAGGGCGTCGTTTATGAAAAGATAAAGTATGATATTGACTTTTTTGCTGTATACATTTCGGCGTACCCATAGAAACATTTGGCACACTATTCACCAACCTCGTCTACCCCATATCCCCCAAGCCCAACCGTCGAGATCCGAGGTCGAGGCATAGACTGTAGGAAGCATGTTGGCCTGGTGCAAATGCTCGAAAACTGGGGGGCAGAGGCATTGGCCACTGCTGCTCGCGCTCCCTGATTTGGCGGACGGCGAAGCGAGGATGGCGGTTGAATCGATGTGTGTATCGCGATGGGGCGTCGTCAATTTGGCAGAGGGGCGTCGTTGAAATTGGATGAGGGAGCTGCGTTGCGTTGAGGGCCCAATGGAGGGAGAGAGGAAGAAGGATGCATCACTGACATCAGCGTGATCTGATGCTGTCAATCCAGAGCGGGGACAATGTGTGGAGGTCCCAGCGCTTCAGGAGACCACCACGACGAGTCAACAACGGCAGATTCGGTATGTCAGAGGAGGTCAACAGTATGTTTCGTTTGGCTTGCGGTTTAATATCTGGCTCAATTGCTTCAGATCCTGCTTCAGATCAGTTATACCACGTCAAACTCCTCTCAGCCCTTCGCAGTGGTCGGTGGTCAACTTTGAGCGTGAATAATAGCTCTTGCTGATAGCTGCTCTAGGAGACACTGCAGCAATACACTCTTTCTTGACAGAGATCGGGAAAGATAGAAGAAATTCGATAGATGGAGACCTAGACACTGGCGCAGCAGCACTACACCTTGCAGTGAGATGTGCAACTCGTAGGTGGTCTCTACGAGGACAAGAGACCCATATTTTACTGATAGACTACAGCTGCAACCATATCAATGCTGCTGGCACACCGTGCAATATCACCGAACGGTGTCCACCCACCAGGATCGAGGACCACTCCTCTGCACCTGGCAGCGGCTTTAGGGCGAGTAGACGTCGTCAACTTGCTCCTAGAGCAAGATGGCATCGACGATAGTCTCAAAGACTCTAATGGGAAGACTTGTAAAGAGGTTGCGAGGAGCAAGGATATCGTTAGAGCCATAGATGGTAAGTCCGAGGGAGAGATTCTAGAAAGCAGTTCTAACAAGCCATTAGATTCCCGGTCATTCTTGAACGCATCATATCGTTCTCTCCTTCACAGCTACATCCTGTCGGCTCCTAATGACCAGCCACCTGCGGGTCTTATCCAGCTACTGGAGTCACCTCGGGTGAAATTTGTCGACCTGTCGTACCTAGACAACGACTCTGGGTTTTCTCTGCTCCACGAAGCAGCAAAGCGCAAAGATCTGCGCCTTATCGAGTTGGCAGTGCGGGCTGGCGCTGACATCTTCCTAAGAGACCGGCGCGGAAAGATGGCCCATGAAGCCGCTGGAAAGGATGATCGTGTCAAGGTATTTTTGCGACAGTGTAAGTGGAGATGTACATCCAACGCCAGCTCGTTCCTAATTTCACCTGCTAGTTGCCAATCACGACAAGACGCTCATCCAGAGCACGGCTCCCCCAACCGAGGCTCCATCACTCAAAGGATACCTAAACAAGTACACCAACGTGGCCAAAGGCTACAATACTCGTTGGTTTGTCCTGAAGAACGGCATCCTATCGTGTACGTTCATCCACTAGCTAGTTTTCGCTGGATCTCATGTTTCTACCAGACTATAGGCACCAAGATGACGAGACCATTGCCAGTCGAGGTTCCATCTCGATGAAGAATGCCCACCTCAAAGTTTCAGAGCGAACTCGGTTCGAGGTGTCGACATCGGCTGCGCGAGGGCAACACCACGGCTCTGCACAGAAGTGGTACCTCAAGGCCAACCATCCTGTCGAGGCCAGCCGCTGGGCACAAGCTCTCAATAACAGCATCGAGTGGGCACGCCAGCACGAGTTGAACGCCGACGGCAGTCGCAAGAGTGTCGAGAGCGAGAGGTCTGGCTCAGCGCCGTCTGTGAGCTCGCTCAGCGCGGTACCGTCGATCATGAAGAGGACGTTCCGTTCGAGACATGCGTCTGTCATCTCACGCTCGACGTCGCAAGCAGAGTATAGCGATGGTGGTGCCTATTCGGGCCAAGAGGCACCCCCGAGAGACGAGGAGGAGGAGGATGAAGAGGATGATTCAGCGTCGTCGACATCTGACCAGTCCACTGTTCCCCAGGGGGTGCATCGGGTTCTGCAGGATCGTCTCCTGTACCTAGCTATCCACGTCAATAAACCGGTTTATTTTGTGCTCGCCAACTGCGTGGTTTTTGTTTCGTAAAAAGCTAAAAATAAAAATGCATGAATTCTGACTTGTCCAAAATTCTCCATCCCTTCTTATGGCGGGACACCGGACGAGCAGCACTTCCCCGTGCCGTCGTCTGGTGCCCCTCTAGGTGGCTATCTACGGTACATGCGGGAACGACTACAACCGGCAGGCGCCTATCTGAGTGGCAACCGAGGCGAGCCGAGTTTGATGTTGGCGGATTGCGGCATCGGTGCTGGTCGATGGCGAAGGAGGGCAGCATCATCGCGTCGTCACCAAAGTGGGTCCAGCAATCAACATGGCGGGTCGAGTGATTTGACGCTTGCTGCAATATTCCGGGATCTTGACGAGAACAGTGGTTGCAGGGGGTGAGGTGGAAGTGATGGAAAGCACCTGGGACCAGTGTTATTCGAGTCAAACCCAATAACGCGAATCACAGGAAACTTACGATCCAACCGGCATCAGGTTTGGCAAGGGCGGCAATCGCATAGGACACTTGATGGGCGCCTAACGCGCCGCAAGTCGAGGTGGGTCGGGCACCATCTAAGCGGCAAGGTCAATGTTGGGCTCAAACAGATCAATGAAACCTTTGTACGCACCATGTTTGTTGAGATGAACATGGGGGGCTTGCATATATCCTTGGTCTTGCATATTCTGTAAATGGTTTTGTCAGTGACACGCCGTGAGTGCAGAAGTGACCGAAGTACATACAACACTCGATAGGGGACATTGATGCCATCGCTCGCGGGCCGCCTAAAACCTCGCTGGCATATATACAAAGGAATTGACTGCCTCTGGAGGGCTCTGAAGGAAAAGAAAGATTAAATATATATCTCGAGAGGCATTTACTGCATATAAGCTTACCAGTGGTCCTTATGGGACATTGGATGGTCACATAGGAAGGGATAAACCATAGTGAAGGTCCAGACGAGATGTGAGCCACACAACCAGCATTACGACGGGATGGAAAAATGAGAATGGCTGAAAGAAGAGGAACTCACCGCCAGGTATATATACATCCAATGAGCTGAGTTTGAATGCTCTTGCACTAGGTCGGAACAGCCCGAGGAAACATTAGCTGCCGTTTATCCTGATCATTACACATCCCTTACTTTCCACTTGGCCTCCGGTGTCCTTGGCCATTCCTTCTCCTGAAATTCTTCTCCTTCCCTCAGCCTGGCCTTTGAAAAGGCCATGATCATACCAACAATATGATCATGGCCCTTCCAAGAGAGCACCAGAAAGAATGACTGGAGACACTCACCAGATATGTGGATGCAGGGGTCGTCCCATTCCAGATGTCTGACGTTACGGGATAGCGGCTTCGGACCAACCAATCTGTCTGGGTATACAGAATGGCCAATGTACCTGCAACAAACATGAAGGATATACCGACGGAGTATCCCATCTATCAAGGACAAAACAGAACACTAATTCATACCTTAGATCTGCCCAGAAGGTACACATGAGTGACAACCATAGCCAGAAGGAGAGCCACCTTGACCCTGAGTCTAATATCGTAAGGTTAGCGCATGTCCGATTTGGAAATTTGACTTACCTCCAGTCAGTCTAGCCGCCCTTAGCATTGCCTCCTGTGTACACCAGCTTGTCTGTTGAACTGGGTCGCACCCCATTTGCCGGATCTCAATACATCCTGACTTTGCCTGCCTTTGCTTCTCTCACCATGCCCCCCCCATCTCACTGGATTTTGATATGTCGTGTCGAAGCTGTAGGTTGTGTCCCAAATCAGTAACTGTTTCTTGCTCGTCGCTTGCAACACTAACTTTGACATTGAGCATTGCCCCAAAGGCCAGCAGCAGGTAAACCTCCAAGCAAAGCCGCTTCTCAAGCGCGGGTGAGCATTGCAATCTCGCCTGTCCAGAGGCGAATCCTCCAGCAGGGTGACCCTGATTGGCGGAAGTCGATATATCGTGTCAATGCATTTCGGGGCTCCGTCAGTTGGTATCGCCTTTCTAAACTGAACGTCAGGCTCGCTGTTCCTCGCAATAGGTCAGCCGTGACCGCGAGAAGCCACCTCAATAACAACACACATATGTGAGCGGTTTCTCCAGAACACGATTGCGGGAAACATTTATATCGTCTTGAGGCAATTCTAGTAGTTCTATCGGGTCAGTTCCCTCCCTATAGTCCACCAACGTTTTTACTGACCCTATCGTCACGCCCAGTACCATCAGGTCTCTGTCATCCTGTTTCCCGGAACGATTTCTATCGTCTCGACACTGTTTTCGGTAAGCCACCTCCAGGAATTGTGCATAGACGCTCAGATCATCGTTCATGGGGTGAATGGTCGCAAGCTGTTGTCATGAATATTGCTCCGCGGCCTCGACTGACTGTCCTCAGTGCGACCCCCCAATTGGCGGAGCTCGATATGTTGCGTCAACGGGTTTCAAGGCTCGGGGAGAAGTATTAGACCTCCGATCCAGGCTAGGAACTCATCGCTGCTCACAGATTGTCTCGTTCAGGTCATCCTTGGCCTTCCGGGATGAGCCCGTCGCAGTAGAACATTCATCATGCACAGGTGAGCCCTTCCCACCTTTAGCAATGGCCGGAATGATTTATAGTGTCTTGAGGTGTTCCTAGGGGCCTTATCGGGTCGATTCTCCTTGGAAAGACGCCTCGGCATTTCACTGACCCTGGTATCATCAGATCCAACATGATTTGGTCTCTGTGGTACTGTCCGTAAGAATGTCTATCCTCTAGGTGCTGTTTTTGGTAAGCCACTCTCGAAATCTCGAAACCGACACTCACACAATCACTTTATAGGCTGTAGCATCACTATCAACACCTACAGGCCCCGCAAGGCAGCGGTCTAACGCTTCCAGAGATGGGAGGGTGAATGGGTGTGGCCAGCGTGAATATTGCTCGCAGGACGTCGATCCGTCGTCTCAGCGCAGCTCAGCTCATCGAAGTGAGTCGTTCGTGGTCCATATCAGTTTCTTGCTAATGGTCAATACAGCTTGCCCTTGATTGCTGTAGCAACCAGCACCTTCAGCATGCAGGCGACATCCAAGCAAAGAGGTCGGTGACCCTAAATCGGGAAGCGGTATTTCCGACATCGATCCGCCTGCTGTTCCTGGACGGATTCTGCTTTGGCGGCGTGATAATTAGCTTAGCCCTTATGGGTTTCCTGAACCCGTTGAGTGGGATGAGGGTACACGGTCTCTATCGTGGCGTTGAGTGTTTGTCAATGATCACCTAAAGCTGCCACGGCAAAGACCCAGCAAAGGTCTCCATCCTGGAAGCGATCTTCGGAACCGTAGCTATTAAATTCGACGGGGATGACGGTCAACGGGAAGAAACTGTGAGAGGCTTCGGCGATGTTTTGATGCTCGGAAGGGCGGCCTTGGCTTGTATGCCTCGTAATACGGGTATTTTAGAATGGCTACATACCCGGTACTGGTCTTGTTAGCACCAATCTTGTGAGAATTCAGAAAAAGAAGTCTCGGCTATGCGCTCCAAAGTGGGAGAGGACGACTCCCCGTAGCGATTACTCTGAGCTCTCCTAATCTGAGCGGGATGTTGAGATTTGGGAAGGCAACCTACACGACCAACCGTGTAAAGGCATGCCCTCAGTTCGATTATGTACATCAGGATATCGGCCTTATGCATTAAATCCTACACGGACGGACAAGGTGATTATCACCAGGATTTCCACGAGCCAACTTAGCTGGATGCTGGTCACCAAATGTACCTGACATAGTAATTCCACCATGGGCATGTTTTCATCCTCCCGGTGACAGTAGTTAGAAACGAGTTAATACTACCATTGGAGTCGAATAGAGGTTGACGTACGCTCAAGAACCCGTTCGGCGAGGTGGGATCGAAGGTTTCACACTCGCGATACACGGGCGCTTAATTCACGCGAATAGATCAAATGTACGGATTGGACGCTTTCTAATGGGTGCGATATGTTAGGTACACTTGATTAACCCTCGAGAAATCAATTACAGTACCTCGCGCCGCCTGGGTGGGCAAGTGACCCTAAAGACTTCGGCTGGGTGACTTGGTCACGCCCGCATTTGTCGCCTCTCCGCGTTGAGACCCCGTCTGTTGATTCCGCGCTTTTTGCGCTCTACGTTACGTGTGGAATCTGTACACTATCAATAGCTCAGACCGAGGTGATGACAGCATCCCGGGTAGTCCGTGTCTTTGAATGACACCAAGGGATGAAAGGGTGGGTACGAGGCGAATGTGTGAGATTTCGCACGTTCGGAGCTTTGAGACAGTATTGGGGATTGTTCAGAGAATCGATAAGCACTTTTATTAGCTTAATACATGTCCCCGAGATGCAGGGTTTGTATTGCGCAAAATCTAAGAGTCTGTGTTACAAGGAAGCGGACACTATTGCAGGAAGAACGAGAGCAGCTTCAAGATTGTACAATGAGATGGGGCACTCCTGAGCCTTGAAACCTGGTGAAACAGGGGTCCCCTTCGTATCTGCCACTTCCGCCAACCATCTCTTCCTAACCAACCAAGATCGAGGTCTTGACAACCCCGATGGACCGTGTGCCCCTCCTCGTTCCCTTCGCAGCTAATGAACGTACAACCCTGACCATTTCTGCTGCTCTTGGCGTGTCATGTTGCGTAATTACTCTGCTCCACGTGACTTAGTGTGTCCCCCAGCCAATCCAGGCCGTCTATTCCTCTCGACATATCGGAAGATTGGGCCATACCCGCTGTACCAGTCTCGGCTACTGGTGAAACATTACGGGTTTCTGTGTGCATTCCATTCTGACCGTGGCACTACCCACACACCTGGAATGCTGAGACATCGGGTAGCTGACCCGGTCTCGTACGACGGGGAGGAAAAGTTGCGTATAAAGGGAGGCGTGTTCTGGCTAACTTTCGTCAGAGCAGTTGCACATTCTCCTCTTTCCTCTTTTGGAAACTCCTCTTCCCTTTTCTATCCTCTCTCTATTTCCTTTCGTCTTCTTCTCTCTCTCTTCTTTCCATTTTTGTCTTCTCATCTAGATCTTCTCTCCTGGATCTCAGCTCCTCTTCCTCGCATCTTCCCTCCCGATTCCATTTTCGTCTCCACCTCCTTTGCAGATCTTTTCTTCAAGTCCAACGAGAGAATACAAAAGGTAAGAGCTAGCCATTACATTTTTTATTACCCTACTACATTCCCCTTGCCTTTTGAATTGAATTGGCGCGTCGTCTTCAAGGACGCGACCTCTTTTGATTAGACGACTTCGCACGGCTCTTCTCTTCTTTCCCTTATCCTTCTTTTCCTTTGACTGGCCTTACTTTTGCTCATCAACCCCACTCTCCCAATTCAAACTTCCCAAATGGAGCCAAAATTCATTAGGTTGGTTCCAAACCAACTAATGGAATCCATCAATTGGTCTAAAATGCCGGTAAGTGATTTCGTATAGATTCGAACGCGACGGCTTACCCTTTCTTTTCCAGATTTTCCGAGTTCAGTGGTGAACTTCACTCGACAAAACCATATCCCAGATGGCCTGGTGCAACTATACTCCGGTCAGTGACTGCTAGACCCATTCAAAATGAATAGGTTTACTGACTTTTTCAAGGGCCGAGCAATCTCCATCTACCCCACCTCTCAGCAGCAAGGCAACAAGGACGACGGCCTCAGTTGGCTCCGGCGACGACCAGGATACACCCCCACACCGGCAACCTGGCGATTGGGCTTTGGACCTGGTCACAAACCTGGTCTATGCCCTCACAGCACGACGCAGTCGCAAGACCCTCGTCGTCGGGTAATGCTCGCAATAGTGCAGCGATTGGGTGGTAAGTCGGTTGCTCTCAACCACCTGCTCAAAGCTGGGGCTAACCTCGGAATTCCAGTACACTAGGTCGCGACTCCAGGCCTTGGGATCGACTTGAATCAAATCAAGTGATAGGTTTCTCGTTTCTTCCCGGTAAGTCGTCCTATGGCCATCTTTGTGCGCAAAGGCTTATTTTCCGCACTTCAGGTCTTTCAATCTCGGCTATGCGAAGCCCAAAGAACTGTTTCTTTCATTCTGACGCAACCAGCGAGTGTTACGGTAAGTTCTTGCACTACGATCCCCCCTATGCGCACGCTCACTGTTCGTGCAGTCCCGGCTTCGGCCGTCCATTGGCTCAAAGTAAGTAAAATTGAATAGGCTTGATTCGCTACGCTGACGGTCTCTCCAGATGCCTGTCATAACGGCGACGACAAGCACACCACCCACCCTTCCGTCTGGGCACCATGACCTACCAGTGCCCACCAGCCCGACCATCCGTCATTGGTGCCGACAACGACTGCAAGAGGTTCCGATAAATGACGTCGCGATTGGGCTTTGGACCTGGTCAAGGCCTTCACGGCACGACGCAGTTGCAAGGCCCTCGTTGGGTAAGTCGGCGCTCGGCTCATGGTAACTTCAAAAAACTAATGATTTTCCTTAGATATTGGGATGCCCGAGTGCCCCAGGCTCTGGATTATCAGCTCGTCAAGTTTCGTCGGGATTTGGTCAGATCTCAGGGAAGGGGACGGATTTTGGTTCGGGAACGATGACGAGGTAAGCCGTTGTTCATTCAATTCGCGGTAGTTGAACTAACCACCTCGCACACAGTCTCGCGTCCTTCACAGCTACCGTCAAGCCAAGTTATAACGCGACACGTCAAGAATTGCGCTCACGACGAAAGGATCGATAGGCGCAGCTGGGCGAGCCAGGGCACACAAACAACACATTCCACAGGATGCTACGCCACGGGAGGGATGCGCTGCATCCTAGGGACCGCCGGGTGCAAGTCCTTTGGTTTGGGGAGCTTCGGGAGGCTGGGAATGTGGAGACCTTGGTCAACAGACCAAGGTGCGCACAGTGTCTTCAGCCGTTGTTCAATACGCTAATAGGCTTCTCCAGTGGCTCTGTTACACGGCCGCTCATACATGTTCAAGTTTCAGAGCCATTGGTCAAGATTTACGCTCGGGGGTAGTTGGCCGAGTTTCCGCGGAACAAGGAGGAAGAGGTGCGTCCTGTGGGATTGGATGACCACGGCTGGGGCTGTAATCTCACAAGACTGATACCCAAACCCCACAGACACGGACGGTACGACTTTCATGCCCACTCTATCCTTCGTGTGCCCGCTATCGAGGGTCCGACTTTCCGCGAAACGACGGTAAGAGGGTCTCGCTGTTTCCTTGAATCTTGCACGATTGACTAACGATTTGGTACAGGGAATCTCTAGTACCAAGCGGTGTGCCTCTCCAAGTTTGGTGAGGATTGGTGTAGAATTAGGAGCACGGCGGACGTTACGAATCTGAGGGAGGAGTCTTGGCCCTGGTAAGCATGCCCATCTAAATCTTACTCAACACCTCTGATGTATTGGCCATAGACGCTTCGAAGCCATCTCCTTTCCATGGCAAAGTCTTGTAGTGCCACGGATACGCTGGCGATCGCTATAGCATCCCTCAGAATTGGCTGGTTGGGTTTCGAGAGGTTAAGTTGCATTATCAGGATCTTGTCTGACGTGCCTGAAACTTTGACCATAGATGCGGATACGCTACCCGCTTGAACCCTCAAAGTTTCGCTCAGAACAGGGCCCGTGTGCGGCCACAATGGACATCGCATTTTCAGGTAGAAGGCATTTGAGCCGTGAGTCACCTTGGTCAAATCGTGTTTAATGGCTCTGATATTCCGCACACAGGGCCCCCTATACCACCCCTCTCAGCCCTCCAAGTTTCATCACGAATGGTGCTCATATGCGACCGCAATGGACGTCGTGAATTTCGGGTGGAAGGCACATGAGCCGTAAGTCACCTTCGTCAAATGGTGTTCAATGGCTCTGATATTCCGCACACAGGGCCCTCTATGCTATCCCTCTGAGCCCTCCAAGTTTCATCACGCATGGTGCTCGTATGCGTTCGCAGTGGACGTCCCGATTTTCGGGGAGAAGACACATGAGCCGTAAGTCACCTTCGTCAAATCGTGTTCAATGGATCTGATATTCCGCACACAGGTTCTCCTATACCACCCCCCTTAGCCCTCCAAGTCTCATCACGAATGGCGCTCGTATGCGTCCGCACTAGAGCGAACGATTTTCGGGTAGAAGACACATGAGCCGTAAGTCGACTTTTTTAAATCTTGGTCATTCCTTCTGAAACTTGGTGCACAGGTGCTCTCAAACTATCTCTTTCAACGCGTGAAGGTTTCGTGACGAAAGGATCCCAACTGCCTGCGATATTCGCGTTGCAAGGTTTTGCATCGAGATTTGTGAGTTTAGAGTCGATTTTCAAACGTTGTGGTATGAGGCTGAAACTTTGACCAGGCCTAGACGAATGCTACGCGATTCATATCCCCAAGTTTCCAAGTGGTCGGTGGAGATTTGCGCTCGTAGTCGACGCTGCGAGTTCCGACCACGGACAAGATGATAGGTAAGAGGGATATCGACAATTCTTGTCTGTTCGACTATTGACTTTGTTTCCCAGGTCTATTACACCTACTCTATCGCCAGCCCAAGCCGCTTGACGCAAGGCCACGATCTACAGTCGTGGTAGGCAGCTCGACCACTCAGTGCTGGCAGAAGCGAGGTAAGACTAATGTCGTGAATTCTTGTCCATACGATTAATGACTGTACACAGCGATGCTCTAATGCTACCGCTACCACCACCCTTCGCCGCTTGCCGCCACGTCTCGAAATGAGGTCGTCGTCGATGTTGTCATGCTCGGTCCGTGCCACGACGAACCTGGCTGGCGTAAGCGCAGCAGCGAACCATTCGCCCTCAAACTTGGTACACCCCATCGCGATGCCTGCCCCTCGCGACTGTCCAAGTCGTTTGGCGATTGGTGTAAAGCCGCGGTCGTTGTCGACGAATTAGTGTGCGAGGCGACGATTCGGCAGATTGCGTCGATGTCGCTCGTATCTTGTCCGTTCGGCCTCAGACTTGGTCCACGGCTGCTCTAGTACTATCCGTATGCGTGTACACGATTTGGAGGCTATCGGATGTGATATGCGCGTGTAGCCGAGGTTGTTGTCGTTTGGGCTCGGCCAGGACATATATCGACGGGGTTGTGTTCGTTTCGGCTGAAGCTTTGTACAGATAGTCTTGAGCTGTTTCTCGTGCGGCGTACGACGTCTGGGACGCGGTGTAGATAGCTGTCTGGTAGAATTTGGCTGGATGTCGTATGTGGGATTCGAATAAACTGGTTTTTTTGGATAACGCACTGCGCGACAGGCTTGAGGGCTTGAAGCTGGAATGACGTGAGGCTCGGTGAATTGGGCTGGAGACAGGAACCGTGTAGGGCGTCGTTTATGAAAAGATAAAGTATGATATTGACTTTTTTGCTGTATACATTTCGGCGTACCCATAGAAACATTTGGCACACTATTCACCAACCTCGTCTACCCCATATCCCCCAAGCCCAACCGTCGAGATCCGAGGTCGAGGCATAGACTGTAGGAAGCATGTTGGCCTGGTGCAAATGCTCGAAAACTGGGGGGCAGAGGCATTGGCCACTGCTGCTCGCGCTCCCTGATTTGGCGGACGGCGAAGCGAGGATGGCGGTTGAATCGATGTGTGTATCGCGATGGGGCGTCGTCAATTTGGCAGAGGGGCGTCGTTGAAATTGGATGAGGGAGCTGCGTTGCGTTGAGGGCCCAATGGAGGGAGAGAGGAAGAAGGATGCATCACTGACATCAGCGTGATCTGATGCTGTCAATCCAGAGCGGGGACAATGTGTGGAGGTCCCAGCGCTTCAGGAGACCACCACGACGAGTCAACAACGGCAGATTCGGTATGTCAGAGGAGGTCAACAGTATGTTTCGTTTGGCTTGCGGTTTAATATCTGGCTCAATTGCTTCAGATCCTGCTTCAGATCAGTTATACCACGTCAAACTCCTCTCAGCCCTTCGCAGTGGTCGGTGGTCAACTTTGAGCGTGAATAATAGCTCTTGCTGATAGCTGCTCTAGGAGACACTGCAGCAATACACTCTTTCTTGACAGAGATCGGGAAAGATAGAAGAAATTCGATAGATGGAGACCTAGACACTGGCGCAGCAGCACTACACCTTGCAGTGAGATGTGCAACTCGTAGGTGGTCTCTACGAGGACAAGAGACCCATATTTTACTGATAGACTACAGCTGCAACCATATCAATGCTGCTGGCACACCGTGCAATATCACCGAACGGTGTCCACCCACCAGGATCGAGGACCACTCCTCTGCACCTGGCAGCGGCTTTAGGGCGAGTAGACGTCGTCAACTTGCTCCTAGAGCAAGATGGCATCGACGATAGTCTCAAAGACTCTAATGGGAAGACTTGTAAAGAGGTTGCGAGGAGCAAGGATATCGTTAGAGCCATAGATGGTAAGTCCGAGGGAGAGATTCTAGAAAGCAGTTCTAACAAGCCATTAGATTCCCGGTCATTCTTGAACGCATCATATCGTTCTCTCCTTCACAGCTACATCCTGTCGGCTCCTAATGACCAGCCACCTGCGGGTCTTATCCAGCTACTGGAGTCACCTCGGGTGAAATTTGTCGACCTGTCGTACCTAGACAACGACTCTGGGTTTTCTCTGCTCCACGAAGCAGCAAAGCGCAAAGATCTGCGCCTTATCGAGTTGGCAGTGCGGGCTGGCGCTGACATCTTCCTAAGAGACCGGCGCGGAAAGATGGCCCATGAAGCCGCTGGAAAGGATGATCGTGTCAAGGTATTTTTGCGACAGTGTAAGTGGAGATGTACATCCAACGCCAGCTCGTTCCTAATTTCACCTGCTAGTTGCCAATCACGACAAGACGCTCATCCAGAGCACGGCTCCCCCAACCGAGGCTCCATCACTCAAAGGATACCTAAACAAGTACACCAACGTGGCCAAAGGCTACAATACTCGTTGGTTTGTCCTGAAGAACGGCATCCTATCGTGTACGTTCATCCACTAGCTAGTTTTCGCTGGATCTCATGTTTCTACCAGACTATAGGCACCAAGATGACGAGACCATTGCCAGTCGAGGTTCCATCTCGATGAAGAATGCCCACCTCAAAGTTTCAGAGCGAACTCGGTTCGAGGTGTCGACATCGGCTGCGCGAGGGCAACACCACGGCTCTGCACAGAAGTGGTACCTCAAGGCCAACCATCCTGTCGAGGCCAGCCGCTGGGCACAAGCTCTCAATAACAGCATCGAGTGGGCACGCCAGCACGAGTTGAACGCCGACGGCAGTCGCAAGAGTGTCGAGAGCGAGAGGTCTGGCTCAGCGCCGTCTGTGAGCTCGCTCAGCGCGGTACCGTCGATCATGAAGAGGACGTTCCGTTCGAGACATGCGTCTGTCATCTCACGCTCGACGTCGCAAGCAGAGTATAGCGATGGTGGTGCCTATTCGGGCCAAGAGGCACCCCCGAGAGACGAGGAGGAGGAGGATGAAGAGGATGATTCAGCGTCGTCGACATCTGACCAGTCCACTGTTCCCCAGGGGGTGCATCGGGTTCTGCAGGATCGTCTCCTGTACCTAGCTATCCACGTCAATAAACCGGTTTATTTTGTGCTCGCCAACTGCGTGGTTTTGTTTCGTAAAAAGCTAAAAATAAAAATGCATGAATTCTGACTTGTCCAAATTCTCCATCCCTTCTTTATGGCGGGACACCGGACGAGCAGCACTTCCCCGTGCCGTCGTCTGGTGCCCCTCTAGGTGGCTATCTACGGTACATGCGGGAACGACTACAACCGGCAGGCGCCTATCTGAGTGGCAACCGAGGCGAGCCGAGTTTGATGTTGGCGGATTGCGGCATCGGTGCTGGTCGATGGCGAAGGAGGGCAGCATCATCGCGTCGTCACCAAAGTGGGTCCAGCAATCAACATGGCGGGTCGAGTGATTTGACGCTTGCTGCAATATTCCGGGATCTTGACGAGAACAGTGGTTGCAGGGGGTGAGGTGGAAGTGATGGAAAGCACCTGGGACCAGTGTTATTCGAGTCAAACCCAATAACGCGAATCACAGGAAACTTACGATCCAACCGGCATCAGGTTTGGCAAGGGCGGCAATCGCATAGGACACTTGATGGGCGCCTAACGCGCCGCAAGTCGAGGTGGGTCGGGCACCATCTAAGCGGCAAGGTCAATGTTGGGCTCAAACAGATCAATGAAACCTTTGTACGCACCATGTTTGTTGAGATGAACATGGGGGGCTTGCATATATCCTTGGTCTTGCATATTCTGTAAATGGTTTTGTCAGTGACACGCCGTGAGTGCAGAAGTGACCGAAGTACATACAACACTCGATAGGGGACATTGATGCCATCGCTCGCGGGCGCCTAAAACCTCGCTGGCATATATACAAAGGATTGACTGCCTCTGGAGGGCTCTGAAAGGAAAAGAAAGATTAAATATATATCTCGAGAGGCATTTACTGCATATAAGCTTACCAGTGGTCCTTATGGACATTGGATGGTCACATAGGAAGGGATAAACCATAGTGAAGGTCCAGACGAGATGTGAGCCACACAACCAGCATTACGACGGGATGGAAAAATGAGAATGGCTGAAAGAAGAGGAACTCACCGCCAGGTATATATACATCCAATGAGCTGAGTTTGAATGCTCTTGCACTAGTCGGAACAGCCCGAGGAAACATTAGCTGCCGTTTATCCTGATCATTACACATCCCTTACTTTCCACTTGGCCTCCGGTGTCCTTGGCCATTCCTTCTCCTGAAATTCTTCTCCTTCCCCTCAGCCTGGCCTTTGAAAAGGCCATGATCATACCAACAATATGATCATGGCCCTTCCAAAGAGAGCACCAGAAAGAATGACTGGAGACACTCACCAGATATGTGGATGCAGGGTCGTCCCATTCCAGATGTCTGACGTTACGGGATAGCGGCTTCGGACCAACCAATCTGTCTGGGTATACAGAATGGCCAATGTACCTGCAACAAACATGAAGGATATACCGACGGAGTATCCCATCTATCAAGGACAAAACAGAACACTAATTCATACCTTAGATCTGCCCAGAAGGTACACATGAGTGACAACCATAGCCAGAAGGAGAGCCACCTTGACCCTGAGTCTAATATCGTAAGGTTAGCGCATGTCCGATTTGGAAATTTGACTTACCTCCAGTCAGTCTAGCCGCCTTAGCATTGCCTCCTGTGTACACCAGCTTGTCTGTTGAACTGGGTCGCACCCCATTTGCCGGATCTCAATACATCCTGACTTTGCCTGCCTTTGCTTCTCTCACCATGCCCCCCCCATCTCACTGGATTTTGATATGTCGTGTCGAAGCTGTAGGTTGTGTCCCAAATCAGTAACTGTTTCTTGCTCGTCGCTTGCAACACTAACTTTGACATTGAGCATTGCCCAAAGGCCAGCAGCAGGTAAACCTCCAAGCAAAGCCGCTTCTCAAGCGCGGGTGAGCATTGCAATCTCGCCTGTCCAGAGGCGAATCCTCCAGCAGGGTGACCCTGATTGGCGGAAGTCGATATATCGTGTCAATGCATTTCGGGGCTCCGTCAGTTGGTATCGCCTTTCTAAACTGAACGTCAGGCTCGCTGTTCCTCGCAATAGGTCAGCCGTGACCGCGAGAAGCCACCTCAATAACAACACACATATGTGAGCGGTTTCTCCAGAACACGATTGCGGGAAACATTTATATCGTCTTGAGGCAATTCTAGTAGTTCTATCGGGTCAGTTCCCTCCCTATAGTCCACCAACGTTTTACTGACCCTATCGTCACGCCCAGTACCATCAGGTCTCTGTCATCCTGTTTCCCGGAACGATTTCTATCGTCTCGACACTGTTTTCGGTAAGCCACCTCCAGGAATTGTGCATAGACGCTCAGATCATCGTTCATGGGGTGAATGGTCGCAGCTGTTGTCATGAATATTGCTCGCGGCCTCGACTGACTGTCCTCAGTGCGACCCCCCAATTGGCGGAGCTCGATATGTTGCGTCAACGGGTTTCAAGGCTCGGGGAGAAGTATTAGACCTCCGATCCAGGCTAGGAACTCATCGCTGCTCACAGATTGTCTCGTTCAGGTCATCCTTGGCCTCCGGGATGAGCCCGTCGCAGTAGAACATTCATCATGCACAGGTGAGCCCTTCCCACCTTTAGCAATGGCCGGAATGATTTATAGTGTCTTGAGGTGTTCCTAGGGGCCTTATCGGGTCGATTCTCCTTGGAAAGACGCCTCGGCATTTCACTGACCCTGGTATCATCAGATCCAACATGATTTGGTCTCTGTGGTACTGTCCGTAAGAATGTCTATCCTCTAGGTGCTGTTTTTGGTAAGCCACTCTCGAAATCTCGAAACCGACACTCACACAATCACTTTATAGGCTGTAGCATCACTATCAACACCTACAGGCCCCGCAAGGCAGCGGTCTAACGCTTCCAGAGATGGGAGGGTGAATGGGTGTGGCCAGCGTGAATATTGCTCGCAGGACGTCGATCCGTCGTCTCAGCGCAGCTCAGCTCATCGAAGTGAGTCGTTCGTGGTCCATATCAGTTTCTTGCTAATGGTCAATACAGCTTGCCCTTGATTGCTGTAGCAACCAGCACCTTCAGCATGCAGGCGACATCCAAGCAAAGAGGTCGGTGACCCTAAATCGGGAAGCGGTATTTCCGACATCGATCCGCCTGCTGTTCCTGGACGGATTCTGCTTTGGCGGCGTGATAATTAGCTTAGCCCTTATGGGTTTCCTGAACCCGTTGAGTGGGATGAGGGTACACGGTCTCTATCGTGGCGTTGAGTGTTTGTCAATGATCACCTAAAGCTGCCACGGCAAAGACCAGCAAAGGTCTCCATCCTGGAAGCGATCTTCGGAACCGTAGCTATTAAATTCGACGGGGATGACGGTCAACGGGAAGAAACTGTGAGAGGCTTCGGCGATGTTTTGATGCTCGGAAGGGCGGCCTTGGCTTGTATGCCTCGTAATACGGGTATTTTAGAATGGCTACATACCCGGTACTGGTCTTGTTAGCACCAATCTTGTGAGAATTCAGAAAAAGAAGTCTCGGCTATGCGCTCCAAAGTGGGAGAGGACGACTCCCCGTAGCGATTACTCTGAGCTCTCCTAATCTGAGCGGGATGTTGAGATTTGGGAAGGCAACCTACACGACCAACCGTGTAAAGGCATGCCCTCAGTTCGATTATGTACATCAGGATATCGGCCTTATGCATTAAATCCTACACGGACGGACAAGGTGATTATCACCAGGATTTCCACGAGCCAACTTAGCTGGATGCTGGTCACCAAATGTACCTGACATAGTAATTCCACCATGGGCATGTTTTCATCCTCCCCGGTGACAGTAGTTAGAAACGAGTTAATACTACCATTGGAGTCGAATAGAGGTTGACGTACGCTCAAGAACCCGTTCGGCGAGGTGGGATCGAAGGTTTCACACTCGCGATACACGGGCGCTTAATTCACGCGAATAGATCAAATGTACGGATTGGACGCTTTCTAATGGGTGCGATATGTTAGGTACACTTGATTAACCCTCGAGAAATCAATTACAGTACCTCGCGCCGCCTGGGTGGGCAAGTGACCCTAAAGACTTCGGCTGGGTGACTTGGTCACGCCCGCATTTGTCGCCTCTCCGCGTTGAGACCCCGTCTGTTGATTCCGCGCTTTTTGCGCTCTACGTTACGTGTGGAATCTGTACACTATCAATAGCTCAGACCGAGGTGATGACAGCATCCCGGGTAGTCCGTGTCTTTGAATGACACCAAGGGATGAAAGGGTGGGTACGAGGCGAATGTGTGAGATTTCGCACGTTCGGAGCTTTGAGACAGTATTGGGGATTGTTCAGAGAATCGATAAGCACTTTTATTAGCTTAATACATGTCCCCGAGATGCAGGGTTTGTATTGCGCAAAATCTAAGAGTCTGTGTTACAAGGAAGCGGACACTATTGCAGGAAGAACGAGAGCAGCTTCAAGATTGTACAATGAGATGGGGCACTCCTGAGCCTTGAAACCTGGTGAAACAGGGGTCCCCTTCGTATCTGCCACTTCCGCCAACCATCTCTTCCTAACCAACCAAGATCGAGGTCTTGACAACCCCGATGGACCGTGTGCCCCTCCTCGTTCCCTTCGCAGCTAATGAACGTACAACCCTGACCATTTCTGCTGCTCTTGGCGTGTCATGTTGCGTAATTACTCTGCTCCACGTGACTTAGTGTGTCCCCCAGCCAATCCAGGCCGTCTATTCCTCTCGACATATCGGAAGATTGGGCCATACCCGCTGTACCAGTCTCGGCTACTGGTGAAACATTACGGGTTTCTGTGTGCATTCCATTCTGACCGTGGCACTACCCACACACCTGGAATGCTGAGACATCGGGTAGCTGACCCGGTCTCGTACGACGGGGGAGGAAAAGTTGCGTATAAAAGGGAGGCGTGTTCTGGCTAACTTTCGTCAGAGCAGTTGCACATTCTCCTCTTTCCTCTTTTGGAAACTCCTCTTCCCTTTTCTATCCTCTCTCTATTTCCTTTCGTCTTCTTCTCTCTCTCTTCTTTCCATTTTTGTCTTCTCATCTAGATCTTCTCTCCTGGATCTCAGCTCCTCTTCCTCGCATCTTCCCTCCCGATTCCATTTTCGTCTCCACCTCCTTTGCAGATCTTTTCTTCAAGTCCAACGAGAGAATACAAAAGGTAAGAGCTAGCCATTACATTTTTTATTACCCTACTACATTCCCCTTGCCTTTTGAATTGAATTGGCGCGTCGTCTTCAAGGACGCGACCCTCTTTTGATTAGACGACTTCGCACGGCTCTTCTCTTCTTTCCCTTATCCTTCTTTTCCTTTGACTGGCCTTACTTTGCTCATCAACCCCACTCTCCCAATTCAAACTTCCCAAATGGAGCCAAAATTCATTAGGTTGGTTCCAAACCAACTAATGGAATCCATCAATTGGTCTAAAATGCCGGTAAGTGATTTCGTATAGATTCGAACGCGACGGCTTACCCTTTCTTTTCCAGATTTTCCGAGTTCAGTGGTGAACTTCACTCGACAAAACCATATCCCAGATGGCCTGGTGCAACTATACTCCGGTCAGTGACTGCTAGACCCATTCAAAATG
The DNA here is from genome assembly GCA_020736565.1 of Coprinopsis sp. MPI-PUGE-AT-0042. NCBI lineage: Eukaryota > Fungi > Basidiomycota > Agaricomycetes > Agaricales > Psathyrellaceae > Coprinopsis > Coprinopsis sp. MPI-PUGE-AT-0042. The sequence goes on from JAHBOF010000036.1 coordinate 320,602, forward strand.
AATAGGTTTACTGACTTTTTCAAGGGCCGAGCAATCTCCATCTACCCCACCTCTCAGCAGCAAGGCAACAAGGACGACGGCCTCAGTTGGCTCCGGCGACGACCAGGATACACCCCCACACCGGCAACCTGGCGATTGGGCTTTGGACCTGGTCACAAACCTGGTCTATGCCCTCACAGCACGACGCAGTCGCAAGACCCTCGTCGTCGGGTAATGCTCGCAATAGTGCAGCGATTGGGTGGTAAGTCGGTTGCTCTCAACCACCTGCTCAAAGCTGGGGCTAACCTCGGAATTCCAGTACACTAGGTCGCGACTCCAGGCCTTGGGATCGACTTGAATCAAATCAAGTGATAGGTTTCTCGTTTCTTCCCGGTAAGTCGTCCTATGGCCATCTTTGTGCGCAAAGGCTTATTTTCCGCACTTCAGGTCTTTCAATCTCGGCTATGCGAAGCCCAAAGAACTGTTTCTTTCATTCTGACGCAACCAGCGAGTGTTACGGTAAGTTCTTGCACTACGATCCCCCCTATGCGCACGCTCACTGTTCGTGCAGTCCCGGCTTCGGCCGTCCATTGGCTCAAAGTAAGTAAAATTGAATAGGCTTGATTCGCTACGCTGACGGTCTCTCCAGATGCCTGTCATAACGGCGACGACAAGCACACCACCCACCCTTCCGTCTGGGCACCATGACCTACCAGTGCCCACCAGCCCGACCATCCGTCATTGGTGCCGACAACGACTGCAAGAGGTTCCGATAAATGACGTCGCGATTGGGCTTTGGACCTGGTCAAGGCCTTCACGGCACGACGCAGTTGCAAGGCCCTCGTTGGGTAAGTCGGCGCTCGGCTCATGGTAACTTCAAAAAACTAATGATTTTCCTTAGATATTGGGATGCCCGAGTGCCCCAGGCTCTGGATTATCAGCTCGTCAAGTTTCGTCGGGATTTGGTCAGATCTCAGGGAAGGGGACGGATTTTGGTTCGGGAACGATGACGAGGTAAGCCGTTGTTCATTCAATTCGCGGTAGTTGAACTAACCACCTCGCACACAGTCTCGCGTCCTTCACAGCTACCGTCAAGCCAAGTTATAACGCGACACGTCAAGAATTGCGCTCACGACGAAAGGATCGATAGGCGCAGCTGGGCGAGCCAGGGCACACAAACAACACATTCCACAGGATGCTACGCCACGGGAGGGATGCGCTGCATCCTAGGGACCGCCGGGTGCAAGTCCTTTGGTTTGGGGAGCTTCGGGAGGCTGGGAATGTGGAGACCTTGGTCAACAGACCAAGGTGCGCACAGTGTCTTCAGCCGTTGTTCAATACGCTAATAGGCTTCTCCAGTGGCTCTGTTACACGGCCGCTCATACATGTTCAAGTTTCAGAGCCATTGGTCAAGATTTACGCTCGGGGTAGTTGGCCGAGTTTCCGCGGAACAAGGAGGAAGAGGTGCGTCCTGTGGGATTGGATGACCACGGCTGGGGCTGTAATCTCACAAGACTGATACCCAAACCCCACAGACACGGACGGTACGACTTTCATGCCCACTCTATCCTTCGTGTGCCCGCTATCGAGGGTCCGACTTTCCGCGAAACGACGGTAAGAGGGTCTCGCTGTTTCCTTGAATCTTGCACGATTGACTAACGATTTGGTACAGGGAATCTCTAGTACCAAGCGGTGTGCCTCTCCAAGTTTGGTGAGGATTGGTGTAGAATTAGGAGCACGGCGGACGTTACGAATCTGAGGGAGGAGTCTTGGCCCTGGTAAGCATGCCCATCTAAATCTTACTCAACACCTCTGATGTATTGGCCATAGACGCTTCGAAGCCATCTCCTTTCCATGGCAAAGTCTTGTAGTGCCACGGATACGCTGGCGATCGCTATAGCATCCCTCAGAATTGGCTGGTTGGGTTTCGAGAGGTAAGTTGCATTATCAGGATCTTGTCTGACGTGCCTGAAACTTTGACCATAGATGCGGATACGCTACCCGCTTGAACCCTCAAAGTTTCGCTCAGAACAGGGCCCGTGTGCGGCCACAATGGACATCGCATTTTCAGGTAGAAGGCATTTGAGCCGTGAGTCACCTTGGTCAAATCGTGTTTAATGGCTCTGATATTCCGCACACAGGGCCCCCTATACCACCCCTCTCAGCCCTCCAAGTTTCATCACGAATGGTGCTCATATGCGACCGCAATGGACGTCGTGAATTTCGGGTGGAAGGCACATGAGCCGTAAGTCACCTTCGTCAAATGGTGTTCAATGGCTCTGATATTCCGCACACAGGGCCCTCTATGCTATCCCTCTGAGCCCTCCAAGTTTCATCACGCATGGTGCTCGTATGCGTTCGCAGTGGACGTCCCGATTTTCGGGGAGAAGACACATGAGCCGTAAGTCACCTTCGTCAAATCGTGTTCAATGGATCTGATATTCCGCACACAGGTTCTCCTATACCACCCCCCTTAGCCCTCCAAGTCTCATCACGAATGGCGCTCGTATGCGTCCGCACTAGAGCGAACGATTTTCGGGTAGAAGACACATGAGCCGTAAGTCGACTTTTTTAAATCTTGGTCATTCCTTCTGAAACTTGGTGCACAGGTGCTCTCAAACTATCTCTTTCAACGCGTGAAGGTTTCGTGACGAAAGGATCCCAACTGCCTGCGATATTCGCGTTGCAAGGTTTTGCATCGAGATTTGTGAGTTTAGAGTCGATTTTCAAACGTTGTGGTATGAGGCTGAAACTTTGACCAGGCCTAGACGAATGCTACGCGATTCATATCCCCAAGTTTCCAAGTGGTCGGTGGAGATTTGCGCTCGTAGTCGACGCTGCGAGTTCCGACCACGGACAAGATGATAGGTAAGAGGGATATCGACAATTCTTGTCTGTTCGACTATTGACTTTGTTTCCCAGGTCTATTACACCTACTCTATCGCCAGCCCAAGCCGCTTGACGCAAGGCCACGATCTACAGTCGTGGTAGGCAGCTCGACCACTCAGTGCTGGCAGAAGCGAGGTAAGACTAATGTCGTGAATTCTTGTCCATACGATTAATGACTGTACACAGCGATGCTCTAATGCTACCGCTACCACCACCCTTCGCCGCTTGCCGCCACGTCTCGAAATGAGGTCGTCGTCGATGTTGTCATGCTCGGTCCGTGCCACGACGAACCTGGCTGGCGTAAGCGCAGCAGCGAACCATTCGCCCTCAAACTTGGTACACCCCATCGCGATGCCTGCCCCTCGCGACTGTCCAAGTCGTTTGGCGATTGGTGTAAAGCCGCGGTCGTTGTCGACGAATTAGTGTGCGAGGCGACGATTCGGCAGATTGCGTCGATGTCGCTCGTATCTTGTCCGTTCGGCCTCAGACTTGGTCCACGGCTGCTCTAGTACTATCCGTATGCGTGTACACGATTTGGAGGCTATCGGATGTGATATGCGCGTGTAGCCGAGGTTGTTGTCGTTTGGGCTCGGCCAGGACATATATCGACGGGGTTGTGTTCGTTTCGGCTGAAGCTTTGTACAGATAGTCTTGAGCTGTTTCTCGTGCGGCGTACGACGTCTGGGACGCGGTGTAGATAGCTGTCTGGTAGAATTTGGCTGGATGTCGTATGTGGGATTCGAATAAACTGGTTTTTTGGATAACGCACTGCGCGACAGGCTTGAGGGCTTGAAGCTGGAATGACGTGAGGCTCGGTGAATTGGGCTGGAGACAGGAACCGTGTAGGGCGTCGTTTATGAAAAGATAAAGTATGATATTGACTTTTTTGCTGTATACATTTCGGCGTACCCATAGAAACATTTGGCACACTATTCACCAACCTCGTCTACCCCATATCCCCCAAGCCCAACCGTCGAGATCCGAGGTCGAGGCATAGACTGTAGGAAGCATGTTGGCCTGGTGCAAATGCTCGAAAACTGGGGGGCAGAGGCATTGGCCACTGCTGCTCGCGCTCCCTGATTTGGCGGACGGCGAAGCGAGGATGGCGGTTGAATCGATGTGTGTATCGCGATGGGGCGTCGTCAATTTGGCAGAGGGGCGTCGTTGAAATTGGATGAGGGAGCTGCGTTGCGTTGAGGGCCCAATGGAGGGAGAGAGGAAGAAGGATGCATCACTGACATCAGCGTGATCTGATGCTGTCAATCCAGAGCGGGGACAATGTGTGGAGGTCCCAGCGCTTCAGGAGACCACCACGACGAGTCAACAACGGCAGATTCGGTATGTCAGAGGAGGTCAACAGTATGTTTCGTTTGGCTTGCGGTTTAATATCTGGCTCAATTGCTTCAGATCCTGCTTCAGATCAGTTATACCACGTCAAACTCCTCTCAGCCCTTCGCAGTGGTCGGTGGTCAACTTTGAGCGTGAATAATAGCTCTTGCTGATAGCTGCTCTAGGAGACACTGCAGCAATACACTCTTTCTTGACAGAGATCGGGAAAGATAGAAGAAATTCGATAGATGGAGACCTAGACACTGGCGCAGCAGCACTACACCTTGCAGTGAGATGTGCAACTCGTAGGTGGTCTCTACGAGGACAAGAGACCCATATTTTACTGATAGACTACAGCTGCAACCATATCAATGCTGCTGGCACACCGTGCAATATCACCGAACGGTGTCCACCCACCAGGATCGAGGACCACTCCTCTGCACCTGGCAGCGGCTTTAGGGCGAGTAGACGTCGTCAACTTGCTCCTAGAGCAAGATGGCATCGACGATAGTCTCAAAGACTCTAATGGGAAGACTTGTAAAGAGGTTGCGAGGAGCAAGGATATCGTTAGAGCCATAGATGGTAAGTCCGAGGGAGAGATTCTAGAAAGCAGTTCTAACAAGCCATTAGATTCCCGGTCATTCTTGAACGCATCATATCGTTCTCTCCTTCACAGCTACATCCTGTCGGCTCCTAATGACCAGCCACCTGCGGGTCTTATCCAGCTACTGGAGTCACCTCGGGTGAAATTTGTCGACCTGTCGTACCTAGACAACGACTCTGGGTTTTCTCTGCTCCACGAAGCAGCAAAGCGCAAAGATCTGCGCCTTATCGAGTTGGCAGTGCGGGCTGGCGCTGACATCTTCCTAAGAGACCGGCGCGGAAAGATGGCCCATGAAGCCGCTGGAAAGGATGATCGTGTCAAGGTATTTTTGCGACAGTGTAAGTGGAGATGTACATCCAACGCCAGCTCGTTCCTAATTTCACCTGCTAGTTGCCAATCACGACAAGACGCTCATCCAGAGCACGGCTCCCCCAACCGAGGCTCCATCACTCAAAGGATACCTAAACAAGTACACCAACGTGGCCAAAGGCTACAATACTCGTTGGTTTGTCCTGAAGAACGGCATCCTATCGTGTACGTTCATCCACTAGCTAGTTTTCGCTGGATCTCATGTTTCTACCAGACTATAGGCACCAAGATGACGAGACCATTGCCAGTCGAGGTTCCATCTCGATGAAGAATGCCCACCTCAAAGTTTCAGAGCGAACTCGGTTCGAGGTGTCGACATCGGCTGCGCGAGGGCAACACCACGGCTCTGCACAGAAGTGGTACCTCAAGGCCAACCATCCTGTCGAGGCCAGCCGCTGGGCACAAGCTCTCAATAACAGCATCGAGTGGGCACGCCAGCACGAGTTGAACGCCGACGGCAGTCGCAAGAGTGTCGAGAGCGAGAGGTCTGGCTCAGCGCCGTCTGTGAGCTCGCTCAGCGCGGTACCGTCGATCATGAAGAGGACGTTCCGTTCGAGACATGCGTCTGTCATCTCACGCTCGACGTCGCAAGCAGAGTATAGCGATGGTGGTGCCTATTCGGGCCAAGAGGCACCCCCGAGAGATGAGGAGGAGGAGGATGAAGAGGATGATTCGGCGTCGTCGACATCTGACCAGTCCACTGTTCCCCCCTCATGACACCTTTGAACTGCATGGAAATGCGACTACGGCGCAGCTCGAAATCACCTCGCAACTTCTCGCCAAATACGTCGATTCCAATCCTCGGTCTGAGGCTCCGCACGCCCTCAAGCAGTCCCTGGCAATGGCCCAGGACATGTTGAACGAATACGCCAAGATGGCGCAAGAGAGGGACGAGTTTTGGAAAAGGCAGATGAAGAAGGAGAAGAAGAGGCAACACTTCTGGGAAGAGAGTCTCGCCACTGTCGTCAAGGAGGGCGAGACACTCGAAAGGGAGCTGCGGAAGAGAAGCCAGAAGAGGGGCAGTCGCACATTTGGCCTCAACGAAACGCTGAAATCCCCAACTGCTCGTCCTACTGCTTTGAGCGTTCTCCAGCCTCCGCAACCTGCAGACGAGCCACATGCGCCCCTTTCTTCCCCTGATCTCCCAAATGCCCACACCCTGCCGGTCATTCTCGAACCCGAAAGCGTTACTACCCCTCACTTCCCTGGGGATATCAAGACACCGATCAGGAGGGATACCAAAGATACTATTACGCCGCATTCTCCACCTCCCCCTATCCCCTCTACTCTCTTCGAACCCGAGTCTTCGACGTCGTCGTCGGCGATCTCGAGCTCATCCGCCACTCCACCTGTTGCGCAGGTCGATCATGATACGGACGAAGAGGATGAGTTCTTTGATGCCATCGAGACTGGCGCCATTCCCAACCTTGTCGTCCCTGAAGCCCTCGCCTCGCCTGCTCTATCCCAGCTCGAGACTCCTGGAATACTCGGCATGGAGCCGTACGCTGGTTACGCGACGTTGAGGGAACAGCTGTCTTTAGACGCGGACAACAGGCCCAGCACTAGTTTATGGAGTGTATTGAAGCACAGCATCGGCAAGGACTTGACGAAGATCAGTTTCCCGGTATTCTTCAACGAGCCGACGAGCATGCTGCAGCGCATGGTGAGTATCCCGCGTCTCTACGTCTTTCTTCAGCGTCTAATATGAAATCCAGGCTGAAGATATGGAGTTCTCTGAGTGCTGTAAGCGATCAATATTGTCGAGGAGGAATTCTTACTGACATTCAAAAACAGTGGATATTGCTGCTACTGAGAAGGACCCTTTGCGTCGTATTGCTTACGTTGCGGCTTTCGCCATGTCCAACTACTCTTCGACTCTCGGACGAATCGCAAAGCCTTTCAACCCCATGCTGGTATGTCCTCTACCAACATTCATTCGCTGACACCTAACGCCAACCCATCTCGCAGAGTGAAACCTTTGAATACGTTCGCCTTGACAAACAGTACCGATATGTTTCTGAGCAAGTCAGCCACCACCCACCGATCTCGGCATGCTGGGCTGAATCTCCCATTTGGCACTACTACGGCGAAGTCGATGCGCAGAACAAGTTCATGGGCAAATCCTTCGAGATTCGACCTACCGGAGTCGCCCATGCCGATCTGCTACTTCCTCAAGAAATGGCCCCTCACTACCCCAAGTCTCACGTCAAGAGCGAAGAGGGCAAGGTGATCGAGCATTACAGCTGGAAGAAAGTTACGACAAACATCTCTGGGTTCATCATCGGCTCGCCAACGATCGACCATTACGGTGATATGGTGGTAAGTACCTCCACTGAAAGAGAGCGTTCATGTCGCTCATTACACCTACAGGTTAAGAACCATCGTACCGGCGATCAGTGTATCTTGACCTTCAAGCCTCGAGGCTGGAGAGGTAAAGATGCTTATGAGGTCGCGGGACAGGTGATCAGTGCAAAGGGCAAAGTCGAATACGAGATTGCAGGCCGATGGAACTCCCAACTCATCATGCGACCGGCGGGTTCCAGCAGTGCCCTTCATCCGGATCTCACGATCTCCTCTCCCAAACAATCAGAATACATCCTCCTTTGGCGCAACTCTGAGAAGCCACCCGGATCACCCTTCAACCTCACCCCATACGCTATTACGTTGAACCATTGCCCACAGGATACGCTGCGCCCCTTCATCTGCCCCACCGACTGCCGGTTGAGAGTGGACCAGCGGGCATTTGAGTTAGGTCAGTACGAGTTGGCCAACGACTTGAAGACGGAGCAGGAGGAGAAGCAGCGAAGTATCAGAAAGGCACGAGAGGAAGGCTCAATGCCACCGCATAAGCCAAGGTGGTTCACAGCTGAGACGGACGGAGACACCGGTGATCGAGTCTGGACACCTCAGCGTGTGGACGATGGGACCTTGGAGTATTGGAAGGAGCGGGAGCGAGTGTGGGCCAGGGGCGGTGGCCAGCCTTGGAAGGATGTTGACGACATCTTCGTTGAGGAGCCGACTCTGATAAAGGATCTGCTAAAGAAGCAGTAAATCAGCAAAAGAGGCGCTCAATCTGGGACATTGTACCTTATAGAACTACTTATCAGAACGTAAAGGGTGGATCCTGTCTCCATATTCAACTCATTCTGTCCGCATGTACTTTGACAATGTATTTATTTCACGGGCTAATTCTTGGTGTGAAAATGCATATGATTTTGCGAGTGCCCTATTCTTATGCCAGATCCACCTTCTTCCATGCGCAGGGCACTCCTTATAGTGACATTGGGTCACCGGGTGCTTGTCAGTGTATCCATCATCCAAGAATTACACCGGGCCATTTGACAGGCGTCCTGTCAAACAGAATGGAGGGTACCCGAATCTATGCATTGACCATTTCATGACATTCTAGTTCCACCCGTTGCACGTCCTTCCTGCCATCCCACCATGGGAGTCTCTACGCCTTCAAAAACAGACGAGCAGCCATCCAGCAGTCTCAATCCCAAAGGGTACCGGTTTGCGGAGCATATCGCCACAAGAACCCAGCAGGGGATTCAGGAACGGTTCCCAGTTGCCCTCGTTCTTGCGATCACCATCGGCTTCAACCACAGTGAACTGGGAAGACGCTTCTATGCCTGGTTGAATGCGAATTACACCCAGTTCCAGATCCAAGCCTATTGGACGTTTGGAATAACCACTGTGGTTTACTGGGCCGTTGGGCTTGTGTTCATGATGGCCGATTTGTACGAACCCGAATGGTTGTACAAGTACAAGATTCAGCCTGCACAGCGGGTGCCATGGGCGAACTACAAGAAGATTCTATGGGTAGTGGCCAGGAACCAGGTAGGTCCCTAATCATGTACTCCCGAGCTACATGCTGATAAAGAGCTCCAATCATGTAGTTGGTCCTCGCTCTACCTTTGTCCATGTTTAATGCATGGCATGCTCCTCTGCGCACTGACTACCACTCACTTCCTGGTGCCCTGGAGACCATAGCCACGTACATATTTTGTCTGGCCTGCGAAGAGATTGGGTTCTACTACGTGCATCGCACTCTTCATGGTCCCCGGTTCTATAAACACTTTCACAAGATGCATCACGGTAACTAAGCTCTACTCTTCGATTTAGACGAGGCTAACGGGTTTCCAGAATTTACAGCTCCAGTCGCCTTCGCTTCGACTTACTGCACCCTGACGGAACATCTCCTTTCGAACACACTTCCCATTGCCCTTGGGGTTGCAATCCTCAAGCCCCATTGGTGCCTCATGGTCATGTTTTTCTGCAGTCTAGAAGTCGAGACCCTCACCACCCACAGTGGTTACAACCTGCCCTGGAACGCAAATGCTCTGCAACACGACTGGCACCACTTCTTCTACACAGAGAAACTACGGCCCTACTGGCGTTTTGGATTGGTGGCATGGATCAAACAAGGTTTTCAAGGGATGGATGGAGCAGCTGGCGGAGAAGGGGGTCCAAGGCCCAGCATCGGGCACCACTCGCGTTACTTTGACCACCGATCATGTGCTCAAGAAAGCGAGGCACGAGCTGGCGAAAGGCGAAATTGAGGGTATCACCGCTCCTGTTGCGATTGAGTGAAAATGTGCATTGACGTATCAACTGTGTCCCAATTGATGTAGCTATTGTCGAATGACCCTCTTCGGCCACCTTGTGACATTCGTCGGGGAGCTGGCACCCTCAATCGCTTTGGAAAGCGGAAAGGTACTGGTCCTTGTGGTGACAGCCAAGCAAGCCAAATCTATATTAGAAAAACCGTACAGTACGCAATCAAGTTCCGCAGACCGCCAATTAAGCTACGGGCGTGATCCTTAAGAAGAATGTCAGTCAAGAGAAGCAGGCCTGAGACGAAAAGTGATCCTCACTGATTGGCAGGGACAACCTCATCGACCAATGTTTCAGAGCCTGCACCACGGGCAGATGCTCCCTGGACTGGGCAAGCCAAAACTCTCTTCTCAAGCTGGTTGATTGGGCTGGACCTGGCTGCGATATAGGCAAGTCGTCCGACGGACCTTCGGCGGTTGGCCTGGTTGGCCTGGTTTCCAAAGCACCTCTGCCATCCCAATTGTCAGAACACTAGCAATCGATCGAAAAGGGTTTGAGAGACATACCTCGAACAAGTTGAACTCCCTGCTGAACAGAGGAACCTCGGTTCCGACATCAAAGAGGCCAAAGAAGCTGGCGTCGGCTCCAACGTTGACGTCGAGACCAGCCAAGATGCTGAAGCAGCCGCCAAAGCCGACAGGGTCAACCTCGACATTGGTCTGCCTCTTGGCAAAGTATCGGGCGCCCATGGGTCCTGCACCACGGATGGCCAGATTGCGAGGATGTGCCGCAGGTTTGGGCTGAGCCTGTTTTGGTTGAGCATGTTGAGGCTGGGCAGCAGCATGCTGGGGTTGGGCAGCTGCGTGTTTAGGCTTGCCTGCTGGCTTGGCAGCACCGCGCTGGGGTTGGGCAGCATCATGCTGAGGTTGAGCGGCACCACGCTGTGGTTGTGCTACGCCTCCCTGAGCTGCGCCTCCTTGGGCAGGGGCACCACCGATATTTGCCCTGACACCACCGGAAGCCTCAAGCTCAAGTTGCAAGGCAGCAGAGGCATCAAGGTTGAGGAAGACAGTGGCCTCAGCAACATCGCCCAACGCTGAGATACCAAGATTGAGGCTGGGGATCAGATGGGCCTCCACCCGGCCTGTGGCCTTGACGGATGGCGTGACAGAGAGCTTGAGAGCTGCGATTACACCAGGTTAAGTCTCATGAAGAAGTGAGGGGAATTGAAGTGGTGCTTACGAGTGTCACCAACTTTGAATGCGTTATCTTGAGGTGCGTTGTTTCCAGCGTTGGGAGGGAAAACAAAGGTGGCTTTCTCGAACTTGTAGTTGACACCAACATCAACTTCGGCGGTGAGGTCAAGGTTGGCAGTAGCCTGAGCGGACACAGTGAAGCTCGGGCCAAGGGTGAAGATGCTAGGAAAACTGTCAGTTCTGACCTGTGGAGATGAAGGCGCGTATCTTACCCAGGGAAGTTCAGTCCAGGGATACCAATATCAAGGAGCGGAAGCTCGGGAGACTCGATAGATCCAGAAATGCCTGCAATCATCTTGATAACACCATCAATATCGCCGTCGACGGTCGCAGTAATGGCAAAATTGTCGATGGAGGGGGGTGCAATCGTTCCCTGTGCAGCAACACCGATTGTGGCCAGGGCCCTGGCTTTGGCTGCAACGTCAATCTTGAGGCTACCTGCAATGGCACCACATGCGAGGGTCTGATCAATGACATTGAAAGATTCGTTGATTTCGATAGGGTCGAAGGTGATGCTTTCGTCAATGGAAACCTCGTTGAGGCCTTGAACGGCTAAGATACCGTGAGTATTGTGGAACGTATGAATCGACAAGTGGCTCACCGTTAACGGCGTCGTTGACGAAATCACCAGCGTCGTCTGCAGCATCTTGGACGACATCAACAACATCCCCGGCAACATCTACGACGGCGTCAACAGCATTGTCGACAGCATCTCCCGCAGCATCAACCGCGTCTCCAGCAGCATCAGCAACAGCCCCTGCAGCATTCGCGGCGTTGTTCAAGATGTTGTCAAAGAACTGTCGCCTCTGCTTGCTGGCTGATTTGGAGTTGGGGAAAGAGGTGATATCCTGGGCACCAGGAATGTTGGCTCCTGTCAGCGCAAAGTTGATGACGCCGGTCCTAGTTCGGACAGAGGGGGTCAGGCAAGAGCATGGGCAAGGAAGGTAAAGCTTACTTCTTGGTATCGATGCCAGCAAAGTTGGTATCAAGACTCAAAGCCTTCACCTCAGGTTGAACACCCTGTCGGCGCACGAGACGCTTGGCGATGTTGGCTGGGATGGACTGATTTTCGGGAACCCAGGCTTTTGATACACGGGCAAAGGCATTGGCACCGCACTGGAAACAATCACTGAATTGAGCGTATTCAGATATTATTATCGGAGAGGAAACTCACGTTTTCGGGAAGACGGACGACCTTGCCTTCAGCTCCAACCTTGTACAAGTGAGCGCATGCGGCATCATTTCCGGTGCAGACAAGTCGGATATCTTGGGTAACTGCGTCCTTCTGGCAATCGATGATCTCCCAGCCAGCAGCGTTGGTGATATCTGAGATGGCATCGGAGGACCCCCACTATGGTCGGTTTAGAGGCATTGCAACACTTCAGGACATTGTAGACTCACGATCTTCAGTGTACCGGAGGCAGGTTGTTGAGAGGAAGAAGGTAGATCTGAAAGTCGCATTCAATAGGATACATTTCGCACATGGGCGTGGAGGCAGACTCACCATAGTAGCAAACACCACCCAAGCAAGCCTTGCTCCAGTCATTGGCGGCATAAACGGTTCCAAGGAAGGACAAAAGAATGAAAGCGGAACGAGCCATGCTTGCGATGTAAGGACGAGACTGGTTGACCTGCCGGGGCCGAAGAGAGAAAGAAAGATTAAAGAGTAAGGAAGAACGAAAAAAGACGAGGCACTGGGCCTAGCGTCTGGAAAGCAGATGAAAAAAAGGGAAAAGACTGAAAAAAGAAACCGAACAGAGGGAAACAGGAAACAGGATATGAGTGGAACACCAGGATGCTTAAGTACCGAGGTTCAGTGCCATAAACCTGGCGACCGAGGATGAATTGCCTTGATTGGCGCCCACATGATCACGGGAGGGACCGCAGGATGAATAGTACGCTGGCTGGAGTTTGCAGCGAAACCAATACATTGCAGTGTTGGTTGGCAGGGGATATAACGCTGATTGACGAAGTTCATCAGAGAACCTTGTCTTTGTTAGATGTCTTTGTTAGATTCCGCACATCTGGGTGGAAACCGTGAACCAATCAATAGAAATAGATGTCCAGATGTCCGAGGCGTGTGTCTGCCCAAAGTGCCAGCTGAGTCCCGACGAGCTTCGCCATTGGGGTGCCAGGAGTCCACTGCAATCAGCTAGCAGCGTATCACCTCAATGCAAGACGGTGGATTATCAGGAGGATACGGTAGGTGTCCAATGCACAAGGTCCGTGGTGAGAGAATCAGGCTTCAGGTCACATAAGATCAGCGATTATGCGACTTCTTTAACCCTGGAACATTGGGTTAAGCATGATTCTAACAAGGCTTATCAAGGAGGTACTCACTGTGCGGCGGGGACGACCTCATCCACCACGCTTTCCGGCGCAGAGGTTGCAGTGGCATCGGCTGCCGGGCAAGAAAGAATTCTTCTTTCCAGTTGGCTTACGACAGGTGAACGAGCTGCGATGTACGCAAATCGTCCGAGGGACCTGCGCCTAGCAGCATTGGCCTTGTCTCCGAAACATTTCTGTGATTGACATGAGTCGCCGAAAGAACTCTTTGAGCGGAGTAAAACTCACCTTGAACAACTCAAACTCCTTGGTGAATAGAGGAACCTTGGTACTAGCATCGAACAATCCGAAGAATTCGGCGTTGGCTCCTGCATTGACATCCAACCCAGCCAAGATCTCGAAACAGCCTCCGAAGCTGGTGCTGGCAGCAGTCTGTGTAGACAATTGCCTGGAAGCAAAGTAGTTTCCGCCCATGGGGCCAGCGCCACGGATTGCTAGGTCCCGGGTTTTGGGTTGAGCACGATCCACCGTCAAACTGGCCTGAGCACCAGCTTCAACAGACAGTTGCATGGCGGCGGAGGCGTCCAAGTTGAGGAATACACGAGCATCAGCAACACCTCCCAAAGCAGTGATGGCAAGGTTCAAGCTGGGGATAAGGTGTGCTTCGACTCGTCCGGTAGCCTTGACAGTAGGGGCGACAGAGAGCTTGAGAGCTGTGAAAGTGATGAGAGACGAGCTATCGTTGGGGAAAGGCCGACTTACGAGTGTTACCGAGATTGAAAGCACCACCTTGGGCCTGTGCCTTTCCAGCCTTGGGAGGGAAGACGAGGGTGGCCTTCTCGATCTTGTAGTTGATGCCGACATCAACATTGGCAGAGAGGTCGAGGTTAGCGTTGGCCTGGGCAGAGACTGCGAAGGTGGGTCCAACGGTCAAGATACTGCAGGAAATATTAGTGGCCGTACCTTCGAAAGCTACCAAGTGCTTACCCAGGGAAATCGAGCCCGGGAATGCCGACCTCAACGAGCTTGATCTCTCCAGAGTCGAGAGAACCCGAGATTCCAGCGATCATCTTGAGGGTTCCGTCGATCTCACCAGTCATGGTGGTGGTGAGGACAAAGTCGGTGACTCGGGGAGGAATGAGTGTGCCTTCAGCCACGACACCAATAGTGGCAACGGCATTGGCTTTGGCGTCGACATCGATCTTGAGGCGAGCCTCGATAGGTGGGCAAGAGAGCGTCTGGTCAATGAGGTTGAAGTTCTTGTTGACATTGAATGGTGGGAGCGTCTGGGTTTGGTCCAAAGCGACTTCATTCAGGTCCTTGACGGCTGCGAGGCGGTGAGCACTTTTGGTTTTACACCACGATCAAGGGGAGGACAAACCATCAGCTGCATCGCCAATGAAATCGGAGGCGTTATCAGCGACATCCTTCACAACCTCAGCCGCAGCCTTCCCGGCGCCTTTGGCAACATCAACAACCTTGTCTACGACCTTCTCAGCAGCGTCTCCGGCCTTGCCAGCGACCTCCTTGACATCGTCGGCGACATCTTCAACCTGGTTGAGAACCTTGTTGGCACCTCCAACGACCTTGTCGGCGACCTTGGTTGCTGTGTCCTTGACTGCGGTGACAGCCTTTTTCGTGGTGTCCTTGACCGCGTTCACGGCCTCATTGGCAGTCGATTTGACGCTGTCGACAGCCTTGTTGACCTTTTCCTTGGCTTTGTCAATCAAACCACCCAGGAAGCGCTTGTTGTTCTTGGGAGTGGGTGTGGTCTTGGAGGATGGGAAAGGTGAGATGTCCTTGGCTCCAGGGACATTAGAACCAGTCAAAGCAAAGTTCACAGGGCCAGTCCTTGGATCAAGTCAGCGAGAGGGATCAGGCAGGCCGTGGCTGGAAACGCACTTCTTAGCATCAACTGCAGCAAAGTCGGTATCGATGTGAAGGGCCTTGACTTCGGGTTGGGTACCGTCGCGTCGAACAAGCTTCTTCGCAACATTGTCTGGGATAGACTGGTTCTCGGGGACCCATGCTCGTGAGATGTGAGCGAATGCGTTGGAACCACACTGTTCAGGCCAGTTCAGTGCATATGCTCAAGATACAGGGATAAATCAACGTACGTTCTCCGGAAGACGAACAACTTTGCCTTCAGCTCCGATTGTCTTGTAAAGATGGGCACAGCTATCATCGTTTCCAGTACAGACGAGTCGAATGTCCTGGGACAGAGCGTCCTTCTGGCAGTCGAGAATCTCCCAACCTGCAGCGGCCGTGATATCGGTAATAGCGTCGGAGGAGCCCCACTTGATCCAATGTTAGCTGGATCAGGATCTGCAGCACCTCTTGACTCACAATCTTCAAAGATCCAGAGGACGGTTGCCCAGAAGTTGATGGCAAATCTGAGTGAAAGAGTCTTAGTAAACCGGGAGGTTAAAGAATAGGCAAAGACTCACCATAATAACAAACACCGTCAAGGCAGGCTTTACTCCAGTCATTAGCTGCAAATACAGCGTTCAGGAGAGAAAAGAAAAAGAATGCAGGGATCAAAAGAGAGGAAGTAGCGCGTGCCATCGTGACGAGCGTTAAACTGTAAGTGACCTGCCTGGGTCCAAAAGAATGAGGTAGATCCGAAGGGAAACAAAGAAGACTAGGCACTGGAGGCCTTGCGTCGAAAGAACAAAAAAGAAACGAAGAAAAGAACGAAAGGGAGACGGAAACTGAGGTAGATCATTCTCGGACGATCATAGTTTATAACCAGCGTGGTGAGCTGGTCTGATGTCCGCTTATTGCCAAACGTGGGGGACTAGAAAGGGCCCATAGACTCGAGAGGGCAGCCAAAGTGTGTGGTTGGCAGGAGCATTGTGTCACCATTGATGAGGGTCGCCAGAGAGTTTGGGTTGTTGCCTCGATGTCATATTGAATTCCTCAAGAAAGCCTATGGATTGATAGGCATTCTACAGATGGAAACACCTGATCACTGTCAGTATTGACATGGCATACTTAAGAAGGAAAGCTGGTTGCTGCTGGTGGAGGTAGTGGTCTTGTGCCAAGACGTGTCCGGGTTGTCGCCAAGCCCTGACAGAGCCTTTTAGTCGGAGATTTGAATTGGCTAACTCAGCGGGCGCCTATTGGTAGAGGTGGTATTGAGCCTGAGATGGACATTCCCTAATGCACTACGATTCGAGTAAAAGATAAATCTCACAAAGAAGTAAAACATTGTCGATCATAGCCCGGGATGGCTAATCTCAAGGGACGAAACAGCAAACTCTCATCTCACCAGGTTGGTTGCCACAAAGAAGCATCTCGGAGCGTCTTGATCTTCGCTATTCCTGGGACGTCGGACTGCTTCAACCTTCCAAGTGAGCTCAAGTAGTGGCAAAGGACTATCAGCATCTTTCTATAAAAGAATATGGTTGAGTACAAAGGCGGTGTTCGCTCAGGCAGGAAAAAAAGGAAGGAAAAAAGGGCTCATCGAATTCCAAAGGGCGAACGCTGGACAGATTGAAAGAAACGGATCATGTCCAGCGGGGAGTCACGTTTCCATCTGTACGTCTTCCCGTTGACCGCATCTATCCCCCTTGACAGCCCTACCCTCGGATGACACGACCTCACCGCGCCATGTTCTTCGTTGTGCGCCGATCCTGCACAAGCCTGCAGGCTTCGGGCGTTGATCAGAGTGCAGCGGTGCCCACCCAATTCCTCCCGTCGAGCGTGCACTCAGGATACCGAAGCATCTCGCACATCTGCTCCTCCGACAAGGAGACAAACCCTACCCCGCTCGCTTCGCGTATGCTATTCGCCCGCTCGATGGTATCCCTTTTGCCGCCAAATGTGTAGATCTCGAGTTGATAAAGATGGTGCATCAGTCGTTTTTCCAGCTTCATTGCTAAGTGGTGGAAATCAAAATCGTTTGGAAATCTTTCTTTGATGACGAGTTGGCGGCATGTTGCTGGGAGGACGATGGGACAGTATTTGAAAGTCTTGTAAAGCTCGTTGAGGAAGCTGCTGAACGGAACATGAACTCTGTGGGATTCGACGTGCCTGATAACATCCATGTGGCCGGGATCCCAATCCTCGCGAGTCATACGGGTGAGGTCTAGCGTAAGGTGTTGAGGCTTGCTATTGTCGATGAAACGACCGCATCCATCCTCGTCCAAGATGTCGGTTCGGAAAAGCGTCAGGGAGGGAAACTCCAGTGACTCAAGCAAGCCCTCTGTGTCGTGGGCGTCTGTATCAAGTAACGTGAAGCGCTGCAGAGTGGGGTGGGTAAGTCGGATCCGAGGCGAGTATTCTTCGTCAGTTTCCTCCTCTGAATCGTCTCCTAACTCAAACTCGCAATCCATCAGGACGAGCTCTTCCAGGCGAGGAAGGTTTCCAAGGACGGTGCGGAGACCAGTGTTTCCATCCCAAAAGTCGATAGATGTGAGGAAGAGTGAGCGAAGGCCCGAGTGACTGAAATCACCATCACACCTTTGGACATGAAGACTCTCCAGTTTTGGGAAAGCAGCTTCAAGCCGCCGAGGTGGACCTCTTCCTAGTGACAGGTTCTTGACCTCCTTCCACGCATTGAACGTCTTCTTGAGGGCCTTGCGGTTCGATCCGGACGAAAGGAGATTCTCGTCCATGGCCAGCGTGGCAAAGAGCAATTTGGAGTCGGTGATAAAGGTCGCAACGTCTGGGAGTCGCAGAGTCTTGCCAGACTTGGTAGACTGGGTGATATCCAGCTGCAAGGGGGCGTCAAGCCTGCCTGCGCGTGAGAACCATCGTCCAACCTTCTCTGCAAAGTCAGCCTTTGCAGTGGCCCTGTCCGCCTCCTCGTTCCAGTCATTGAGATTGACACTAAGGCTCCTCCAGAGGTCCGGAGTGGAGAGACCTGTCTGGCGCCAGCTCGCGCACACCTCTCGGAGCTGGGCGAAGCGCTTCCGGCCCTTCGAGTCCAGTGATTTTCGACCGCATTTGAGGTCGATCCGGAGGATGCAAGCTATGATTTCGGGAGGGAGACGCCTGACGGCAGACTTGAGTCCCTTGAAGGCTCTGGCTTCCTCCAATACCTCTCGCTTCTTTTGCTTCAGTTCTGCCAAGATTTGCTCTAGGGGCTCGATGCGTTCATCAATGATGGGAACGACGCGTTTCAAAAGTTCGTCGAGGTAATTGTTGAGAGGGGGGATAAGCTCATCAGGTAGGACCTCATTGCTGTGGGTATAAGGGACGAGTCGAGGATCGGGAGTAGGATCCATGGTGGTGGAATGAAGCAAGAACGCAACCGCCATTTGTAGAATGGAGACTGCCTTGCTCACGTGGGCATCACGTTGTCTTCGGCAGGTCCTTCTAATTTATAAATCACCGCGTTTCGCGTCGCGTCAAGAGAATACTGGTTCGTTCGGGTTGAAGAACATACGGCTTCCATCTTCAGCAACTAGATTTTGGAGTACAGGCTCGAATTTAAATTGCTCACCTTTTGTGATGCTCATGGGCTTGGATCCCTGGCATTTACTCCAAGGTCTCCTGGGATACGATAACGTTGCAATTGAACTTGGCCCTTGTTCCTTCCAAAATTTCAAGGATGTCCTCCTCTGCATATTTGAGAAACCAGTGTTCGACACATCCTTCGGGGTTATCATGGGGATCCTGCATTACCTGCAGTTTGACCTCACAGTCCACATCCCTGAGATTAGTCAGAGCACAGCCGTCTCCTGAGAGGGTTTGGTCAAGCTCTTTGAACTTCTCAGCAAGATCTAAGAAGATATTAGGCCCTTTATCCTCCTCCTCCTCTGTATCTTCCATGCATCCACATTCCCCCTCCCAAGAAAATCTGAGAGCCAGCTTTCGAACGGGGGCAAAGGCAACCATTTCAAGGTGTACGGTCGCGAACTCCGCCAGAAGGTCCACTTGACCTGCATTCACGAACATTGCGTTGGCAGTGAGAGAGATTCCGAGCTCTTGTAAACCTGGGATCGAGACGAACTCCTTCCCAGCGCTCGCGTCCAAAAACTCCTTGTACAAATTTCGAATCCTTGAACCTAGGATAGATTAGAAAAGAAGACTAGAAAACCAGAATAGCAGTAAACAAACCTCCAAGAAAGCCATTAATCTGTGAATACCGAAGTCGCAAACACTGTAATGATTGGGGGGCCAGCACAAGCAAAGCGTTCAGGTTGCGCGGCCCTTGGTTCTTCAGCTCCAGTGCCCGCAATTGACTGGGGGCATCCTTGGTAATGAAACGTGGAAGTTGAACAATGTTGTCCAGCTGTAAGGTATTGGGCCGAACAGTCGCTCTGAGTGATGGAGCTTGGTCGTCCTGTAATTCTGCCCTGCGTTTAGACGTCGTTGTTGAATCAAAGTCGATGTCGGTCTCGCTGACCCTCAAGGTGACAAGAGATGGAGGAACGTCCTTCAAGAAGCAAAACGGCCCCTTCCAGCACCGAATATCTAGCGTCTCGAATGGATTCCGAGCAACGCAGGATGAAACAGCCGCCCGTGTAGCTTCATTCCATATGCTCCAGCTCGGACGTCCGTTGAATCCATCATGCGATTCCGTCGTAAAGTGTCTCAGCCTGCGCAAGTTGGGAAGGAAAAATAGAAGCAGATCCTGACATGTTGCAAGATTGTCTTCAATTTCCCCACCGAGATCGTGTTGGGTGTTCATTGCGAACTTTAACTTGAGATGCTGGATATAGTCGAAAAGCCGAGAGTTGTTTCGGAAGATGGCCATGCCCTCGTCCGCGTGTAGCACTACCCAGCTGTCTTGCCCATTGGAATTTACGCGTATTTCGAGACAAGAAAAGAGGTAGGGCTGAGCTATGTCTCGCAGATTGCGGGACGTCAAGGCCAGGTTGCCGAGTGTCGCGCTTGCCCCGCTTGGCTCTGCAACATAGCCTGTTTCATCGAGTTGGCTTGCGACAATGCTGGCAAGAATGTTAAGTATCTCGGTTGGTATGACTGGTTTTGCATTCATTGTTGTTGTTCAGGCGGAACAGTGGTCGTCGTGTAGTCAAGAGACAGTGTGAGACGAGATTTATCAGCCCCTGCACCGCGTTTTGCCGAAAGAACCTGCAAGTGCCTAAATGTCAAGCAGTTGAGAAAGAGGGGGAAGAATAATGCACCGTAGTTGATCGCTGTAGAATCGAAGATTCAGGTGCACACGCTGGAGGTCGCAGCCCCTATCCGACATTGTGATGGGCGCTTATATGCCTTCGGTCTGCTTGAAATTCGACAATGGTGATGTGTTCTGGATAAGCTGACCTTTTAGGGGAGAAAAATCTGAGGCGCTGTAGGATTACTGCTCGTGGGAGACGGGACTGCCCTGGACCTTCGTAAATCGTGTTCATGTTTGTGTCCTCAATTGCATTGAAACGGTTCCTGGGACACAAGAAAGTTGCAGTTAAAGTTCACCCTGGTGCCTTGCATAGTTGGAATTACAGTATATTCTTCTCTGCATGCTCGAGAAGCCACCGCGCAACACCTCGGTTTTGCCCTGGGTTATCCAGATCTCGCACTAGACGTATTCTGACCTCGAATTAAAGGGTTTGGTTGAGCTTCTTGAATTTCCCTGTCTTTCCCGAGAAGATGTTGGGCCCTTTGATCTCCTCACTGCCTTCCACGTCTCCATCTTCCCGCTCCAAAGCAACTTTGATAACCAGTTTTCGAATGAGGGAAAACGCAGCCATTACAAGGTGTGCCATCGCATACTCTGCCGGGAAACCGACTTCGGCTGGGTCCGTGGTCCTTTTGCTGGCATTGGGAGAGATTTCAAATTCTTGTAGACCAGAGACGAGGACGAGCTGCTCTCCGGTGTTCGTGTCCAAAAAGTCCTGGTACAAATATTGCATCTTTGAGCCTTGCAAACGTCAACAGAGGAGGGTGCTTGAGTAGTAGTGAGCGTACCTCCAGGAAAGCTATTGAATATCGAGGAGCGAGGTTTTATCACAGCAATGATTGAGGGACCAACCTAAGCAAAGAGGCCACGTTGTGCAGCGTTGGGTTTTCAGCTCAAGTGTCTGTAATTGACTGAGAGCATTCCTTGTAGCGAAATTTGGAAGGTAAGCCATGTAGTGCAGCTGCAAGTTTCTGGGTTGGACGGTTGCTCTGAGCGATAGAGCTCCGTCGCCCTGCACCGGGTCTGCCTTCTGTGGGCGTCTGATTTGGTCTGATCTCATCGGTACGCTTGCAGATTTCGCGCTCGTCTGACGGCCACGAGCAAAGTCTGCTGGAATAATAACCTTTCTACCTTGGATCGATTCAACTGGCTATGGTTATCAGCATGTTTGAGATGTTCACCGAGCAAACTGTCACATCGATTTTCTCACCCGTCCCACCTGCCTCTTGTATGTAACACAGAACCTGAATGACTCCCTATCCCACGAGCTAAACGCCTCCTAAAATTCCTTGACGACTCGAAACTTTCCATTATTGTCTTTGTCACCGACGTCCGTCCTCTATCCTGGGTGCCCAGTGAAGCTTCCATGAGTCTTTCCACTTCGCCAGCGACCACTTCGAGGCTTGGTCCCGCCGAACCCTCTCTTCCACCTCCAAGGTGTCTCAGAAACAAATATCGATCTTCTTGGCGCCTCAACCAAGTGGCTCTATCACAGTTTTTCTGCTCTGCTTCAGCTAATGCATGCGTCGGTGGATCTTGGACCTTTGTCTCGAGCTTGCCGAGGCTTGCGACGGGATATGGTGCATACAATATGTCAGGCGATTAGGTTGGACCTGCTTCACGCCAAGCTTAACAACGCGATGACATATGTGCTGGTCCTATTCCTGGATGATTGTTCAGCTCTCTGTACTTCGTTAAGAAACCTGCTGCTTTCCGCTGACACGAGGGAGCGGCTGGCAGGACCAGTGTCACGTTGCACAGCAGCCAGGAACACCCCCACCACATGTAGGCAATGCTCAACTCCATCTCAAACCCACCCATCTCACGACATAAAGGACACAACCGGCAGACACTGCCCATCGCTATACCACCCAAACCACTGGTGGCTCAGATCGAACTAACTTCTCCTCGTTGACCGCAGAGACGGGTTTGCCCACCGCAGCTTGGCAAAGGAAGATTGAGCCTAGCAGCACTAATAAATGCTTTCTCCAGGGAAGGACGCCTGTATCCTCCTCCCGGCTGCTGTAACCAGTCCAAGAATCTCCAGCTCCGGCTCACTGGCTGAAGTTGGATCCTCATTGCTTCGGTGCAAGAAGGGATCAGGTGGTAGTGCGTAGACATATTCAACTCGGTGACGCCAAAGCCTGAGAGGTGAAGATAAGTCACCCCCGGTAAAGTTGGTGGATTTGGCTCACAGCCCCTCGATGGGAGGCTCAGGATGTTTACGCTGCACACAGCCATCCCTGGAGCACCTGATTACTTGATTGGAAATCGGGAGGATCTATGTACCCGGTACAGCCACACTTTTCAAATTCCGCGAAATGCACTTGAAGCCAAAGCTTTTCAGATCTCCCCACGTTGCCACACAATCAGACCCATGGCCGCGAACCGAGTCTGCAGGCGCAATCTCTCCGCCTTCAAGTCTTCTAACCGACTATGGACGCCAGTATCTTCGAGTTTTACTCCGACGCAAGTAACACAGCAGCTTGCTCATCCCTCACGCCTTTCCCTCATAACGCAGAATTTGGACGCCTTCTCCTCACGTCCTGTCTCCCGAGCTAAGCTCCTCCTTCAAAGTATCCTGGAAAAACCCAAACGTCCTGACATCGTCTTTCTCCAAGAAGTCACCCCCGATGTCCGTACCTCCATCCTGGGTAATCCGAATATTCGTGAAGCCTTCCTAGTAACGGATGCCGAAGACCAAACGTCGTTCGAGGGCATTCCCTTTGCGAACATGACATTACTGTCCAGCGAGCGTTTTGCCTTCCACTTGGAGTCGCACAAGGACAAGGACAAGGACACCGTCGAGGGAGGGTACAAGTTCATGCTTGGTTCCGTTTCCCGCATCTCACTCCCCAGCAAGTATGGGAGGTGTGCACTTTATGTGGATATTATCCCGCCATCTGGCCCATCTACCCCAACCACAACCTATCGTCTCATCAACGTTCATCTCGATTCGCTTCAAGATACGCTCCCCTACCGTATCAAGCAAATGGAGATTCTTGCCAACCTCCTGCATGAGCCTGGGTGCGGCGGTGGCCTGATTGCTGGAGATTTCAACGCTATTAGCCCCGAGGATCATGTCCTCCTCGACAACAACAGTCTAGTAGACGCATGGATCGCCTTGCATGGCAAGGAAAAGCCCGGCGGATCCACGTGGGGAGAGGGGGAGAAACTTCCTGACGGTTTGAAGCCTGGAAGGTTGGACAAAGTTGCAACGTTGAACGTAGAGGCAGAGAAGATGGAGGTACTGCGCCCCGGTCGGATCGAGGTGCCCAGGCCAAGTGCGGATTCCCTCTATATCCCTTGCAGTGATCATTGCGGACTACGAATCTGCTTCAACCTCCAGCCGCCATCTAGTTCGGTCGGACCCAAGCTCTTGACGATTGATTAAAAGTAGGAAGCAAGGCTCGTTTTGTACACCCCCCTTGCTCGCATGCGCTGGTAATCTATTGTGCGCTTCGGCTATAGCATCGCCTTGCCACCTCTATGATACTCTCTAGCGGTCTATTACATCGCCCAGATTACGACGACAACAGCGACGTCACCCCCAGCCGACCCTGGACGAGATCAAGGCCTCCTGCTGACTTGCTACAATTGCCCCTACTCGAGGACTTCCCGGACGCTGGCTCTTCGATATGCCTCATCCCGTCGCCTTGCAAACTTCCACCTGTTGACCACCCTGCACCCTGGAAACCTTGTAATGCGACGGGTACTCACCACATTCCCCAGGAGAGTCGAGACTGCCGGGGTGGTGAGTCAAAAGGATGCGGATATGCGTCAGCTTGCGAATCCACTTCACAAGAAACCCTCAACCTTGCGCATCGCCCTTAACGGCTCCAGCGCAAGCTTGTATCTCGAAAATTTGAACATTTGTTTATGACCAGATGCGAAATAGGCGCCCAATCACTTGTGAAAACTGCATTCCGAAGGCAAACGGGCAGTCAAAGGCAGATCAGATGATCACTTTGTAAGTCTGCTTTATTCCGCATGTTTCCAGAGCAGAGACCTTGGGCATTAGCCAATGAGGGGGTACCGTCTGAGCGACTGCGTCATTCAATCGACTCCTGGTCTCTTCCTCCTCGTCATTCATCCTTGCTCATACTCTCAGCCTGGGCCAGCGTCTCCTATTTTGCGGCTGTATAAAGTCCTCGTGTCCCCATGCATCCCAAACTCGTTATCGTCATTCGCACTCACTTTCCCTATCTTCATTTCATCTTGTCTCTCTTTCGGCAAAGTCAAGGCTTCGAATTCAGACTTGAACGTGAGTGGAATCTCTCTTCGCTCTCGAGCCTTGTCATCTAATACCCATACTCCCCTCCTCTCTTGTAGTCATAAATGGCTGTTCCGCGCGGGGCTTTGAACCCTTTCTTCAAAGCCTTGAAGAATGCTCTTGGCCCTGAAGCCGCCAACGTCAAGGTTTCCATTGCTGGAGCCCTTAGGTTGCAGATCGCCAACATCCGCAACACTAAAGTGAGTCTTGGTCTTTCTTTACGGTGAATCGTTAAGAAGCTAACTACTGAAGCCCAGGACGTGGACATTTTAATCTTCAATCTCCCCGAAGGCTACACCCCGGCGAAGATTAGAGACGCTATCGTAGCGTCGAGCCCCGACTTCACTAGGAATCTAGAGGCGGTTTGTGGAGTCACGTTCCGCAATCCCGACACCAAGGAGATCACACCATTCGATATCGTCTCACCCGCAGTCGTGAGTGCAGTCAACGCTTCCCCTTATTGAACTTTCCCTGACCCTTGATATACAGACCGGCTTCACACCCGTGGGTACTAGGATTTCTTCGTTACGGGATAGCCTCGCAGAAGAAGACCTCCCTTTGGCGTCGCCCGAGGAAATCGTTAAAATGAAGCTCCTCTCATCGGCGCGCCGTGACGACCAGTACAAGTCCATGCAAGACCTCAAGGATGTCAAGGCTCTTGTCTCAGCATTTGCTTTGACCATCACCTACAGGGATGACGACGAGAGGGCTGAGATGAAGCGTGCTCTCGAGATTTTCCTCCCTACTTATCTCGAGACGGAGGAGGATTTGACCCACGATGATTGGATGAAAATGCTTGGTTTTGAATAAGGTGAGTGCCCTTAAGCGATATACTTTCCAACTGTACCTAATCTCTTGCCCGTCTGCGCGACTCTTCTCCAACCAGACTCTTTGCCTGCCTTGCTGCCTCATCTCCCCTCAAGCGTCCAAATGCTTCTTCGGCTGAATGGTTTGCTCATGCCCATCTATCTATCAGCTTCGATTCTCTACCGATCCTGTGTATCAAGCGTATGCTATCCAGTTTCTATCCCATTGCTAGCTTGTTTTAGGCGTGCGACTGGTCGGTGTGCAAGCGGAGTGTGTTGTCTGAGTATTGGAACTAAATGAATCTGCGCTTGGGTTTCTCAAGCTAGCTTTGAAGCCATTCATCGTGCGTATTAAGGTATCTCATCCAAATTGCTCCTCGTTTCACATTGACGCTATAAACCTCTTATGCTTTTGTTATCCGGTCATAATTGCAAGGCCACTTGAAGCGCAGGCAAGCTAAGTAAGGGTAACAATCTTTTGCCTCATGGAGGTGCGAATGGTAACGCAAGACGTACTAGCATATCGACGCCGCAAGGCGCTTCGTCTTTGCTCCTGAACTAGAAGAACTCGGGATATTTCCGGCCCCTGATTTAGGGATCTCTAAAGTTTACCCATTTGACGCGCGGAGTTCACGATGGACCATCTTACCACTGCATTTGCCTCCGTTCCCAGACTGAGTGTCGGGTCGTATTCAAATGGGAGCGTGCAGAACATCCCGACAGCACCGAGGAAAGAGGGCGCAACCTATTTCTGTGCAAGACGGGGGTGGAAGAAACTTGATCAGCACCTTTCAGAGACCAGCTGCTCTCTGGACAACTTGGAGGATGTGGAATGTGAGGCCAAGTTGATGGTGAAGGATGTTGACAACTTGCAGGCGTCGTCGATGCTGGAACAGCCAACGGACGACATGATCGCAACGTTGGAGAACCGCAGGGCCAAATTCGATTGCAACATTGTGGACATTCGAAAACTACAGTCAGAGCCAACATATACGGCAAGCGAACCGATTCTCTACGTTGTGCTATATGTTTCGGACAGGTCCTCCAACCGATTTAACCGTAAAATCATACTTGAACCTAATGTTCGACATAGTAACCAGCATAGCTTCCTCCGCCTTTTTGAGCATCCAAGGCTCGACCTCACCGCGAAGATTTTGCTTGCGTCTCAGCCACTGTAACTCAACCTCCACGATCACCTGTTTCAGATAACTGAACACGCAGGTACTGCCTGCGAGATACCTATCGAGTTTGCCAAATTCTCCCGTTATGCCCTGAAAATCGTTGGCTGTAATGAAGCCGTCCAGAGTCCCCGTGGTATCTTCGTGCTCCACTGACCATCCTACTGGAAAGATGAGTTTCCGGATCGAGGAAAAGGCAGGAGAAAGGTTTTCCATGAAGAGTTCTGCCACAGCGTCAGCGGTCACGGCTTTAGGGATGGAGTTCTCGACATTGGCCGAGATATCCAGCTCTTGCAAGTATGGGAGACGGAAAAAACTGTCACGAAGCTTGCCCAACATATAGACTCTCAAGGCTGGGAGCAAAAATCATTAGTGGACGAAGTGGGCAACCGATAATGGCACCTACATTCAGCGCTATGAGGACGATAGCGAAGTCGTAAGCAGGCCAATGTTTGCGGTGCGAGGCCCAGCACACCTTTCAGGCTATGGTGGGTGACTACCCACAAGTCCAGCGTATGCAGTTGCATGAGCAAGTGGAGGCCGTTTGTTGACAAAAACGGCGGAACACGCCAAGCTATGTCCAACTGAAAGGTCTTAGGCCTAAGCTTGAGGGTGGTTTCTGACCCAGCCGACATCTCGACCGCTCCTCGATCAATCTTTAACGTATGCACTGAGGCAGGAAGTGACGTGAGAAAGCAGAGCTCGCCGTCCCACCCTTTTATTTCGACCCTTTTGAGGGGATTGCGAGCAAAACAGGAGGAAAAGGCCATCTGGGTCTTCTGGCCCCATTGGTGCCAACGCCATGGGACCGATAGGTATTGAAACTCTGTTGTAAACACCTCCAGTCGTTGGAGATGAGGTAGTAGATAGTCGAGAAATCGTCGACAGGTTTCCAGATGGGTATCATGGCTGCTCATGAGCCAATCGCCTCGAGAAAATTTCAAGTCGAAACGGCGTATGTAGTCCAGCAGTTGGGGGTTGCGTTGGAATACCGAGATCCTCTCATCCACCTTTTCAGGATCATATGAGGAGCTTTTTCCCGTATGGATGGACAGTTTGTAGAATAGATAAGGCTGGGAGATGTCGCGCAACGCTAGCGATGTTAGAGCTAGGTTGCGTAGTGCGTCAAAGGACGCGTTTATGGGTTTTTGGTTGACGAAAACGATGTCAGATTCGCCAGCGAGCATACCTGCAACGACATATAGTACGTCGGTGGGTAATGTTGTTGTTGGATATAGTGCCATTGTTAGCGGTGTTGGCTTTAGTTGAAGCCACGAAGTATTTGAGCCTCCAGTTTCATCAGATCTCCGATCAAAAGAAGGACCCAGGATTTCTCAGAGGAATTCAGAGGCATTAGCAGGATTGCAGAGTCCACTGGTCAAGATGACATGAAAAAGAGAACCAGTTTCAAGGCCAATTTTAGTTTATTTGTTCCGCAACAGCAGATGTACATATCATAATCAAACACTGGGCTTGCACTAGGCGGCTTTCGAGAGGTGGACAAGAGACGGGAAAATCTCCTTCTTTACGCTCCAGACATGCGCCATATAGGCTCCCCAATAGACTCAATTATGAAGTCATGCCTGAGGCTCGTTTTCAACATAGTAGCCCGCATATCTTCCTCCGCCTTCTTGACGATCCATGGTTCGACTGCACCGCGAGGATTTTCCGGACGCCTGATCTCCCCCAGCTTCACCTCCACAACCACCTGCATCAGGTCCTCAAAAACACAGGCACCGCCTGCCAGATACCTATCGAGTTGGGGGAATTGCCCCGTTTCGCCTTGGAAAAGGTTGGATTGAAGAAAATCATCCATATTCTCGACGATATCCTCATTCTCCGCTCTCCGAATCACCCCCAAGACAAGCTTGCGGATTGACGAGAAGGCAGGGTCAAAGTGCTCCATGAATAGCTCTGCGACGGCGTCGCTCGTCTCGACTTGAGGGACAAAGTCCTTGACATCGATCGTCACCTCGAGTTCTTGCAAGGATGGGAGATGGACAAAGGAGTGGCGAAGATCCTTGCCCAAAAAGCGGTCTCGTAGAGCTAAGAGTAAATTTATTACCAGAGTGAGCGTGCGGCCAGAGACAACACGCACCTTGAACGCCATAAGCATGATAGCTGAGCCCTAGGCAGACCAGTGTTTGAGGTACAAGGTCCAGCACGCTTTTCAAGGGATACACATCGACTCTTCCCAGATACAAAGTGTGCAGTTGTTTCAGCAACGTGAGGCCGTGCGTTAACAAAACCGGTGGAACACGCCGGGATATGTCCAGCTGAAAGGCTTTTGGCCGTAACTTGAAGGTGGTTTCCGACCCCGGCGACATCTCAATCGCTCCTTGATCACATTTCAACGTATGCACTGAAGCAGGGAGTGACGTGAGAAAGCAGAGCTCGCCGTCCCATCCCTTGACTTCGACCCTTGTGAGAGGATTGCTGGCAAAGCACGAAGATAAAGCCACCCGAGTCCTCTGACCCCATTGGTACCACCACCCATTGGACCCAAAGTACCGATGCTCTGCTGTAAACACCTCCAGTCCTCGGATTCGAGGCAGGATAAAGTCAAGCAATCGTTGGCAGGCTTCCAAGTGTGCACCGGGGGTGGTCATGTGCCGTGAACGCATCAAGTGGAAATGCCGTGTGTAGTCCAGCAGTCGGAGGTTACGCTGGAAGACTGAGATCCTCTCATCTATATTTTCAGGAGCACAGGAACGGTGTGACCCAAGGTGGATGGTCAACTTGTGAAATAGATAGGGCAGGGAGATGTGGCGCAGCACCGGCGATGTTAGAGCTAGGTTGCGCAATGCACAAAAGGACGCGTTGACTGGCCTTCCGCGGACGATGGCGATGTCGGGATCGTGAGCGAGTATGTCTGCGACAACGTAGAGTAAATCCGTGGGAAGTTTGGGTGCATTATGAAGAGTCATTGTGTCGACTATGATGAGTTTCGACAAGAAGCAAGGTCACGGTGGCGGGTCTCAGGTAGGGATAGGGGCGTCCGACGTACTCGGATCTCTGCCTCACATGATCGCCAATATTTTCTGTGAAAGCGATCAAAAGGAAAGATCAAATTATCTCTCTCCAGACCTCGTCCTCGCGATTTCTGATTCCTAGATCTCGTTCTTCTGCTTTCTTTGATACCACCTAGACTTTTGGGCAAGGGAATCGGCTTCATCTCTGCCTCAAGTCGCTTCTAGATCACCTATAACCCTCAAAACGAAGGCAAGGTTGTCATTCGACTAACGACGCGACCTTCCTATTTGGATCCACCTCAAAACCCCTCCGTTAATCCAGCACCGCACGTCGAAGTAAAATAAGACTTACGATGGCACCATCTGGAACGTCTACCCCCCTCAATGGCAGGGTCACCAAAGGCACCGCTACCCCGGGGGAGCCAGTCGAGATGAACACTCTTCCTCCCGTCGTTGGCATCAACTTTGGCAACAGCTACGCCTCAATAGCTGTCTTCACCAAGGTAAGATCCTGTCTTCCAGGTGTCTCCTTCTAGAATGAAGCATCTAACGTCCTTGCGTGATGTTCATAGGAAGGCCACGCTGAATCTATCGCGAATGAAGACGGTGAACGCCAGATCGCTTGCGCTGTTGCGTTCCAGGGTGAAGAAATCGTGAGTCTTCTCCTTCGAATGGCTTTCTTCTCGACCTAGAAACCTCTTGGTTGTTCCCATCTTCCGGTCCTGGATTGTTTAAACGAGTGGCTTCATCGCCTCGTTTATCCCCCCTGGGTTTCGGAGGTCTTCCATAATGTTGTTTGGCTGCCGTTCTCAAGAAACCATCCGCTAACCACCCATTCACCAGTACATCGGAAACGGCGCAAAGCAGCAGCTAGTGAAGAACTCGAAGAACACCATCTTGGGCTTCAGGAATCTGCTCGGCAAAAAGTAAGCCATCTTGCCTTCGACCCTTGTGCCTTTCTGACCGCATCTCGTCTTCTGCAGATTCTCCGAAATCCCTCAAACACAAAGTTCCACTTCAGCACCGGTCATTCAACATCCGACCATCCCCGATGAACCTGCCTACACCGTTGAAGTCCTCGCTCCCCCTCCAAAACCTCTTATCGCATCCTCTGCTCCCGCCTCCAAGATCAACACCCCGGCTTCTGAGCCTTCAAAACAGACCCGCACCCTCACCGTGTCCGAGGTCACCTCCATGTTCCTCAAAAGCCTGTGCCAATCTGCCGAGGACTTCCTCGGCAAGCCCATTCAGTGCGCTGTGATCACCGTCCCCGCCTGGTTCGGCGACAAGGAGAGGGAGGCATTGGAGAAGGCTGCTGAAGATGCTGGCTTGCCTGTGAAGCAGCTGTTGGACGAGAGTGGTGCAGCGGTTGCGACGACCACCTCCGATGCTTGGTCCTTTGTCGAAGGCGAAGACTCATCCGCCCTTCTACCGGATCGAACCCAACTTGTCATCGATGTCGGTGCAAGCGCGACCAACCTCTCGTTGCTGTCGATCCG
The DNA here is from genome assembly GCA_020736565.1 of Coprinopsis sp. MPI-PUGE-AT-0042. Classification (NCBI taxonomy): domain Eukaryota; kingdom Fungi; phylum Basidiomycota; class Agaricomycetes; order Agaricales; family Psathyrellaceae; genus Coprinopsis; species Coprinopsis sp. MPI-PUGE-AT-0042. Next base: position 351,689 of record JAHBOF010000036.1, read on the forward strand.
TGAAGGCCTCGCCTATGTCCTCTCGACCTCGACATCCCCGCACGGCGCAGACCAGATCGACGATAAGCTGATCAAACACTTTGGTGCCGAGTTCACCAAGAAGACCCGGATTCCCCTCACCATCGCTCCTTCTACCTCTCCTACCGACGCACGCGCCGAAGCCAAGTTGAGATTGGCCATCGAGCACACCAAGCGGACCATCTCTGCCTCGCCCGGAGCTGCTACCTGCTCCGTCGAGTCCCTCAAAGAAGGCATGGACTTTACCGGATCCATCAATCGCATGCGATTCGACATGGTCGCGTCAACCATCTACGGCAAGATTGCTGAATCCGTCGTCTCCCTGCTCGCTGAAGCAGGTGTCGACGCACACGAAGTTGACGAGATCGTCTACGTTGGAGGAACTGCTTCTCTCCCAGGTCTTGACGAACACGTCGTCCTCGCTGGTGGATTCAAAGAGGACGTGACAACTCCCTTTGCCCGTGGAACCGTCATCGGAGGGGGCATTGGTGATCCCACCTCGATTCTGGCTCGTGGATGCGCGATCCAAGCTGCGCTCCTCCACTCCCTCGCTGATACGGAAGAGAACAAGGAGATCATCGAGAGCTTCCATCGGTCGACCAAGGCGAACCAGGTCCAGGCAACAACGAGGACGCTCGGCTTGCTCTTCCCTTCCAACCGGGAAGAGGATCAGGAGCTTGGAGGAGTCTGGGTGCCAGTTGTGAGAAAGGAGACGGCGTTGCCTGTTCGTCGTATTCTCCAGTTTGAGGTTGCTCTCGGAGCGGAGAAGAGGGTTGCAGCGGAGGTGTGGGAGGTGAAGGAAGGCATCAGGGTTGAGCGTGTTGCGCTGCCTCCGCTCGAAGATGACTCTGATACCCCTGCTGACGATGAAGATGAGCCAGAGCACGAGGAGATCAAACACCAGATCATCTCGAAAGAGTTTATGCTTGCTTCGCTTGAGCTTGTTGCGAAGCTTGGGTTGAAGCAAAAGGGCAAGGCGGCAAAGAAGGAGTTTGAGGGGCTGGAGACGACGATGGTGAAAGTGACGTTTATCGTGTCTCTGGAAGGTGCACTGGATGTGGAGATTAGCGAGGTTGGAGAGGGTGGTGCGGTGCAGAGGGTGCATGTTCCTGCTGCCTGATAGTCGTGGAGCTTCTTGTAGCTGAGTTTTTGAATGTATTTGATTCTCGCATCGTCTGTTTCATGTCACGCTTGCTGGTCACAGGGCCATCAGGGAGGGTATATGCGTGTTGGTCGTCGAGTTAAAGTAGATGTACGTACAGGGTCGGAGATCAGACCTTCTGCGATAAAGGAGGTGGATTCTTGCCTCTCATCACAGGCCATGGCATTCAGAAAGGGCCTGATGCTACCTTTCGCGTCTGCACCGTGGTTCCTGGCGCGCCCAGGTTGCTTGACATGAGTGACGGGAGGAAGGAGGTTTATAATCTCGTCGACCCGGTAGAAGCAATGAGACTTCCATCATGCGGGGTGCTTCTTCGTGTATGTAACAGCGCAACGACAAATATTTTGGGAATGGCGGACGCAGGCAGGGGTGGTGGTGGTGGAGGGAAAGAAAGGAAGGATGGGACGAGATTGATTTCTAGGTTTATATATGTTGGGGAGAAGCGGTTGACCCACGCTTCTATCACGTGTCAGCTTATCCCCCTTCTCTTGCCTTTTGGAATGATGCAGTAGTAGGAGTTCGTCGGACACTCTGAAAGAACTACAAGAAGACGCGACGCGGCATGCCAAATGAAGTAATGACGCGTGACGTCTTCCCATCAGTATCATCTGTTCCATCAATTTCCGTGTCTGTGCAACAAGCAGGGATTGCTGCTAACACAACCCTTCGTTCCCTCACCTGCACCAGCCGTTCTTCTCGTTTCGTACTGGGAAGTACCCTGTTCTTGATACTCCATCGAAAATAATGGGTCTCTTTAATTGAAAAGATTGAAATACAAGGAAAACCGCCCTAAGCCATAATCTTCCTTCTGAGAATTCCTGAAAGACAAAACCCTGCTGCCTTTCTCACTGCTGTAGCAAGAGGTGGGGCGCCCCCAACTCTACAACCCGAGCCTAATCTTGTTGTTATCGAGTATTGCCGCCTTGCATTGACGGCACCACCGACATGAGATGTTGGAAAATGGTCTTTCAGCTGGTAACTGAGCGGCATCCGAAGACGATCCTTATACTCGGCAATTTAAGATCGCTGGGTGAGTCTCCGTCTCTACGACAGATCTCCATGTACCACCTGGCGTCGTCCGTCGAAAGTTTCTTCATGACCTCTTGTTCGCTGCCGACTTCCTCTAGACGAAACCAGATGTTTCCGATGAGCGTGGTGACTGAATTCGTCCAGTAGCTGGGCGGAGCGCCCCCCGGCCGGGGGATGTATTAAGCAGTGAACGAGCCCTTCCAGTAGCGTGTGGAGATCAGGTACGAGGATCCTGTTGTCCAGGTACGAAGGGAGGGGGATGAATCGACGTGGGTTCTCTAGTTCGTTAACGAGGTCAAAATTGGCGAAATACGACTGGGGGTGGATCTTGACCGTCTTCGGAGCCATCCCTTCACTGTTCCCAGTTTCAGGAAGTTCGAAACCGAGGGAGTCTGGGTACGGGTGGGCAAGCTTGCACTTCTCAAGCCGTCTCAGGTAGTCGAGATCCGTTGGCTTGAAAATACAGCCCGCGGGGGTATTGTCGGGGACGATGATATCTTGCTCGAGGCGGGCCTTTGCTTCGCCGAACAGCAAGTCGGCAGGATCGCACTCCCAGATTGAGCAAGGGATCCCGCTTGAGACGAGTGGGTTGAAGGTGCGCGATGCGTCCCAGCCAGGCGTCCTTGAATGATATTGTAGAGACGTAGAATGTCGAACTTTCACCGTCCGTGGGCATCATCGTTAATGAGGGGGTGGGATAATTATAGCGCGACGGGTCGTGACATGACCTTGCCATCAATTGATCAATTGAAATTCCGTCTTGAATTTGCCCTTCGCCTCAACCATCACCACATGCCCACAGCGCTTGAACAGGATGCTGCTACCCACCGAGATGCTTCACAAAATCGCTGCAGATCTCTCTGGGGAGCTTTCCGAGAAGACGCTCCGGCAACCGAGCGATGCCTGCGAAGCTCTGCGCAATCTTGCGCTGACATCCCGGTGTCTCCGTGACATATCCCAACCTCACCTCTATCACAACTTATCGGTTTCCCTTGACGACGGGTATAATTATGTTGAATGGCAGGAGAGGCGGATTCAGGTGTTTCGAAACAACCCTCGCTTGCTCGACTATGTCCAGCGCTTCAGCCTCGACTTTGTCTTCCAAGACGTTGACGGCACTCACTTCGAAGACAACCGAGAGTGTTGTCAACGCGCCCTGGCCTTTATTTTGCCAAAGCTCCGGCGACTGCGACATTTCAAACACTAGTCCCCGTCTTCTGCGCACAACCGTGGAAAAGGTGGAACGAGGCAACGCGGCGGGCTATAAACTCGTGCCTTGCCAATAACCCAATTCAAACAGTCGAGATTGATGATTGGGAAGGACCTCTCGAATTTCTAGGGTGCCTACCCGCCTCTGTCGTGACGCTCAAAGTCATTTCTGCTATGATTGACTTTGACACCGACCAAACCGCAAGCATTCCACCATTGGCAAAGGGGAACCAAGACGGGAAAGATTCTGCCCCACAGCTGCGACCAAAGGAACTTCAACTAAATGCTTGCTATGGTATCCCACCCTTCATTCTCAAAGAAGGGACCAGGGTCCTTTCCCAACTACATACATTGGAACTCATCGAATGCCGCCCGACGGACTTGAAACCCATGCTAAGCCTTGTCCCACAGACGTTAGTGTGCCTTCAGCTTCGATACTCATTTTACGCCTTTGAAAGTGCGTAGACTAACCACCGCCCGCTGTGCCTGCTGCTAACATCAACGCTCAGGCTTTCAGAATAATTTGGAGAGACTCCATCGCAGCAACTTGGAAAAGTTATCCTGCTTCCCATTGCCTTCGGAGACTCGGCATCTCGGTCGACCCTCTGGAGGTCCCGTGGAGACCCCATTGCCGCTAACTTCGCGGGGGTTGCCATGGCGAACATCCTGATGGTGCACTTCACGCCTGCATTCGCTCAATACGGGAGCTCGTTTTTGGGCTAGGTAGGGTTGAATGCCCAAGAAGAGGCCCTGAAAATTGGCTTGAGCTTTTTGAGGGCGATACGAGCGAATTTAGGCGGCTCGACGAACACTTGGCGGGAAGTAGTTGTGTCTTCAGTCACTTGAAAGAGGTCGCGTTCGAGGTGAACATACTCAAGGCACTTTGGGCAAGTTTACTTCCTGAACCTCAGATCCTTGAACGGGCTGAGCAGAACGTGTATGCCTTGATGCCGTCGACGAAGGCCAAGTATGATTTTAGTGTCGTTGCTCTTCCAGTCGAGTAGAAATGCTCTGAATCTCAATTTAACACCGATTCTGATAATGCTCTTTGACCTTTTGACTCAAGGATGTGTATTTGACCTTCTTTCTCTCATGCAAAGCCCCAGTTGAGATGGTTGCGGTTGGCGCTCTAGGAGAGACATAAGAGCATGGCGCTGTGTGGCTGAGAAAGCTGCATACATTTGACTTGAGGGGATTCAGTTTATATCAACTGAAAACCGTGTTGGGACCTTGTATCCCCGACATTGGAATGTTTGAAACCTCGCTATCCCGATAACCCTATGGGTACGTGCCCGCTACTTATGCACTTCAGCTTACTCATTCTTCTCTCTCAGGAATACGATTGCGATTCTTTGATAGAAATCTTCGTGGAAGCCTTGTCTACTTACCATCGTTGCAAGAGCTCAGGTTTTCGATACATGTTGAGAGATCAACCCTGATGATTTTACCGTCGATGTCATGGCAAAGTTCCTCAAGGAAACACTTACCCCCTCCTTCCCGTCAACATGTCGAACACAAGGCTGAACTTTGAAGTATGAGCTCCAAGTTGCTCCTGTTGAAGAGCCGATCTGGAGCACGTCTGCACCGTAGAAGGTGGGTTTGAAGGAATAGTAGACGCACATTTTCACGCGTCATCGTCGCTCGCCAGGTGATAATTCCAATTCCAGGTTGTTATCATACCATCGGGTTGGTTTCCATACCACTTCGAGGTCAAGCTCCTAAGTCCTAAAGATATGTTATGATGCATGGTGTCTTGATGAGATTATGACGCCGCTTCCATCAAAGGTTTCAAAAACCTTTCTTACTTTAGCCGTCACCAGTACTAGTATGGGCTCAACCAGGGAACTCCCCATAGAAAATCCTGCACAAAATTGCCGACACACTCGCCAGCGAGCTTCGGCCAGATCCTTCCATCTTCCCAATAGATGCCAACAGTGCAGGTGGCGCACCTGCGCAGCCTTACCCTGGCTTCTCAATTCTTCCGCGATGTATTCCAGCCTCGGATTTTCCGAACACTGACGCTAGGCTTCCTGGGCTCCGTCGACGGAGACGATGACAATGTCGAAACGACGAAAAGGTGGCTATCCGTCTACCAGAACAACCCCCGTTTGTTCGATTTTACCCGACATTTTGTCCTGGAATTCGCAAAGAATTTTGTGATCAGGGAGATTTAAAGGTTGCCTTGGACGTATTCCAACGTACGCTATCCTTCTGTCTGCCAAAACTACGTAGGCTGGAGCGTTTCACGACGGATGCCCTTGGTACAGGCGAGCCGCATTGGATATCGACGTGGGATTGGATCACTCGCAGGGCCATCTCGTCGTGCATTGCAAGCAACCCTGGACTCCGCTTCGTCGAAATTCGAGGCTGGGCGGGGCCTGTTTGCTTTCTACAAGCAATACCAACTTCGGTCGACTCCTTGATCCTGAGGGACGTGAGAGCTCGATATCGACCCCTCTATCACTCCGCTGGACAGTAAACTGTGCCTGCGACCCAAGGTCCTGCAGCTAAAGTCTTTCTGGAGCGGTATCCCTCCATTGATCCTGAAGGAAGGCACCACCATTCTGAGCCAGCTGCATACTTTGAAGTTGCAGGGGCATAGTCTCAAGGAGACGAACGAGATGTTGCGGATAGTGCCACAATCACTCAAATGCTTGAGCCTTCGATATTTCTCTAGAAGTCTTGAAGGTATGTGGCGTAGTGACTGCCCTTCCTTCTCCTTGGTAAAAAATGTCCTATAGATATGGAGCTGCTGAGAGTGGAGGTTCTCCAAAGCGAGATACCCCGCATCCTGGGACTGCAAGAGTTGCAAGTCGCGGTCGAAATCACTGCGTCTCTTCCTCATACCCGCCTGGTGGACTCTCTGGCACAGATGCTGATGGCGCACTTCACCCCCGCATTCTCCTCAATTCGAAAGTTGACTCTAAGGATGGCGTGGCAACAGAACCGCGGGAAGACTTTGGACAACCTCGACTACTTTTCGATAGCCATCACCAACATCTTCGAGGGTCAAGCAGGAGGATTCATCAACCTTGACCAGTCTCTCGTCAGCAGTACATGTGCGTTCCACAATTTGAAGGAAGTGGTGGTGGGAGCTAAGGTAAAAACGAGCCGCTTTCGTGAATCTGTCGAAGCTTGTGTTCTTTCAAAAGCTGAGAAAGATTTGGTGGCCATCATGTGGAGGACAGGAGCCAAGTTTAACTCAGACTGTAGAATTTGGGTCGGAGAAGAGTAATGATCTATACCGTGTCCAGGTACCCCCCGTCAGCTTATTTAAGCGCAGGCTCCGTGGGCCGTGGTTTCGAAGACTCAAGTACTTACCGATGGCCAGGGCGCCGCTTCCATCAATATCATCCTTGCTCATAACCACCATCAGAGTACCATGGGCTCATTGAGACAACTTCCCACAGAGATTTGCACAAGATCGCTGAGCCCCTAGTCAGAGACCTAGTGTCAGATCCTTCCAAGAACCCGACCGATGGAGGCAACGCACTGCGTAACCTCACCTTGACCTCTCACCTCTTCCGCGACCTGTTCCAGCCTCTACTCTTCCAGAAGCTGACGGTTGTTGCTCGAGGGATCCATAATGAACGAAGATGACGACAGGATCGAAAGAGCAGAAGAACGGATGGCCATCTACCAGAACAACCCTCGCTTGTTCGATTCTACCCAACACTTTGCCCTATCTTTCGAGCGGCTAATCTACGATGAGGAGGGGGACTTCGAGGTTCCCACTGAGGTATGTCAGCGTACTTTGGCCTTCTTCATGCCGAGGCTGCGAAGGCTCCAGAGCTTTATGACGGAGGCCCATGGTTCGGAAGAACTGCATTGGATATCTACGTGGAATGAAGTCACTCGGAGGGCAATCTCCTCGTGCATCGCGAACAACCCAGGACTCCAGAAGTTTGAGGCTCGAGGCTGGGTGGGGCCCGTTTGCTTCCTCAAAGCTCTCCCAGCATCGCTCAACTCCTTGATCCTCAAGTACACGAGCATCGACAACGACTCCTCTGTGCCTTCTCTGGACTCCAGGCTTCGCCTGCGACCCAGGGTCTTGCATCTGGAGCCTGACTGGGGTGCCATCCCTCCATTCATTCTGAAAGAAGGAGGCACTGTGCTGAGCCAGCTGCATACATTGAAGATGCAGATGGGAAGCCCCAAGGACGTGCGCGTAATCCTGGGGGTGGTGCCCCAATCACTCAGATGTCTGAGCATCCGATACTGGCGTCACAGCTCTGATGGTGCGTACTTGGTGACTAGTACCCTTCCTGCTCATCGCTCAAGTCGGTGTATAGAGCTGGAGCAGATAGGACAGGAGCTTCTCTCCAGCCAAATACCGCCTGTCTCGGGGACTGCGAGAATTGGACGTTGCAGTCACAGTCGACAGCCCTACGCCTCGTTCCCGCACCCACCTCATGGACTGTATGGCGCAAATGTTGATTGCGCACTTCACCTCCGCGTTCTACCCGATACGAAGGCTGACTATAGGGATGACGTGGGTAGAGGTGCGCGGGAGGAATCCGGAAGACAGGAACCATTTCTTGGCGTCCAGTAACCTCTTCCATGGCCAAGCAGGAGGATTCATGCACCTTGATCGGTATTTGGCCAGTAGTACGTGCGTGTTCCGCAATTTGATGGAGGTGGTTGTGGAGGCCGAGATAAAGGTGCCCCGCTTGGCTCTCAGTCCTCGCGAACAGGTGCAAGCCCATGTTCTTACAAAAGCGCAGCAAGACTTGTTGTCTGTCTTGCAGAAGACAAGCGCCAAGTTGACTGTAGCATTCGGGTAGGAGGAGAGTAAACCTTCTACACTAGAACGTATTCTGTATAAATCGTTGGTATGCTATTCGATTGGCCCATGATATCTGCAGACAGGATCGCCAAGCTTAAGCGCCCATCAGATAGGGGCATCACGACAAACTCGGCAACATGCACCGCCGGGTTCAATGTGATTTCGTTCACGGCTGTTTTTGGCGCCGGGGTACGTTGCGAAGCATATGCCTCTCTTCTTCGTTCCCCATCGTCGTCGTGGTTGGCCTTGACCATTCTTTCCCTGAACCTCCTCTGATTCTGGCACCGGTACACATTCAGGAATGTCGAAATACTCTTCGAAATGGCTCAAGGTCTCAGAGCCGTTCCCTCACGTTTCTCTTGATTCAGCTGGCCAGGTGCGTGATCTCTGCGTGCCTTTGCGCCTTCGTAGCCTCAAGTCTTCTTATGGCTTGCCCCCTGTCGGAATCCACTTGTATTTACACCTTGCACAGGCCCCCGGTGAACGCCTTTTCGACTGAGTTCTGGAAAGCATAACGGCCGCTCTATTCGAGGCTCTCATTGAAGACGGCTAACGACGTCCGTGCTGCCGTGCTCTCCTCCGAGTTCCCCAAGATCTTTACCGCTGGGTTAGATCGTGCGTAATTTCTGTACCTCGATGCTGTGCTGTTATGACACTTACCTCCCTACTGCCATCGAACCTTTGGGCACTGTTCATTCGATCCCACAGTCCATGATGCGTCGGCACTAGGTGCAGATGGTGCAGATACCACTCGTGATGGTGCTCGTTCGTCGTTTGCTATGCGAAAGACATCTTCGACTTCCAAGCAGCTATCAGTCAGTTCCTTTCGCTCCAGCGACGTGGAACACGCCTGACCATTCTCCATCCAATTCCTTAACGCGCCACCTCCACTCGGTCATGCAGCCAACCCGAATCGGCAGCATTCCCTGTCATCGCAGCCACACATGGGCATGTTATCGGCCTTGGTGTCGATATGACAGCTGTTTGCGATATTAGACTCGCAGCTAGCAATAGTGTGTTTGCTATCAAGGTTCGCCCCCACTTTTTTGCTTCATTTCGAGTTCTCATGGGGAGAATTGACCTTGTTTTGCTCATGCAGGAGGTTGATATTGGTCTTGCAGCAGACATTGGCTCGCTCGCCTACCTACCCAAGATCACAGGCAATCAATCCCTCCTTCGCGAGTTGGCATATACTGGACGTTACTTCAATGCTCAAGAGGCCAAGGATTTGGGGGTTGGTTTCGAGGGTCATCGAAGGTAGGCATTCTGCCCTTTTGTCCTGATCCGTGGTGATCTTCGCTGACGCTTTCGTTGGCCAGGGGGAAAGGACGAAGTGGTTCAAGAGGCTCTCAAACTTGCTCAGTTCATAGCTAGCAAGTCTCCTGTCGCTGTCGCCGGGAGTAAGGTGTTGATCACCCCACGCGAGGGACCATAGTGTAAAGGATAATCTGGAGTATACCGCGGCTTGGAATGCAGGAATGTTGATGACCGACGTGAGTTGTGGCCTTTTATTTGTTTTTCTCCTGGGTCGGACATGGACGCCCTTCTTTTCTTGTTACGCTTTCCACCCCGAATCGATTGCTGACCGGACCTCTATCCATGGCAGGATATCGCAGAGAATCTACGTGCTACCCAAGCGAAGCAGAAACCTTGGTTTGCAGCGATTGAAAGTCGATTCCGCTCTTGCCAAACTATAACCCCAGGTCTTTGGAGGGTATTTTCATCGTTATAAGGGCGGTATCCATGTAATAGTAGTTCAAACATATATATTATTTCCCGAGGTATGGTGCTTGGAGAGCTACGATGTGGCAATCAAACTTCGCCCTTGTCTTGACCATGGTTGCTTTTCATATCCTCCTCTGCCTTATTGACTGCCCAAGCTCCACCCAGCCCGCTGGGGTCGTCCCCATACCTTTTGAGCCTTTAGATTGACTACAACCTGGCACAAGCTCGAAAAGGTACAGTTACTGCCCGCAAGGTAACAGTCAAGAACCATGAACTCTCCTGTTCTATCTTGGAACAGGTTGGTGCTTGGCTTCTGGTGTGCCATCGCAAGACTATATTCTCTGTAGTCTTCGTTCCAAGATATTCCCAAGACAAGTTTGCGTATTGAAGAAAAGGCGTCGGTGAGGTGCTCAGCTAGGATCCCTGCCATAAGTCTGCTGCGTTGTCCTCCCGAATAGGTCCATCCACCTCAACTGCTATCTCCAACTCCTGTAAACCTGGAACGCTGATAAAACGTTGGCTGGGAGGTGTTTCACAGAGACACAGGAAGCGGCTCCGTAGACCTATGGGGCGAAGTCAAGCGTGTGTCAGACGATCAAATGCTAAAACGACGTACCAGAGGTATTATGAGCCCAGTAATGAAGCTTCAGGCACCTCAGCGTCTTGGATACCATCCCCAGCAAGACGTTCAGGTTTTTGGATTCATGGCTGCGAAGCTCCAAAGTATGAAGCTGGCTGAGGAAGGTGATACCTTGTGCTAAGACAAAGGTAGGCATGCCCAAGGCGAACCCCAGCTCAAAGGTTTTGGGCCGAGCTTGGATCGATTCAGACGCAGCATCGACACCGTCGATAGGCTTGAGTTCGATATCGACGTGTATGACCTTCAACTTCTCGAGGGATACTGGAAGGGACTGTAAAAAGCAGACCGGCCCTGCCCATCCTCTCACCTCAAACGTCTTGAGCGCGTGGTTACTAGCGATGCACGAGGAAACAGCTTTCTTAACAGGCTCGTCCCATATGTAGTCCCAAGGCAGCTCTATGGTGGAGCTCTGTGATTGTGTCATAAATCGCTCGAGCCGGGTTAGTCTAGGCAGAAGGAAGATCAGAGTCTGTTGGCAATAGCCTCGATGGAGATCTTGATCCCTATACTCGCTGTCCCAATCGTCCCACTGGTACAGCATGTTGAAATGCCGAATGTAGTCGATGAGGCGAGCATTGTTTTCGAAGATGGATATCTTCGAAACAGCGCATTCACGGGCTTCAGAGTCGGACATAACCCCTCTGACGCTGACCCATACTGAATGGAACAGATGAGGTTGAGATATGTCACGGAGAGCCAAGGATGCCAAAGCCATATTGCGAAGCGCGTTGCATGCTTCACTTGGCTTTTTGACGAGCTCTGTTGAAAGCTCGCTTGCCAGATTGCTAGCAATGATATGGATGACCTCTGCGGGGACTGTAAAGGGAAAAGTGAAGGCGTGCTGGCCATTCGGTTTGAATAATCTCTTGCGGTCTGGATTCGATTTAGTTCTGCCGCAAGAAGACACCTTTTGACAAACGACGTACAGTGAAATTTGGTGCGTGGTGTTCCACACGGAAGTAAAAAGACTGATGTTATAGCCCGTCCTTGCCTTCGAAAGCGTCAAAGACCTAGATAATGGCGGAAGAGGACAAGGCGAACTCTGGCCGGGACCAATAGGCAAACAGGGGCATCAGACATCACGCTTGATGCCGGCCTGAGGGAAAGCATTCATCACCCTCATGCTTTACCACATCTTCGTGGTAAACGCCCATCTGGTCCCACTCCTGCGTCGACCGAACGCCTTTACCGTTCTCCAATCTAGCTGTAGCCTTGAAGAACCTGGTCAGTAGTGGGTATCTTCCCACCCAAGGCGCGCGTTTTCGACACCAACATCGACTCCTCACGATTCCGAGCAAGGGTATGATGGATTCTGCACTTCGCTCCGAGCAAGTCCTTGCTCTTGGAATCTTTGCGGCGTATTTCTCTATCATCTTTTGCCTGGCCTATCTGGTCTTTTCGAGGCATTCGAATCCAAGCTGCCCGATCAGCCGACTCGGATGCAACCAAGACGTCAGGAAGAAGGCAGCTTTTCAGCGTCCTCACACTGGGCTCCCTCATCCACACGTGGTACTGTGAGTTTACTGATAGCGTCTCTACTTGGTTTGGCTGTTGACCCATTATAATGCTACTCCAGATATGTTCAAATTCATGTTTGTACGTGGCCTTGCGTTGACAAATCAATGATTGTACTGATTCATTGCTTCTGCAGTGGAGTTTTGCAGATTATGAGGGTGCCTCGTTGAGTGTGTCCCCCGTCATGTCACCACTCTCTCTTCAACGAGTTGCTGACTGGCTCGTGGACACGGCACTCTTCGAGCAGGCTTGGTGGCTTGTCTCAACCGATGGTATGACTGGTGGTGGAGCGAACAGCTGTGTTTGTTCACAGTCGGTGCATGGACAATCTTCCTCTACGAATACGGTATGCTCCGTCATCTCTTCCTTGACTGTCCCTTATAAAGAACCAGGATCTCGCTACAACATCAAGCACTTGTGGGCGTATACACTCCTGGGGCAGCTCGTTGCTATTTCAGTTGCATCGAATCTCTTCTACCTAGCCATTCTGTGTTCGCCTTCTAGCCCCTCTAAGCAGCCAACAAAGAAGACCATAGCCATGTCTCCCCTCATCTATCTTTCGGTTCTCCTCTCTTTGGCAACAGTCGCCATTAGCCCTCACACAGACAAGACCACTTTCCTCCCCAACCTGCTCGTCATGCATGTTTTTATCACTGTTCCCCTTTTCTTCCCTCAACCACCCTCCCGAGCACCTTCAAAATGGTCGCTAAGCCCTTCCACTGCATATTTTCTCGTGTTCCTTTCTCCATACCAATACGGTCAAGGACAGTCCTATCGACACTCTCCTCGATTGCCACCAAGAGCGCGTACGAGGGTACTTTCGCGTTCATCCAGCAAGCTTGGGAAACCCTACATTGGCAACACCGCTCAGAGCTCAATTGGTTGGGATGTGGTGTGGACGACAGCCTCCTTCATCGTCTGGGCTGCGGTGACAGACCCCAATTCAGGGCTGGCTGGTGCTACGTATGATGCGAAACGGAGGAGCAGGATGTGGACTGTGCCGTACCTGCTTGTTGCAGCTCCGTTTGCATCAGTAGGCGTCACCGCTCCATACGTCCTTCGCCCCGCTACCGCGCGACGACGGTGAAGAGAGGGATGGAAAAGAAGAGTGATGTAGTTGCGACGTGGCCTGTACCACATACATGGACATCGAATAAAAGACTTGGGCACCTATAGGTCCATGTCGAAATATGTCTGGTATCTTCATCCGGTCTTAACTGCACCATTAAAGAATCTATGTAGGAATGTAGGGAAACCTTCTAAACTGATTCAGAGCCGCTCGCATACGATTCACTTGGCCATTCGTGAACTGGGTCTGACAAGCCGAATGGGAATAGTCCATGAAACTTGCTGGGAGTACCTCAGTAAGAGGTGCAGCGTAAGAATCGAGCGAGGCGAGACTTACTGATGGGATCTACCCCCGCGACGCCAGGGCATGTGTCCCTTGACATGCAGCTGCTGTCATTAGGGTTGCTTGGAGATGCCTGAGCCGGCGTGTCATCGACATAGTCTCCTGCTCCAGTACAGCTATATCCCTATGAACGTGTTACTTGTGATACGCAATGTATATATTTGAGGGCTTTGCTCACCTCGAATGTGTGGTAGAGACCAACCCAGTGTCCGACCTCGTGAGTGAGATATCGCCCATCGTTGAACTGGCTATTAGTCCCTCCAAAGAAGACCTCGGTAGCCATCGTTATACCATCGTCCTTGGGGGTCTTGCTATAGTCCCAGGGGAAGCTACCATAACCGAAGGTGTCATACACGTTGCTAAAGCTGGAAAAGGGGTGTCGTTCAGCTAGAATGTATTGAATCAGCAATGGCCACTAGTTTTAACCTGGTGGTCCAGACGTTGAGCGTCTTCGCATCGCCCTCGCGAGTCTTCCTCCTCATCTCTTTGGAAAGACTATCAACCGGTTCGGTGAGGCTCTGAACATTGTAACGACGCATTGAAAGCTCACGCGTTCATATATCCAACCCCTTTGAACCACTTCGCGTTGATGACATGCCTCATGCCTTCGACCTGAAATTGATATTGGCCTTCGCGAAGTCCTGATTGAGAATTGCCATCTGCTGAGAGAATTGCTTTGGGCTGGAATAGTGAGTGTCGCATTCGTTCTCTATAGTCAGTCTGGGAGTCCAAAAGGATAATACGAGCAAGGACTGACCTAATATATCCATCTTTCACCAGGAGCTTCCCGCTAGATTGGACGACATGTAATACAATCGGGATTGTGATTCGAGGGTAGGAGACGATCTTCTGATCCTTCATCAGGTTAACCTGGTGCTTCAGCTGCCTCTCCATGGAGACATCGTTCGGGTTGAATGTTAGAGGACAAAGTCTGCGCCGGCATTTACATAAGTGGAAAATTGACGAGCAGCGTATTACCAGAAACACACCTTTGCACATCCTGAAGTGTATGTGTCGCATTATTGGACACAGGAGCTTCATTTTGAGGGGACGAGGCTTTGGTGAATCTGAATGAAGGAGATGCAATGCACTGGCTTATACCAAGCCACCCAGAGAACCATAGAGCTAGGAGCCATGGTAGAGTGTTTCTGCGCATCTGAAGCTCAGAGCGTAACAAATACGGGAGGCAGAGGAAAGGGGAGGGGGGATAGGAGGACAGTTGAAGGCAACTCAATTATGGTCAGGGTGAGGCAGGGCCTAATGGTCTGCGGCGCGATGCAGGTCACCAGCATGTCCATTTCATCAGGATGAGCCACGCACCTTTTTCTGTATGGCGTTGAATGCTTCCTGTCACCTGCTGCACTGCATAGATCCGTCCATTAAAGCCCCAACATGCTAAGCCTTTGAGGTAGGCCCGTGCCTGAAGATCCCTCGTTCTGGCGATTAGCGATTTCTCGAGCTCCTCAAATTCGTAGTCGTATTGGGAACATTCTAGGAAAGGTGGTTTCTGAACTGGCTGATCGAGCAGTGCATGCGATTGATCTGCCCCTCGGTGAAGGTCGTGTGACGCTTTGAGGTCGGATAGTTCATGAAGTTTACTGACAAAGGCCACCGCGGAGGCCACAACGGATAGTGATTTCATCTTCCTTCGGGCTGTACAAGCTGTCGCAATCGTCCCACAGGAACAGCAGGCTGAAATGGCGAATGTAGTCGATTCCGCCATCAGCCAGGATTCTGTGGGGAACACAAGGTCAGGAATCATTAGCCATCCGTGTATTTTGCCCGGCTTGACCAGATGATATTTTGCGATGCTAAATTCGATTCCGTAACCCGTGATAAAGGCCATTTTTCGAAACAGGGACATACTGTAGTTAAGGGACGGTGTCCAGCATCTGGTAGTACAACCTGTAGCATTTACATGGACAAAGAATAGAGGAAGACCAACTTGAATGCACCGGTAGATCCACGTCGAAATATGTCCGGTATCTTCAATCCGGTGTTCGCTACGACCAAAACCAAGGCTGCCAGGAGATGAGCATAAACCTTCTGAACTGAAACAGGACCGCTCGCATACGGCGAACTTGGCCATTTGTAAACTGAGTTTGGCAACCTGGGGAATAGTCCATGAAGCTTGCTGGGTGAGAGCGTTCGTAAGATGCCCGGACTAGTAAGGGAACCACAAGCCAGGACTTACTGATAGCATCTAATCCAGGAACACCGGGGCATGAGTCCGTTGGCTTGCAGTTCCGGTCCGGATAACTGGGAGCAGACTGAGCTGGTGTGTCGTCGACATAGTCTCCTGGTCCAGTACAGCTATCTCCCTATGAACGTGTTACGTGGGATACGCAGTTTGAGGGCATTTACGTACCTCGAATGTGTGGTAAAGACCAACCCAGTGTCCGACCTCGTGAGTGAGGTATCGCCCATCGTTGAATGAACTGTGGGCTCCCCCAAAGAAGACTTGGGTAGCCATCGTTACACCATCATCCTTGGGATCTTGCTGTAGTCCCAAGGAAGGCTAGCATAGCCGTAGGTGCCACGCACTTCGCTGAAGCTTTGAAAGGGGTCTGTTCAGCCAAAATGCGCATTGAAGCAGTCATGTTGAATTGTGTTACCTGGTGGTCCAGACGTTGAGCGTCTTGACATCTCCCTCGCGAGTCTTCCTCCTCATCTCCTTGGAAAGCCTGTTAACAGGCTCAGTGAGCTTCTGAATATTGGACAGGGCGAATGTTAAACCCACTCGTTCATATATCCGACCCCCTTGAACCACTGCGCGTTGATGATGCGCCTCATGCCTGCGTTCCTGAAAGTGATATTAGCCTTTGCAAAGTCCTGGTTGAGGACTTTGGGCTGCTGGGTGAATTGTTGTTGGCTAGAGCAATGGATGTCGCATTCGTTCTGCAGTCAGACCGGGGTCCTTTGAATACAAGTTGACGCGAAGAGGCACCGACCTAATGTATCCATCTTGGACAAGCTTCTCGCTGGCCTGGATGACATGAAGCACGACTGGAATTGTGATTCGAGGGTGGAAGATGATCTTTTGATCCTTCATCTGGTCGACTTGGTGCTTCAGCTGTCTCTCGATGGCGACATCGTTCGGATTGAATTTTACAGGACAAATTCTGCGTTGACCATCTAGGTTGGTATTTATTGAGGAGAAAGAAGACGGTTGAAACACACCTTTGCGCATCCTGAGGTGCGTCATTCTGAGGGGATGAGGCTTTGGTAAACCTGAACGAAGGAGACGCAAGACACCAGCCAAAGCCAAGACACATTGAAAGCCATAAAGTGAGAAGGCGGGGCAGATTGTATCTGTACATCGCAAAGCGTAGCAATGTGGGAGGGTAGGGAGTCAAGAGGACAGTCACACTCACCATACTTATAGGCGATGTGAGGCAGGTAGATGGTCTGCGGCAGGATGCACGCCACCAGCAAGTCTGGTGTATGACAAGCCACGCACCTCTTTCTGTATGGTGCTGAACGCTTCCTATCGTCTGCGGGACTGCATAGTCAAAGATCCGTCTATTAAAGTCCCAATAAATACACATAGCCCTGTAAAGCCAGTCCACGCTGATGATCCCTCATTCTAGTCCTGATCAATTTCTTGGTTCATCGAGGTCGTAGTCATACTGGAAGTGTTCTAGTATGGGTAGTCTCTGAACTGGCTCATTGAGGAGCGCATGCGATTGATCTGTCCATCTGTAAAGGTACTTTGACATCTCGGGTTCGAGTAGTCCATGAAGTTCCCTGAAAGCCGTTCATCAGCACTGGAAAGGAGCAAGATGGCATTCGTGGGATGACAACTCACAGATCGGGTCGGTTCCACTTTGCTTCTTGCATGTGTCCTTTGCTTTGCATGATTTGTCTGAAGGATCGCTGGCCGACTTTTGAGCTGGAGTGTCATCTACATAGTCGCCTGTCGAGTCACAGTTTTGTTGCTGTCGTGGATGGAGAGTGTCAGCGGGGACCTTCCGTTGTCAATCCCAATCGAGCGGGTGTAGGCCGCTGGCGAAGGGGATGCTAGGGAGAGACGTACCTCGAAGGTATGGTACAGCCCAAGCCAATGTCCCGTTTCGTGCGTGAGATAGCGGCCGTCGTGGAAGAGCCAATGCTTGCTTCCGTAGAGGAAGTCATGGCGAATGGTTACTCCATCTTCTTTGGGATAGAGATGATAGTCCCATGGGTATTGTGCGTAGCCTCCTGTGAAGGACACTGTGCTGAAGCTAGAAATCATCCATGAGCAAAGGTGGATAACCATTGGGTGTCACGTCGGGAGAAACTTACCTAGTTGACCATACATTCAGTGTTCGCTGGTCCCCTTCTCGAGTCGCAGCGCGCATATCTATGGCCACCCTGGGTTGTACTGGTCAGGCGGCAGGAAGCGGGCTCACGAAGAGGCAGCTTACTTGTTGTTAAATCCAACATCGATAAACCATTGGGCGTTCGAGATGCGATTGACCTTCTCCAGTTTGAATTCAATCTTGGCGCTCTTGAAGTCTTGATTGAGGACTTTGACCTGCTGCTCAATGTTACGGTCGCTGGAATCCTCGAAGGTAAGCTGGCTGCACTTTGAGGTGTGTATCAGAAGACCTGCCTCACATTCCCCCCTTCCACAGATGAATTGGCAGAGACGATGTGGAAGATGATTGGGATTGTGGCCTTGGAGAACTCGGGGAGGCGAAGGCCCTTCAGGCGCGCAATTTCGTGCTTCATTTTGCGCTCATTTCCGGCGTCTTTGCTACTGAAGGATAGAGGACATAGCCTAGAAGAATAAGATTAGTAGATCTACGGATGGGAAGTGATTTGAATCGTACTTGGCAGCGTCAATGGGAAAGTCGGGGTTTTGGTCGCCTGAGTCCGAGGAGTTTGAGTGAGATGGCGAAGGCGAAGGCGATTCGACTGCGGGATGGTTCGAAGACGCCTTCACAAATCTGAAAGAGGGAGAAGCAGTGGCCGGAGCAAGCAGAGAAGCCAGCTCAAGCCACAGGCAAAGCAGCATGCCAAACGAGGCGCGATGCATCACTCTTCGCAAAATTAGGCAGATAGGTGCAACTGGGAGGGAAGGGGAAGAGAAGAAGCAGAGTAGCAAGACCACGATCGATCCAGTGTACATATGTTTTGCGGGTGCCCATGCGGCTGGGCCTCGCCGCATCGCGCCAGCATCGCCTTTCGCAAGTGTGTCACGTAAGTCACGGTAACGCGCTCATACCTGTGCCCCCTGATGGGCGGTGAGCGTATGACCCGACGTCCAGACAGCGAATGAGGGAGAAACATGGGGTGTCAGAAACTGCTTTTCGGCCTCCAGGTCGAGAAACACCAATCGGTCAGCGGCTAGACGGAGCAACCGTTGACCAGCTGCAAAAGGGTATCTCGGAACCCGATATGGTCGGGCTCCCTCAAATTACCCAGACATGCAGGTATGAAGAGCCATACAGTATGTGAAGCCCGAGCAAGGAAATGAAACAGAAACGAAATCAAGTCCACCATGGGGGCAGGAGGAAACCCAGGAACGGCCCGGGTTCCAGTTGACCATTATTCGATCTCCGCCATCAGATTTCACGGGCGCTTAGTAGTAATACGTCAACTCGCGTAGGGCTGACTTTGTTCTCGACCACCATCTACCAGAATGACGTGCTCTCACACTGCCGCGATTCGAGCCCTACAGCCCCCAAAGCTATCCCATTCGGTACATCGAGAAGAATGTACACAATGCTTCGACAATCAAGTCAGTGTGGCATTTTTGCATCCGATGACGATGATCACTGAGATTTCGTCAGGATCTGCCAGCTGGAATCGACGTTTGCTTGACCTGCTTCAACGGTGGATGCCTTGGTAATGAACGAAAGCATGCCCAGAATCATGTCCAGAAAAGTGGGCACCAGTTCACGGTCAACATCAAGAGAAAGGCAAAGCCTTCTGCTCAGCGAGTGCGTGTATGACTGTCATTTCAGAGATCCAGGGTTACTGACAAGAATCCAGGGCGAAAGTGAGGAGCCACCTGCCAAAATGACAAAGCTGTCCATTGTGCAAGAACGGGAGGAGGACAAATACGAGCACTTTACAGTGGTCAAATGTTGGGCTTGCGATCCAGAGAAAGGCTTGGAGCTACCAGAGCTCTCAAGTGATTCATCGGTATGAACGTTGCCTTTCTTGATAGGCGACGAGGCTGACAGTTTTAGGTCAAATATCTGGTTGATGGAGTTTTGCAATCCCAGTCATCGGCACGTCAGTCAGAAGTGCAATCATGGGAGGAAGATATTACTCCATGCGAGCATACGCTGTGTCTAGAACAGGTGGAACCTCGAAACGTCGAACAGTCGGGATCTCATTGCAACTCTTGCGAACTGGATCAGAATCTCTGGCTTTGCATGACTTGCGGCTCGCTTGGCTGTGGCCGCCAGCTATATGGAGGATTGGGAGGCAACGGGCATGGTCTTGCTCACTTTCAGCAAACGGCGCACCCTGTCAGCGTGAAGCTGGGCACGATCACAGCGGAAGGCGCTGCTGGTGAGTTCGACGTTTCCAGAATGGTTCCTTGCTCACTCGTATATCAGACATCTACTGCTATGTTTGCGACGACTCCAAGCAAGACCCAGAGCTAGCCCGCCACCTGTCTACGTTCGGCATCAATGTGCTGACCCAGACTAAAACGGAGAAAAGCATGACTGAACTCGTATGCCTCTCTAGCTTTGCCTGTGACCGTAGGCTGACATTCTCCTCAGCAAATCGAACACAACCTGAATTACGACTTTTCCTTGACGGATGAGCATGGTCAAGCGCTTGAACCCGTGTTTGGCCCTGGTCTGACTGGACTCACCAATCTCGGCAACAGCTGCTACATGGCGTCCGTCCTGCAAGCCCTCTTTGCGTTACCGCCCTTCCAGAGGCGCTACAATGACTTCGCAAAGAACCATGCCAAGACGTGCACCATTTCGTTACCAGCCGATTGTGTCGAATGCCAGATGCACAAGGTCGCTGATGGCCTGCTGAGTGGGCGGTATTCGCACCCTGCCAACTACTCTAGCAACGTCACACCTCCCTCAGATCCCATGCAACACTCTTCACCAACGCCGGTTTTCCAGACTGGTGTAAGACCTATGGGGTTCAAGACCCTGATTGGAAAGGGTCACGAGGAGTTTGCGACGATGAAGCAACAGGACTCTGAGGAGTTCTTCACGCATCTCTTGACCGTTCTCAGAAGGGATATGCACAAGCACAAAGATCGGTCAGATCAGGGTACGTCTCTATTCCGTATTTTACTGTAGCTTTTGCTTAAAACATCAGCAGATCCTACCACTGTGTTCTCCTACGGCCTCGAACAACGCCTCCAATGCAACGACTGCAAAAAGGTTCGATATAGGAATGACGTCAACGATTCCGTTTCTATCGCTGTACCTGCCAAGGAGAAAGGCAAGGATGCGGATGGCAAGACGCTATATGAAGACGTTGCGTTGACTGGCTGCCTCGACGCCTTGTTGAGCCCGGAAGCCCTCGAGTACTCGTGCCCCAGTTGCCAGAAGAAAGTGCTAGCCATCAAGTACGTTCTGCAGCACCACCAGATCTCTACAGATGCTCATCCATTGTAGGCGATCGAGGTTTGGAACGTTCCCTGGGGTTCTGCTCGTTCATGCCAAGAAGTTCCAGCTGGTGAATTGGGTACCCACAAAGCTCGGTAAGCTTACCTTTCTTCGGGTCTTGTCTAGTCTCTGAATACTTATCATCTGCTAGATATACCCCTCATCTTGCCTCCCAACGACGTCCTCGAATTCAACGTCAACCATCTTGCGCAGGGTCTCCAGCAGGATGAATCTGAACTTCCAGACGATTCAGCTGCACCCTCTGCATCCGCTGCACCTTCGATTCCCGAGTTCAATCAAGCAGCCATGGAGATGCTTCAGTCGATGGGCTTCCCTCTCGTGAGATGCCAGAAAGCGCTTTTGGCTACCGGGAACGAGAGCGGTGAAGCCGCCATGGAGTGGCTGTTCGGGCATATGGAAGATCCTGATATTGATGAGCCTATCCAGCTGGGAGGAAGTGCTGGTGCTAGGTACGTTTCATGATCATAACTTGGATGAATGAAGAGCTGACCAGGGACGTACGACAGTGCTAGCTCCGAGCCGAGTCAAGAGCAGATCGCTCTTATCGCTGACATGGGTTTCACCCCCGCACAGGCAAAGAAGGCTCTGAGAGAGACCGTGAGTTCTTTCCGCTCTTTGTGCAGACCTTTTAGCTCATGGTCACGACCCACTAGAACGGTAACGCGGAACGAGCTATCGAGTGGCTCTTCAACCACCCAGACGATATGGGCGAGGACGCTGCTCCCGCTCCATCCAACGAAGCATCGTCCCCTTCCACCGGCTCCTCCATACTCCTCAGCCAACTCCCAGGCTCAAAAGAGGTTCCTGCACGATACATTCTCAAGGCCTTCATCTCGCACAAAGGTGCTTCGGTCCATTCTGGACATTATGTTGCGCACATCAAGACCAACGTCGGTGGAGAAGAACGATGGGTGCTTTTCAATGACGAGAAGGTCGTCAAGGCTGATGAGGAGAGTGTGAAAGAGCTCAAGAAGAGTGCCTATCTGTATATCTTTGTCAAGGCGTGAGATGGAGAGGAGGATGGGTGGGTTTGGGAGGACATTGAGGATGAAGGTAGCTGAAGATTCAAAGCAATGTATTTGTATTGAGTACATGAGGGGATTATATCGAATTGATTGGACGTAGCTGCCACACGGGCTAAGAGACATTCTCCAGGTTGGATACAAACCCTTGTCCGACTGGATATCGCTGGCTGTTGATGTGGCTAATCCTTTGGGAAGAAGTACGTTGAGCCCAAGGCGGATATATGTATGAATGAGCAATCTCGTAAAGTGGATAGCTTCTCAAGAAACTGAACGCCAACAAGGACGAGGTGGGGTGACCTCAGTAGCAAACAAGTGAGCGCTGAGGTCAGGCCCCAAAGCCCCAGCTGCATGTCGCGGTCGGTTGTTGCCTGCGGGCTGCTTCATACACGAGTCGCGATGCATAAACATCCAAAGAGGCATACTCCATCAAGTCTCTCCTCAATACTTGTTGTTCCCAGTCCTCACACATTCGAACGCTCCCCTCCTTCGGCAAGTACTTCCCTAAGACTTTGGCAACGAGTGCGTCGAGTGTACCAGACTGCAACCTCGACTTCTCGATAATTCCCGCTTGGATGCACAGCTGCTTTAAGTCAACCAGGCCTGCGGGAGGTTCGTCGACCCGAAGTTGGGTTGGAAACTGTTTCTTGAGGCGTGTAAAGTCGCCTTTGATGTGGCTTCCGACTTTGAGAATGTTGGGCGAAAGGAGCAGCCGGATAAGAGACGGCGGAAGGGGTCGATCCCACTTTGCCCATCGGTATACCTAAATCACGATGGTGTCAGCAGGGAGTCTTTCCGCTGATCAAGGGATACGCACGGGTATAATGAAGACGTCGTTTGGCAAGGCTGCAGGTGCTAATTGAATGATAGAAACACCCACTTTCCGTGAGATGTTCCATTCGGCGTCAAAGCCAAATACTTGTTGATCTGCTATTTGTGAGCCGGAGGACTCAGCAGGATATCCTGGGCTGGAATAAGGAACGAGAGCCTCCAGAGTCGATTCCAATGAGATCTGTGTCTCGAGAGCAGTGATTCGGAGATGTGCTGGAAGCTTCAACTCCTCTAGTCCATTGGCACTGGCAGAAGTGTAATAGCGGATAGACCATCGGACGGACGGCTTCTGAGGTGTAACATGTGGTATAAGGCATCTGCGATTTGTCCCCTGGTTGAAGAGAACAGAGGATGTCAGGCGCTGACGTCCCCGAGGTGTGCCACAGATCGGACGACAGGCTGATGTGAACATGACACACAGGGTCAAGAGGTAAATGGAGCGTGGAGGGTGGGGGTCAAGCTGAAGATACAGAAAAGCCCGACTGGGAAAGCATGAAAGCAGCAGTTGAACAAAGCCAGTGAAACCTTTGACGTAGAGAACAAGACCTACAGCGCTTAAGCGCCAATCTGGCCCAACCCATGCCAGCGAGCGTGGGCTTCTTCTTCCAAACTGGGCAGCTGGGTGTCGAAACAGCGACTCGGATGGAAGCATGGTGCTTCTGGGAGCGCCAAAGCGCTAAAGTCTCTGTGATACTATATAGCAAGTAATCTAATAGCGAGGGAAAGTATACAATAGGTCGAAACAGTATTACTCAAAAGTCCGCCCAGCTCCTGGACAAGCGGAGAGCGTCAGATAATGGGGGATACGAAAGCAGTTCGTCGATGCATCCCTCAGGGTGACGCAGGAATTCCATGCCCATCCCATGCAAAATCTGATTTGCTTCAGCAACAGACATAGCGTTTCCTCCATGGAAATGAATCTTCATGGAAATTCGACCCGACGCGCTGAGCCAAGGAAGGCATTTCTTGGCCTGTCCCACAAAATCATAGTGGTCTGGAAATGGATTCTTGATGACAATATCTTGCAGTCTGGGATTCACCTCCACCTTCCCTGTGCCGATGGCTTCAAAGGCGCTTGTAAGGGCTGAAGCGTGAACAAGGTGGATGCGGCTTGGCTGGGCGCTTAGGGCGAACTGGGCGTTGTCGTCTGAATAGTCTTTGTCGTTCGACACGAGGCTAAGCGTCAGGTGTGACGGATTGGAGTTTATGAAGAAGGGAATGATTTTCGACGAGCCCACGATGGGATCAATGTGCTGATACAAGACCATAGACGGAAAGATAAGCGAGTTAATGGACTGGGCGTTGTAGGAGTGGTGGCCCAAGCCCAGTATACCGGTGCCACTGGTGATGAATCGTTGGACCGAGGGGAATGTAGCCGGTGCTGGCAGGGAACTCTGTGCGCTGAAGTGAATGAATTCGATTTCAAAAAGCGCCAGCTCCTCGAGGGAGGGAAGTCCATGGAGAGCTCTATGAAACTCCTCCGTGGGCAACCTCATCGTGCACAGAGCGAGGGATCGCAGGGCGGAGTGGGTGAATGCTGCAAATGACCGCCATACATTGAGGCTTCGCAATTGCGGGAAATGATCCTGGTACTCCACTGGAATAGGGCTGTTCCAAGCCAGCTGTAGATTCCACAAGCCCATGCAGGTATTGGAGTTCCTGGTGAGTTGTTCATTGCAGAGGAGCGTACTGGCTGCCGACTCTGCTCCCAACTCCAGAGTGGTGATGCACCAGTTATTCTTGTCTGCTACGCTTATCACATTTGCAATGTTGATGAGATCCATTGGCCTTGTCCAGAGACAAAGGTGAAGAGGTGCTCCAACACCACCCTTCGCGAACCATTTATCGAGCTTGGTAGAGAAGTCGGCCCGAACAGAAACTGTATCAGTGGTGCCAGTCCATTGGCTGAGCCGGACAAGAAGATTGCGCCAGAGTCCTGGGGTCAAGAGTGCTGCGTCTCTCCAGTCCTTGCACACACGCCTCAGTCCCGCAAATGCGTGCCGACCAGCGCGATCCAGGGGCCGTTTGCTCATATTTTCCCCAAGCGCGAACTGGATGATCGACGCGACCAGCTCAGGCGGCAGGTATCGCACCGGAGACTTTGCAGACTTCAGCTTGTCAACCATGGCGGAGGCTTCTGCTCTGCTCCTCTTCAGACGAGCCACCGCATCTTCAAGTGGTACAAGCTGCGCGTCAATTGACTTGATGAGCCCAGCGAGTTGACTGATGCTCTGCTCCAGTGAAGGGAGAAGACGTTCCGGCGGGACCGCGTTGCTGCGAGTGTAAGGAATCAATTGAGGGTCGAAATCCATCTTTGGGTCGTGGTCGCGTTTGTGCTCTGTGGGATTGAGTGAAAGGGTGACGAGAACGAAGGTTTGTCGCTCGCTTGCATTTCGGCCCCCGAATCAATGGGCTGACCATTGTTTTTGATAGCATGAGGCTGACATGAGGCTTGTGCCGTTTGCCATCTGGATTTCAATGGGCTTCAAAATCAAAATCAAGTTGAAACCTTAGTTGACATTATATACAATTGAAGAGACTACATGGTAATCAATGCTGACTGGCGAGTGCAATCATGTACATGTACAGCAATGTGATGATACTATCCTAAGGGAAGCTGTTGCTGCAGTTGATCTTGAAAGACCTGAACTTGTTACCGCCCCTCCTGATGCAAATCGACGTTCCGCGATGGTCAATCGTGGTGTAGCTGCCTGTGCAATTGTCGTTATCATGATACAGCCTAAGGTAGTGCTGCGCGCTGGGACAATCGCCGATGTTGTTCATTTTCAGCGAATAGATGTCTTGGTTGGCGCCGTTCTCCCAGTGAGATACGCAGCCGTTGTTGCCAAGACCACCCCAGCTGAAGGAAGGGGTGCCCGAGCAAGTGGAGGACCACAGCCAGTCCGAAACTTGGAAATTCGCACTGTTCACAGGTTCGAGTGGACTAGGTTAGTTATGTTATCCGCTCAAGGATGGGGAATACTGACCGTTTCTCAAGAGAACGGCCTTCGACACCGGAGTCCTCGCCTAAGCCTGGCACGGGAGTGGCAATCGCCATCATGGCTGGCAGAAGAGCAAGGGCGGCTTTCAATGAGAGTTGCATGATGCAAGCAGGAGCTGGTATGTTGATGGAGATTGAGGAGCTTGTGAGGCTTGCTGCAAGATCTCTCAATCCTTGTTGCTTTTATACCGATTACCTGACCAGCGCTCCTTATAATTTTACAACCTTAACACAGCAGCATTTTCGGCCTGGGGAGCGCCCATAGGTACACAACACCCTTGGTGTGAGTGCTGAGCGTGATTCCCGGTTCGCGGGAAATGAGGCGCCTGTTGCAAACTCAGTGATTGGCAGTTCTCGCAGATTTTTTGTATATAACAGGTAGTGTTGCCGGAAGGTAAGGCACCTTGGAGGCAAGGCAAGGCGAGGTGGTGGCTGTGTGATGGCAACCGACCTCGAGGCACCTCAAGGTGGCCTTGATGACGGCCTTTACACTTTCCCATCCCTCTACAAAGCTCAGCCACAGCACCCTCCGAGAACGGAGGAGCTTTAAGTTCCTAACGTTGATCCGGGGGCTCTAGCAGCTTTGCTTGCCGTCCGGGAATTACAGAGCTCAGTGAGCTCATATGTACACCACATGGTATTCTGTATCTAGGAGAACATATCTAGCCTCTCCTCGACCCTCCTCCGGGCCCGTAGACGGCTTCGACTCAACACTTGGACGGCGTGGGATACCTATCAAGGCCACCTTGAAGCACCTCGAGGTCGTTCAAGGTGGTGGCAGTGCGTCACCTCGAGGTACCTTGACCTTGCCTTCCGGCAACACTAATAACAGGTATCAGAATGCATCAACTTAAGCGCTGGATAGAAGCTTTGAATGCACGAAATGAAGGCCTAGACTACCTCGGGACTGCACCACGCTTAACTCAGGAGGGAGGCTGTCACACATTTCCGTGTGTCTCGCAAGCACGCGGCGCCAAAATTCAATTCTCAATGATATGCGTTTTAGCAATGAAATAGTTACTGCTTCGCCAAACTCCTAATGCATGCCTGACGCTCAAAGGTTAATGCCAAGATTCACGTGGATACCCTTGATTTGGGTGTACCTAGAAGAGTCCCTCTGTGAGCAACGAAGTAGAAACAGAGAGAGTAGCGGTAACGCACGTGTCCAATGCGTATTGCCCGCATTCCCTTCCTATTCCCGATTGCTTATACCCACCGAAAGGCATTCCGGTATCGCCAGCAAAGGTCGAGTTTACGCCAATGTTCCCAGCTTCCAAGGCATGTGCCACCCTAATCGACCGACGAACGTTCTCTGAGAAGACATAGGCTGCGAGACCGTAGATGGTGTCATTCGCCAGCTCGATCACCTCTACAATGTGATATCGATCAATTGGCATGCCTTTTACAAACATAGAGGGCTGGACTGACCTTCCTCTGTCTTGAACTTGAAGACGGCGGCGACCGGCCCAAAGATCTCCTCCCGAGCAATCTTCATATCCTTGGTGACATCTGTAAAGATCGTGGGTTGAATGAAATATCCCTTCCCAGACTCCGAGTGCTTGTCGCCTCCAACAAGAACCTTGGCTCCCGCCTTCTTGCCCTCCTCGATATACCCTAGCACCCTTTCGAACTGAATTTGAGAAACCTGGGGTCCGTGCTTCACGTCCTCTCCAAACGGATCGCCAGTTGCCTGGCCAAACGCTCGCGAAGATGCGGCAAAGGCATCCATAAATTTGTCGTAGATACCCTCCTGGACGAATATTCTTGAGCCCGCTGTGCACACCTGTCCCATGTTCATGTAGATTCCCATCGTAGCCCACTTGATAGCCTGCTCGAAATTCGCATCGTCGAAGATGATCGTGGGTGACTTGCCACCCAACTCTAAAGTGACGGCCTTCAAGTTCGAGTCTGCGGCGGCTTTGAGGATATTGCGTCCTGTGATTGTGGAGCCAGTGAAGGCGACCTTTTGGATTTTAGGGTGGGCGGAGATGGCCTGGCCGACAGTGTTTCCATAGCCATTCACGATGTTGATGACACCTGGAGGGAAGCCAGCTTCGGCGATGAAGTCGGCAAACCGCAAGGCAGAGAGTGGAGTGATCTCAGAGGGCTATTGGGGCGATATAAGTACGAGAGGGCCAGCAAGACAGAAGTGACACAAACCTTGAGCACAATGCAGTTTCCGGTGGCAAGGGCAGGTGCTACTTTCCACACCAACATCGTCAGTGGGAAGTTCCAGGGGATAATCTGACCGCAGACGCCCCAAGGCTCTCGCCTCACATAGCATAGCTTTGCCTCTCCAACCTAAAAGGCAGCATACAACCCTGCTCAGGACCCCATGTACACCAACGGTAAATGAGCGTACACACCTCGACAGTCTCCCCGTGGATTTTGTCTGCCCAACCCGCGTAATACCTGACCACGCCGATCGAGCCATTGACATCGAAGTTCCTTGCATTCCCGTACACCTTTCCAGTGTCGAGACTTTCAAGCGCAGCGAGCTCGCCGGCGTGCGCTTCCATCAGGTCAGCAAGCTTGTTCAAAAGCTTGCCTCAGACAGCGCCAGGGACTTTGAATCCCCATGATGTCTTGAAAGCCTATTCATGCTAGGGGTCATTACAGATTCTGGGGACGAGAGCAGACTGGGTTACCTTGCGAGCAGCATCGACGGCTTTATTGACGTCAGCTTCAGTTCCACCCGAAATCGACGTGATAACCTCGCCGCGTGCTATTCAACGTCAGCATCGGAGACTCAGAGAAGGTTATCTAGCAATCGTACCCGGGTTGATGACGCTATTGAGAATGCGTATCAGTGTCTGCGCCGAAGCAAGAACCTAACAGACGTACTCAATCTTCCCGCCTTCAGCTGGGTCAACCCATTCGTTGTTGATGAAAAGTCTGTGAAGCAAGAATTAGCCGATGAAGGCTCAATGAAGATCAAGGACAGGGTTCGATGGGGGAAGAAGTGCTTCGTTCCAAGTAAGGGGTCCAAACGTACCCAGTATGTATGGTCGCGTCACCCTTGTATGCAGGGGTATCGAATTTGTAGGTGAAAGTAGACATGGTGGTTGGTTTTGGTATCTTGGGTTTGGGGGGATGGTGCTTTATCTGAGCTTTGCGGGAAGCGTAGAGGTATTTAAGTGGGCCACCTTCTTTGAATCATGGAGCCTGACATGATCTCATGCTCGAAGGAGTCGAGAACTGGTAGGTAGTCCAGTCAGCATTTCGTCAAGGCCCAAAAAGCTCGGGGCCACTGGTGACTCCTATTCCCATATTGAGGATAGGTTTGCCCTCGTGAGACACGATCGAAGCCTCCATGGCCACTGGGATGGTGGATTAGCCGTTCACCATAGAACAGGACAATGACTCTAGCACGTCTTCTGTGCTTCTTAACGTCCTGGGCGCTTCGGCCTGTGTAACCTTCTCTGTCATCATGAATTACGATCTGGGCAATCGGTCGCACCGTTCGGAAATTCTCCTTCCTTTTGTAGCACCTATGCGGTATAGATGCAGACTCTGTCAACATCATAGACCTATCCACGCGGGAAACTTTGCCAGATCAGTAGACGTACGAACCGTGGGCGCTGACAAGGGCTTGCGTGGCACTCGCGGCAGAGTGCCGAATTGACAGAGGCTTTCGCAAGCCATCTCTAAATGTCTATTCATTGGTTCAAGCGTTGAACCAGCTACTTGGCTATGAGTCAGTGAGGCGAAAAAGCGGCAGGAAAGTAACCCACAAATGGATGCAATGGAATGAGGAGCATGTGGCGTGGTGGTGGCAGTCTCTGAGACCTCGAATTCCGTCTGTGCCAGTGAGTCAACGCCCACGTGGAAGGTCAAATTTTTAATGTCCGAGATGACCTGGGCGCTTACTTGTTGCACTCGATGCTTTGCACGAGACGGGCGGGCATTTATGCGCAATGTAACAAATTAGTGTATTATGACTGAATGAACAGTCCATTAAGTAGAGATAAAACTAATTTGTGTGAGTACCGTCTGTTTTGCAACTTTGGTACCGCGCCCAAAATTGCGAGTAAAGTGAGAATGAATCCAAGAAACCTCGCAATCCATCGCGCCGCAAGACGTACTCCAGGAGCCTCTGCCCCTGTCGCCTCCCTAATACCTCTCACAATCTTTGAAAGAACTCTTGCCCCCGTGCCCCTTGTGCACTGGAAACATCTCGACGCAAGCACGCCCAGTGATCCCAATCTCCAAGAGAACCTGACCGTCCGCCACCTTGCTACCATTGAAAGAGTAGACCTGCTCGCAGGATGGGATACCGAGACGAGTTTCAATCTCGTGCTTGAGCGCGTCGACCTTGGTGTCATGGGTGACCATGAGAGCGAGGGTCTTGCCAGTCTCGCTCGCGATCACGTCGAGTTGGAAGCGACGGCGATTCGTGGATGTCACAGCCGAGATGGGGGAGGTGACTGCAGAAGCAATATCTGAGATTTTGTCGGCGATGGTTGAGGCCTTGCCTTCCAAAAGGACGATAGTATCGTTGCACTGGATGTCCCAGTTCGCCAGGATGTCATCCATAGGCACTGTGACGCCGTTGAACGAGAAGCGATGATCGTCGCGGGAGAGTTCATGTCGAATCTGCCCTGCGACGACTTGCAAGACCTGCGACAGTGGGGTCGAGGCCTTCACGGCCACCGAGAGTGTCCTTCCAACCACTGGGAGCTCGACATTAATGAAGTACTCCATGCATCCTGGGTATCCACTGCCGCCGGTGCGCATAGGCGACAGCACAGCTGTGGGTGTGGAATGGCAAGAACCGTGGTGCGAGTTGTGTTGGCCATGATGGTGCAGGTGTTGGTGCGGCTGGCTCAGCTTGACCTTGAGGAGATGGGTGGTTGGCTGAACGTAGGGCCAGTAGGGAGCAGTCAGCTCAATCCACTGACCCTTGCCAGTGGGAAGGTCATTCGTGTAGAGCTCGATGCCCTCTTCCGCGAGGATTTCGGGGATGTGGAAGCGAATGGTTTGCAGTAGTTCCTGAGTAAGATAATGATTTTTAGCAGCGTCCAAGGCGCTGACACGTCACAGGAACCCACCTCGAAGTCTTTGCGGCGAGTGATGCGAACACATCGAGACTTGAACTCGACGAGCAGAGAAGTAGGGGCGCCTTCTGAGGTCAACTTGGAGAGGAACATTGCAGGTGAGGCTTTTGGAGTGAGAGAAAAGGGGAGAAGAGGAGAATATCGAAGAGTTAGGCTAGAACCGACAAGTTATATACCCCAAATCCCTGTCCCTGCGAACATGCCTGTCTGATGGTGCAGCGCTGGCATCATCAATTGATTGTTTTTCTAGGGCGATGAGAGGCGGGCTTGGCCATCCGCATCCCTCTTCGCTTCTTGCTCCAACAGCGTTTCAGCTAGCGGTAAAGATAGCCTTCTCACACGCATCAGGAAGGGCGGGAGTGTAGGAAGATGAAGGAAGTGCGGTTTAGGCGTCTTCTTTCAAATATGAACGCCAAAAAGTTCAACCAAAAAGTGCCCTGCAAAAGGCACTATAATTGAGCGCAAGCGGAACCCGGTAACCCTGTGCTTAGTGCGACACCAATCTGTTGCGGCCTCTCACCAGATCTATTTTTTTCAGCCTCAAAGACCTACCCAGCCAATTGAAAAGTTGCGACGCGTGACGTCACTTCCGTAAGCGCCCATTTCAACTGTCAAGAAGCTGGCGCCTAAGTGCCCACCCGGGAAACCGGTTCCGAGAAGCACTGATAGGTTGGCTCTGATGATAGAAGCCATTCAAGGAAGTCGTGGTTAACTAGTAATAACAAAGATTATATCGAGTCGTAGCATACTACCTTCACCCCCCATCTCCTCAAGCCCTATTGTCTAAAACCCTTTGAAGCAGAGGGCCCATTCCTCCTTCGAGTCCTCTCCTCGTCTCTCTCCATCCTTCTCGCAGCTTCGTGCATTCCTCCACCTGCACCAGTTTGGCGCGCACCAAGATTCAGACGTTCCCTCGAGACTCTAAACCTATCCTCAGCAGGCCGTGATCGCCGATCTTCGTAACCATCTTGCGAATGCGTTGGTCGTCCAAACTTGCCGCCATCCCGCGATGCGTGCGACGGAGCCCTCGAGGCGAAGGACCCAGCGTGGGCCGCTTGTGACGAGGATGAAGCCGACCCGGAGCGACCAAAGATGACAACCTTTCCACCTTCACCACCCATGCGTCCGCTTCTGCCAGCTCTGTACGGGATGTTAGTATCATACATACGCCCCAAAACGCTCGACTTACCGATGCAGGAAGTCGACCATGTTCCTAGGTTCGTCTACGATGAACACGTGCTTGATGCTTGGGTCAAAGTCGAGTCCTCGGGAAAGGAGTGAAGTGGTCAAAAGGACGTGGGGCGTCGAGGAGGGATCTGAGAGCATGTATGGGTTCTTCAAGGGTTTCGTGCCTTCGGTGGTGACTGGGCTTTTGCCCTCTGCAGATTCAGAAGTCTCCGAAGTGCGTTTGCTGCCCGCCCTGATAGGCCTCAAGAACCCATCCAGGTACTTGTTGCTTCCTCTTGTCCTCACTCCGCCATCCTTGCCTTCGTCGGTAGGAGACGATCGCTTCGCCTCTCGGCCGCTCGTTACAGCGACATTCTTGATCCCTTTCTCTTCCAGGTAGTTGCTGAGTTCGTCGACCTTGGAAGATTTGTTGCAGAAGATGAGGATTTTGCTCAGTCCAGGCTTCTTCGCGTTGGCCTTAGACGGTGATTCAGAGGCCGAGGTTGAGTTTGAGGAGCCAGCGGAGATGTCGAGAGGCGAAACAGGACCTCTACGAACTCCAGCTTCTACCGCATCACCCGCCCACACTTCTCGGACCCTCCTTTCGACGTCGACGAATCGGTTGCCTCCCGTCCACTTGACGTATTCGACTTTTAGGCTTTCTGGAAGGCTACGAGGACGGTTGAGAACAACAAAAACAGACGGGACAATCGACTCACCGATGCAGGCGCGGGCTGACCAACCTCATCAACCTCGGATGGTACAGATCCAGATACCTCGAAAGCGAGAATGGGATGGTAGCGCTCGTCAAAACGAGATTGAAGGGGTATTCAAGAGCGTTGGCGTTGGTGTTCTCCTTGGCTGCACCTTCCTTCATGGCAAGGTCAGGAGAAGGTAGCTGCAAAGGAGCACCCCTTGACGAAGAGCTGAAAGGGAAAGCATCGAGCTTGATGGGTTCGCCCTTTGCAGCAGCAATGTCTGCTAGCAGTGTGCGCGTGACCTCTTGGAAGTCTGGGTCTGTACGGAGGAAAGGTAAAGTTAGGACCTTTTTTCGTCTCAGCCATGTAAGCAATGTACCTAGCAGAACATCGGCCTCATCAATAACAACCCACTCCACGTTTTGAAGGCCCATCTCAGGGCGACCTTGTGTCTTGGCTCTCTCAACCCTCCCATCCTTTCGGACCTCCCCTTTGGAGTACCGATCCAGTTCTCGGCCGGTCCCGCCGAGTTCGCCTGGCTTGAGGTCCCACCATCGTCCACGAACCATATCCATGATCTTCATGGGCGTACCGACGACGACGTCGACGGGGTGTGATTTCGACCCTTCGGTGGTTCTGCTGATCTCCAACTCTTGAGTTTCTTGCTCTTGTGCTTCTGGTAGAGGCTTCGAGTCTGAAGAGGTCTCGCCAAGGATGTGTGCCATATCCCTTGCTGAGAGTTTGCGAGGGAGAGCATCACGAGACAACTCCATGCTCGTCGACGTCGGGGAGGATGAGCGAGCGAGTGACTTGATATCCGCATTGTTTTTCGACGCGCACAAGACGCGCAACTTGACATTGTAGAGGAGCGACTTTGAGAACGAGGAGATTTGACGTGAGAGCTCGTGTGTCGGGGCGAGGATGATGGCCCGTGGGTTCAGTGGAAGAGGTTGTTCTGTGGTATCATTCTGCGCTGGAGGTTCTGTAGCTGTGGACTCGTGGGCATCCTCAGAGCCCTGGGGGGCAGAGATCTTTGGCCTGGTTTCACTTTCCTTCAACGCCTGCAAGAGAGGCAAGAGGTACGCGAAGCTCTTCCCACTCCCAGTTTCTGCAGCGAGCAGCCATTGTCCCCACTCAAACGGCGTTTCCTCGTCTTGCACATGTCCCAGTATCCACTTGAGACTGAGCTGTTGGATTGCGGTGGGCTTTGCAGTATTCCCTTCTTCGCTATTCAGCATGGCTTTCAGGGCGTCGACAAGGCCAGGAAGTAAAGGGGGAGAGGAGAAGGATTTGGGAGCTTCCCGAAGGGTGTTGGCCAAGCTGGAGGTGCCCATTGAGACCAAGGTCGAAGGTGTCGAGAATTCCGACGAGGAAAGTGTGGAACCATAATCTAACTGTTCTTTTGGTCTGTAGAACGGTGTTTGTGGTACGGAAGGTGGTGTAGCTGAGGAAGGAGCAGGGGGGAGGGAAGATGGACGTGGTTCAGAGCGGAATGTCCGCTCAGTACGAGGAGGTCTTCTGTTGTCGCTCGTTAGCCCATCATCTCGTGAAGTGAGCTGAGAATGGGGAGGCATGTCCCGTGCAACTTCGGTACGGCCCCCTCGTTCAAGCGAATCAATGTCGGTGAGCTTGCGCCTTCCTGGAACAAAGTCTTGACCTGAAGTATTCAATGAGCTTGGGCTTCACAGAGAATGATGAGGTAGTGGAAACATACCAGGTCTGCCACCTCTGAAACCTGCAGCTCCTCCGCGGCCTGAGCCGCGCATGCTGCCTGCACCTCGTCCCCCACGCGCTCCTCCACCAAAGCTACCTCCTCCTCGTCCACCTCTTCCACCGTTGAAGCCTCCACGAGCTCCGTCTCTCGAGAAGCCGCCTCTAGATGAGTTCTGACCTCTGGAACCTCCACCTCTAGAGCTACCACCTCTTGCATTGGCATGATCTCCGTAGCTCCTGGCAGCACTGGTCCAATGGAACGACTGTCGAAGTGCTGGCACCGTTGACGGGTTTAATTCCGCAGCTACAGCCCGACATGTCGTGCCGAGACCTCTTGAAAGAATAGACATGGAATATCAAGAGAGAGTTGACTGCGACACTACCTACCGAAATTCACTGGTCAGTGAAGCTGCGAAAGATGCAGCTTGACGCGGACGGGACGTGACGAGACCGAAAATGTGTCCGGCCCGGACACGCGACGCCTGGAGTGGCGGTGTCGCTTAAGCGCCCAAGATATTTGATCCTAGCAAGTGCCTGAAGTGCCCAAGATCTGAGCTTCAGGCCGCTGGGTTAACAGACAGTCGTGCAAAGAGTTTGGTATTGCCGAGAGATGACCTTGGTGTAAAGAGATACACCGCTGGGACCAGTCGGCTCAAGTGCACAATTCCGGACCTAATTTAGGTTGCCAGACAGCCTTTGGAATAACCGCAGGGAACGGGTTATAGGCTATCGCAAGACCAGCTGTAAACCCTCTTCACAAGGGAAGATCCGGTACGTGAACAAGTGATAACCAGCTGATGCTACCCAAGTTGTCCAGTCGAGACCTAGGGAAGCAGAGAGACATGTAGGCACTGGGAGAAGGCGAAGGAGGGATTGGATTTTGCGAAGGTAAATTGCCATCGTCCTCTTTAAGTAGCAAATCCGCGAGAGTAAATTTGAGGACGAAAAAGCCAGGAGTGACAGAAAAGAAACTAATCACGACAGAGAAGTTGATCCCGCTCCATAAAGAGGTGATCGGAGCGTGCCTGGCTTATGCAAAGCTCGCAGCTCTTCTATAGTTGCACACAAGAAGTTTACGCTTGCATAGACACGTTGCTTGATAACAGGCTCGGCTCATTAAGGCCATCTATCCAAATAAATCTACAATGTGGCACTGGTACATATGTCGTCGCTGATGTTACAATTATTACTCTCCCTGCCCTTGCGCTGGAAGAGTCCGAGTGTAGAAGAGGACGCATGATTAGATCCAAGGAGGGCAACCTCAGCGTAGCGATGGCATTGAACTGACTTTTGAACCTCAGCCGCTCGAGTGCTGACCTCGCTCAAGCCCGTAAGGTTTATTCTGCATTTGAAAGCCAATTCGTCAATAAATAGGCATAAGATTCGCGATAGACGGACCATATATGGGGGGTCATCGTGAACTGTATGAACTGTGGATTTCATCTCAACAGCAATGACCATCGAATTAGGGTCTTGAGGCCGCCTTGAGCTCCGCATTTGTGATGGATCGACTGAGGAAGAGCCATTCGAAAGACCCTGGCGGAGGGTGGTACGACTGTTCAGCCTGTGGGTTGGGTTGTAAGTGTGAGTGACTGGCAATGATTGTGGAATCTTACGCAGCAAGGAGACTGTTCGAGTAAACTGGGGAGCAGGTTCAGACGCTAGTCGTAACGCAGAAAATAGAACGCACGCTTTGCTAAGCAAGTATAGACTGCTAGCCACTCCACTAAGACGTAGACGTTAGCACTAAAATAAGATAGAAGGGATCAGGTCAAACGTACGAGTATGAGGGAGGCTATAGTACTGGGGTTGTTCCGTCAGTCTCCGAGTTGATTTAGCCGAAAGCAAAAACGAAGAAGCTTACCACGATGACCATGCTGACTGCTCCCATGCTTGTGTAAGGTCAGATAAGCGCAAGTCCGGTTGGGCTAACGTGCCTCACCTAGTGAGAAGGCCAGTGCCTAGGTACGGTTAGACACGGCCATGGTCGATGCGTGAAGGACTTACAAATGGTATATTGAACGATCTTGTCGATCATTTGAGCAGCCCTGCCAGTCTGTAATGAGCCAGAGAATGCCAGGAACGCCAAAATGACCCACCGAGCAAAAACCTTTTCTCGCTTATGGACAAGATAATACATCATCGACACAGCGATCGTAATGTCGATGAAAGCGCCTGCAACAAGCAACGCGGTGATAAGCCATCCCCAATCGCGCCTGTAGACTGCCAAATCCATCGCCTGGGCAGCCTGAACCCCAAGAACGGCGCTCCCGATGAAACGACAGAAGGCGACGAGGAAGCAGAACACTCCGATCAGGTTCCAGTATTTGGGAAGAACCCTGTAGCATCGGAAACAAAAGAATGACTAAGAAAGGTATTAGAACAACAGCATGCCCACCATGAGCAGCGGCACATACATGGACAATGAATGCGATAAGACCTCCCAATAGTGTTGAGGCTCCAAGGAAGGGGAATGGAAAGATTTTGGCAGGCTGTCCATAGAATATGACTGTGACTTTATAGACCTCGGCGGCTACGCAAAATGTGTGCGTCAGTTCAAGAAACCTGTTGGGGACGAGTTAGTCGAAGCGGGACATAAAAACTTGGACAGATAGATTCACCAAAGCCCGGTGACCTGATGGCGACGGAAGTCAGTAAGCAGGCAAGAGCTGGACCTTGGATCACGCACCAGTGACTTTAACCGCAATTTATCGTCCCTAAAGGTCTGGAAGTACAGATGCGTCTGAAGTGTCTCGATTCCGAACAGAAAGACAGAGAACAGGGAGCCGATTTCGAGAGCCCCGACGGATCCCTGAAGACTTAGACCAGCAACTCCCGCCATTATGTCTCTGAGCTTCTAGGTGACGTCGCCTAACCGAGGGGGACCTTTGACAAACCAGAGAGCAGCCGGTGGAAAGAAGAGAGGAACGAACAGCAAGGAGGGGAAGATTCTGTAACATCTTGACAGTCGTGGTTTATATTCTTGTCCTACTCTTGGCTCATACCCTTGACCTGCCTCCGAGATCTGTGGAGTCCATGGTTTCCGTTTGAGTTGTGTGAGCTTGTGGCAGGTTGTGGGGACTCTTTGCCATCGTCGTAATTTGATCTCATCAGAAAAATGTGGAATTCCATGTGGCTGGATGTTCCTGCCACCCATATTCGAACCTTGCGGAAGCCGACGCAACTTGTTTTTTTTTTTTACAGTTCGTGGCTAGATGTGTAACTGTAAGATCCAGAGCGTTCGTGCCTGTGCCTCCTAACGTGGATAATTCTATTTACGAACCCTTCTGTATTCGCGAACCCCATGTTTCGAACATTTTGATGAGACATAAATCATATTCATTTGCGACTATTTGGCTACGTTCCGGAGCACGGCCTTGGCAGACGGCGATACAGCATGCGCAGCCACTGGCGGCGTCGGCGCCTAGTTCCAACACTGACGGTTAGACGCCCGCGTCTTTCGCAAGCACAACGATGATAGTTGGGGATGGCAGAGGTCCTAAGAAATTGTAAGGGCAGGATAGGTAGAATGAGGTATTGTTTCCTGAAATTTAAGAAAATATTGAGTCTACCGGCCATAACACCAAGACAAGGCGGTTTCGCGTGCAGAGTGCTATTATGTGCGGCTTCAAGCCGAGTGTGCTTAAACAGGAACTCCGTCTGGTCTCCATAGCGTTTCCAGTAATGAGCACCTAATATCAAGTGCTACATCCTTGGAGTTCACATTTCAAGGGCTAGTTAAATCGGAATCTACTTCGGGGGTAATGCTAACTGTAATTTGTTTAGGGACAGTGTCGGTCTTCAAACCTGCTGTTGATGGTACCAGGAGGCGCATTCAAATTCGCTGGTACTGAAGCAACTGGAGGTCTTATGAGCTAAGATATTACTTCAGGTCTTCTGAATTTGACCTTTAAACACTGTGCTCGCCTGCCATTCGTTCGCGTAGGTGTAGGAGTAATATTAATGCCGGGCCCGATATGATGGTCTAGGACGGTATGACCGCGTTACAAGTTATAGTTGTCAAAGGAACTCGCCGTTCCTGCTTTTTTTGTTCTGCCCCTGGTACATATAGAATGTCAGAAGCATAGTAAATTTTCTTAACTGGCCGAAATTTGAAAAATATAGCACTTGCTTGTACTCTCCCATGCGCCGCGGCCCGCCAAGTGAGGCTCCATCATGCCGTCCCCACAACGTTCAATACATAGGTGCCACCGAAATTCTTGTACAGGTTGAAGGGTCTGAGACCAAAGTCCCAGTGCAGAGATGCTACACTATTCTTCAAAGCCCAAACCTGCCGAACCGTGCTCGATGGCGGCAGCGACTTTAAGTTTGGATTTTAACACGATTTTCTATTGATTTGACAACTGAAACCTATCACGTCTCTCAAATTTACACAGTGGCATACTTAAAAATCTGACTCCCATACACATTCTCGTCTGTCTACTTCTCTACGCTAGCCTTGGTTCTCGACTCACTCGAGTGTGCGGTATTGCCATTTTGGGAATCCTCCCGACGCGCCCGTGATCCCGGCCAGCGGTGATGCTCACCGTGGGAGGGGAATCGGGTTCGTAAATAACTTATTTGAGAACCCTAGGGTTCTAGGGTTCATGGGGTTCGCAAATAGAATTATCCTCCTAACGTAACACCTTGAGCCTTAGGGCGCCGAGTTCACAATTCGCCTCCCAGCGGTCTCCATCGGACGCGAAGAAAGGAGGAAAAGCACATGGTTCAGTACCAATTCAGTACGGGAAATTCCTTCACGATTCACAAGGGAATTAAGAGGGCTGTGCTGTTTCCGCTGCAAGAGGTATTCAGAATTCGGCGTCGGTTACTTAGGTCCAGGAATACCCGATAGTTGCCTAAAATTGCGGAGGATTATGCTGTAAGATCTGTCAGGTACATGATGAACCACCTATCTTTGCAGCCTCACACTCGTGAGAGAGTTTTAAACCTTCCTCGAGTGGGTCGACGGCATTCCCCTGAAGAAGGCTGACTGGTACATGAAACAGTTGGTAACCGCGGCCTGAGCTTACCTACCGGCTTCCAAAATCCAAAGACGATTAAACTTGAAGAGACGAGTAAAACGCTCTATGAGCGATGAGCACACTGTGTGGGTCCGTTTCTGGTGATCTGCACCGACAACTCTATATAAGGAGTATGTAGGCACCCGCCACCATGCTAAAGTCGCCACGACGAAGGCACTGAGGCACATGCCAAGCTTGGTTACAGCATTCACCGTCGACGCCACCGGAATTCCAGAGCAATAGGTCCTACCTTAGATCTGCGTATCATCAATTATCCGCTTAGATCATTCGCAGCCTCAAGGCTGGAGTTGTAACCTTCGTTCTCCAGCAACAGCTGCTAAATGATCATCCAGGATCATGTGGGTAGAGGTCTTGAACTTTGAGTTAATCACGACCAGGATCGAGAGCCTGACGTTTACTGGGCTAACCTGAATGGCGTTGGTTGCGTTGATCGTTCCTCCTGGCGTGAGTGAGGAAGCATCTCCCATTCATCCAATCCTCAGTGGGTGCGCTCCAAGCTTCGAATGTTGTGGCTTCGTCTTCATCTCATCGTGATTCTTCAAGGGTTGAGGATATTGACAAAGAGGGTGAATCGATGGCGATGATTAAGCACCCATGCCACCCTGTCTCCCTCTGAACAGCGATTTGATCGTCTTGTGCAATCACGAGCTGTAGGAACCTATGCAAAGCAGTCTCAATTCTGCTGCCTCTCTCCCTGGATTTCCGTTGGAACGTA
The DNA here is from genome assembly GCA_020736565.1 of Coprinopsis sp. MPI-PUGE-AT-0042. Classification (NCBI taxonomy): domain Eukaryota; kingdom Fungi; phylum Basidiomycota; class Agaricomycetes; order Agaricales; family Psathyrellaceae; genus Coprinopsis; species Coprinopsis sp. MPI-PUGE-AT-0042. The sequence continues at coordinate 392,031 of JAHBOF010000036.1, forward strand.
GAGCACAATTCCTCCTGACTTGAGAGCTCTTGGCTATCGGCTGCCTCTCCCTTATTCAAGGCTGGCTCAATCATTTGACCTTCCGCTGAGAACTTCCTGATGTCGCTCATTACAATCTATACTTCAGGTTACCACTGGCACACCACTCAAGTAAATGAAGAAGCGCAACGAGCTACCATAAAGACGCATCGTTGCAGCACCAGCCGGAATTCCCTAAGTACATATCTTGCTTATTGTGGGATGTTGCAGCACTGGGCAGGCGGTGTTGAGTGAGGCTTAGGTTGACACCATTGTCCCTGTGCCCAGCCCCTTTGACGTGTCGCGTCGCGTCATTGACAGGGGCTACCCGAGCAACCTGAATGATCAAGAATTGATTGGCATAATGTCGATGCTTGTACAGAATTCAGTTCTGCAAGAAGAATATGGAAATGGACAAGAATTAATATACACGGGATCGAGCCTACGTTACTTCTGCTTCACACTTCGATTCAATCAACCACGGACTTCCATGCCACCCCACTCGATGACACGGAGGGCGGAGGAATCGAGCACACGGCCTTTATCGATTCCTACAACATCTGCCCAGATCTCAACTGGCTCCTTCGCACGCTCAACGGCTCCGCACCAATACCCAAGGTCAGTATCTATAACGCCTTGGAAGAGCATAAAGATCCGGGCAATAACATCAGGCTTGGGCTGGACGTCGAGCGGGGCAGCTTTCTCGTAGGCCTCCTGAGGCAAGAAGCGCAGCGCGATGTTCTTGTGCTTGTTGAATGATGGGAGCCAGTACCTGCTGTGTGGTCAGCATTGTAAAATTACAGCAGAGAGATGGACGAACGTGATGAACGATGTTCGAGCTTCAGTATGAAGTCCAAGAGCAAGCAAGACCTTGTCGAGGTATGGCGTGAGCTCTTGTCGAGCGACCAAAACAGAGTTCAAATCATGAAGAGAAGGCCGGCTTGGAATGAACGTTTCAATGGCATGGCCACTTTCATTTGCGAGGGGAGAGGGTGGTGGAGACCATAATCCCACCGCGGTAGTACTGAAGGAAGCCCCGTGAGCACAAAAAAGAGTAAAGCGGGCCCAAATAAAACATACTCTGCCTCCCAATAGAGATAAGAGACGTCCAATCCGGTTTGTGTCTCCCGCAAGTTACCGTCAGGAAGCGTTGTGACCGTCCAGGCTACCGTTTGACCCCCATCTGGCCTAGCTTTAGCAGGGACAACCGGGTAGATGGCGGAGAACTCCCATTCTGGCCCCAGTGAGAGATTTACCTGTGCTTCGACTGTTTTTCCAGCTGGAGGGTAGACATATATCACAGGCTTATCTCCTCGTAGACGCAGGACCAGATGTATGGTGGCTTCCTTCCGCACGCCGTAGGATAAAAGGGTCCTGTTATTCTCCTTGAGCTGTGCTCCACGAAAGATCAACCGTTGATCATCTGGAGGTATGCCCTCCGTGTTCTCTATCTGGGCCTTGAAACTTTCAACCATGTCTGTTGGTTCCACTTCAAAGGTGACGGTGCGGCCCGTCAATGTTTTGAGGAATATTTGCCATGAGCTTGTTGCAAGAACGACTGTGGCGTTCGCACTCAAACCCCACGCAAACATAGGCCCGTTAGAGGTTATTTTCGCTCCATTGAGTGATACACGGCAAGGATGGTTCCCCACGCCAGCCTGCCCTTGAAACATTTGCCGAAGTTGAGTAGTAGTGATCGATTTTTCGACGCAGGCGGCTATGGTTCGTCCAACCTCTTGAAGCTCGACGTGAATCATGAACGTCTCATTTGACCCGCTATGCGCCTGCTTCTCTGGTTCTACCGCAACTCGCACCCGATGTAGAGACAACTGCACAAACGGCCAGATAGGCCCTGATATGTCGACCCACTGTCCGTTGCAAGTCGACAAATCGTTCGTCTGAAGCTGGATGGTGTCGTCTGCTTTGATGTTAGGAAAATGGAAGCGTATCGCCTGAATCAAATGCTAAGAAAGAGACTGTGAGGCCTCAAGAAATTGGCGCAGTAGACCGAAGTGCACTAACTTCGTAATTTTCGTGACGCGCTAGCCGGAACTGCTGAGACTGGTACTCGACCAGGAGAGAAGGTAGTGCCATGGTTGAGCGCGATATCAGAGAGTAGGTTGGTTTGTATGGTGGTAAAGGGTAAACGAATGATGGAAGCACAGCTGTCTATATATATGCAATAAGTCTCCTTTGCCCCTATGACCTCCCGTCACGTCTTTGACAGGGGTGATAGCACGCCTGACCTTGTGTAAGCACTACGCTCGAGATAAGTCTCAAACCTCGGATACACACCAGCGTCTTGCATTCATATTCTTAGAGGCTAGAATTCAGTCCAATCTAATAACCCTCAGTATCTGGATATCATATCCCTTGAAATCATGTGTTTGCCGGGGTCGTATTGGAGTCCGTCACGGTATCATAGAAAATACGACTGAGCACCTTATTTCCTGAGGCTCTGAGTTCTCATGCTGCCACCAGTTCCCGACCACCGCTCTGTATCCTTTGCTCAACAACTTCCCCCCGAGCTTATCCACCCATGAAATGTCAACCCACTGTCTGCTGCAAGTCAACGAATTGTTCGTCTGAAGTTCGATGGCGTCATCGACTTTGAGGCTAGTGAAACAAAAGGATATAGTCTGAATTAATGGCAAAGAAGAAGACTGCGAGGTTAGGTTTCCAGAGACAAGCGAATGATGGCGGTGTGGCTGTCAAAGGAATTGGATCGTACCGAGCCCCTGAGGCGATAACGCGTCCGAGTCGCGTCGCGTCATTGACAGGGGCTACAATGACCCGGAATTAGTTGGCAGAAGTACGATGCTTAGACATGATTCAGTTCTGAAAGAAGAATGTGGAAATGTACAAGAATTAATATACACGGGAGCGAATTCTATTTTACTTCTGCTTCACGCTTCGATTCAATCAACCACGGACTTCCATGCCACCCCACTCGATAACACGGAAGGCGGATTGGTCGAGGACACGAGCTTTATCGATTCCAACAACTTCTGCCCAAAGCTCGACTGGCTCCTCTGCGCGCTTGGAAGCTCCACCCCACTTCTGAAGGTCGGCGTCTTCAATTCCTTGGAAGAGCATGAAGATTCGGGCAACGACGTCAGGCTTGGGCTGGACGTCAAGCGGGGCAGCTTTCCCGTAGGCCTCCTGAGGCAAGAATCGCATCGCAACGTTCTTGTGCTTGTTGAAGGACGGGAGCCAGTACCTGCTCATAGGGTCAGAAGTGTAGAATTTGGGAGAGAAATGGAAATACGTTAGAGGTCCGAGCCTCCGTATTGAGACCCAGAGCAAGCAAGGCCTTGTCGAGGTATGGCATGAGCTCTTGCAGAGAAAACAAAACAGAGTTTGAAACATGGAGGGAAGGCCGGTTTGGAATGAATGTTTCAATGTCTTGGCCAGTTCCATTCGCCAGAAGAGAGGCTGGTGGAGACCATAAGCCCACTGCAGTGGTACTGAAAAACACCTCGTGAGTTCATAACAGAGTGGATCAGAGACAAAAGCAACGTACTCTGCCTCCCAGTAGAGATAAGAGACGTTCAGCCCAGTTTGCGTCTGGCGCAAGTTACCGTCAGGAAGCGTCACCACCGTCCAGGATACGGCTTGTCCCTTAGCAGGCGTAGCTTTAGCAGGGACAACAGGGTAGATGGCGGAGAACTCCCATTCTGGCACCAGCGAGAGATTGACCTGTGCTTCGATTGACCTTCCTGCTGGAGGACAAATGTATATCACAGGTTTTGCCCCTTTCATCGCCAGCACCAGATGTACGGTGCTTTCCTTCAGCAGGTCACGGTAGTATAACGATTTTCTTCCATCCTCGAATTGTCTTCCAGCATAGATCATCCGTTGCAATTCGGGTGGTATACCCTCCTTGGTTTGGATTTTGGCTTTGAGGTCGTCAACCGTGTCGGTCGGGCCCACTTCGAAGGTGACCATTTTGCCAGTCAACGTCTTGACGAATATTTGCCAAGGGCCTGCTGTGACTTCCGGATGACAGGGTGCCATTGTTCTTGAGAGGATTACTGTAGAGCCGGCATTCAAGCCCCACGCAAACATAGGGTCACCGGGGGGCATGCCCCTTCCCCTGAGCGATACGTAGTACTTCTGCGTTGCTACACTGGCATCATGTTGAATCATCTCCCGGAGCTGAGTGGAGGTGGTCGATCTTGTGACACGGACAGACATGGTTCGTTCGAGGTCTCGAAGCTCGACGTGAATCATCAGCTCAGTTGGGTCTCGTTCTTCCTGCCTCGCTGGCTCGACCGTGACTCGCAGCCGCTGCAGAGACGACTGCACGACTGGCCAGATAGGCCCTGAAATGTCGACCCAAGATCCGTTGCAAGTCGACAAATCATTCGTCTGAAGGAGGATGGTGTCGTCCGCTCTGATACTAGCGATGTGAAAGCGTATGGCCTGGACAAAATGCTAAGAAAGCGACTTTAAGCTACGAAGAAATTTCGCTTAGCGGGCTGAAGGCCACTTACATCGTAATTTTCGCGACGCGCCAACCGGAACCGCTGGGATTTGTATTCAACCAGGAGAGAAGGCAATGCCATGGTTGAACGTGTGAGGGTTTGAATGTCAGAGAGTAGGCTTGTTTTTATACCGGATAGTGGTAAAGGGTAAACGGGCGATGGCGGCACAGCTGTCAATACATATGTAATAAGAATTTGAACCTGCTTCGACTTCGCCCCTATAACGCGTCGCGTCGCGTCACCGACAGGGGCCCGGATGACTGGCATAATTTCGAAGCTTAGACAGGGTTCAGCTCTGCAAGAAGAATGTGGAATGGACAAGAAATAATATACACAGGATAGTCTATTTTACTTCTGCTTCACTCTTCGGTTCAATTAACCACAGACTTCCATACCACCCCACTCGATGACACGGAAGGCGGAGTGATCGAGGACACGAGCTTTATCGATTCCAATAACCTCTGCCCAAAGCTCGACTGGCTCCTTTGCGCGCTCAACGACTCCGTCCCAGTTCTCAAGGTCGGCGTCTTCAATTCCTTGGAAGAGCATAAAGATCCGAGCAACGATGTCAGGCTTGGGCTGGACATCGAGTGGGGCAGCTTTCTCGTAGGCCTCCTGAGGCAAGAAGCGCAGCGCGACGTTCTTGTGCTTGTTGAAGGATGGGAGCCAGTACCTACCCCTATTATCAGCACCGCGAATTAGAGCAGAGAGATGGACGAACGTGATGAACGATGTTCGAGCTTCAGTATGAAGGCCTAGAGCAAGCAAGGCCTTGTCGAGGTATAGCGTGAGCTCTTGCAAAGGGAGAACAACGGAGTTCGAATCGTTGAGGGTAGGCCGATTTGGAATGAACTTTTCAAGGGCCTGGCCGATGCCATTTGCAAGAGGAGAGGCGGGTGGAGACAATAAACCCACCGCGGTAGTGCTGAAAAAGGTCGCGTAAGTGAAAACGACAATGAAGCAAAGCCCAGTGAAACTTACTCTGCCTCCCAATAGAGATAAGAGACGTCCATCCCGGTTTGCGTGTCACGGAGGCTCCCGTCGGGAAGTGTCTGCACTTTCCAGGATACGGTTTGTCCCCCAGCTGGCCTAGCTTTAGCAGGGACAACAGGGTAGGTGGCAGAGAACTCCCATTCTGGCACCAGCGAGAGGTTAACCTGTGCTTCGACTGTCTTTCCTGCTGGAGGATAAACATATATTACGGGCTTATCTCCTCGCAGACGAAGGCACAGATGTAGGGTGGATTCGTTCTGCACACCGTATGATAAGAGGCTTCTCTTGCCGTGGACCTCTAACTGACGTCCAGCAAAGATCAACCGTTGTTGGTCTTGAGGTATACCCTCCTTGGCCTGGATTTGGGTCTTGAAACTTTCGACCGTGTCCGTTGGTTCCGCTCGAAAGGTGATGGTGCGGCCCGTCAACGTCTTGACAAATACTTGCCAGTTGCCTTCTGCAATAACGACTGTCGAATTGGCCCTCAAGCCATGCGCGGCCATAGGCGTATTAAAGTCCATGTTTGCTCCATTGAGCGATATGCGGCAACACCAGGTCTGTGTGCCAGCTTGCCCTTGAAACATTTTCCAAAGTTGACTAGCAGTGATTGATTTTTCGACTCGGGCGGCTATGGTTCGTCCACCCTCTTGAAGCTCGACGTGAATCATGAACGTCTCAGCTAAATCACCATGCTCCTGGCTCTCTGGTTGCACCGTAAGTCGCACCCGCTTTAAAGACGACTGCACAAACGGCCAGATAGGCCCTGATATGTCGACCCACTGTCCGTTGCTGGTTGACAAATCGTTCGTCTGAAGCTGGATGGTGTCGTCTGCTTTGATGCTAGCAAAATGGAAGCGTATTGCCTGGATCAGATCCTAGTAAGATGACAATAAGGCCCGAAGAAAATTTGTGCAGTGGACCGAAGCGCACTTACATCGTAATCTTCGCGACGCACAATCCGGAACTGCAGGGATTCGTATTCGACCAGGAGAGAAGGCAACGCCATGGATCAACGCTTGAGTTTCTGAATATCAGAGAGTAGACTGCTTTGTATAATGAGTGGTGGTCAAGGGTAAAGGAGCGATGGCAGCACAGCTGTCAATATATATGTAATAAGAGCCTGCTTCTACTTGCCCCTATTTCGCGTCGCGTCGCGTCTTTGACAGGGGTGATGGCACGCCTTACCTCGTGTAAGCGCCCGCTCGAGATGAACCCGAACCTAATTTGCCCTGAAATGTACGTACATTTGTTTGTGGTTGTGTTGGAGTTGGTATGGAACTTCACCCTGAGCACCTTGTTTCCTGACAGTTTGTGCTCTCATGCCGCCACCAGCTCACAACCATCGTTCTATACTATCCCTTGCTCAACAACTACCCCCGGAGCTTATTTCGCCAATACTTCAGCATGCAGTGTTGTTCAACCAGTCGGGTCGCCCAGGTTGCGGCGTTGGCCAGCGCATCACTTTCATGCGGCTTCGCTGTGTGTGCTCCCAGTGGAGGGCGATCGCGCTTTCCACTCCAGAGCTGTGGTCATGCCTAGAAGTCAGCCTTACAGACATGTACGATCGCTTTCTAGACATGGAAGACATCGGGCCAAGCGTCACTGCCCTCATTACTGGCTGGTTTTCCCGAGCCAAAAACCTACCCCTCCACCTGACACTGTCTGAAGAAAGAGGCGACCTCTCTATTCTAGACGTGGGTCCATTGTTTGAATCCTCTTCGCTCAACATCGCCTCTCTCACTCTCCAAGACGAGTTGATTCAGTACGAAGACCACCTCGAGTTTGTCCTTCGGCCGTCAATCACCAAGAAAGGTATCAAGCACTTGTCCATCTCATTGGCGGCCCAGTTATCCAACATCGATGCGACGTCGTTTGCGTCGCTTGAAGCCACTTTTCCGCTCCTCCGTACACTCACTTTGGTGTTCACCCACGTCGACAACCTCCCACACGGCCGGGCACCCTTTTCGATTTCCCATCGTGGCATCACCTCGTTCAATCTCCATAAACGACGCATTGAGAGGGGAGATTTGGGTCTTGTCTTCCGAGACCTACCCCAGCTCGAAGAGTTGACCATGCTGGAGTGTCTTCCCCAAGACGGAACGTTTGCAACGAAGCCTGGAACCAGATCTAATGCACCTGTGCTCGTTCCAGCTCTTCGTCGGCTCCTCCTTGCCGGTCCAGGGGCTGCCCAGGTCGTTTCCGAAGGGATACACGATACCAACCTCGTGTTCCCAAACCTCGAATTGCTCAGGGTTTCAGGACCAACGTGGTGGGATGCATGCTTTCGACTTCGGGACTTCTTCGTTGGGAACCACGATAGACAGAGCAGCGTTGCAAACCGTCGTCGCCTCGTATTGGACCTTTCTGGCACCTCGATCGACCCTGAAGCGCTCGAACAGGTCTTACAAGGGGCTCCCACCTTGGACAAACTGTATCTGGATGATCCCAGAACAGTTGGGCTAGAGCTGTTGGAGATGGACAACCTCCCTGCTCGGGAGATCGTAGTCATGTCCCACCTCAAGACGAGCAAAAAGTATTTCGACGCGTACACCAATCGTCTTGGGGAGAAGCTCGTTGCAGCGTCGATGGCTGAAATGATGTCGTCGGATATCGCGAAACAGTTGGGCGTTTATGTGGAGAGTTCCTCGGTTCATGCTAAGAAGAAGGTGGGCAAGAAGGTCATCGGGCCTGGAATCAGGAAGATCCTTCTAGTTGAAGGAACACTGGACCCGTGGGGAGCGTCATGGAGGGAAACTGTGAAAGCAAACGGTTGGGATGTCTGCTACGTCCCCAAAAGGGCTGTTGAGGTCCTTCACAATGTCGATGTCGCGTCTCGGTTTGGAGATGAGGGGTACCAGATGTGTGGTGGGAGCGGGTCCTATTCGGGTGAAGGGGACTACATTATTCATTAATTGTGCCATGCCTTGTGTGCGTAGGGGAGTATCGTATGAATCCAGAAAGCTGTTGTCAAAAGAGCGAGGGATTGTGTATAGTAATGTGGAATTGAGTGTTCTGAAAAGTCAACAAGTCAGGAGGTTCACCGATAACTGCTTTGGGATGCCAAATCTTCCACAACAGCAGACATTGTTGGTCGGGAGCAGGGTGAAAACGACCAACACCTGTCGAGAACATCGAGAACATAGGTGGGGAATTGAGCTAGTAGAGCTTCGTTCTGAGAGCTGGGCTTGCACCGTTTCGCCATGTCCCGAAGCACGAGTGCATCCTTCGTACGATGAGAGTAGGGCATAACCCCGGAAAGAATCTAAAAGGGATCACAGTGAGTAATATACCAGAGCCTAGTAGTGCCAAAGCCCTCTCGCACCTCGAATGCGGTACATGCAAAAGACCACACATCAGACGCAAGGGTCATCTCAGCATCGTCGTCCTGCATTAGCTCAGGCGCTTGCCAGCGAATGGGACCCGCAGCTGGATTCGAGATCGTCAGACCCGAAGGCTGTCCCAGCTCTTCGATGACCTTTGACAAGCCAAAGTCGCACAGCACTGCGCGCCCATCGTCCGCAATAAGAACGTTGTTCTAATTGGATTTGATTAGCTTTGGTTGTGGGCGCTATGTCAATGGGGAACTTACGCCTTTCAGATCGCCATGTATAATTGGCGGTCGGAGGGTGTGCAGGTACTCCAGGCCCTTAGCGACGCCAAGAACCTATTCGTTGGTTCCGTTTAGAACAGCGCAGCAGACCATATCCAAGGAGTCCCTCACCAGTTGCACACGATCTGCCAACGGGTTCTTCTTGGACAGGTACTCCGCAGCGTTGCCGTTCTCGTACCACTGCATGATCATAGAAGGCTGACCGCCCATATGATAAGAGGTTCCGAAGAGCTTGACGACATTCGGATGTTCGAGGCGATGCCATACATACACTTCTCTGTTCAGGCGCTACCAAGGCGGCTTGAGTTGAATGAATGTCTTTTTATATGACATGGATTCCTCACCTTGCGCGCACGGACGCCGTCTTGGTCCTTCGTCCTGAATATACGGAGTACCTTAACCGCAACCTAGCGGGAAAGTCTCGGTACTAAGTAACTGGGGTACAATCGCCGTGCTTACCAGTATGGGTTTGTCTGAATCCGCTGCTAGGTCGTCTCCACTGACGCAAGGGCCACCGCATTTCTCTCCTTGATAGATATCCGAAGGCCGCCATGCGCAACGACATTGTTAGAGACCGCTCTGATGTATTTGGTGAGATCCACCACCCCAGCGATAGGGGAACTGGTGGATGAAGGCGTTTCTGGACTCTCTGAAAGAGGCGTTATGCTTTGAGCACTCGAGACGGCGGAATGTACAAGGCTCGGGGGATGTGGGATGGCCAAACGGAGGCGTAGAGGAAGGCCTGACACCTTGACAGGCGAAGCAGTGACGAACGGTGGTGTCCTTGCCGGAGGATCACGTAGAGGCCAGCTCTCTCTGGCGTTGTATGGCTCTCCTCCAGCGGATGGGGAAGGAGGCGATCGATGATCCATGGTCAATGGTCGTGGACAGAGCTGGTGGGCAAGACAGAGCGGGTCCCACCAGGCATTGGGTCATATATATCGCAGAGGCTATACATAACAGTCCTGCTGCGTGACATAGAAGGCGCCGACCCAGGTTTGTCGAAGCATCCCGTCGTCCACGGTATAACGGCATAACATACCGCCCCTCAACCTAGATAGTTATATTGCAATTGAGCTGCGGTTGTAAGGCGCCGATGTTGTCCACACCACGCGACGGGAGAAGGCATTCACAGCACCTCGGCGGTCGTGAGCTTTTAGAAGCCGGAGCCTCTGCATTCAAGTTGCAACAGGTCTGGAGTAAGGGACGGTCAACTTGGCCAGGTTGACTCTGTGGCACTGGAGGGAGTTGGAAGTTGGATGAAATAATGAAGGCGTTGTCTGTATATTGAGAGTAAGTCTTGCGCACCTCAGGCGAATGTTACAGAGGGGCGACATATAGGATTAGAGAACCAGTTGAGACCTACCCAGGAAGCAATAGCAGAGTCCAAGAGGTAGGCATCAGCTCACTTGGTCGAGCAAGGATCCTGACAGTCATCAAGAGCCCGGAAGGTATTGACCACAACTTCCTCCACTTCTCAATAGTTATCACACTTAGCTCTCCGGAGAATAGTGGCGGTAGGTAAAAATCGTGTGCTGTGAGAGTAGTAACCCTTGGTTTGAGGCTTTGAGCATGCCATATCGGTCTACTCGGAGCCCTTGGAGGGCTAAGAGGAGAGGCTGGAACGAGTGAAATCCCTGAGGGAGGGAAAAGCGCTGCGCGTGACGACAGTGTCGATATCGGGTCCAGGAGTCGTAGAAGTCGAGCAGGTGGCGCTCCGCTTGCTTGCGGTTGGTGTGTGTCTAACCCCTATTCGATGCGTCGCGTCGCGGCGAAATACTAGTAGGAGCGAGCCCCACAAACTGGCTTGGGAGCATCTGATTGAGAAACTGATGTAGGCGTTTCTGAAGACAGGGTTGCAGAGTTCGTAAAAGGAAGAAAGATATTATTGTGTATATAGGAAGAAAGCTAACTATCCCATAGTCCCAACAGATCTCAGCAAGAAGTACAATAGTTCAAGAGTTCCAGTATCCAACCTTATCCCAGCCAATCGCTCACAGCTGCCAGATAGCAATGTCGTCCAAGAAGGTCCAGGCGGGAGCTTTGCCACCACGGAACGCGAGGACATCGTTGCCCTGAGCGGTGACATCAACAGCATGGAAAGTCCACTGGCTATAGCCAGGATTGATGGTGTTGACGACTGCACCGTTCCAAAGGATCTCGACGAAGGCAGGAGCTTGGAGAGTAGGTCCAGAGTAGGCGCTGTTCTGGAAGAAGGCGATTTGGTACTTCTTTCCAGCGACAGTGGCGAGGGCAGCGGCAGGGGTGATGGTGCCTGGCTTATCGTCGGCGCCAGTGGCAGAACCGAGTAAAGCGGAAGCGCTGCCGGTGCGAGCGTAGGGTGGGTAGTGGAAGAAGGTGGCATCTTGGAATCCACCCGATGGGCTGCTGCCCACCCAGTTGGAATAGCTCTCAGCGAAGCAGAAGCTGTTGCAAGCCTGATAGCCCTCGAAGCCTCCATCGGTGAGGAGGTTCTTGCGCTTGTAGCCACGAGAGTAGGTGACCTTGAGATCGCCTTGACCGTAGTTGACGGCGGTGGACTCATCGGATACGAGGTAGTACTATCAAAAGGTCAGAAAGGGAGATAGATGGTGTTTAGAAGTTGGCTCATACCATGCTGCAAGTGTAGGTCGTGGGGTTTCCGTTCACAACAGCACGCCAGATGTTGAAGTATTGGCAAGCACCGCCTTGACCATCAGCACCTCGCTTGTTGCACTCGGCAGCGCACGCGTCGACGTCGTACTTGTCGAGGAAGGCGAAGCCCATGTACTGGTAAACACAGCGATGTTAGCTCAGTATCCACGATCTAATCCCGGGGAAGAGAGTCACTTACGCCTGGTGCATTGTTGGCGCCATTGGTGGGACCGAAGACAAGCTCGTAGCCCTCGGGGGTCGCGGGGTCAGCAAGAGTTTTCGATGCCCATCCAGTACTTTGCTGAATGTAGATCAAAGGTGCGGGTTCGGGATAGGATTGCTGATTGCCGAAGTTGGTCTTCTCAGCAGCGGTATGGACGTCTGCGTACAGTGCACACTTGAGATTCGACTGCTCGTGAGCCTCAAAGTCAAGCCCGTAGTTGTTGAATTCGTAGTACAGGTTGGCGAAGACTGCAGAGGATGCGGGAATTAACTCCATGGCCGAAAAGAACGCGAGCCACGTGAAATGACGTACCACACTGGGAAACGGAAGAGCAGAAGTTGAGGCAGTCGGCGACGTTGTAGGTCGCGTTGTTCACGATGGTGAAGGTCAGGTAAGCTGTTCCTTGGATGGAGGCATCACGAGAGCTATCAGCTCTGAGACCTGTACCCTCGAAAACCTGCTGGTAGTCCGAGATGGCACGCTTCTCCACGGCTCTCCGTGATGGGGTCGCTTGCGATGTGACTCGTATTGTTGGGTCTGAGCCAGCCTCGGTGAGCTCGCCGTCTACAGCAGTGACCACGGTTTCCGGAACAGGCAAGTTCGGGACCTCGTCGACGAGAGGGCCAGTCTTCTGGTCGATAATCTCGAGCGTGGAGACGATGGTGTCAGTGTCAGTGAGGGGAGGCTCAGGCAACTCCTGGGGCTGGTTGAGGACACCTTGCGAGGCGGGGGGTACAATGTTGGTGACAGCAGCTATGGATAGGTCAGCTTCGATACCTCTTGTGTAGAAAGCGAAAGGGCAATACCTGAGACTGCAACTGCCAAAGCAGTCAGCGTTATCAGGTTTCTACGCATGAACATGGTATGAGGAGTGAGGTGGTAAGACTGCAGTGCCCTGGGGTCTTGGGTTTGGCAGTGAGCAATCGAGCAGGCTTTATACAAATTCAAGACGCGGACTTACTATAGATGCCCGCCCCTTCGTCCGATACTGATCACGCTTCGCATCTTTCCAGAATAGTTACACACCGCACGAATAATGAAAGGATGAGAGGTGCAGATACGATCGGGGTCAAGTAGTCTGTCAAGCAGTCATCACCATCCCGGCATGCAAATCGCGATTTTGGGTAAGAGCGATCCTGCGATAGAGCATGAAAGACGCGATAACTCCGCACGGCATAGACACAAGGACAAAAGTAGGCTCAGTTCTGGGATCACATTACTGGATTGCCAGAAGTACAAGCATGCTGCCGAACGGGATTCCATGGCCTCGAGGTTCAGGCGCTTAGAAGAGTGCACATTGGAAAATGGGCTACTTTCACGGCATTTGGAGCGAGAAGGGTTCGTTCGTTAGCAAGGCTGATTCCACAATTGGATAACCGTGAGCATTCGAAGCCCACGCAGTCGTCAGGATATCAAGAAGTCGACTTCAAACCTATAAAGAAGCAAAGAAGTTCTTGTTTTGAACACACACGAAGGTGCATGGGTATGTGCCCCGAGGCGTAATGTGGCCATAAGAGCCAAGCAGGCTTATCCTACCCATCTGAAACGCGAGTGGATAGATGGACATTCCAGATGGCTCTATGAGGACTGGACAGCAGCCAGACAGCCCCGACATTGTCGTCCAAATTCCCTGTCGAAAGGCTGGACAGATTTAGATGAGTGACGGAGTTAAGTAGCCTGGAGAGAAGCTCGAGGCTGACCCGCGTTTTTTGACGTCTGCCGGAGGTTGCTTTCAAGCCGCCTCCGACGCAGGCGATCATATGCTGGTGTCCAAATCGCTGCTAAGACGCTGCAGATAGGTCCAGCCGCAAGGCACGTACACACATCTGGGCCCTGACCCATCCCTGCGGTACAAGCCAGATTCTATAAGAAGGAATGTACACCTGTGTCGTAAGGAATCAAAGCAAGTCAATTGAAGGTGGGAGATTGAGCGAAAGAGAAGAGCCGGAGTCTAACTCTTGAAGGCCTTCGGAGAGGGAATGACTCAGCACCCAATGCGGGTGATGGTCCCACGAGGGTTCCTTTGAGGTCATGCTGCGGTTTTGAGGTCGCAAATCATCAGGAAAGGAGATTCGGAGGCGTCTTTCCGTACGGGTAATTACATTGAAAATCACGGCCTGTCAAGTGAGTGAAAGTCGATAGTCAAGTCTCAGATAGCCTTTTGGCCACGAGAGAAATCGATGATCACAGGTTCAGGCCATCTATGCTCCTGGCGAACCTCATGACTTGGACTTTACATACATGGCAGTGAATGGGGGCGGGTTTCAAGAAGAGTGTATGTAACCTGCTCCCCCCGATTAGTAGGTCTGCAGGCTATGAGCTCCGATTCGGGATACCGAAAAGATGATCGCTGGAAATACGGGAAAATGGGCGACAGAGTAACATTGGAAAAGAATAGTATCCATTGCCGATCTAAATTCCTTTTGTCGAATCTCTTTAGTTGTCGGAGACGTGGTGAGCACATAATTTGTGGCACGGGAATCCCTCCGTCAAGAATAGCGCATTCAATCTGACAGATCGATGTATTATGTTAATGTTCCTGAATATCTCATGCATTGAACAAATTCTTATTTTACAATGCCCTTGTGTCGTAAAATCGCAGTTCCTTTGAGTAGATTCCGATTCTAGTGGGAAAACCAAAGTCCCGTAATCCTAGCCGCAGTATCCAGTGCATTCTTGGATTTAAGCAGGTGTCGTTATATCGGGTGGGCATCGGCGAATTTGTGCCATTGAATATTCGAATTCTCCACGACTGTATCTCTCGAAGGGAACGGTCTCAACCTATGCGACGATCCATAAATACCACCTCTGCCTTTCAAGCTCCAGCGAGGTTGTTCCGATCCGAGAACTGAGCTAGCGCGTCGCTACAGCCTTCTCTCGAGGGACGAGAAGAGCAGAAGCTTTGCCACGCGAGAAAAGAAGTCGTTCGGGCCAACTGAAACCCCTACAGGTTGCTCTTGGCTTCCTGGCTGAAGCTTTGTATTCGTAAAAGCCGGATTCTCGGAAGACAAAACGTAATTCGAGCAGTGATCGGTTTGCATTACTGTCCTTTTACTGAAGTCAGGAGCCTCTGAGGGTCTTCGTGGAGAAATAGATCGTGAAGTAAGGATTACAAGGGACTACTAGTCGCGAACTCTAACACGAGATTTCCGATGGGACAGCTCATCTCTTTTGACCCCCAGCTCTCGACCCCGAAGCTAACGCACTTATTCTGGCCTGGCTTTCACTTTCGCTCTCGACCGTCAGTTTCAGACGCCCCGCACTCTCCTTCAAGTCTAGTTCCATTAACGAACTTTTAATACCTTAGACGGCGGGCGCCAGGGGTAAACCACCAGCACGTCTGTCAAGTTTGAAACCTGCCGTCGGGGGCGTTAAGGCGCTGTCTTCGAGATGGACACTTACTGTAATAGTAATCTAGAGCCGAGGCACATATTATGTAGGACGGCATGGCTTCCGGGCTATGACAAGGCCCGAGCGGTTGTGATGATGGTGATACAGATAAGGGAAGTTAGAGCGGGTCAAAAGACGCGCGACTTTGTCCGGGATCCTCGAGGACTGATGAGTATGCCAAAAGCGCACGGATCTAGCTCTCTGCGTTTTCTCGAACGGCTACGAACCCGAGTTCCATGGGAGACTGTGTTTGGGCGCTTAAGTTCTGCGCCGAGGAAAACGGCTCGTCCTGTTGTAGATTACATCCTCATTTAGTAGTATAACTGCCATCGGAGGTTGGTTTGAGCGTGATAGACGGTATGGTGTGGCTCAGGAACGTGCGGGACGTCGGGCTCCCTACCCCACACAAGACACGGCACAAACCCTCAGATCAGTTAGAGGGCGGCGAAGTATCTTTGACTTGTTGACATGAAGGGGGTGGATGTCTTCTAACCATTCGGGGCAGCATTAACATATGCGGAACTGCATCTATGGCATGTCATGTCGGGCTCCGGTAAGACACAGACATCGAAGACAATAGCACCTGGGCTATGTCTGGCTACAGTCATCGAACATGGGGGCATCGTGACCTCCAACGTGCGCGACATGAAGCGCAAAGGCCGCTCCTGGTTCACCCGCTTTGAGCGCCTAGGCTCTTTCGGACTCATGGTCCAGGGTCAGGGATATATCTCAAGCACTTGAAAGCTCCGGCTTTCACATCAAATCAGATTCATTAGCGCCAACTGAACACAAGTCTATCCATCACCCATTGTTTTTTGTTTTCAAACACCAAACTCATTGCGAGTGTCCTGCGAGGAAAATTTCAGCTCAGAGTATATTCTGTGGCTACTTTCCCGCAGTGTGGCGTACCAACTTGTGGTTCCTGGCCTAGGAGCAAGACAAAGCGAACCCCTTGCGCCGAATGCCTTGGCCATGTCGATTCAGACTGAAAGGTACGCTACTTGTTTCCTTAAGAAGTACAAGCTATCGCCAGATGTAGACGAATACCTCCTGTATGGAAGTTCGCTAGTTGTATACCCAACTTCGGTGCTCCTTGTCCTCTGGTCCACGAAACGATTCGGCAGAGGTAGTGCACTGGCACTGGCAAGCAGTAAGAAATTGGGTGACGGTATTTTGCTCATTCTGGTATTTCTGGTGTTTTCACCTTGCCCAGTCTAAGTACTACCTCTGAGCTTTCCGGGTTATACTTGCGCGTTTGGGGACTCCAGCGCAGCTCTGAACTGATGGCGATTGGCCACGGTCCACGATGCCAAGCCCAAACCAAATGGCACCGTGACCAAGACAAACATAGCGCCAAACAAGCTGCTCGCTGCAACACGACGTTCTCTCCGTTGACCACGTTCTCGACCACCATTCATTCCTCAACAAGTCTCATACTTCTGCTCGTATCATAATTTGGACGCCTTGGAGGACGGTTTGGAGCCCTAGAGGCCTTAGGATTTCGGTTGAATAACTGGCAGGCGAAAGGCTGGTGAGTAGTCCAATACGTTTGGTTTCTTTCGCCAGGGATCTACAGGCAACCAAAGGCTGCTGGAGAGAGGAGATTTCGGGGGACTGGTGAATCATGGGGGGGCCATTCAATAGCTGTATGGGCAGCAGCCATCGCTGGAGCCGTTTATATGGCGCTGCATGGAACCCATGATGTTGGACAGATTACTGGGAAATGAAGTCGAAGATTGGGCTATCAGGGCACCACTCTACATTTCGAGGCAGTAAACCTATTAGGAACTCCTTGGGCCCTGGCGGCGTCTGACGTCGAGATGGCTCAGGCCTCAGGCAGTTCCTGGATCATGATGCCTGTCAGACCGGCGGTTGTTGACTGTGATTTCATCCTTGAACCTTTTGTTGAATTTTGGACGGTGTCACTGCTAGGGTGCTAACCAATTTCTGTCTAGGCTATCGTCATTTATCCCAGCAATAAACCTGGTGAGTAACCCAACCAGTTTGCAAGATGGTTCTCTAGGTTTCAGGCTGGGTTGGGAAGGAAATGGCGGCAGTTACACTGGTTATGGGGCTCGCCCCCCTGTGTTGGATTGATTTAGCAAAGATGAAGGAAACTCATGGCCCAGCAGAGCAGGGCCATTTGGCTGGATCTGAAGGCCCAGGACTGCTGCGACGTTTTGGGACAGATGACTGCGACTTGAACTTCTTTCCACCTTTTCTGTCTGTTGAGAATGATGCATTCAGCATACTGACTGGTTTCTCCCTAGGATATTGTGTTAGTCTCATTCGCATCGGACTTTTCAAAGCACCTAGATAACGTCATCTCTCACGAGTAAGACCTGCTTCTTGTCCTTTGGGATCTTACTAAAGCGCCTCTAGATTCATTCATGTCCAACAAGAATTCACGAACTGCATCGCCATCGTCGCCTCAGCAGAATGTACAAACATCCAAGCTCCCCCGGTTTCTCCAAAAAGCAGCGGCTCGAGACCGTTCCAAATCCGTAACCGATCCAACCAGCCAAGCAAGCTCCCCACCAAGCTCCCCATCTCCAGAGGTTCAGAGCACTCCCATTCCAGGAAAGACGCCTCGCAAGGGGACCAAGTTCCTTGGGATGCGGGACAAGCAGTCTAGCGACCCACTGGCAACTCCCGATACGGAGGAACCACCAGTGATCGTTGAGCCTGTTGCTATACCTCGTCCTCGTACACGAGCCGAGCGAACCGCTAATAGTGTTCCCGACTCGACCATGTACTCATCCTCACCTTCGTCCAGCCGCATTGGCGACCTCCCCACCCGACTTTCGGGGTGGTTTTCGCATACCTTCAGCACCTCTTCAACTGATCTTACCCTACCCAACATCCTTGCCACTCACACATCCCCCAAGGGCAAGTCCAATGCCCTCTTGACGGCTGCAAAGCACGGGAAAGGGCATCTCGACAAGGCTGTCAGATACCTTCTTGACAGCGACTCGACGCCAGACAAGTGCACCGACCCTATCTGGCTGTTGGGTGTACAGCACCCTGGCTACGAACCATCCAACCCTGCGACACCACCAAATGCAGCTGCCGGTCGCCAGACATCTGGTTCTCCCAATTCGTTCAGGTCGTCGACGTCATCTGTTGCTTCTCTCAGCAGCACCAGCAACGAACAAGCCGCCTTATCCCAGTCACAAAGCAGTCAGAAGTTTAACCCTGCTGCCAACTGGCCTCCTGTCTTTTACATCGACTTTACCTCGCGGATATGGCTCACGTACCGCTCTCAGTTCCCCTTGCCCATCAAGGATGGTCGCCTGGCTGATTTATGCGGGAGCGGGAGCCAGACCACAGTACCTGCAACCCCTTCGAAAAGAAGCTTGTGGAACTTGGTCGGAGGGGAGAAGACTTGGTCAAGTGACTCTGGGTGGGGTTGCATGTTGCGGACCGGCCAGAGTCTTCTCGCGAACGCTTTGGTCCACGTTCACCTTGGTCGAGGTCAGTCCACTGCTTCTCATCCCAACTTTATCTGACCATGCCGCAGATTGGAGAAGACCTCCTCACCCCGTCCACACCGCTGACTATGCCACATATGTGCACATCCTAACGTGGTTCTTGGACACACCAGCCCCTGAAGCACCCTTCAGCGTTCACCGGATGGCGCTTGCAGGGAAGGAGCTGGGAACGGATGTGGGGCAGTGGTTTGGTCCAAGCGTTGCTGCTGGGGCTATCAAACAACTCGTGAACAGTTGTCCAGAGGCTGGCCTTGGTGTCGGTGTCGCCGTTGATGGCGTGCTGTACCAAACCGACGTCTTCGCAGCGTCCCATGGAGATCATTATGGACGCACTCCACGCCGACATAAACGATCCTGGGGTGATCGTCAAGTGTTGGTGCTCGTTGGTATCCGCCTGGGTATCGAGGGTGTCAACCCCATTTACTACGACACAATCAAGGTCAGTATTCTGCCCGCATTCCCTTGGAGATGGTATTGACATGTCTTACATAGGCCCTGTATACACTCCCTCAGTCCGTGGGCATTGCCGGTGGTCGCCCAAGTTCATCCTACTACTTTGTAGGAGCACAAGCAGACAATCTCTTCTACCTGGATCCCCATCACGCTCGACCTGCGATACCCCTGCGGCCGCCACCACCCGGCCCCTTCCCATTCCAATACCGAGAAGGGACGCCCGAACGGACAAAAGCATCACCTTCCAGCCACCGCCGTCTGCCAACCTCTCCATCCTCAACAAGGACCGCGTCTTCTACCTTTTCATATCACGCACCTGTCTCTCCGTCACCCCTTCAACAACAACTCTCCAGCAGTTCCAACGACACGACCTCGTCGAACAACACCGATTCAGATGCGGAGATTTACATCTCATCGAGATCACCACCTCCTACACTCCAACCTCCTCAACCTCCCCCTGCTGCTCCCGCTTCCTCGTCGCATCATGGCAGATGGCGGTCTGCCAGCCATCCGCCTGCCTCACCCGGGGTATCTGATTTGGGTTTGACGGACCTGGCGGAATTGGCGGCCAGCACTGGGTTGGATCCTGTGCAGCTGCATTACTGCACTGCGTACAATGCAGCGGAGCTCAAGACGTTCCATTGTGAACGCGTGCGCAAGATGCCGCTGAGTGGATTGGACCCGAGCATGTTACTTGGGTTCTTGGTGCGGGATGAAGCAGACTGGGTTGATTTGCGAAAGAGGATATCTGGGGTACGCGTTCTTGCTTCTTCTCTACACGTGCGCCGGGTACTGACAATGGTATCGATCACGCAGCTGCCTCGTATGATTTTCTCCATTCAAGACGAACCGCCCTCATGGCCTTCGGATTCTGAGGATGACATGGGACTTCTCTCAATATCGGAACCCGACGACATTGACATTGAAGGAGAAGATGATGATGGTGTCGAAAAGGTCGGGGTTGATGAGGATGATGATGAACGGATGGACGAAGACGACGAAGACGAGGAACAGTTCTTTGACACGCGTTCTGCGTCCGCGTCTTCCCCGTCGCTCTCGAGTGCAAGTGGCAGTGGCAGCCAGGGACGTCCTCATCATCATCATCAGAAACGTCAACAGCAACAGCAAGTTGGCGATAAGAAGAAGACGGATAGCGAGCGGAGTAAGAGCGAGGATAACGATACGGAGGAAGATCCTGTCGACCCTGTCACCCCTGGTCCGCACTCAAAATTCTCAATCATTGATCTGGAGAGCGTGAAGAAGGGAGTTGCTGCGGAAGAGGCGAGGGCGAGGCGGAAGGCGGCCGGCGAGCTTGGGCCAGAGGAGGACAGTGATGGAGAGGGGACTGGGGATATCGAGGACGATTGGGTCGAACCCTCCATTCCGACGCCAACGCCTCACCGTTCAGGCCAGATGGTGTACCCAATGGGACCGTCCTCCTCGACGAGTTCGAATGAAGCCCCCGAGAGACAGCGGTCTCCGAGAGTTGCGTCGTCGTCCCATTCCAAGTCGAGGAGCTCAAACGGCACGTCGTCCTCTGGGGTGAAGAAGAGCGGCAGGAAGAGTGGGAAGAAGCAGGTTCCCGTTCCTGTGCCCTCGGTGAAGGCCTCACGCAAGGAGGGGCAGGAACAGGAACATTATCCATTCCCTGTAGCTGCAGGTGCGCCTGGTGCGGATGAAGAGGAGGACGACCTCGAAGAGCCTCATTCGTTTGAGGAAGGAGGCAGAAGGACGACGGCTTCGACGATGAAGGCGAAGAGAATGCATAACGCTCGAGCCAAGGATGGAGGGAGAACGCAGAGTGGGGGCGTGAAGGGCCTGTTGGTTGACGATCTCTGATTCTCTGGCAGGTGATCGCACTCCCTGCCTGTTTCTTCCTCTTCCTCTTCATTCTAGCCTTCTCTTGATCTCTCATGCGCCTGCCCGTTGCTCTGTGCTACCATTCTCTTGTACTACTACTTTGTGCTGCCTTTTCTGTCTTGTGTTTCTTTCGCTGCTTGTACCTTTTTCCTACCCTTCCCCCTTATTCTTTCGGGAGCGCAGCAACCCTTGTCTCACCTAGCCTTTCCTGATGATTTTGCCTTGGATATCCACCCCCGCATTCTTCCGTGAGCTCTCAGCCCTCGTCTCCATGTTGTGTGTAGCGTAATGTCTTTTCTGTACTATTTGCAACATCTGGATTTTCTTCTCTGGAACCCAGTCAATGAAGGCAGCCGGTGAATTTGCCTCAGTTTACCTAGACTCGAGTCGTATTCTGACGTCAAGACAGCAGATGATTCTACGAGGGGGTAAATGGGTTTGTCCGGCCGAGACAGTGGACGCCAACGACAATCCATCAAATGGAATGACCGGGCGCCAGTCAACCAGGCGGCCGGATATCGACCATACTTTCCTACCGTCTACCGCTTGGTAGGTGGCTGGGTGTATCTCGTCTGACTATCAATAGCAGTCGATGGATGCTGCGAGACTCTGCAATCCGCACTTGAGCCCATGGTCCCTCCAGCAGGCCCCACTCGAAGAAGCAGATTCATCAGTGTGGTGTAGCTTGGCGTCTTGCAGCCTCAGCTCCCGGCTCGTATCAGGCAAATGGGATGAACACGGTCTGGGTCACATCCAATAGCTCCGCCGTCGTAGCCGAAGGGCGAAAAGCTTGTGGGCGACCAGCTTCCGTGTGCCTGGATTCAGGTCTCGACAATCTCCCCGCACAAATTCAGGGCGTACGGAGGGATGGATCCGTGCATACTTCATCATTTGAGCCATGTCCCAAGTAATTCCAAGCAACTTCCTCCTAATATGCGAGCCTTGAGGTGGATTGACCGTCAAAGGAGCTGTTGTAGCTTTCAGCTGTTGTCAAGCCTATTCTCTTCCAGGATTGCGAAGCTGGATTATCCTTGTAGCAAAGGTGGAGAGGGCTGGAGGCATGAGCTAATGCAAGCTGCATAATCTGGATAGGGGTGTCCGTCTGTGTGGATTTGAATAACCTTCTCCAGGTTGCTGATGCAATCAGACCATTATGATGGTGCCAACTGCTCCCTTGAGGTTCGCAGATGAGCTGCTATGAGGTCTCTCGAGGTGGCTGAGCACTCCATCGATCAAGGGGCGCACGCCAAGAAGCGTTTCCCAGGATATATAACTTGAACATCGACCATTTAGACCAAATTGTCCCCTCCTACTCCTTCTCTGTCTTCATTCCATCCCCGACTCAATCAACGCCACCTCTAGAGACGCTACACTGGCAGTCAAAATTTCCAGAGCAACCCCGTAGCAGCCGGATCGGCCACTATGAGTCTTGGGGGAACTGTTGGTGCTCTCCAGATCGGATCCCTCTTCTCTGTCTTTCTATTTGGGATTGAGTCACTCCAGACGCATATGTACTTCCAGATGGTCAAGGATGAGAAGTGGCAGCTGAAGACTTTGGTATGTGAGTTGAGCCTCGACTATGTGTATTGCTAACAGAAACCCATAGGTCTCGGTACTTTGGTATTTACCTTCGAATCAACATGCTATCACTTCGAACGACTGATCAAGAGCTAGGGGCCTTGAGTTGGGACACACATATTGCGTCACTGCCAAGCAGCCAAGGTCTACAGTGTCGTGAACACGGTCAGCCCCCAGCCCCTATCTCGCACCCCTATTTTCGTTTCATCTTATCTTTTGATCTTTCATTCATCTTTTGATCTTTCATTCATCTTATCGCTTTAACCCCTATTTTCCCTTTGACTCCGTCTCGGCATGGACACTTTCACTATGGCATGCTGCCTCGTTATCCCTTTATTACATTTCATTCTCCTCTGCTACAGGCGCTGCCTTACGCACAGCCCTTTGATACTTCTATTCATTCGTCTCCCCGACTCATTTCTATTGTATCATTCTTCTTCACGCTGCCTCGCGTAGCCTCGGGCGGTTTCCATCCTTCTCCTTGTTCCTCTCTACGCTGCCTTATGCAGCTTCGCACGGCCTCAGGCCACTCTTTGTCATTCTCGCTTATTCGTGTCTCGGACTCATCACGGCTACGCACATGTTCTGTAGAGTATATAAGCTAGCTAGTATGCTCTGTATTTCCTCAGCTTGACCTCTTCGTCAATACACCACTTAACTTGCACTCCAACTGCTCTGCTCCCTGTCCTGCCCTCTGCTTGGTATCTGTGGCTATTCCCACTTATACTTAAGTCAGCTGCTCCGCTCCTGTCCTCATCGTCGCTGATCGACTTCGAGTCTCGTCCGCTCGCTCTCGTTCACCGTGTGGTGTTCGACTCAGTCTGCTTAGGTCTTCTGATGTGTACTTCGCGACATTGGGTCAAGCTCTCCTACTGCACCAGCGGTTTCGCTACCCGCCCTTGCAGGCCTGTAACCGCTACCACCATTGAGTGCCAAACCTTTGGGCACTTCACCGCTGTCGACCGAACCATTACTCCGTCCACTCGCGACAGTCACTACAACCCCGAAACCAGAAGTTTTACACCCTGTACTGCCAACCCCTGTCCTAACCCCTACAACCCTACCCTACCCCAAGAACATTGGGATCGCCTCATCGCACTCAACCCAGACGTAGAGCTTGAAGATCCCAACCTCAATAACGCATATCCGTCTGTACCCCCTTTACCTCTGCTTCCTGCCCCACTCCCTGATGCTTCCCCACCTATTGCTTCTTACGTACCATCCCCAGCTCCTTCTTCATCCTCTTCTTCCTCTTCATCTTCGAGCTCTGAACAAGAGCATCATTTTTCCCAAGTTTCCTCTTCACTTTTTAACCTTCCCTTCTTGCCTCCTTCTATTGCACCTACTGTTCCACCAAGTCCACTTTTTACTACTGCTTCTGCACCTACGCTTCCATCTGACTCCACGACCTTTGTAAATACTGTTTCAACTTTTAACTTCTCTACTACTGCTTCCTCTTTCATCCCTGCTTACGTTCCCGTTCAAACCCTTCCTGCCTGTTCCCCATCTCCTACTACCATGTCCGATCCCATGCACCAAGATGAACCCCAAGTCCAACCTGCCACCGCTAACGACATCATTGACCAACTCGTCGCTGGTCAGCGAGTCCTATCCGAGACCCTCAACACACTCATGCTCCAAATGGCCAAACAACCCGTCGCCCAGGTTCACGCCAAGGTGGCAGCTCCAAGCAAAAACCCGATGAAGGATCCTGATGAAGAACACTACTGCGACTAGCGAGTAGATGTCTTACCGAGTAGCTTGTAGGCTTAACTGGTAGGTTAAAGTGATAGAGATTATAGTAGCTACCAGCGTCCTTATATACATATTGCGTGTACTAATTATAGAGCAATGTAAGGACTGAATAAGCAGTCACATGAGTGACAAGTAATCATATGAGTCAGTATGAGTCGTGAAGACGATAGAATGACGAATACTGTAGATGTCGCATAGCCTCATAAGAATATATCTAGGAGAGTCCGAGTCGGAGATAATCCGAGTCGGAGAGTCACGAGAGTCGCGAGTCGAATCTAATCTACATAAGATAAGATCAACACTCCCCCTCAATGAGTGCATCTCCTAACAAGTGTACCCATTGGACTAAGACGAGTAGAACTCAAGTCCTAGTAATCCCCTGAAGTGTTCAAACTTCACACGTCCCAACGGTTTGGTGAAGATGTCGGCGATATTGTCGTTGGTATCAACTCGCAAGACTTCAATGTCTCCATTCTCAATGAGTTCACGGATGTAGTGAAACTTGACATCGATATGTTTCATGCGACGCTCCTGAATAGGATTGTTGCTGATGAAGATAGCACCATTGTTGTCGGAACAGATAGGGATTGGCACGATGATCGGCATGCCAAGCTCTTTGAACATGTGCTTGAACCACATCACCTGTCGACTACAGTCAGACACAGCCATGTATTCAGCTTCGGTGGAGGAATTAGCGACAGTTTTTTGAGCGTGAGAAATCCAGCTAATGCTAGCATTAGCCAGCATCACCATGTTTCCAGTCGTAGATCGGCGTGCAACCAGATCTGCGGCGTGATCAGAATCCGAGTAGGCAATCAACCCATTTTGGGATGCGCCATCAAGAACCAGAGCGTAGTCCATAGTTCCTCGGAGGTATCTGCAGATGTACTTGGCCTTGCTGATGTGTTCCTCAGAAGGATTAGCTGCAAATTGAGACAGCTTTACAACAGCGTAGGCGATATCTGGACGAGTGCCCAGCATCAAGTAGAGCAGAGATCCAATGATTGACTGGAAGTAGTGGCGTTGTTTCGTATCGACAGGTCCAGTATGTTCGAGAGGCCTATAACCCTTGACCATAGGTGTAGGTGCCGGTCGGCAATCCTTCATATCAAAACGTTCCAGGACCGTGCCAAGGTAGGCAGATTGGTCCAGACGGATATTTTGTCCGTCACGTCTGATCCTCATTCGTAAGAACTCGGTTGGATTTTCGAAGTCTCGACATTCCCACTTGAGCTTGAACGCCTCTTTCTTGGCATTAACAAGTCTCTTGTTAGGACCCGCGAAGATGAGATCATCGACGTAGGCAATCATGATGACAAAGCCACCATGTCCATCCTGGAGGATGAAGATCCCGGTATTGGTCGATAGTCGTTTGAAGCCAAGAATCTTCATCGACTTTGCAAGTTCCATGTACCATGCACGGGACGCTTGCTTCAGACCATAGATAGCACGAAGGAGCCGGTACACCTTGTGCTCTTTGCCCTTCATGACAAAGCCTTCGGGTTGACGCATATAGATTTCCTCATCTAGTTTCCCATAGAGGAATGCGGTCTTGACATCGACTCCGGTGATGTACCAATCCTTGAGAGCCATGAGGGCTAACATGGTTCGGATTGATTCGAAACGAACCACCAGTGAGAAAATCTCGTTATAGTCAATGCCTTCGATTTCTTGGAAACCCTTGGCAACAAGTCGGGCGCGTTTTCGACCATCAGATTTGACGTCGAAGACCCAGCGATTGGTAATCGCTTTACGACCTTTGGGAAGATCGACCATTTCGAATACATTGCGTTCAGAGAGTGCCTTTAACTCGTCTTTGCAAGCATCGATCCATCCTGTAAGATACCGGGCCCGGGCCTGCTTCTGAGTCGGATAGAGCAGCAGCCAGAGCGACCGGAGTCGAGAGGGACGCGGGCTCAGCGTGCGTGCGCTGGTCCGACGCGGCACAACGAGTCCCTTTGCAGATGTAACCAAGTAGAGCGGATATAGACTGAATTGAGAGGAGAGCGAGTTTGGGGTAGGAAAATCTAGTCGATTATCCGAATACCGAATACAGGAGAGCTATACCGAGCTTATATACAAGAGTCCGAGGCAATACAAGTAGAATCCGGAGTCCCGCAGGTCATCCAGTGGCCATCCGAGGGATGCCCGCCGGACGCCCATAGGGAACCGATGGAAACGTAGAAGCAAGGAAGCAGGATACCATAGGAAAGTATAGGAAAGTAGTCCGAAGTGTGCCGGGTCCGAATGAAGCGAAAGCGGACGAAAGGTTGTCGAACCAGGGCGACGAGAGTAGGGAAACTCGGCCGAGACACGGCCGAGGTTCAGCGGCATCTGGGTGCGAGAGGGATGCGTGTAGGGTCTCGGTGCACATGTCAGAGGGTCCGGACTGGTTCGGCTCGGCGCCGAGAGGGTCCGGAGATTGGGGATGTGACAGTACCTCCCTGTTAAGGCCGAGCCCTCGGAGGCCTGAGGACAACGAATGAAGATAAGAGGAAATGAAAAGAGAGAAGTCAAAGAATAAGTGAAGGGAAGCGAAGTGAAATGTAGCGAAGCGGGAATGGATACGGTTGGAAGGGAAGTAGTCCGAGTTAAAGGGATTCGAGAGGTCCAGGCTTGTCCGGATATTTTGCATGGAAGTCGGCAACGAGCTCCGGAGCGTGTTCCAGCTCCGTCGCAGGAAGCCACTCTCGCTCCTGATCCGTCCCTTCATACCCGAGCCACTTAACAAAGTAAAGCAGCTTGCACTTCCGGCGCCTGTCGAGCTTCGAGTCGAGGATCTCATGGACCTCGAACTCCAGTTCGCCATCGATCTCCACCGGGGGTGGAGGAGATACGACACGATCTGGAATATTGGACTCGTGGTGAGGCTCTAACATGGAGACATGGAAGACCGGGTGAACGGAGCGGAAATTGGAGGGGAGTTTGAGAGTGAAGGAATGGGTTCCGGGCTGAGCGATGATGTCGAATGGACCGAGGAATTTTTCCGCAAGCTTCTTGGATGGCCGAGTGGTGTTGAAGTACTTGGCCTTGACGTAGACCTTGTGTCCAACTTGAAAATCCGGAGGCGGGGAGCGGCGGCGATCGGCCGGGCCTTGGTAGCGTTGCTGGGCTTCGGAAATCGATGACCGAAGTTCCTGGTGAAGGGCCTCCAAGTCGATGGCAAGGTCCCGGGCGGCAAGGCTTGCAACATCGCGCTCCGGATGGATATCGAGGTTGGGATGATAACCCTTGTTGGCGAAGAAGGGGGAGACACCAGTGGCAGCGGCCGGAGCGTTGTTGTATGCGAACTCGGCGAGTGGGAGTAGGTCCGACCAGTTGTCCTGCTGATAGCAGCAGTAGGCCCGGAGATATTGCTCGAGTGTCTGGTTGGCTCGCTCCGTCTGTCCGTCGCCTTCAGGATGATATCCGGAGGTGAAGTGAAGCTTCATGCCGAGGATTTCGCCGAGGGACCGGAAGAACCGAGAGACAAACTCGGAGCCTCGGTCTGAAGTGACATGTCCTGGTACGCCATGCTTTGAGAAGACATGAAGGACGAATAGCCGAGCGAGTTCCGGGGCATCGAGGGTGTTGTGCGTCGGGATGAAGATTGCTTGCTTGGAAAGCTGGTCGATGATAACAAGGATGTCGGTGAAGCCGTTGGAAGTGGGGAGTTGTTCGATGAGGTCCATTGAGATGGATTCCCAAGGCCGAAGTGGAACCGGAAGCTGTTTGAGAAGGCCATAGGGCTTGTGCCGGGGGGTCTTGGATCGCTTGCAAACCGTACAAGAGTTGCAGTAGTCTTTGACAAAGGCCCGTAACTCCGGCCAGACGAAATCGCGCCGGACGAGTTCCAGAGTCTTATTCTGACCGAAGTGACCCGAAAGTGGGTGGTCATGCTTCAGTTGAAGGACCCGAAGCCGAAGCGAATCAACATCTGGGACATAGACGCGTTCATCGAGCCGGAGGAGACCGTCCGGAGTGAGAGACCATCGCGGATGGGAAGGAATTGGAAGGTGTTCGGAAGCGAGGGGATCTTTGGAATAAGAGTTGCGAATGTCGGTGAAAAGTGTTTCGGAGTCCATAAGAAGTGTGGCACGGAGAGCGGGGTGCATAAGGGAAGTGGCCCGAAGCGAAGTGGAGAGATGTTCCGAGGTGAAAATTGGCCGGAAGTTGTGGGGATTGACTTTGGCGTAGTTGTTACCTCCCTGTTTAGGGTAGACGTCCCATCGTCTAGTCAATGCGTCGGGCTTCGCTCCGAGCTTGCCAGGGCGGAAGCGGATGGCCATATTGAACTGGCAGAGGTACTCCGACCACCGGGCTTGACGCCGGGTGAGGACCTTGGTGGTTGCGAAATATTCCAAGTTCTTGTGGTCGGTGACAACGTCGATGGTTTCCCCGGAGCCTTCCAGATAGTGTCTCCAGACGCGGAATGCCTCGAAGATGGCGAGTAGTTCCTTGTCATGGACGTCGTAGTTGAGCTCTGGGGCAGAAAAGGTGTGGGAGTGGAAGGCGATGGGATGAATGTCGCTGGAGTCCGTCCGGATTGAGAGAATAGCCGCCAACGCGTAGTCCGAGGCGTCTGTCTCAACGATCAGAGGTCGATCCGGAATCCAATGGGTGAGGACAGGAGCTGTTGTAAACACCTCCTTGAGCCGCTCGAAGGCAGACCGAGCCGAAGCGGTGAACGCATAGGGAGCATCCTTCCGAGTGAGGCGGGTGAGCGGAACAGTGATGTCGGAGTAGCCAAAGATGAAGCGACGATAGAAGTTAGCAAAGCCGAGGAATGATTGAACTTCCTTGACGTTCCGAGGCTCGGGCCAGTCCTGGATGACCTTTACCTTGTCAGAAGCCATGGTGAGGCCTTCCGGGGAAAGGATATAGCCGAGGTATTCGACGCGGTCGACATGGAATTCGCATTTCTCCGGTTTGGCGTAGAGTCCATGCTTCTGGAGACGTCTGAGAACCTCCTTGACATGTTTCCGGTGCTGTTCCAGGTCGGAGGAATAAATGAGGATGTCGTCGAGATAGACAATGACCTGGATGTTGAGCATATCGCCGAAGATGTCGTTCATGAAGCGCTGGAAAGCGGCTGGAGCGTTGGACAGTCCAAAGGGCATGACCATCCACTCGAAGGAACCATACCGGGTTCGGAAGGTAGTTTTCCATTCATCTCCATCGGCGATGCGGACGAGATGGTACGCGTGCCGGAGGTCAATCTTCGAATATATCCGGGCACCACCCGGAGCATCGAGGAGATCGGAAATGAGAGGGAGAGGGTACCGGTCCTTCTTGGAGATGCGATTGAGGCCACGGAAGTCGACACAGAGACGAAGGGAGCCATCCTTCTTCTTGACGAAAAGGATCGGCGCGCCATGTGGAGAAGAAGAGGAACGAATGAAACCGACTCGGAGATTTTCGTCAATGAACTCCTTGAGTGCCTGCATCTCGGAGTGTGAAAGGGAATAGATTCGGCTTGGAGGAATAGTCTGTCCGGGTTCGAGGTCGATCTTGAGGTCGTAAGGACGGTGAGGTGGAAGGGAATAGGCTTTATCCTTGGAGAAGACATCGGCGAATTCATGGTACTCCTCCGGGACCGTTGAGAGGTCAGGAACCGAAGTTTCTGCACGAGCCGCACGAGACCGAGGGGAGTCCGGAGCGTTGAGAGAAATTTGGAATTGATAGGAACCAGGAAGCCGGCAGGCGCGCTGATAGGCGGCTGCATTAATGAAGGAAATGGAAATGGGATTTGAAGCTGGGGCGGATGGGGTCGGTGAAGCCGGAGTAGGGATAGAAGATGTCGGAGAGATTTCGGAGCTGGATGAAAGGGGGGGTCTCGACTCGGGGAATAGAGCCTTCATCGAGTGACGTCAATGCCGGAGATTTTCCAACTGATCCGAACGAAGTTATTGTGCCTTGCTGCCAGTCAATCAACGGATTGTATCGGCGAAGCCAATTGTGTCCTAGAACCAGTGGGTACGGAGCATCCAGATGGGTGATGTAAGCGGTGATAAAGAATTTGTCGCCGGACCGGAAACGGATTCGGAGGTCGGCTGCAGAAGTGATCCAGTGACTTATGGAGCCGTCGAGAAGTCGGAGCGGAACAGGAGGGATTTCATAGGACGGGATGGCATGGTTAGATACAAATAGCTGGTCGAGGAAACAGTCCGTGGACCCCGAATCAATCAGGGTCTTGGCAACAAGGTGAAGGAAGTCCAGAATATCGAGATCGAAGGAAAGGGCATTGGGATCGATCAGGGCTGCGGCGTTGAGTCGGACCTGAGGCGAACCATTGGTAATGGTGCAGCCCTCCGGAGGTCGCGAGGCCAGGGAGCTGCTTACTCTTTTTTCGACCCGGACCCAGATACGGCGGGTGCGGACGAAGAGGGAGTAGCAGAGGTAGAGGTGGCCGGAGCAGCCGAGGCTGTTCGGCCCTTGGGTCCGGACTTAGCCCGAGGACAGTCCTTGGCATTATGGCCCGACTGGCCACAAACCAGACAAAGACCCTTCTTGAATCGCTCATCCCGGACGGCGGGGAGCAACTTGCCATCTGGACCGAGGTTTTTGGCCCAAGGCTTGGCAGAAGGGGTCGATGCAGTCGACGAGGAGGTCTGAGTGGTAGCCGTGACTGTGACAGTGGATTTCGGAGTGAAAGGGGCGGTCGACGCAGACTTGCCCTTCCTGTCTCCGGAGGTCGATGCGGGCGCAGAAGCAGAGGAGTGCGAGTCGGAGCGTCCGGATAATTGTGGCTGTGCGGTCCGCCGATCCTTCTCGCGCTTCTTCTCGGCTTCGCGCTCCCAGTAACGGCAATCGATTTGCCACGCGGTAGTCTGAAGGATGCGAAGATCGAAGATGCGGTCGCGATGGGACAGCTCGTTCTTGACCCGGTCTTGAAGTCCGGCGTAATAGCGGTACCGGAGTGCGTTCTGATCCCATCCGGTCCGAGCAGCATAGCGGTTAAAGTCCAAATTGTATTGGTGGACCTTCTCCGTCTGCTGAAGTCCTTCCAGGGACACAATGGCGTCACCAACCGGATCCGGGGAACCAAAGACTGCAGTGAGCTCGTCAATGAAGTGCTGCACATTGGTATACCAGGCCGGAGTTGGAAGCCCGGCCATCTGGGACACCTGGAGTTGATCCGCGAAGTGCTGCTGGGCAGATCCTTTAAGATAGGACTGCATCCAAACGACCTTGTCCGTTTCCCCGTCGAAGCTCTGCCAGCGCGACCCGATGTAGGCAGCACACTGGCTCAAATAGACGTCGAGTTTGGTGGGGTCCGAACCGTCAAAGGGGTCCGGAGTCCGAACCTTCGGCCGGTCCTTTGAGTCCGAGGCTTTGTTGGCCAGGATGTTAAGGAGCCGGGAGTGGTCGTGTTGGGTTTGCCGCATGAAGGCAGCCATCCAGTATGCGAGCTCTGGAGCGTCCATTTCGTCGATGGGCTTATCCGGCGAGGGCCCACGAGGTGTGCGAGGTGTACGAGGTGAAGGGGGGCTTCGGGGCGGAGGCGGACCGCCACCACCCCCACCACCACCATCTGGGGGATCAGGTCCTCCACTGCCATCTGGCTGATTTGGTCCTTCGCCACCTTCGGGCTGGTTGGGGTCCTGAGGGGGGTCACCGTCTCCGCCGGAGGGACCACCCGAGGGATCCCCGTTGCCCCCAGTAGGCTTGTTGGGAGGCTCCGGAGTAATCGAACGTTCCGAACTATTGGATCGGGGCTTCGAGCGCTCAACACCTGTTTCCTGAGGTGGAGCTGCCGGAAGCTGCGAGTCCTAAGGCTTTGCTTGAGTATCGATCCGGAGTTTCGCTTCGCGTTTCCGGTTCGCTTTGAGTTGCGCCGAAGCCGAGCCGTAATCGTACTCCGGCATAAGATATGCTGCAACTTCTTCGGAAGAAGGAGCATGGGACATGGTCGGATAATATGGGGAGGGGTTAAAAGCACCCGGAAATTGAGCTGATGGAGTCGGAATAAATGAACCCGGAATGGGGCGGCGTGCACTGTAGGGTTGAACACCCGCCGGAGCAGAAGGAAGCGGATAGGAGCTGATAAACGGATTATTGGCGGGATCGATCCGAGGTAAACCGTGCTGATAAGTAGAGGGTCGAATGGTAAGCTGGGCGTCGATGTAGTTCTGATCCTGTCGACGATTTCGAAGGACCCGACGATCTTGCTCAGCCATGGGTTGTGCGCGTCAAAGGAATTCGGATAATACTGTAAGATACCGGGCCCGGGCCTGCTTCTGAGTCGGATAGAGCAGCAGCCAGAGTGACCGGAGTCGAGAGGGACGCGGGCTCAGCGTGCGTGCGCTGGTCCGACGCGGCACAACGAGTCCCTTTGCAGATGTAACCAAGTAGAGCGGATATAGACTGAATTGAGAGGAGAGCGAGTTTGGGGTAGGAAAATCTAGTCGATTATCCGAATACCGAATACAGGAGAGCTATACCGAGCTTATATACAAGAGTCCGAGGCAATACAAGTAGAATCCGGAGTCCCGCAGGTCATCCAGTGGCCATCCGAGGGATGCCCGCCGGACGCCCATAGGGAACCGATGGAAACGTAGAAGCAAGGAAGCAGGATACCATAGGAAAGTATAGGAAAGTAGTCCGAAGTGTGCCGGGTCCGAATGAAGCGAAAGCGGACGAAAGGTTGTCGAACCAGGGCGACGAGAGTAGGGAAACTCGGCCGAGACACGGCCGAGGTTCAGCGGCATCTGGGTGCGAGAGGGATGCGTGTAGGGTCTCGGTGCACATGTCAGAGGGTCCGGACTGGTTCGGCTCGGCGCCGAGAGGGTCCGGAGATTGGGGATGTGACACATCCTTTCTTCTCCTGCGGTGGCATCCGCAAGATGTCTTTAAACGTCCACTCGCGTGGAGCGCTATCGACAGAAGGAACTGAAGGCAAAACCGCTTTAGAAAGCAGGAAATGCATAAAATTAACTCCCCCTTCACGCGTCAAGCATTCTAAGTCCTCAGGTATGTCAAAAGTCGAATCAGATTCACTTTCGGACACGGGAGTAGCAGGTTTTGGCGCGGGAACACCTTTTTCCTTGCTTGCAGCACCTTGATTAGATCCAGATGGCCGTCTGTCATCTTTATCAAGTGCTTTTCTCCGATCCGTCTGATGCTTTTCTGTCGGAGTTTTATTTCCATATACATCGCCAGGCTGAGACTTGGTTTGGGTCCGATTCCGCGCAGATCTCCTTGGTTCATCACCAGGAGCGTTTCCTGGCGCAGGGTTCGGCGGGTGCTGGTCGGCTGGTTGTTCACCAACGTTCCGATCGTCGGCACGATCAGGACCGCTACCTCTTTTAGGGGTTTGGGAGTTTGATGGACGAGGAAGGAAATCACCGTCGTCATCATCATCTTCAGATTCAGATGGAGGTCCATCATTGCCAAACGAGGAAGGTGGGTAGTCTTCAACTCGTGGTTGGTCTTGAGGTGCTTTCGCATCAGGACACCTTGGGAAGTGAAGTTCATCAAAGCGAGCAGTAGTCGCCTTGAATAGAACGTTCCTTGGCGATCTTATGAAGAGATACGCCTTCATGCCTTCGGGGAATCCTAGGAAGATCATGTACTCCGACTGTGGAAGGAGCTTGTTAGATCGTTGTTCCTTTGGAATGTACACCCAGGCACCACATCCGAAGACTCTCAGTTTAGAGACATCCGGAGCTTCTCCTTCTACAGCCTCGTGTGGAGTTATCCAACCAAGACGCTTGAGAGGCGTCCGGTTATACACGTAAACGGCGTATAGAACAGAAAATTCCCACCATGATGGAGGTAGGCAAGCGTCGTGACGCATTGACTCAGCCTTCTCCATGATAGTGCGATTGAAGCGCTCAGCGCGTCCGTTCTGCTGATGCATATATGGAGCGCTGATCGATAGCTTGATTCCTTTTGATTTGAAGAATGCTATGAGTTCTTCGTTGATGAATTCTCCACCACCATCCACCTGCCATTCTTCGATTTTCTCATGGTATATTGTTTCGACCATGGTAACGAAGTCTTTGATCGCTTGTATTGATCCACTCTTCTGACGAAGAAGGACGCACGATCCACGACTTGTACAATCATCAAAGAAGGAGATGAAGTGTTTGAACTTGTGGTATGACTCGACGGAGAATTCTTTCAGATCCGAATGGATCTTCTGGAATCTGCGCTTCGCACGCTTGCTTGAAGCCGGGAACGGCTCAAGCGTCATTTTCCCTTGCGCGCAACCGCGGCACAAAGGTTCATGTTTGGGAATTTCCACCATAGGTGGGAAGTTCGTGGTATGCTTTTTGGCTCGTTTGAGCACTTCCCGCGATGGATGACCAAAGCGTTTATGCATGACCTCGTAATCGACAGGTGGCCCGGAGACCTTCTGCACTTCTATCGGCGATCCGTTGGAGTTCTTTACAGACACCCAATAAATTGTGTCGTCCGGATGAAGCGGATGACCCTTAATGAGATTTCTCCCATCAGAATCGTTGACACCCATGGATAGGGAATCACCCCAAAGAGTAGTTTTGGGTTGACTCAAGAAAGTTCCCGTAGAGAACAATCGAGTCGATAGATTGGGGATATGATATACAGGCTCGATGATCGATTCAACGTCTCGATCGTTACCATCAGCACCTTTGATAGTGTGAATTACTCGAAGCTTTCCAATTCCTTTTATGGACAGGGTAGTACCCTTGGAAGCGGTGTTAACCGATGGACTGTTCTTAACGACTTTGTAGTCGAACAAGTCCTCTTTCGAGGGGGGTAACGTGCATTGATGCCCCAGAGTCCATCATCCAATGTATGAATGTCTCAAATTTCTTACAGGAGGCGCATTGCGCATCTTTACACTTAGCGGTATTCGTTGTATCATGAATAGAAACAATAGAATTTAATGCACAGCATAATTCTAAGAATACATCGTCGTCCAAGCTATCAAAATCTAATTGAAGAGGCTGTGGAGGCAACGAGTTAGCCAAGTGTTTCCTGGTAGAAACAGAGGGGACGTACTTATCGTCGTCGAAGTGACCAGTCCTCAGAGCGTCCCAGTCCGGTAAGAAGACGGATGGTTTTGCATCTGAAAGGCGATCTGATCCATAACGATCTGGAGATTCACCTCCCATCCCGTCGTCGGAGCCCCAGTCAGAGACTTCGTCATCGGGGTGGAGCGGGTCCTCCAGTTCTCCGTCTCGGATTCTCTCCCAGACCGTCTTGGGGGCGCCGAATAGCGAGGGGTCCTCGCCTTCGTCGCCGAGGGAGACGCTGTCGTCGTCTTCCCCCAAGGCATCGGTGTCAGAGAGTCCGTCCAGTGCTTGTGAGCTGTCCCCTTCCATAGGCAGTCCAGATTGACACACCATGGTTGGTTGGGGAACGTCGATCCCTTCTCCAGATCCACCGTGTGCCAGTGGGGGAGATGAGAGTCGGTGCAGAGGCGAGCTGGCCTCATGCACCTTAGACTGTTCGATGGGCTCGAGCGATCTTTGACGTTTGGGGGGCCTGGGAGAACTGATACGGTCAATAAGAGCTCGCTTCCGCTTATCCGCTTCCTTGAAAGATTTGAGGTTGCGGGCGGTTTTTGGTAGATCGAGCTTACCGCAGTTCTTCCTGGCGCGTTCCACGTCGGGATAGCACGAGGTTTCAGTGGACGGAGCGACCTTGGCTTTAGCAGCCGAGGCAGGGAGATGGGTGGATGGAGTAAGATCGACTGATCTTTGGATGATAGAGGGTCCGGTCTTCACGAATGAGAGGACCGAGACTTTGGCCTGGGGAGGCACATGCTCCTGAGGAGCGGGAGAGACGAGATGGTCGCCTAAGAAGGCGGCCTGTACCATGTGGGAGTGACCTTGCGACTTCCTTTCCTTCTCCTTCTTCTTGTTACCACCCTTGGATCCGCGCTTCTTCCCTTTGGACTGGGAAGAACCCGAGTTTTGGTTACCCGAGTTGCCGGAATCCTTCTGCTGCCCCTGTTGCTGCTGGCGGAAGTTAGGGTTTCCCCCTTTCCTTTTGATACCAGTGAACTTGTTGAGGGTAGCCGGGTTGGCGACGCGATCGTACTCAGCCGTGATGGCTTTGACGGTGGTCTCGAAGGTGAGATCCTTCTTGTTTTTGTTAAGAAGGATGGTGACGGTGTTGTCGTACTTGGTAGGAAGGCTACTGATCAATATCATCGCCTCGATGAACGAGTCGATAGAGACGTTGTTCGTAGCAAGTCGGCCCAGGTAGTTCTGGAGCTCAGCGATCGCAGGACGAGGATCTCCAGTTCCGATGTGGAACTTGATGGCTCGGGAGAAGTCTGCGAAGATCGCGGCGTTACCCGGACTTCCGTAGAGCTCTTTGAGAGCGTCCCATAACGCCATCGTCGTATTTTTGCCCGCAACCTGTGCACAGACATTTCTGTTGATACGAAGTAGAAGAGCTCCCATGGCCTGGTCATCGTCCTTGTCCCATTTTTCGATTACCTCTTCCTGAGCAAGCTTCTCCGCCGCAGTGGCATCTGAGGCAGCACCATCAGGACGAGTACTATCGATGTAGGATCCTAGACGTTGCATTTGGAGGTACTGCTCCGCACGCATGGCCCACTCCAGGTAGTTGGTTCCATCGAGCATGGGGATACTGTTGTGAGCGTTGTTAGAAGACATTCTGCTTGATTGTTGAGATCTGTCAAAACAAATATCGTCAGCAACGTATATCACAGATCAAAGAAAGCAGCCTTAACAGCGCGTTCTTTGCCCCATTCTGCAGCCATTACAGCGCAGATCTCTGCTGCCATAACAGCGCAGAGTAAAGGCATAGGTTCGGCCTATTAGCCACTTGGTTAGACGTGCATAGTCGCAGCGATTAAGCGCAGACTTGTAGCAGTCTATGGAGGCAGCCATTACAGCGCCGACCAAGTTTGTAGAGCAGCCTATTATAGCGCATCTACTGAGCTTCGGGGCTCATAACCTGAAGAACACTACTGCGACTAGCGAGTAGATGTCTTACCGAGTAGCTTGTAGGCTTAACTGGTAGGTTAAAGTGATAGAGATTATAGTAGCTACCAGCGTCCTTATATACATATTGCGTGTACTAATTATAGAGCAATGTAAGGACTGAATAAGCAGTCACATGAGTGACAAGTAATCATATAAGTTAGTATGAGTCGTGAAGACGATAGAATGACGAATACTGTAGATGTCGCATAGCCTCATAAGAATATATCTAGGAGAGTCCGAGTCGGAGATAATCCGAGTCGGAGAGTCGCGAGAGTCGCGAGTCGAATCTAATCTACATAAGATAAGATCAACACCTGAACCCTTCAAAGGTGATGCAAAGGAGATCCGCCATTTCCTGGCCTACTTCACAATGTGGGCCAGCCTCCAGGGCGAACCCCTGATGAAGGAAGGCTTGCAAGATGAGAAGGCTTGGATAGCCTCTGCCCTCTCCTACTTCAGAGGAGACGCATCCCATTGGGCCCAGTCCTTCCTACAGCAGATCTACAACCACGACATAAGCACCAACAAGGCGGCACACCCCATGCCTTTCAATGCCACTTGGGAAGGATTTGTCAAAGCTGTGGAAACACGCTTTCGACCAGGAGACGATCGGGAAATCGCACAACAGGAGTTGGACACTCTCAAGCAAGGTTGAGGGACAGCTGCCTCATATGCAGCCAGTTTCATGGAGGTATTCCCTCGCACAGGACTCTCAGAGGTTGATGCCATGCATCGCTTCAAGCAGGGCCTGGCCAAGGATGATAAAGCTTGGCTCGCCTACTCCTCATTGGTTAAAAAGCCCACCACACTGCTGGAGCTTTGCAACCAGGTTATTAACAACAAGTTTGAGTTGAAGGACACCCACCCTCAATGCTCCTCCACGACCCCTTGAGACCGTGACCCTTGGGCTATGGACATTGATGCCACCCGCACCAGCAATGGACGTACCTGGGAAGACTTCACAGCTGCCATGCAGGGTCGCTGCTATGGTTGTGGATCCAAGACTCATGTCAAGAAGGATTGCAACCATACAAGCACCCGATGCTCGTACTGTCAGTGCACGGGCCACATCGAGAATGTTTGCCAGGACAAGTTCCTGGGTTATTCCAAGAACCGTGGGCTCAACCAATGCCGCATCCGTGCCACCACCACCAATGACAACTTCGACGTCTGTGCCTCCTTCAATCCTGTTCAGGCCCCATCCGCTTCCATTGCTGCAACCCCTGCTCCTCCCGCCACCCCAGCCGTCCCAACTGTCTCAGCCGGCGCCCTTGCAGAAATGCAGCGCATGCAGGAGACTCAACGCCAGATGCTCACCCAGATCACCAAACTCCGAAAGGGTTTTTTAAAGCGGGTGTCTGCTCGTGCCGAGGCGCATACACCCCTACCCCCATACACAGTTTCTGCCTATGACTCCATCTCCTCTTGTAAACTTAGCACGACTCGTGAATTGAACCCACTTTCCTCCCACTTTCATGTCCAAGCACAACTCAGAGGCAGGAACTGTGATACAAACTCCCTGGCAATGGCTGACACTGGTGCAACAGGACTATTCCTGGATGTGCCTTTCGTCTCCAAACAACACATCACCTCCCATAAACTCCTCCATCCCATCGCCCTCCTGAACATTGATGGCTCGCCTAACCATGCAGGCGACATTACTCATTTTGCCCACCTCAAACTCACCATCGACGGTTACACCGAATGGACCGATTTCCTCATCGCTGACCTTGGTGGAGAGGACATCATTCTTGGTCTCCCTTGGCTGCGCAAGCTCAACCCCACGATTGACTGGCGCAAAGGAACACTCACCATCCCTCGCACCAGGATTTCCTCTGCTTTCATTGAGGAAATCCCAGACGAAGACGCCTATCCCACTTCTCGAGGTGCTCCCGCAGGAGACGCACTGGTAGAAGAAATTGGCGTTGATGACGACTCATCTCCCACTCCTACTCCAGCACCCACCACTCCCCAATCAGCATCTACCTCCTCTTCTTCACCCCCAGACACCCCCGATGAGCCGTCTCCCCTGGTTGAACCCGAACCAGAGGACTATAGGTCCCCTCTCTGTCGCATTCGCGCCAATCGGAAGGCTCGTTGTGAGTTGGTACGCAAGGGGCTGCTCGAGGACACTGGCAACCAAATCTGGTGCGCTGCTGGCTTCACGTATTCCCAGCAGATTGCCGAACAGAGTCAGAGGGAGAAACCGCAGAAGACGTTTGAGGAGTTGGTACCACCTGAGTATCGACAGCACGCCTCCGTCTTTTCCGAGTCTGAATCCCACCGTCTACCGGAACACAAGCCTTGGGACCATGCCATCAACTTCACACCTGGTGCCCCAGCCAATGTTCACACCAAGGTCTACCCCATGTCTGTCGTGAACACGGTCAGCCCCTAGCCCCTATTACACGCCCCTATTTTCGCTCGCGTCCCACCTTTTGATCTCCCATCACTCTTTCCGCATCAGCCCCTATCTTTTCATTTATCCGTCTCGGCATGGACACTTTCTATGGCGCACTGCCTCGTTTCTCCTTTCTCATTCTTCTGCACTACAGGCGCTGCCTTACGCGCTGCCTTTGATATTTCTATTCATTCGTTCACCTGACTCCTTTCTATTATATCACGCTTCTACGCGCTGCCTTACGCAGCTTCTATCAGCCTTGGTCAGCGCTCACTGTTCTTCGCGCTGCCCTACGCAGCATCGCGCAACCCTGCGTCATTCTTCACCATCGTTTCACTATCCTTCACCATTCTGACACCATCGTTTCACCATTCTTTGCCATACTCGCTTACTCGTACTTCAGACTCATCGCGGCTACGCTCATGTCTTGTAGAGTATATAAGCTAGGTAGTTCGCTCTGTATTTCCTCAGCTTGACCTCCTCGTCAATACATCGCTTAACTCGCAACCCAACCGCTCTGCTCTAAGCCTTCCGCTCTGCTCAGTATTTGTGGCTATTCCCACTTATATTTGAGTCAGTCTCTTCCGCGTCTTATCTCGTCGTCGCCGACCGACTTCGAGTCTCATCCGCTCGCCGATCAGACACCTTGTTGGTGTCCTCCGTCATCGCTTTGATATAGTGCCGCGTACTTCGCGACATTAGGTCAAGCTACCTCTCTGCACCGACAGTACCGCTTTCTGTCCCTGCACAAGTCAACCACTCTGGCCCATCACGCTACCCACCACCGCCAAAATTGAGTGTCTAGGACGACCTCACATCTTTGCTGAACACCGCGAGGATCCAGACGTCTTCTTCGACTGCCATTACATCCAAGAAGTCGGAGACGTATTTCCCTGCGAAGAACAACCCTGCGAACACCGCCGTACCGAACCCAACTACTCACAGTGGGCAACACTCCGCAACTCCGACGACACCTTTGACTACAAACGCTGTACCGTATACCAGAAAGCCCGTTACCAGCAACGACGACCTCCGACACCACCAGAAGCTCAGCCTGAACCCATCCGTATCGACACCCCGCCACTCGACTATTACGTCGAACCTCCAACAGGCTCCAACACTCCCGCATTCCAATACTCTATCCCAGCCTCACCCGTTGAACTCAATCCGTTAACCATCAGAGAAGAATCTGACGAAGAAGAATCCGACGAAGACGAAGACGAAGAAGAACAAGAACAAGAACCTCAAACCGTCCAAGAAATCACCGCACCAGAAAGCCCAATCCGTATCGATCCTCCGACCCCTACACAAATCCAACCCGCATTACCAGCAGAAGAAGACATGTCCACCTCAATGGACGCCCTCGCCCAGCAGATCAGAGACAACAACGAAATCTTCAAAGCCAACAACGATGTTATAACCAAACTCCTCAGCAAACTCGTCGATAAAGCCGCATCCACCAAATCAGGAGTCAAAGAACCTGAACCTTTCAAGGGCCAGATCAAGGACGCCCAACGTTTCATCCGCTACTTCACCAACTGGGCATCCAAGCAAGGAGCACCACTGAACCAAACCCTTGGTGGACGCGACGACAAGCAATGGATCTCCTCCGCCCTTTCCTACATGCAAGGGGAAGCCAGTCACTGGGCTGCCCGCTACCTCCAACAGATCGCCGACCATGAAAACGCTGCCAACGAAACAGACAAAGCTGCCAAACCCTACGCCTTCAACGGAGATTGGGCAACCTTCATTTCCGAGTTCCAACGTCGCTTCCAGTCCGCCAACGACGCTGAAGCCGCACGACGAGAGTTGAAAGCGCTCAACCAGGGCCGCTACTCTGCTGCGCACTACACCGCCCTTTTCTTGGAGACTGCACCTCGCACCGGCCTCTCAGACACCGATCTCATGGCCAAGTACAAGGAGAAGCTCAACAAGGAAGACCGAGAATGGCTTGCCCTGTCCACCATCCTCAAGGAACCCGAGAACCTGGATGACATGTGCAACCGGGTTATCAAGAACGAATTCCACATGCGCCCCAACTCCCAGCGTCATCCCACCTCCATCAGCACTCCTACCGTTATCGAAGACCCTTGGGCCATGGACCTCAGCGCCAGCCGTGCTGGTCCCTCCGGTCGCAGCCGTGACGATTTTGTCGCTGCCATGAGGGGCCGCTGCTTTGGCTGTGGATCTCGAGCCCATGTCAAGAAAGACGGCAACCACGCAGGTAACCGCTGCACCTACTGTCAGCGCATGGGACATACGGAAAACGTCTGCCAGGACAAGTTCATGGGCCTCGCCAAGAACCGCGGCCTCAACCAGCGCCGTATCCGTGCCACCACCACCATCAACGATACCTTCGACGTCTGCGCCTCCTTCAACCCTGCTCCATCCTTTTCTGCCACCATCGCCGCCACTCCCGTTGCTCCTCCCGCTCCAGCCTCTGTCTCGAACACCAACTTCTCCGACATTCAACGCTCTCAACAGACTCAACTCGAAATTCTCGCTCGCCTCGCCGAACTCAAGGAGGGTTTTTAAAGCGGGTGCCTGCTCGCGCCGAGGCGCATGCACCTCTACCTCCGTACGCAACTTCCGCCTATGATTCCATCTATTCCTGTAAACTTAGCACGACTCGCGAATTGAACCCTCTTTCTTCCCACTTTCGCGTTCAAGCAAGTCTCAGAGGCAGAAACCGCAGTACCAAGTCCCCGGCAATGGTCGACTGTGGCGCAACAGGATTATTCCTGGATGTGCCCTTTGTCGAAGAGAACAAAATCCGCACCTTTAAACTCCGTCACCCCATCGCACTCCTGAACATTGACGGCTCGCCCAACCAGGCAGGCCATATCACCCACTTCGCTCGTCTCCAACTCACTATCGACGGCTACACGGAATGGACCGACTTCCTCATCACCAATCTCGGTGGGGAGGACATTATCCTTGGTCTCCCCTGGCTCCGCAAGCTCAATCCCACCATCGACTGGCGCAAAGGCACCCTCACCATTCCTCGCTCCAAGG
Organism: Coprinopsis sp. MPI-PUGE-AT-0042; assembly: GCA_020736565.1. Taxonomy (NCBI): domain Eukaryota; kingdom Fungi; phylum Basidiomycota; class Agaricomycetes; order Agaricales; family Psathyrellaceae; genus Coprinopsis; species Coprinopsis sp. MPI-PUGE-AT-0042. The sequence goes on from JAHBOF010000036.1 coordinate 434,868, forward strand.
TTTCCTCTGTCACCGTTGAGGAAATCCCAGACGAAGATGCCCATCCCATCTCTCGAGGTGCTCCCATGGGAGAAGCACTGGTAGAGCAGATTGGCATCGACGATGATTCACCTCCTACTCCGGCTCCAACTCCTCTCAAAACGGCATCAACCTCAACACCCACTCCCCAATCAGCATCTACCTCCTCGTCTTCACCTCCAGATGTCCCAGACGAGCCGACTCCACCGGTTGAACCCGAACAGGAGGACTACAGGCCTCCTCTCTGTCGCATTCGCGCCAATCGAAGGACTCGACGAAAACTGGTACGCAAGGGGATGCTTGAGGACACAGGCGACCAACTATGGTGCGCTGCTGGCTTCACGTACTCCCAGCAAATCGCCGAACAAAGCCAGAAGGAGAAGCCTCAGAAGACGTTCGAAGAGTTGGTACCCCCTGAGTACCGACAACATGCCTCCGTCTTTTCCGAGTCCGAATCCCACCGTCTACCGGAACACAAGCCCTGGGACCACGCCATTGACTTCATTCCCGGTGCCCCAGCTGCTGTCCGCACCAAAGTCTACCCGATGTCGCAGAACGAGCAAGAGGAACTCAACCGCTTCCTGGACGAGAACCTCCAGAAAGGCTACATCCGACCATCGAAATCGCCCCTCGCCTCCCCCGTCTTCTTTGTCAAGAAAAAGGACGGTAAACTCCGCTTTGTTCAAGACTACCGCAAACTCAATGAGTTCACCGTCAAGAACCGCTATCCACTTCCCCTCGTTTCCGACATCATTGGCCGCCTCAAAGGCGCCAAATACTTTTCCAAGTTCGACGTACGATGGGGCTACAACAATATCCGCATCAAGGAAGGGGACGAATGGAAGGCCGCCTTTGCCACCAACCAAGGCCTCTTCGAACCCCTTGTTATGTTCTTCGGTCTCACCAACTCGCCCGCCACCTTCCAAGCCCTCATGAACTCCATTTTCTCAGACCTCATCGCTGCCGGTAAAGTCGCGGTTTACCTCGACGACATCCTCATCTTCACCCTGACCCTCGAAGAGCATCGCAAGATCACTCACGAGGTGCTTCGACGACTCAAAGCCCACGACCTGTTCCTTCGCCCTGAAAAGTGCGAATTCGAACGACAGGAGATTGAATACCTGGGTCTAGTCATCAGGGAGGGAGAAGTTTCGATGGACCCAGCCAAGGTCGAAGCCGTTCGCAACTGGCCCACTCCCCGCAATCTCCGCGCCGTTTGAGGATTCCTAGGATTTGCCAACTTCTACCGCCGTTTCATTAAAGATTTTTCCACCATCGCTCGCCCACTCAACGATCTCACCAAGAAGAATGTGCCCTGGCAGTGGGGTACGCCACATCAAAACGCGTTTGATACCCTCCGCCATCATTTCATTTCCGCCCCGGTCCTCTCACTCTGGGATCCTAGTCGCCCAACTCGCATCGAAGTCGACGCCTCTGGCTTTGCCACAGGAGGTGCTCTGCTTCAGAAGCACGACGACGGTCTCTGGCACCCCATCGCATTCCGCTCCTCCTCCATGCAGCCTGCAGAACGCAATTACGAGATTTATGACCGTGAAATGCTCGCCATCATCGACGCTCTCAAGGACTGGCGCCACTTCCTCGAAGGTCTCCCTGAACCTTTTGAGATCATCACCGACCATGCCAACCTCGAATACTGGCGCACCGCACAAGATTTGAGCCGCCGACATGCAAGATGGGCTCTCTACCTTTCCCGTTTCCAATTCCGTCTCACCCACCGTCCTGGAAAAGCCAACACTCAAGCCGATCCCCTCTCCCGCCTCGATATTCATCAAGTCAGCGACTCTGAAGATAACAAACAACAAATCGTCCTCAAACCTGAACTTTTCGCCAAACTCGCCGCCACCAGTATGCTCGTCAACCCTCTCGAAGAACGCCTCAAGCAAGCCAGCAACCGTGAAGCTGAGGTCTTAGCCGGCCTCGCTGCTCTGCGCAACTCCGGACCTACTCGACTCGTCAACGGCCTACCAGAATGGGAAGAAGTCGACGGCTTGGTCTTCCACAAAGGCCGAGTCTATGTACCCAACGACGACGACCTTCGCCGCGACGTCCTACGACAGTGCCATGATGACCCCACCTCTGGCCATCCCGGAAATCACGCCACCCTCGAACGAGTCGAACGACAGTACTGGTGGCCCAGCATGCGCGCCTTCGTCAAGAAGTACGTTGAAGGATGCGATACCTGTGGACGCAAGAAGCACATGCAACATCCTCACGCTCTCACTCGCCCCCTCGATGTACCTGCCGGCCCCTGGGAATCAGTCGGCGTCGACCTTATCACTCAGCTTCCCAAAGCTCATGGTTACGACGCTATCATTGTCTTCACCGACCACTACAGCAAGCTCATCCACGCCCTCCCATGTCACTCCAACATCACCACAGAAGATGTCGCCGACATCTACTACCGCGAAATCTTCCGACTACACGGCCTTCCTCTCCAGTTCATCAGCGACCGCGGACCTCAGTTCGCTTCAAAAGTCATGCGTGGATTGCTCAAACACCTCGGGATCAAGTCGAACCTCACCACGGCCTACCACCCTCAAGCCAACGGTCAGACTGAACGCGCCAACCAAGAAGTCGAGAAGTACCTCCGCATCTACACCAACCGACGCCAGGAAGACTGGGATGAACATATCCCTATGGCCGAATTCGTCATCAACTCCCGGGTCCACTCTGCCCACAATCGCTCTCCTTTTGAAGTCGTTTACGGCTTCCTTCCTCACTTCAATATTCCCATTGGCAACCCCTCCGGTCTCCTACCCATCGACGACCGCCTCCAACGCCTCAAGGACGCCTGAGAGGACGTCGACGCTGCCTTACGACTGGAAAAAGGACACCAGAAGGAAGCATTCGAAGCAGGTAAACGTGCAGCTGATCACTTCAACATTGGCGACTACGTCTGGCTCGACTCTAGCGACATCAAGGTCAGGATCCCAGCTCGTAAACTAGGCGACATGCAGCTCGGACCCTACAAGGTCCTCGAGCGCATTGGTGAACTCGACTACAAACTCGATCTCCCTCGCAGCCTCTCCCGCCTCCATCCCGTCTTCCATGTTGACAAACTCTCTCGCTGGAAAGGCAACGACGTCAACGGCATTCTACCACCTCCTCCCGCACCTGTCGAGCTCGAAGGTGAGGTTGAGTACGAGGTCGAATCTATCCTCAACAGCCAAGTCGTCAACCAAGGACGAAAGAAGGTACTTCAATACTTCGTCAGCTGGGCCGGCTACAACGACTCGCATAATTCCTGGGAACCTGCCGACAACCTCAAACGTTCAAGAGCCAAGATCAACGAGTTCCACCGCAAACATCCCAACGCCCCACGCAAGATCTAAGTCATCGAGGACGATGAAGCTTAGAAGGGGGGTAATGTCGTGAACACGGTCAGCCCCTAGCCCCTATTACACGCCCCTATTTTCGCTCGCGTCCCACCTTTTGATCTCCCATCACTCTTTCCGCATCAGCCCCTATCTTTTCATTTATCCGTCTCGGCATGGACACTTTCTATGGCGCACTGCCTCGTTTCTCCTTTCTCATTCTTCTGCACTACAGGCGCTGCCTTACGCGCTGCCTTTGATATTTCTATTCATTCGTTCACCTGACTCCTTTCTATTATATCACGCTTCTACGCGCTGCCTTACGCAGCTTCTATCAGCCTTGGTCAGCGCTCACTGTTCTTCGCGCTGCCCTACGCAGCATCGCGCAACCCTGCGTCATTCTTCACCATCGTTTCACTATCCTTCACCATTCTGACACCATCGTTTCACCATTCTTTGCCATACTCGCTTACTCGTACTTCAGACTCATCGCGGCTACGCTCATGTCTTGTAGAGTATATAAGCTAGGTAGTTCGCTCTGTATTTCCTCAGCTTGACCTCCTCGTCAATACATCGCTTAACTCGCAACCCAACCGCTCTGCTCTAAGCCTTCCGCTCTGCTCAGTATTTGTGGCTATTCCCACTTATATTTGAGTCAGTCTCTTCCGCGTCTTATCTCGTCGTCGCCGACCGACTTCGAGTCTCATCCGCTCGCCGATCAGACACCTTGTTGGTGTCCTCCGTCATCGCTTTGATATAGTGCCGCGTACTTCGCGACAATGTCGCAGAACAAGCAAGAAGAGCTCAACCGCTTCCTGGATGAAAACCTTGAGAAAGGCTACATCCGACCGTCGAAATCTCCCCTCGCCTCGCCCGTCTTCTTTGTCAAGAAAAAGGACGGCAAACTTCGTTTTGTTCAGGACTACCGCAAGCTCAATGAATTTACCGTCAAGAATCGTTACCCCGCTTCCACTCATCTCCGATATCATTGGCCGACTCAAAGGCGCCAAATACTTCTCCAAATTCGACGTACGCTGGGGCTACAACAACATCCGCATCAAAGAGGGGGACGAATGGAAGGCTGCCTTTGCAACCAACCAAGGTCTCTTTGAACCCCTTGTCATGTTCTTCGGTCTCACCAACTCCCCCGCCACATTCCAAGCCCTCATGAATTCCATCTTCTCAGACCTTATTGCTGCTGGTGAAGTCGCGGTCTACCTCGACGACATCCTCATCTTCACCTTGACCCTCGAAGAGCATCGCAAGATCACTCACGAGGTACTTCAACGACTCAAAGCTCATGACCTGTTCCTTCGCCCTGAGAAGTGCGAATTCGAACGCCAGGAGATCGAATACTTGGGTCTAGTCATCAAGGAGGGAGAAGTTTCGATGGACCCAGCTAAGGTTGGAGCCGTCCGCAACTGGCCTGTTCCTCGCAACCTCCGTGCTGTTCAAGGCTTCCTAGGATTCGCCAACTTCTACCACCGTTTCATCAAGGATTTTTCCACCATCGCCCGCCCACTCAACGATCTCACCAAGAAGAATGTGCCCTGGCAGTGGGGTACGCCACAACAAAACGCGTTTGATACCCTCCGGGATCATTTCATTTCCGCTCCGGTTCTCTCGCTCTGGGATCCTAGTCTGCCTACCTGAATCGAAGTTGACGCCTCTGGCTTTGCCACAGGAGGTGCCTTACTTCAGAAGCATGACGACAGCCTCTGGCACCCCATCGCATTCCACTCCTCTTCCATGCAACCAGCCGAACGCAACTACGAGATTTATGACCATGAAATGCTTGCCATCATTGACGCCCTCAAGGACTGGCAGCACTTCCTCGAAGGTCTTCCCGAGCCTTTTGAGATTGTCACTGACCATGCCAACCTAGAGTACTGGCACACTGCACAAGACCTGAGTCGACGCCATGCAAGATGGGCCCTCTACCTTTCTCGGTTCCAGTTCACCCTCACCCACCGTCCTGGAAAGGCCAACACCCAGGCCAATCCCCTCTCCCGCCTCGACATTCATCAGGTCCATGACGCCGAAGACAACAGGCAGCAAATCGTCCTCAAGCCAGAACTTTTCGCCAAACTCGCTGCCACGAGCATGCTCATTAGCCCTCTCGAGGAACACCTTAAGCAAGCCAGCAACCGCGAAGCCGAGGTCCTAGCCGGCCTTGCTGCCCTACGCAACTCCAGACCTGCTCGACTCGTCAACAGCCTACCAGAATGGGAAGAAGTCGACGGCTTAGTCTACCACAAAGGCCAAGTCTACATACCCAACGACAATGATCTTCAACGCGATGTTCTGCGCCAATGCCATGACGACCCAACCCCTGGCCATCCTGGAATCCATGCCACCCTTGAACGTGTCGAACGGCAGTACTGGTGGCCCAGCATGCATGCATTTGTCAAGAAGTACGTTGAAGGATGCGACACCTGTGGACGCAAGAAGCACATGCGGCACCCCCATGCCCTCACCCGCCCTCTTGATGTACCTGCTGGCTCCTGGGAGTCAGTTGGTGTCAATCTTATCACCCAACTCCCCAAAGCTCATGGTTACGACATGATCATTGTCTTCACCAACCACTACAGCAAACTCATCCACGCCCTCCCTTGTCACTCCAACATCACCACGGAAGATGTTGCCGACATCTACTACTGCGAAAATTTCCGGCTGCATGGCCTCCCTCTCCAGTTCATCAGCGATCACAGACCTCAGTTTGCTTCCAACGTCATGTGTGGACTGCTCAAACACCTCAGGATCAAGTCAAACCTCACCACGGCCTACCACCCTCAAGCCAACGGTCAGACTGAACGCGCCAACCAAGAAGTCGAAAAGTACCTCCACATCTACACCAACCGTCGTCAGGAAGACTGGGACAAACACGTCCCCATGGCTGAATTCATTATCAACTCCTGTGTCCACTCTGCTCACAACCGCTCTCCCTTCAAAGTCATCTACGGCTTCCTTCCTCATTTCAACATTCCCATCGGCAATCCCTCCGGCCTCTTACCCATTGACGACCGTCTCCAACACCTCAAAGATGCCTGAGAGGATGTCGATGCTGCCTTACGACTGGAAAAAGGACACCAGAAGGATGCTTTTGAAGCAGGTAAATGGGCAGCAGATCACTTCAACATTGGTGATTACGTCTGGCTCGACTCCAGTGACATCAAGGTCAGAATCCCTGCTTGTAAACTAGGTGATATGCAGCTCGGACCCTACAAGGTCCTTGAGCACATCGGTGAACTGGACTACAAACTGGACCTCCCTCACAGTCTCTCCTGCATCCATCCTGTCTTCCATGTTGACAAGCTCTCTCGCTGGAAAGGAAACGACATCAACGGCATCCTACCACCTCCTCCCGAACCTGTCGAACTCAAAGGTGAGGTCGAGTACGAGGTCGAGTCCATCCTCAACAGCCAAGTTGTCAACCAAGGGAGAAAGAAGGTACTTCAGTATTTTGTCAGTTGGGGTGGGTACAACGATTCGCATAACTCCTGGGAGCCAGCCGAAAACCTCAAGCGTTCAAGAGCCAAGATCAATGAATTCCACTGCTGGCATCCAACTGCCCCGCGCAAGATCTAGGTCATCGAGGACGATGAATCTTAGAAGGGGGGTAATGTCGTGAACACGGTCAGCCCCCAGCCCCTATCTCGCACCCCTATTTTCGTTTCATCTTATCTTTTGATCTTTCATTCATCTTATCGCTTTAACCCCTATTTTCCCTTTGACTCCGTCTCGGCATGGACACTTTCACTATGGCATGCTGCCTCGTTATCCCTTTGTTACATTTCATTCTCCTCTGCTACAGGCGCTGCCTTATGCACAGCCCTTTGATACTTCTATTCATTCGTCTCCCCGACTCATTTCTATTGTATCATTCTTCTTCGCGCTGCCTCACATAGCCTCGCTCGGCCTCAGGCGGTTTCCATCCTTCTCCTTGTTCCTCTCTACACTGCCTTACACAGCTTTGCACAGCCTCAGGCCACTCATTGTCATTCTCGCTTATTCGTGTCTCGGACTCATCGCGGCTACACACATGTTCTGTAGAGTATATAAGCTAGCTAGTACGCTCTGTATTTCCTCAGCTTGACCTCTTCGTCAATACACCGCTTAACTCGCACTCCAACTGCTCTGCTCCCTGTCCTGCCCTCTGCTTGGTATCTGTGGCTATTCCCACTTATACTTAAGTCAGCTGCTCCACTCCTGTGCTCGTCATCGCCAATCGACTTCGAGTCTCGTCCACTCGCTCTCATTCACTGTGTGGTGTTCGACTCAGTCTGCTTAGGTCTTCTGATGTGTACTTCGCGACATACAGGGTCACAGTTACCTACTATGGCCAACTGGACAAGACCCTTCCCTTCATCCAACTTGTTAAAACCTCAACAATAGACACACTGCAAGTGGGGAATAGTTTGATGGTTAGATTGAGTACTGTAAGACGATACCATAACATATACCTGCAAGTGGGGAATAGTTCGATAGGGAACTCCTCACTTGCAGTAACTACTTAAATACCTATGGAGGCTATGCTAAGTAGAGATCATAACACGATACTCATTGATGAACAATATCGATGGTTGTTGTACAACAAAGATATGTATGATGAAGATAAATAGAAGAGATCGTAGTCATCGAATAGGAATGATAGAATGATAGAAGATGAAGAAGATAGATACGATAGATATGAAATGATAGATGTTAATAGTCCAATCTTAAACTAATGAATCTCTGTAACTACGATGAGATGTAAGGAAGAAACCATGACATGAGCATTGTATTCTAACACAACTTGCCGCTTTGACAACACTGGGTGGTCTGATCACCTTTATGACCCACGTCCGTTTAATTTGCTACTCCATCATTTGTCACTAATCGACTCTTCAGTGCTTCTTTGCTCTTTGATGCTACAGAGTACTACCCAAGTACTGGAACTTGATTGGCATCGTCTGCTTTGTGGTTGGTCTTGCTCGTCTCGTCAGAAGCATTGTGCTAGGTATCAACACTTCCAAAACCATGGAGCTGGCGGATGGCCAACGAGAATGGGCTTGGTTATCCACCTCGCTGCTCATTGTTGGTGCTTGTGTCGATATTGTCAGGAGCGACGTGGGAAGGAGATGAGGAAATCGGATAGAATGATGATAAAGAGTCTAAGGAGTACAAGGTGGGCTATGGGACTCTATATATAACACGAAAGGGGCCCAGTCTGGACTGGAATGGCGGATGACAAGGGAGTCGGGCCGATGGAGGGCATGATGGAACGATGACGTCCTGACAGTACCCCCTCCCTAATGCTCGAGGTCTCCGAGACTGGTATAGTAGTAAGAAGAGAAAGAAAGAAAGAAAAGAAAGAAATGTGGCCCTAAGGCATCTTTTATGAGGTTTACAAAACGTCAACGAGGCCTACAAGGCAGCTCGGAAAAGCCAAGTCCAGGTGCGTCGGTTGCGACGAGGTTGCAACATCGATTGCGATGTAAGATCTTGAGGGTACCAATCATGACGCAGGATCTGAAGCGGGTGCTAGTAACATAGCAAATATAGGAGGAGCTCTTACCGAGTAGCCGATGGTTGAAACAGGAGGTTCAAGTCATTTGCGCGACAGTAGTCAACAATGACCGGATTGCCTGCCACAAGATCTTCTTCATCCTCCCAGAAGGCATCCTCAACGTCGTTGCAGGCAGTGGTTACAACCAGGAACGACCGCGAACGTCGTGTCTCGCGATGGTTCAGAATGCACGAGAGGCCCGGAGGTTCAATGGCAGGTAGAGACGTGATCGAGGCGGATTGAATGGGGAAAGATGAGGGGTGATACAATGTGAGTCGCTGGACATTGAAGACCGTGGAATGGGTCCATCCATCAGGTAGTTGGAGTCGTACGAGCTTCGGCGAAAGAACTTCAGTGATCGTGAAGGGCCCAACACAGTGATGGGATAGTTTCGGTGAAGGTTGACCTTGGTCGATGTGGGATGCTTCGAGTAGCACTTGATCACCTTTTCTGAAAGGCAGCGGTTCGCGTCGTTTCTTGTCGTAGTGGCGCTTCATTGTGTCTGCAGCGAGGTTCAGGGCGGATGTGACTTCTTCGTGTAGGTTCTTTATGTTGGTAGCGAATTTGTTGGCAGCCGGGACAGAGGAGTTGGGTTGTCGAGATGGAACGAGTGGTTGGCGGGGGTGCTTGCCGTAGTTGATGAAGAAAGGAGAGTACCCGGTGGATGAGGAGATCTTGTTGTTGATCGCGAATTCGGCGCAGGCGAGCCATTCTGACCAATTGTTTTGCCGCTGATCCACAAACGCATGGAGGAAGGTTTCGAGCTCCTGGTTGGCACATTCCGTCTGGCCGTCAGTTTGTGGTCGATAGGCGGTGGAAGTGTTGTGTTCAATGCCTAAGATGTCATTCAGTGCTCTGGTGAACTTCGACATGAAGATCGCGCCACGATCAGAAATGAACTTAGCTGGTAATCCGAAGTCCTTCCACACATGGTCACGGAAAAGTTTGGCAAGGCGTTCCGAGGATAGGGTCTTCTTCGTCGCAATCAAGCGCACCATTTTCGAGAGACAATCCACAACGACGAAGATGGAGTCAAAGCCGGCCGATTTCGGAAGGTTGACAATCATGTTGATAGAGATGACTTCCCAGGTTGTTGATGGCGATTCGTTCGGAGTCAACAGGCCAGTCGGTTTCATGCGCAAGGGTTTCGTCCGCTGGCACGAGTCACAGCCCTCCACGTAATGGTTGACATCTTTCGTAATGGTCAGCCAATACCAGTCGCGTTGCAGGATCTCCAGAGTTCGAGTTCAGCCCGGGTGTCCAGCAAGGGGGAGATTGTGACAGGAGTGGATGAGGCGTTGGCGAAGGGTTCCAGCATCAGGGACGTAGACACGGTTATACCAGGTAAGGGTACCATCCGAGTACTCCCAGCCTGGGGTTCCTCGTTTTGATTCCCACATTTTCAGAATGTTCCCGGGGTTCGATTTGATGTCATTGAGGAAGGAGTCGTCAGCGTAAGAGATTTCCACTCGCTGGAGGCGGTGTGGGGGGAGGAGTGTGATGTCGCTGTTGTCGTCGCGGCCATCATCGTAATCGGGGCGGTTGGATAGGGCGTCAGACACCACCATCGAGGTACCAGGGCGATGACTTAGCAAGAAATCAAACTCCTGCAACTCGAGCGACCACCGTGCTTGGCGCCTATTCAGCTGATAAGCAGTCATAAAGTACTGGAGGTTCTTGTGGTCAGTAAGGATTTCGAGCTTATGGGGAGAGCCTTGGACGTAGTGTCACCATTCACGAAGAGCATGCATGATCGAGAGGAGCTCCTGGTCGTGAATCTGATAGTTCTGCTCAACGTCGCTAAGAGATTTTGAGAAGAAGGCAAGTGGTCGCCATATGCCGTCCTGGTTCTGCGAAAGGACCGCTCCTGTAGCAAAGGCAGAAGTGTCGGCTTCAATCCTGTAGGGAGTGTTGTCGAGGGGAAGAGCTACGACCACATTGGTGGAAGCTGCCATCTTGATGTTGTTGAACGCTTCCTTTTCAGCCGTTGACCAAACCCAAGGAGTCGAGGCACCAGTGAGACGGTTGAGGGGTGCTGCAATGGTTGAGAAGCCACGGATGAAGCGACGGTAGAAGTTCACAAAGCCCAAGAACTGTTGAACGTGACGTCGATTCCGAGGCATTGGCCAGGAGGTGATAGCTTCAACCTTTTTTGGATCCATGCGTAGTGAGCCGTTGCCAACGATAAGACTGAGGTACTCAACTTCTCTAGCTTCGAAGGTGCACTTCTCCCGTTTTAAGCATAGGTTGTTTGCCTCTAGACGTTTCATGACTTCGTGGGTGATGCGTCGGTGCTCGTTGATGTCGCTGTGGAATATCAGTATGTCATCCATATAAATGATCACACCTTTTTCGAAGAGGTCGCTGAAAATACTATTCATCATGTTCTGAAATGTTGCAGGTGAGTTGCACAGTCCGAAGAACATCACAGTGGGCTCAAAGAGGCCAAGAGAGGTGATGAACGCAGCCTTTTCTTCGTCGCCCTTCTTCATCTGCACATTGTTGTAGCCCCATTGGATGTCGAGCTTCGTGAAGTAGGTTGATCCCTTGAGCTTGTCGATGAGGTCGGAGACTAGAGGAAGCGGGTAGTGATTGCGAATCGTCACTTCGTTTAGCTTGCGATAGTCTTGAACCGGGCGGAGGGAGCCATCTTTCTTTTTGACAAAGAAGAAAGGGGATGCCCAGGGGGACTTCGAGAGGCGAATGCGTCCAGTTTTGATGTTTTCATCGACGAATTCGAGGAGCAAGGTGTTCTCGGCAGGCGACATCGGGTAGACCTTGGCCGAGAAGGGCTTGGCATCCACTAGTAGCCACCAGCAATCATACAACTATTGCTGTAATTGCCTTGGATGGAATTTCACATTTGCCTTGCAATTTTTTGAACATTTTGATAGTCATGGATATTCATTCTCTTGAAGGTGTATTTCTTTGCAACATTCAGTTGATATTCAGGTGATATTCAACTGTTCCCAGTGTCAATATTCAATATTCAATGCTTGGTAAATAGTCAATATTCAGGTGATATTCAACTGTTCCCAGTGTCAATATTCAATATTCAATGCTTGGTAAATAGTCAATATTCAGGGGATGTTCAATAGCAATGAATAGTCAATATTCAGAGGATGTTCAATAGTAATGAATAGTCAATATTCAGAGGATGTTCAATAGCAATGAATAGTCAATATTCAGGGGGTGTTCAATACTAAACCAATTGCTATTTCTAAAAATAGTAATCCTGTGATAAACTTAGACCATCAGCTAGGGTTAGCACATTGTACTAACCCTAGCTGCAGCACTGGGAAATTAAAAGCTAGGATTTGGGTTAGTTGGAGTTAGGATCTATGTTAGAGGGTTAGGGTAGAAATATCTGTGTTCAAAGTGGTTAAGTAGTGTGAATATTGTCTAAGTTCCTTTGAATATCACCAGAAGTAAGCCAATGCAGCAAGCATTTGTTTTGAAGTCATGTCAGCACACAGTGGCAGGGGGAACACTCTTATTTAACAATTGTTTCCATTTGAGGCCAGAATCTGAAAAGAGTGAAGCTCCATCTTCAAAAATGAGGCTTTTAGACCAGGTTTGATCCATTATATAAGCCTCATCAATGGTTGAAAACCAATGAATATCCATGAATACCATCCTTTATACCATTGAATATCCACTGAATATCAGCTTTCATAGCCTTGAATATTTACTGAATACTAGATCCCATACTTTTGAATATTTGATGAATAAACATGAATGAGTATCCTTGAATATCCTTTAGCTGGGATATTCAACAATAGTCATCATTTGAATACTAAGGCAAATGTGAAATTCCATCCAAGGCAATTACAGCAAATATTCGAATACTGTTGGTGGACACCACTCTGGCATCTGGTGTCAGTTCGATAGCGTGGTCCCACTTGTGATGAGGCGGGAGTTGATCAAACGTATTGCTTGAGAAGAGCGCTGAGTATTTTTCGAAGTATAGACCTGGGTAAGCAGAGTTCTTGTCAGCTTCCTCATTCATTCGACAGAGAGTCTGGAAGTGCGAAATCCTCGCCACAATCTCCTCTTCCTCCAAGGAGATCATCATCAGTCTATCACCAGCTTCCAACTCATCCCTGAACGCCTCCTCCATGTCAAGTCGGGCGTTCTCCAAGACTACGTCGATAGAGGGTGGGGGTCCATAGGTCGTATCTTCGTCTGGGTCAGCGACAGCAGGGTCAGAGTCAGAGGTTGATTCGTCGGTTGGGCTTGGGGATGGTGAACCGGAAGGTTTGGGGCAGTGGTTGGAGCATTCAGGGTGACAGCGAGGGAATAACAAGGGGCCTTTATGCCAGTCGATGATGGGGTTGTGACGCTTGAGCCAGTTGTGGCCAAGGATGGTGTCGAAAGATCCAATGTTCGTGATGTAGAATCGTTCGAAGGAAATGTGGTCAGCGACAAGGGTCCACATCTCGGTGTACTGGGTGATGCTTCCTGCATTGTTCAGGGATCCATCGGCATTGTACACAGGAATAGCCCTGGGGAGGTTAACTGTTGCAAGGTTGTGTTTGGCGACGTACCTCGGGTTCTTGTAACAGTTTTGCGCTCCGCTGTCAACAAGAGTGTGGGCGCGGAACAGTAGTTCGGCATCCGAGTCACCTAGGGAAATAGTTGTCGTAAGCGAAGAAGAATTGTTCACGGAAGAGATGACGAAAGGCTTCTCTTTCAGTTGTTTCAAGACTGCCAGCGCATCCGTATTGTTGAAGCATTTGAGGTCATTGAGGAGATCGTCGTTTACTTCAGGGGAACGGCGTGGGTGAGTCCAGTCTTTCAGGATAGTGATCGCCTTCGGGGCAGGTAGTAAGCGACACCTTGCGAGCATCAGCGACGCACCCGAGAGACCTTGAACAGACGAGAGATTCGAGGAATGAGGCACACAAGAGGGTGGTTCTGCAATACGATTATCATTCGAACAAGAATAAGATATTGGGGAAACAGTTTGATTCGACAAACGGTGGGTGCTCGGCATCGTTTGTCCCTCTAAAAATCCTGTTGACCATTACTCTCGCCTTCCTCCTCCTCTTCAATCTCAAACTCTTGTTCGTCACTGTGTTCCTCTGCCTCCTCCACCATCGAGGCAGTATGAGCCTTTGCCTTGCCCTTTTCCAGGCAGTTCCTTGATGTATGACCCTCTTTCCTGCAAGTGTAGCATAGCAATCGGCGTGGTTTGTTGGGATCGGAGGTCGATGAGCCGGTCGAGGTGGAACCAGAGGCAGGGGTCGAGGTGGGGGTCGCCATCGGAGAAGGAGTGGTAGATGTATGTGCGGATGAAGACAAGGTTGAGGACAAGGTTGAACCACTAGGAGGGGTGGGTTGGGCAGGACGGTTGAAGTTGCAGGCAGGTACGGCAGCACCACGAGTCGCCTCAAGGTAGCTTGTCTTGGCCATTTGGTGGTCGCAAAGTTTCTCATCAGCCTCAACAGCCAGGCGCTGGAAGTCCTGATAAGCAGTGACGGAAGCGGGGATCTTCTTGACGATTTCGGGGTTCATTTTCATCCGAAGGATGGCGATGAGGGCGACGTCTTGGGTGGCGTCCCATTCGGAGTGGATTACCTGGTTGTCGACGGTGAGCAAGAAGTGGGCGGCTGACTCGTCAGGCTTCCGAAACGTCGCAATGAGCTGCGCCACCGCCTGGTGTGGCTTGACCCATCCAAAACATTGACGGAACTCACTGACGTAGCCTTCCCAGGAAAGAGCCATCCAGTTGCCATGGTTCAGTCGATGCTGGCCGTTTGTCCTCCAGGTCGCCGCGGGTCCAGTGCCAGCACAAGCTTTGAGAGAGAACCTAATCTTGGCCTCGTCAGAGGCGAACTTTGTTGCAGTGTTACGGCCTCTGAACACGTTCTCGCACGACGCGATATGCTCCATGGTGTCCTGAGGCGATCTTCCATAGAACTTCGGAATGTTGTCTTCGGAAGGGTTGGCAATGTTGACGACGATGGGGATAGCAGCAGGAGCAGTGGCGGGTGGGTTGTTCTGGTGGGGAGCAGCGATCTGGCCAGCGTGGTTGAGGTGGGGGGGTAGGTCTCGACCATGAGTGTTTAAACCCTCCAAGACACGGTTCTGAAAGGCCAGGTTTGTGTCTCATTCGCGCTGGAGCATGGTGACGAAGAAATCCCTCGTTTGGGCTTGTTGTTCAGCAAAGAAGACACGCTGCTCTTCAGCCGCCCGATTCACTAGCGTAATCATTCTTTCCACGGTTGCCATGAAGTCGTTCCCAGTGCCAGCCACCATGAGAGGAGCATTGCCAAGTCCGGGTGCGAGGGTAACAGCAGAAGAGGAGGCAGCAGCAGGAGGGGGCATGGTGGGGATGGGTGGGGCCCGAATCCTGTTGTTGCTCGGGGAGCCTCCAAGAGAAGGGTTGTTCACAGCATGACCAGTAGGAGCAGGCGATCCAGGAGCATCACGAGGGTTGCGACCACGACCCTGCCCACGACTATGAGGAGACCGCCTGTTCCCAGAAGGGTTGCTATTGGCAGTCAGGTTAGCGAGTCCAGTAGGAACAGCAGCAGTAGGAGCGCCATAGGGAGGTGGGGCACCCGGGGGAGGGAGAACAAAGGTCGGGACAGCGGCGGGTGGGGTGGAGTTTGTATCCGAGTTATAATTGGCGCCGGAGCGTGTCGAAGACATGGGGGGATCGGAAGGGGGTTTGTTGTTGATAAACCAGGCTAGAATAGAAATGTAGGCAAGGGGATAATAGAGACGTAACAGGAGTTGTAGCATAGACTAGAGAAGAGAGGAAGGGGCAAAAGGGTGTCGGAGTGAAAGAGACTCTTTATTCTGTCAGGAGCGACGTGGGAAGAAGATGAGGAAATTGGATAGAATGATGATAAAGAGTCTAAGGAGTACAAGGTGGGCTACGGGACTCTATATATAACACGAAAGGGGCCCAGTCTGGACCGGAATGGCAGATGACGAGGGAGTCGGGCCGATGGAGGGCATGATGGAACGATGACGTCCTGACAGATATAACCATCGCGTCTTCAATGACGTTCTATCTCATCCAGCAACAGAAGAGAGTCTTTGCTCAGTGAGTGATCTTCTCCTGTAGAATGGCCTTGCTTATGGTCACGGCCTATCAGTACTGGTCGTTTACTCGATCACATCGTGCAGTTCACAGTCTGTAGGTCGCTTCTATCTTTCCATCGCGATGTCTGCTCATGGTCCCGTCTCCAGGTACCTGTTTACTCACCAGGTGAAGTGACAAATGATCTGCACCCTTGCAAAGGTCTGACCTCCATGCAGCATAGGTGCTGTCGTTATGGTCATTGTGGTAAGTTCTTGCCCATCTTGGAACCACCTAAGCATCAACCTGACTGGTTTTTCGAAGTACTATGTTCTCCCAGATACCTGTAAGTACCGGAAGGTAGCCTGGTGTGTTACAGGCATATTGACGTGGTGGGTAGTGGAATGGTTGGCCCTCTACACTTGTCTCGCAAAGCATATGTGGCTTTTCTCCATACCATGACCTAAATATCTGAATCTTTCCTTCAGTCTATTCCAACAGCATCCTTGCAGCGTGAGCTCAACCCTTCCCTTGTTGTCTAATGACAAGCTCATCGCCTCGACCACTTCCCTTAGGCTAAATAATTGAAACAGTCTCTGACTAGGACTGTCCGACGGTTCTACCTCAGCTGATCTTTCACAAAGCAACATGAGGCGCACTCAAGACCCTACCTCTATGATTATTGCTGTTGAAATGAAATTGATGGTGCATACCAGAGGAGACAACCCATCTTATCTGGTTCATTGTCTGTGACTTCTTTGTCACATCGTGTACTGACTGAGCTTCCAACTTCTGCATTTACTTGTAGGGTAAGCCATATGGACTTGAGCAAGATTGAGAGCCAGACTTCGATGAGACTCAAAAGGTCACCTGAGTGCCACAAGAGTAAAGGGCACTTCCATTGGCGTGGATCATTCTCGTTTATCCCACCACACTCCTTTTGTTTTCTCATTACTACCTCTTGGACCTGCAAATTACTACCAAATACTATTATATCAATATCATGTATGGAAAGGCCTCAGCCTTGAGTATATGACTTTCAGGCCACAGGCAGATGCAAGCCTTGGAATGCTGCTGGTATGATAGGGGCATATAGGGGCATAATGTAAATTATACATCTGGTAGCACGGGTTCGGGCTTGAGCCAAGGATGAAGAGTGCATGTCACTGTATAGTTTCGGCGGTCACATTTGCTGCAAAGTCTCTGAAGTGGACAAAGGAGATTATCCGATCTGAGGATTGTTTGGATGAGAGGTGGCAGAGTGGCAAAAAGTGCGTTCAAGGGGAAGCATTTTGGAGATGGAGATGTTATCTTATCTGCTAAACTAAGCAACCTGCTGATAACAAACTAAAAGAGGTCTATTAGGCTTAGGCTATACAAGGGGCGATAGCACTGTTGATAATGAAGGCTAGAGCTTGAGAATCAATCCCTGCGCATAGGCTCTTAGCATTAAGGTGCTCTCCAATGGTCTGACAATTATGTGGTCCTAACTGTTTACTGTGCTCCCTTCTAATAGCTGATCTTGTCCCTTGAAAAGTACATGAATGACGCGCTCTGCTAGTTGAATGAATGAGGAGGGTACACGCCGCATGCCAATCCAATAAAACTCTAGGTATCAGCTAGCGTCGACCGGCATGCTGTGTTACACTTTTTCAGGCCTTTATTCTCAAAGCCTACCCATGGGCTCTCATAGGAGCTTTGGGATGAAACCAACTGATGGACAACGTATCCGAGGTGCCCATTGTGTATTAAAAATGGTCAGAATATGTTACCTTTATTTCCTGCTAGCCAGCTCAGATGACTGAATTGAACAGGAACAAGAATTTTGAGACGAACAGAATACATTCAAGATACACATGCTATGGACATAGTCAAGAACCAAGATGATAAGACAAAAATATCAAACGGAAGGAGGGGCATACAAATAACAACTTGAAATGCACAATGAAAGGTTCATACATCAATAACCAAAGTGGACATACGGAGCCCAAGCCAGTAGCGAACTCTCTGAGTTGTCAAGACATCGTCGCAACTGCTGGACAGCATGGTGTAGAGCATATGCGGAAATTGACCCATCAACAGAGCTACCACTTCCCTCCTCATGATGATTGAAAAGGTAGATATAGAAGTCGTTGGCAACCTCTGGTGCATTTCCATCTCCAATTGACCACATAGTAGCCACCACTCGACGATATCCCGCGGCTAGCATCCCAGCTGCAAGGTGGACAGCTTCATCAGAGAGCTTCTCATCACCTGCACTTGTCTGACAGGCTGAGAGAAAGGCGAGATCCGCATTTTTGAGATCTCTCTGAATGATAGTGGCAAGGTCAAGGGAACCGTTGTGGAAGAGGAATTGACTCTGGAGTGGCTCGGACACATTTTGGGATGCATGGCAAGCAAGGTGAATGCAGCTGTAGTCCTCCATGTGCTGGAGACATTCATTGACAGTAAGGGCACTTCCTTCAAGTAGTGTCACTTTGGCTCCATTTTGTGCTGCCATTTTGAAGATTGATTGGACCTCTTTTGTGGTTCCAGGGATTGGGGAAGTGCCTGGTGTGTTTGGCTGGCTTGTCAGGAATAACCCAGATGTATCCTTGTTGATCTTATAACAATCCTTGACTCTGTCAATGAGAGCAGTGACAGTTGGAATGTATGATGAAACAACATAATCCAGCACACGGTCTGAATGTGTGCCTGCTGCATGAATGGGAAGGAATGACAAAGGACCAGTTGGGCACCACCAGATCCTTGGGGGCGGATTTGTAGACAACGGATCCATTCTCTATTCAAGCCATCAAGATCTGGATGTCAGATGAATACTGAATACTCACTGAGAACCCCAATGTGTTCAATATCGGGCTCACCACCTCATTCCATAGATCTCGAAGGATTTTGTGCACCACAACCTCACTCTGCATTTGGTTCTGTTTAGTTGAAGGTTTTGCAACTCTCCCTGCCACCTTGTCCTTTGTAGCCTCTTGCACCTCTCGCATGCGGAGCTGTTGACTTTCCAGGTTGGCCTTCAAATCATCTCGATACTTGTTGGCTTTCTCCAGGGAAAAATCGGGTAGTGGGATGTGAAGAGGCTTGTCTAGTCCAGCCAAAAGTGCAATTGCATCACACCGTTGCCCATCAACATTGATGACCACAACAGGACCTGATGCTGGGAGGCATCGAAGGAGGGATGAACAGGGCAATGGTTGGAGGAATGACTCGAAGCCGGGGATGGATCTGACTGTTTTGAGGAGATCATCCCACTGTCTTGCAAGCTTCAAATGAGCCTTAGCTTCATCCTCCAGCAAGATCTTCTCTGATGTGGACAGGCCAATGTGTGACTGACCCCGGGATGACCCTGCAGTTTCAAGCTGCTTTGAGACATCTGCAACACTCTGTGCAAGTTCCCAGTTGTGGAGGCGTAGATCATCAATGGGGGTACGAAGATTGCTCAGCTGGCTCCAGACAATGCAACGACCTTGCTCAAGCCATTCAAGAGCTTTGTCCACTTGCCCAAGTGAGCATGCGGCAGATGCAGCCTTGAGAGCTATTCCATGGATATCATGAAGGTGTGAATAGCGACCCTGAACACTTTCTTCAAGGCCTGCTATCAAGGCAATCAAGCTCAAAGCTGTATCAAAGGCATGTAGGATGTCAAGTGACTGTGGGTGATGTTGGTTGAGAAGATTTGCCCAGGTTCTGGCTGCTTTCAGCCGATGCTGTGGAGGGCCAAATGTGCTGGTTGCTGCGGATTTATAAGTGGAAATGCTTGCAGCCAGATCCTCTTCACTGTGAGTGCACTCAAAGCGACACTGGAACGAACTTCCAAGGTTGTTGAGGCAACCTGGCAGGTCAGCATGACCCTCGGGGGTGAGCTGCACCGCTCTGTGTTGGGCTGAGATGGCTTCAGCAATGTCAGAAAGATCCCCAGTGTGCTCAAAGCGACACAGGAACGAGTTTCCGAGGTTGTTGAGGCAAGCTGGCAGGTCTGCATGACCCTCAGGGGTGAGCTGCACTGCTCTGTGTTGGGCTGAGATGGCTTCAGTGATGTCAGAAAGATCCCCAGTGTGCTCAAAGCGACGCTGGAACGAGTTTCCGAGGTTGCTGAGGCGACCTGGCAGGTCGGCATGACCCTCGGGGGTGAGCTGCACGGCTCTGTGTTTGGCTGAGATGGCTTCAGCAATGTCAGAAAGATCCCCAGTGTGCTCAAAGCGACGCAGGAACGAGGTTCCGAGGTTGCTGAGGCGACCTGGCAGGTTGGCATGACCCTCGGGGGTGAGCTGCACTGCTCTGTGTTTGGCTGAGATGGCTTCAGCAATGTCAGAAAGATCCCCAGTGTGCTCAAAGCGACACAGGAACGAGGTTCCGAGGTTGCTGAGGCGACCTGGCAGGTCGGCATGACCCTCAGGGGTGAGCTGCACTGCTCTGTGTTTGGCTGAGATGGTTTCAGCAATGTCAGAAAGATCTCCAGTGTGCTCAAAGCGACGCTGGAATGAACTTCCGAGGTTGCTGAGGCGACCTGGCAGGTTGGCATGACCCTTGGGGGTGAGCTGCACGGCTCTGTGTTTGGCTGAGATGGCTTCAGCAATGTCAGAAAGATCTCCAGTGTGCTCAAAGCGACGCAGGAATGAACTTCCGAGGTTGCTGAGGCAAGCTGGCAGGTCTGCATGACCCTCAGGGGTGAGCCGCACTGCTCTGTGTTGGGCTGAGATGGCTTCAGTGATGTCAGAAAGATCCCCAGTGTGCTCAAAGCGACACAGGAACGAGTTTCCGAGGTTGTTGAGGCAAGCTGGCAGGTCCGCATGACCCTTGGGGGTGAGCTGCACTGCTCTGTGTTGGGCTGAGATGGCTTGAGAAATGTCAGAAAGATCCCCAGTGTGCTGGAAGCGATGCTTGAATGAGGTCCCGAGGTTGTTGAGGTAACCTGGCAGGTTGGCATGACCCTCGAGGGTGAGCTGCACTGCTCTGTGTTGGGCTGAGATGGCTTCAGCAATGTCAGAAAGATCCCCAGTGCGCTCAAAGCGATGCAGGAACGAGGTTCCGAGGTTGTTGAGGCAAGCTGGCAGGTCAGCATGCCCCTCGTGAGTGAGCTGCACCGCTCTGTGTTGGGCTGAGATGGCTTCAGCCATGTCAGAAAGGTCCCCCATGTGCTGAAAGCGACGCAGGAACGAGGATCCGAGGTTATTGAGGCAAGCTGGCAGGTCAGCATGACCCTCAGGGGTGAGCTGCACTGCACAGTGTTGGGCTGAGATGGCTTCAGTGATGTCAGAAATGTCCCCAGTGCGCTCAAAGCGACACAGGAACAAGTTTCCAAGGTTGTTGAGGTAAGCTGGCAGGCCAGCATGACCCTCAGGGGTGAGCTGCACTGCACGGCGCAGGGATGAGATGCCTTCAGCGATGTCAGAAAGGTCCCCCATGCGCTCAAAGCGACGCAGGAACGAGGATCCGAGGTTGTTGAGACGACTTGGCAGGTTGACATGACCCTTGGGGGTGAGCTGCACTGCTCTATACAGCAACGTTATAGCTTCATTCACAGTTGCAAGGTCTCCTGTCCTGTCAAATTGCCTCATCAAATCCACTCCACTGTTGTTCAAAGCCACAATATCTGCATGAATGGTATTCATAAACTTCTGCCTCTATTAGTCTAAATGGCTCACTCACCCTCAGTTGGCAGAATGGTATCCAATGGTATTTCCACTGTCTTCCACATTATAATCAAACATATACCCTCCCCATACATCTCCATGCTCTGGCTGCTCCCTGGATGCATCCCATATTTCATATAATTCACTTTTGTGCATATGGTTTAGCTCTCACCATGCTCTGAGTGCGTATGTGCTGATCGCATCCCCGGGTCGGCGAGATCTAGATGCACAAAAGCAACATCTTCGCCATCTTTGCTCTTTGCAACACAGTCAATTCTAGCCACTCCGGCAGGTCTTGAACCCTATCTTAGCCCTGATGTCTAGTTGGTAGCAACACGGTGAAAACTCACAGCTGAATGAATTCTGTCATGTGCCATTGTCCTGAAGTGCTATTTGTAAGGGTATAGCAATTTCCCTTCTGTGAGTCTTGTATGCCAAATACCCAGAGCTCCGTCAAGCTCAACAGGGCTCTATCGTCATTGGCCGCGTCGGTGTGCTTGATGACAATATCTAGTCAAATCAAATCAGTTGAAGTTGGGACGGCCTCCCCTACGATTGTTTTACATACCTGTCAGATAAAGTTCGCTAGATGCCCGAAATTTATGAGATGTTGCCATTCCTTTGAACAGACTTATCGCTTACCCATCGCCACTTGCGCGTTCAGGTACCAGTGAGCTACTGCTTAACGCTTCAGTCTCTAGTGCACGCTAATAGACGACATCATCATACCTCTCTTGGCTCATTGCCCTTTCGATGGAGGTCTTGATTTGTGTGAGGGGGAAAATGCGTTGAGAAAAGGGGAAACAAGTGATTGCCGTAGATACTGCGTTATATGGCAGGAAGCAAGGGGTCGTGAGGGTGGGCGCCTATTTGGGATGAGCACAGCTCGCACGTGTGTGCAGCATGCGGCGATTCAAACACAGCCTACAGCTCATAGGTAGCATACCCCGCGCGCATATCTAAACTCAATGGCTTCTAGCACTCCATTTACACGGCATGCATGAACCATTATTGCTTAGTCGCATGATCAAACCTTGGGCGCAGTGAATCGGCTAAGGGATTGCACCACCCGTGTACTAAGAACACACCATATAAGTGCTGAGTGGTGTAAAATAAACGACCGAGGTACGCAAATTGGTTTCTTTGACGCTTAGAACTGTGCAGATATTTCACGGACGCCACGTACTCTATACGCATTCGCGCTGTATTGCGGCGTGAAAGGAGTCCTTGAGGAAATCTCGTTGTTCGCCACCATATGATACTTTGATTAGAGGCCGATCTACACCAATGCTATCCCACACTTCGTGTATGAATTGCTCGTCCATCAATGTCTCTCAGACGTCTCCTGCTACCCAAGATGAGGATGGTCGGGTCACGGGCATGAAAGAAGTAAATTTGATCGAGGATAACAATATGTCAACCAAGTGGCCATTACTACGACCATCTGTACCACACCGTCCTGCCGTTCATGGGATCCGCTCCAGATCTGCGTGAGTATATATTGTCCCGTGCACACCCCATGGCGCATCCTTTCTCTCCACCGTCGCGTGGTCCCCCTCTTCATGTCGTCCCAACGTACCCTGCTTCGTGGGGCTGGCGTCGACGGTCGAAGGCGAGGGCATGCGTGGAATGATACCTGCTGACGATCGAGGTCGCGGTCATGGCGGAGGACGCGAGAGAAACAGTTGGCGCAGGCCAAAAGCAAAAGGCAGTGCGATAGGAAGTATAGGCGCTTATAGAGATCGAACCATGAGACCGGGCCCATGTACCGATGGCGATAGCTGGCGCTAGGCGGTAATAATAACCAAGCTTCATCGAACGCACTGTACTGAAGGGGTCGGGAAGACAAGCATGGTTGAATGCTCATCGGCGATCGCCATGGAGAGGGGAGAGCCAGTAGGTGAGGAAGACACGCATCGTTGGGGAACCCTTTTCGATCTCTGTCGAAGCAGTAGTCGTGTAAGTAGGTGAAACGACGTGATGCAACGCACATGATCTTCATAGAAGAAGAGATAGGGCGAACGAGACTTTGTCGCGTGTGCGGCGCTCGTGGTTCACCGTCGGTATTGGCTTCGGGATCTATGGTAGGAATTGCAAATATTCACCGTTGCCTTGGGGAGCGGTCCAATACATCTGCGCTTCATTCAGTTATCATTTATGCGAGGGGACTGTCGAAGGAAGGGAGAAGACGTACACATATCCAACACCCTGTCTACCTCCAGCTTGCAAGGCTGCTTCAAAAAAGGAGGGAGGAAGACGAAAGAAAGACAGAGGAGGGGTAACGAGGAAAGCGGAAGAGAACAAACGCACGTCACGGCCATCACGTTCCTGGATGGTAGACCACTCCTCGTCTTGAACGTGGTAAGAGCAGCATTTCTGAGTGATACGGTCAGTTTGTCGTCCGAAGAGACAGAAAGACAGTGATGAACGGGCATGAAGATAGGTATGAATGGACGGAGAGATCGAGCGACGGCTGAAAAAGGACGCGGAAAGAGAACACGGACTCACCGAGATCATCTACCAACGTCAAGAGCGGCTTTTCGCCCGAGAAGGCGTAAGCGGAGAGGAAGCCGCCGAGGTATCGGATGGTGGTTTCGAAAAAAGGGGATGTAGTCGCCTGTCTAGAAGGGAGGTCAGCACGGGCACGGTCAAAGCCAGATCGACGACCAAAGGTCTAGGGTGGAGCAGAAGAAGGATCGAGAAATAGCGAGAATTCTGTCCAAATGACCCACAGCGAGCACTCACATGGTTGGTAAACGTCTTCCTCTCCAGCATCCGCACCGTCCTCCAAAACCCTGCCTTCGTATCCACCAAACGTAGCGGTGAGAGAGCCTCGACAGCCGTCAGCGACCATCCGGTAATCCTATTAAACAATCTCCCCATTAGTCGCAGTTCCAAACCCCGCAAGAAAGAGATTACGAACTTACAACTCGTCCTTTGGGTACGCATGGTTCCTATATCCAACATACACCCTCGCAAACGCGTTCCTGAACTTCTGTTTCCGCTTCGCCCACTTCTCCATCTCTCCTACAAGATCCTCCTTACGCAGTCCCATCCTCCTGGTTTGGCATCGTAGGATCCCCATCCAGGTTGACATCAGGTGCGGGAGCAGGAAAAGGATGATTGTGCGTCCACGGCACCTGCTGCTTCACCTTCACCCAAGTCTGTTCTAGAGACCCGGTGTCGACGATGAGCGGGGAGAGGAACCAGAGCCCGGCGATGACGACGGTGGAGAGGGCGAGCCAGTGCAGGATGGGACTGCCAAAGTGCGATTAGGAAGCACGGTATTGGGACGAGTGCGTCAAGGGGGTTTCGTCGGTGGGTTGGAAGTGTGGATGGCATCGTGCTTATTGGATAGGTTTGAGGCTAGGGTGTAGGTAGCCGAGGATAGTTCGTCGGTGTTGCGCTATGTTCTACCTGTCGAGCACTACGCCTTCATGGACCCGTAATCCAAAGGAACCTGCAAGAAACCTATGAGTACCCACCAGTGGCAGGACATGGACGAACGAGCCTACCAGGAAATCCAGAAATAGCCGTGTGGGACAAGAATCTCTCCACGCCCCGACCCGTTTGCAAAAGATCAGTGTTGCCTAGACCAACGTTCCTCTCTATCCGCGTGCAATGGCAAGCAGAACAGGCGATGTGCAAAGCCCAAACGACGAGAAACGAAGATGGTAGCAGGAAGCAAGGCACAAATTGACCCGACGCGGCACAACGGTGGGAAAAGAGGGATAATCTGATTAGCGTTTTTGGATCTAAGTACTAAATCTTTGGACTCAATCACGGCACTACCTTCTCTTCTGGTCGAGCAACAAATCCCAGCAATTCCGGCGGGCGACGTATTAAGTGCCCTCGATTTATAGCGCAAAAAAGAAAGAAAGAAAGCAACTCAGGCCACCCAACTCCCTTCTTACCACCTGATTCAGGCTACGCGGTTTGCTAGCATCAAAGTGGACGATACTATTCAGCTTCAGACTCCAAACGATGTATCGACTTGCAATGGACATTGTATCGCCGACATATCGGAGCCTATCTAGCCATTTGTACGGTTGTCTCTACAGCGGCAGCTGCGACTTACGGTCGAACCAGCGAAGTGGTCAATTCGTGATAGCTCAAACGAGTTTATGCCGATGATTCACGTCGAGCTACAGGACCATGGACGAACCGTATGTAGCTGTCCGTGTCAAAAGATCAACCACCGGTACTCGACTTCAGGGAGTGGTCCAAGAGCAGGCCGATGTCATATCACCCGATGGACTGAAAATACCTGCCAGTGAGCCTATGTCTGCGTGTGGCCTGGAGGTCGGAACGCTACAGTCTTTCTTGCAAGATCGATGGAGCCCTGTCTTCGAACAATGCCGGCAGGTCACTTTCCAATATTCGTCCAGACGTTGACGGGTCGTCTCATGACCGTGGAAGTAATATCAAACGACACAGTTCATAATATCAAGGCCAAGACATAGGACAAGCAAGGTATACCACCAGATCAACAGCGGGTTGTTTTACGGTGAACAGCAACTGGACGAAAGAAGAACTCTGCTGGACTACAACGTGCAAAGGGATGTTACCATAGAACTGCAACTGCGGTTGCGAGGAGGAAAGCCTGTGATATATATTTATCCTCCAGCAGGGAGGACAGTCAAAGCAGAGGTCCGCCTCTCGTTGGTTCCACAGTAGGAGTTCTCCGCCGTCTACCCCGTCGTCCCTGCAAAGCCTATGCCAAGTGGAGGTCAAACCGTGTCCTGGAAAATGCGGACACTCCCTAAAGGCAATCTACACGACACGCAGACCGGTATGAACGTCTCTTATCTCTCGTGGGAGGCAGAGTGCGTTGCATTTGTCTCCGCTTCCTTATGCATCGTATTCATGAGGTGTCTTTTAGTACCACCGCAGTGGGTTTATGGTCCCCACCACCCTCTCCTCTAGCGAATGGCAGTGGTTAGGCCATCGAAACGTTCGTCCCAAACCGGCCTTCCCTCCACGATTCGAATTACGCCTTGGTTTCTCTGCGACAGCTCACGCCATACCTCGACAAGGCCTTGCTCGCTCTCGGTATTCATACAGCAGCTCGGACCTCGTTCATCACGTTCGTCCATCTCTCTTCTACAACACACAGTGCTCATCATTTGAGTAGGTACTGGCTCCCATCGTTCAACAAGCACAAGAACATCGCGTTGCGCTTCTTGCCCCGGGAAGTCTACGAGAAAGCCGCCCCGCTCGACGTCCAGCCCAAGCCCGACGTCATCGCCCGAGTCTTTCTGCTCTTCGAAGGCGTTGAAGATGCTGATCTCGAGTACTGGCTCGGATCCGCCCAACAAGCGGATGGGCCAGTAGATTTTTGGGCAGTGGCTGTTGGAATTGATAAAGCTCGTGTCCTCGATTCCTCCGCCTTCCGTGTCATCGAGTGGGGTGGCATGGAAATCCGTGGTTGATGGAATTGAAGTGTGAAGCAGAAGTAAAATAGGCTCCCTCCCGTGTATATCAATTCTTGTACATTTCTACATTCTTCTTACAGAACTGAACCATGTCTAAGCATCGAAATTCTGCCAATTTTAGGTCATTGCTCGTATAACCCCTGTCAATGACGCGACGCGACTCGGACGCGTTACAGTGTCAAGGGGCTCGGCGGCACGGGAGCGATACACCATGCTCCCCGTTGGCTGGTGTTGAACGACACATCCTTATGGCTGAAGCGATTCGAGTTCCGAGCAACGTGCTTAAATGACATTGTCCCTCGGAGGGAGGCACCTGACTTTGCTGTGCCTTCACATAACTGAGCCGTGCAGTGATATACAGGCGAGAACTATCAAATGTTGTCGACGAACGGTCTAAAGTTAACGTAGACCTGCTCATATTTAAGGACACAATGATACAGCCCTTCCGACCATGGAAATATGGGCCTTCACGTTCAAGGACAAGGACAAGCAAGCATCAGGGTCTAGATGGGACGATAGGGGCAAAATCCTACCAATTAGGATTTAATTTCCCTATCAGCCGCACCGCCATCCTTCATTTATCGCGTTTATCTCTAACCACCACCTAGCAAAGAACCTAGTCTACTCTTCGATATTCAATCCTTGGACTTTGCGTGCTCGATCATGACATTACCTTCTCTGCTGGTCCATTACAACGCTCAGCAGTTCAGGTTGGCCCGTCCCGAAAATTACGATGTAAGCACCCTTCCATCCACGGTGCAAGTGTCCAGGCCTCACAATCCCCTTCTTAGCACCTGCTTCAGGCTATCCGCTTTCATTTCGCTCGTGTTAAAGCGGAAGATGCCATTCAACTCCAAACAAACGATTTGTCTACATGTAATGGGCAGTGGGTCAACATATCGGCGCCCATCTGGCCATTCGTGCAGTCATCTCTGCAGCGGCTGCGCGTCAAGATCAAAAGAGGGAGGCTGGCGCATCGGGGCCCAACTGAGGCGCTGATGATTCACGTTGAGCTGCAGGACCTTGGGCGAACTTTACCTGTCAGTGTCCAAAGATCAACCACTGCGACACAACTTCTACAACTACTTCAAGAGCAGAATGGCGTAGCCACCCTGGATTTCCGCGTATCACTCAATGGAGTGAACCTACTTCCTGGTGAGCCTATGTCTGCATGGGGCTTAAGCGCCAACGCTACAGTCGTTCTTGCCGGAGCAGCGGTACCATATCATCCGGACATACGGACAGACCCCTTCGAAATATTCATCAAAACAATGTTGGGTCGCACCTACACTGTCGAAGTAGAGTCAACAGACACGGTTGGTACTGTCAAGGCTAAAATCCAAAACAAGATCGGAACACCGGTAGATGAACAACGATTGATATTTGCTGGACGAGATTGGGAGGATGGAAGGACCCTGTCAGACTACAAGGTGCAAAAGGAGTCTACCATACACCTGGTACCGCGGCTGCGAGGAGCAAAGCCCGTTATATACCTTTACCCCCCAAAAGGAGAGACGGTTCAGGCTCAGGTCCATCTCTCACTGGCTCCTGAATGGGAGTTCTCTGCCATCTACCCAGTTGTACCTGCAAAGCATGGAGCTACTGGAGGTCAAACCCTCTCCTGGATAGTGAAGACGCTCCCTGATGGCAGTCTGCACGAGACACAAACGAAGATGGACGTCTCGTATCTCTACTGGGAGGCAGAGTGGGTTTCATTTGGCTTCGCCTCCCTGTATCTCGCACTCACGCAACGTTTTCAGTACCAACGCAGTGGGTTCGTGGTCTCCGCCACCCTCTCCTATAGCGAACGAAAGTGGCCAGACAATCGAAAGGTTCATTCCAAACCGGCCTTCCCTCAATGATTTAAATTCCGTTGTGGTCTCTCTGCAAGAGCTCACGCCGTACCTCGACAAGAGCTTGCTCGCCATGGGTCTTCATACGGAAGCCCGAACGTCCTTCATTACGTTCGTCCATTTATCCGCTTCAATGCACAATGCTGATAATACGAGTAGCTACTGGCTCCCATCGTTTAACAAGCACAGGAACATCGCGTTGCGCTTCTTGCCTCAGGAGGCCTACGAGAAGGCTGCCCCGCTTGACGTTCAACCGACGCCTGACGTCGTTGCTCGAATCTTTATGCTCTTCCGAGGCGTTGAAGACTCTGATCTTGAGTATTGGCGCGCCGCTATGCAAAAAGCGGATGATTCAGCTGAGCTTTGGTCAGATGTCGTTGGAATCGATAAAGCCCGTGTCCTCGATTCCTCCGCCTTCCGTGTCATCGAGTGGGGTGGCATGGAAGTCCGTGGTTGATTGAATTGAAGTGTGAAGCAGAAGTAAAATAGAATTCGCTCACATGTATATTAATTCTTGTACATTTATACATTCTTCTTGCAGAAATGAATCATGTCTAAGCATCGAAATTCTACCAATTTCAGTTCATTGCTTGCGTAGCCCCTGTCAGTGACGCGACGCGACTCGGACGCGTTACAGTGCCAGGGGCTCGGCACGGGAGCGATACACCATGCTTCCCGTCAACTGGTGTTGAAACGACACACCCTTATGGTTGGGGCGATGCGAGTTTCGCGCAGTGCGTTCCGTTGGCGGGGGCATGTGACTTTGTTGTGCCTTCACATAACTGAGTCGTGCTGTCAGATATAGGTTAGAATGTAGGACTGCCAAATGCTGTCAACGTAAGGTCTGAAGTTAATGTAAACCTGTTCATATCTAATGATACAATGATACAACGCCTTCCGGCCATGGAAACAAGGAGGTTCAAGGCCAAGGTCAGGCCTCAGGATCTGGATGGGATGATGGGGGCAACGTACCAATTAGGGTCCAATTCCCTTGACAGCCGCACCGCCATCATTCCTTTCTCTCTAACCACCACCTCTTCCAGAACCTAGCCAACTCCTTGTTATTCGATCCTTAGACTTTACTTGCGAAATCATGGAATTGCCTTCTCTCCTGGTCGAGTACAACTCCCAGCTGTTCCGGCTGTCACGTCGCGAAAATTACGATGTAAGTGGCCTGCGGTTGCACAACGAAAAGCCTCACAGTCCTCTTCTTAGCACTTGATTCAGACGATACGGTTTCATTTCGCTAGCATCAAAGCGGACGACGCCATCCAACTTCAGACGAACGACTTGTCTACTTGCAACGGACAGTGGGTCGACATCTCAGGGCCTATCTGGCCATTCGTGCAGTCGTCTCTACAGCGCCTGCGAGTCACGGTCGAGCCAACAAGGCAGACGAACCGGGGCGCAACTGATGCATTGATGATTCACGTCGAGCTGCAGGACCATGGGCGGACGATACCTGTCCGTGTTCAAAGATCTGCCACCGTTGCCCAGCTACTTCAAATGATCCAAGACCAGACCGGTGTCGCGGTGACGCAGAATCATCGGGTATCACTTAATGGAGTGACCATGCCCCCTGGTCAGCTTATGATTGCGCGGGGCTTGAGTGTCAACGCTACTCTGGTTGTTGCAAGATCAGTGGCGACCCTTCAGCTGGCACAGGTACCAGGGCCACAGATACCGGGAAACATAGGACCAATTCGATCCTTCCATGTTCGCATCCAGCCTTTGGATCCAACTAGGCCCTCCTTCCCTGTTGAACTGGAGTCCAGCAGCACTATTGATAACCTCAAATCCAGGATACAGGATATGGAAGGAATACCCCAGACCAACAACGGTTGATCTACAGTGGTAAGCAACTGGAAGATGGGTGAACCCTTTTGGACTACAATTTGCAAAGAGGCGCCACTATCCATCTGGTATTGAGGATGAGAGGAGCCAAGCCCGTCATATATGTTTACCCCCCGACAGGAAGGACATTTGACGCTAGGGTCCATCTCTCACTGGTGCCAGAATGGGAGTTCTCCGCCATCTACCCTGTTGTCCCTGCTAAGGCGGAGAAAGCTGGAGGGCAAACATTAACTTGGACCGTAACAACACTTCCTGACGGGAGCCTGCGGGAGACGCAAACTGGGATGGATGTCTCGTATCTCTATTGGGAGGCAGAGTACGTCTCATTTGGGTCTACTTCACTCTGTTTTGTGCTCACAAGGCTTCTTTCAGTACTACCGCAGTGAGCGTATGGTCTCCACCACCCTCTCCCCTCGCAAGTGAAAGCGGCCATACCATCGAAACTTTCATTCCAAACCGGCCTTCCCTTCATGATTTGAACTCTATTTTGGTCCCTCTACACGAGCTCACGCCATACCTCGACAAGGCCTTGCTTGCCATGGGACCTCATACAGAGGCTCGAACCTCATTCATAACGTATGTCCACTTCTCTCCCAACTTCTATGCTTCTAACCATATGAGTAGGTACTGGCTCCCGTCCTTCAACAAGCACAAGAACATTGTGTTACGTTTCTTGCCACAGGAAGCCTACGAGAAGGCTGCTCCGCTCGACGTCCAGCCCAAGCCTGACGTCGTTGCGCGGATCTTTATGCTCTTCCAGGGCGTTGAAGATGCTGATCTTGAACACTGGCGCGGGGCTGTGCAGAAGGCGGAGGAGCCAGCTGAGGTGTGGGCAAATGTTGTTGGTATTGATAAAGCTTGTGTCCTTGACCCCTCCTCTTTCCGCGTTATCGAGTGGGGTGGCATGGAAGTGCGTGGCTAACTTGGATTGAAGCGTAAACAGTACCATAACAGCCTGCACCCCTGTGTACATTAATTATTGCCTACGCCGTTTTTCTTGAACCAAATCTTGTGTCACTCGTCAATCCAAGACCAATCTAGCCCCTGAAATGACGCGACGCGACGGGGTATAAGGGGCCCTGTACAGGAACCATACATGTCAACCTCAGGCTCATTCTTCAACGCTATCTAGACAGCCCCGCTACCTCTCATCATAAGCGAGAGATTTTTCCTTGTAAATATGGTCATCGGCTGGCGTTGAAATGACACTTTCTTATGATCGAAGTGATCGAAGCCATACAAGGCGTTTGAATGACACTGTCCATTGGCGGGAGGCATGTAACCTTGCTGTGCGTTTTCACATGAAATTTCCTTGCAGGTATTGACAGGTTAGAACGTAGCAATATTAAATCCTGTGGGTACTTGGTCAAATGGCTGGCCTGGTGTCGCTTTCGAGCACATTTTCCCACTCGCTCATCACCAAACATGGAATAAGGAGGATTGCCGATAGCCAAAGGTAGGAATACCTACCCACCGAATGCTGGTAAAAGCAAAGGTGGATCAATATATGTATATACCTGTTCCCAAGATTCGATGATGCAATGATTCAACGCCTTCCGACCGTGGCAAGGAGGGCTGGCTCCCTAGGGACTAGATAGGACGATAAGGATCTGATTGCTTTCACAGCGTACCACCATCGTTCGTTTATCTCTGACCACCACCAAGTACGGAGACTAGCCAACTCCTTGATATTCAAGCCTTGGCATTTGCGTTCTCGATCATGGCATTACCTTCCCTCCTGGTCGAGTATAAATCCCAGCAGTTCAGGCTGGTGCGCCGCGAAAATTACGACGTAAGGGCCTCGTTGCACTAGTGCAAGGATTTCAGGCCTCACACTCCTCTTCTTAGCACATGATTCAGGCGATACGGTTTCATTTCGCCAACATCAAAGCGGACGATACTATTAAACTTCGGACCAGCGATTTGTCGACTTGCAATGGACATTGGGTTGGCATATCGGAGAATTTCTGGCCATTTATCCAATCGTCTATTCTGCGGGTGCAACTTACGGTCGAACCAGTGAAGCAGGCGGGGCCTGTCTGGCCATTCGTGCGGTCTTCTCTTCAGCGGCTTCGACTTACGAGGCGGGTGAACAAGGACCCAACTGAGGCGCTGATGATTCACGTCGAGCTGCAAGATCTTGGGCGAACTTTACCTGTCAGTGTCCAAAAATCAACCACTGCCACACAGCTTCTACAACTACTTCAAGAACAGGGCGGTGTAGCAACCCAGCATTTCCATACATCACTCAATGGGGTGAACCTACCTCTTGGTGAACCTATGTCTGCACGGGGCTTGAGCACCAACGCTACAGTCGTTCTTGCAAGAGCAGTAGTGCCCCGTATTCCTGAAATAAGGACATGGCCCTTCGAAATATTCATCAAGACACTTTCGGGTAGCCCTTTCCCTGTCGAAGTGACGTCAACCGACACGATTGATATTGTCAAGGCCAAAATCCATAACAAGCACAGAGGGGTGCTCCCCTGTCAACAACGGTTGATCTTTCGTGGACAACAATTGGAGGATGGAAGGACCCTGTCGGACTACAAAGTGCAAAAGGAGTCTACCATACACCTGGTACTGCCGCTGCGAGGAGCAAAGCCCGTTATATACCTTTACCCCCCAACAGGAGAGACGGTTCAGGCTCGGGTCCATCTCTCACTGGCTCCTGAATGGGAGTTCTCTGCCATCTTCCCAGTTGTGCCTGCAAAGCGCGAGCCAATTGGAGGCCAAACTGTATCCTGGACGGTGCAGGCACTTCCTGACGGCAGTCTGCACGAGACACAAACGAAGATGGACGTCTCGTATCTCTACTGGGAGGCAGAGTGGGTTCCATTCTGCTTCGCTTCCCTATACCTCGCACTCATGCACCTCTTTAGTACCAATGCAGTGGGTCCATTGTCCCCTCCACCCTCTCCTCGCGCAAACGGCAGTGGCCATACCATCGAAACGTTCATTCCCAACCAACCTTCCGTCAATGATTTGAATTCTGTTTTAGTCCCTCTGAAAGACCTCACGCCATACCTCGACAAGGCCTTGTTCGCTCTTGGACTTCATACAGAAGCTCGAACATCGTTCATCACGTTCGCCCATTCTCTTCTGAAATTAAAGGCACAATGCTGATTACGATATTAGATACTGGCTCCCCTCCTTCAACAAGCACAAGAACATTGCGTTGCGCTTCTTACCACAGGAAGTGTACGAGAAGGCGGCTCCGCTCGACGTTCAACCCAAGCCTGACGTCGTGGCCCGAATCTTCATGCTCTTCCAAGGCATCGAGGACGCTGACCTTGAGTACTGGCGCGGAGCTGCTCAGCGAGCTGAGGAGTCAGTCGAAACGTGGGCGGAGGTTGTTGGAATCGACAAAGCCCGTGTCCTTGATCCGTCCTCTTTCCGTGTTATCGAGTGGGGTGGCATGGAGGTCCGTGGTTGATTGATCGAATAAAAGAATATTTGTACTATAGTCTTGATTCCTAACTATGTATATCCTTGTGCATTATTGTACTGCTCTTGTTGCATTGAAATCTTGTGTTGAGATGCCATTGACGATCAGCCCAACTGGTAAGCAGCCCCTGTCCCGTCCCGAACGCGACGCGACGCATCATAGGGGCTTGGCACAGGGACGATGAATGTCAACCTGGACTCCCTCTTCAACGCCACCTGGCCAGATGGTCTGCCTCACCCTTATTGTCATGCCTCACCTGTTGCTTCTGGCTGAGCATCTGTGAAACGAAAAGCCCTGGGCTCACTCACCAGCCAAGCTTAATGCTCTATCGCCCTGAAACCGAACATGAAACTGGCTCAGAATTCCGTGACAAAATTAATACTGCAAGTTCCCTCATGGTCTTGGAAAGTGAAAGTGACCCTAGGGCCAAGGATGCACTCTGTGTGGCGGCTACTCGACATCCGTATTCGATATTGGCGGTAGATACTGCGGGATGTCGACAGTGCCAAGTGCTATTAGTGACTTGGGAGCAGTACTATGTTCCAACAGTCTGGGTGGAAGGCTGCTCCATTTCTTCCAGATTTATGAATTCGAACATTGTCAATCGGCGAAGACTCGGGGAGTTGCATGTAGATCCCGATCATTGGACAAAGACTCTGTGATCCGGAGCGACGATCGGCTTCGAGGAGAAGCCCCCCGAGTTCTCCTCGATGAGCGCTGAGCGCCAAACCCTCGGCCGCCTGCAAGCGCGTACCTGGTGGCCTACATGCGTGGGTGACATCGGGCATTGAGCCGAGCGCGATCAACATGGAACTTGGCAAAGATCTACAAAGATGAAATGGCACTGTCGGATTCCGCCCCTGTGTTGAACACTTTCCAAGAGTTATATGGACACACTAGGGGTCAAGAAAGGGATACCTTCCTGGGTCCCTAGACCACGGATTATGAATTGGAGCCTCTCGCCTCCATGGGCGTACATAGGTGCCCTATTTCACCCAGCATCATACGTTCAAACCGTACAAAGAAATGAGGTACAGAGGCGTTGCATATTTCCCCATCTCAAAAAACTGTTATTCGCACGAAAGAACCCGGATGGTCATGGGATCCAACTACCTCAGAGCCATCCTTGAGACGAGGTGCATCGCGGACATGGGTGTATCTTTGCAAACAGTCTCGGCACGGCCGGACCGATGTCATAGACGTCATGTGCGACATGAGATTTCCGGCTTTAACCCCAACGCCCACAACGGCGTTCATGGGTTTCTATGTCGGCAGAAAAACGCCCGGACGGCACCTCAACGTTGCATGAAAATCGTTCGCGATGCTCTGTCAAGTCAGTTCGTATGGATCCACCACCACCCATTTCAACTGTCCATGATGGATCCCCCTCCTCGTCCTCGTCCTCCTGTTCTTCGTCCTCAGAGACCGCGTCTGCGAAGTCTTTCTGGAAACAACTTGACTTGGGAAAAGAGTTTGGCTGGGTCACCGGCAACTGGCAATGGTCCAAGCTGAAGCATGTTGTTCGATGTGCCATTGCTGGATGGATTGCTGTGGTTCTATTCGCCATACCGGATGCCGAACGATGGATGGGCCAGGTAAGTCCGGCATGTGCTGGAATGCAAGTATCGAAGGGCTAACTCTACCAAGGCAGCGTTCCTGATTCTTATGGGTCAGTCATTTTGGCATACATCCGACGAACGCTATTATTCATGCTTGTCTAGCCTCCTTTTTCTCCCCTCCAAATGACGCATTCATGGCCGTGCTGGAGCGAGAGACCTTGATCATCCTCTTCGTGGCCATTGGATGGGCATGGTGTTGTCTGGGTATCAAATTCGCAGACATGTCTCGAGGATACCACGATCCAACAGTAACATTCGTTCAAGCGCTTAGTGGAGACTATATTGAAGCCGCGGTACGTATCATGCTTTGATTCAACTCAGAGCAGTGGCTTACTTTACGCAGCCTAGCGTAATTCTAGGAATTTGGATCTGCCTTGGTAGCATCTTCTTCCTGTACATTAAAGCCAAACAAGGGCCAGGACCCTACCTCTTTGCTTCCATTTTTGCATGCGTCTGTATTGGTGAGTCCTTGGATCATTGATTTGACATGGCCTAATCGAAGTACTACTAGATATCTCAATGACCACCGCCGTATTCTTCCCATTCCCATACTACGACATTGGGAAGTCAATCATGATCCCCCTTGGATTGCATTCCTGCATCGCCCTCGTCTGCTCGATCTTTATCTTTCCCCACACCATCTCAGCAACCTTTACCACGCGCTTGCAGGGTGTCCTCAGTCCACTCATCTCGGGCCTTAGCTTACAGCGCTCGCTTTTCTCGCCAGATCAGTATGTCTTTGGCACGCCCGAGTTTACGGAGGCGATCGGCAACACTCGTGCTGCGACGGAGAAGTCGGAGGCAGGCCTGGTCGCTGTAGCGGCAGCCGGTCGGCTTCTCGAGAACGACCTTATCTACTCGAGGTTCTCTCCCGAGGATTTCCGAGCTTTTCAGCAGCTGGCGAGGAGGATGAGCGCCAGAGCGCACGGGCTAACGACCTACTTTGCCCTGATCGATCCGAGCCGGGAAACGTTCCCGACGTATTCAGTTCCAAACACCCCTGCACCTGGCACGCCTCGCGCTGTGTCCAGGCACCATTCACCCGAGAGAGGGAGCAGGAGAGGCAGGAGCACAGAGCGGAGTAGCGAAAAGGAGGACGAGAGAGGACGAAGTTCCAGAGCTGGATCTCCGACGCTGTCTAGAGTTGTTACACCGTCAAGTCCTCTGGCATCACCCACCAACGAGAAGGCCAATGGCCACTTCAAAATACCTACATCCTCCACCCTCCAATCGTCCGTATCTTTCTCCCCCCTGCACCAGATCCAAACGGGAAATACAATGTTCACTTCCCTTGCCAAGACGCATTCTCATGGCCATTCGCATTCACATCAGCACTCGCCTTCCCATTCCCACTCTCACAACCACCGTCATGGACAATTCTCTCATCTTCTTCAAGCATCGTTGTCAAATCTGGCGTTGAAGTCCAAAAGAAGAAAGACGGAGCATGCCGTTGGTGTCTTTGAGAGTCAACAGTATCTCAACCTAGAAGCAAAGAGGCTACACGATCCAAGGAGCGAGGAGTACACGAATCTGATGCTTTCCTTGTTGGGTGAATGGTAAGCCTTTACTGTCGTTCTATTCTGGCTTCACTCAGTTGATATACTGTTTACCATAGTTCGGAGCCCCTCCTGGAGCAAAATGAAGCTGGCCTGAGTGCGATTTGCGAATGGTTGGGCACCGTACGGCGCGGACGATGGAATATCTTTCAAAAGGCCAAGGATCTATTTGAGAAAGATCGTCTGGAGAGAGTACAGAAGCTCAAAGAGACGAGGGATGAGCTGGAAAGCAGGCTCAACACTTTCAGGAACGACACAAGGTATGGCCAAATGACCTTCTTCCAAACTTGATTATGGACGCTGACGCTCTGATCACAGGATGAAAGTGCTCGAGCCCTACAAGCTCGCTTTTGACCATTCTGCACATCCCGAGGACGAAGATGACCAACATATCCATGACGCCGACGCGCCTCCACATAGGCATCTTTTCAGATGTTATGTCTACCAGTATCATTTAACGCAATTTGCAGAGATCGTGATCGAGACTGTGAGTTCTGGCTTTCCAACCCCAACGTCCTGGTATCCCTACGTCTTGGTTCGACGGCTGACCTTAGTATTCACAAACAGCTCGACGAGATTGATCGCCTGGAAAAGGAACGAACGCAGTGCAAACTCTGGACACCCGTCACTCACTTGTTTCAATGGACTGCCCATGACGTCCCAGAAGACTATGACAACGACCACGATGATGATCCCGGTAGGTGTCTACTTTTGGTCATGCGATTTGATATCTCAGTGCATCGTCCTCTGCCATCTAGATATCATCCAAGGAACACGTCCGATGGACTATGAAGGAGACCTTGGACTACCAAAACGTCGAGATCCGGATGCTCTGCCTCCCAGAAATGTGCTTGAATGGTTGATGAGCCGTATTCATCGTGCTTCAGTCTCTCTATGGGCTGGAAATAGCCTCTTTGCGATCAAGGCTGGCTTCATTTCCTGTACGTTCATCTCACCCTTTCCCTGCCCATATCCTCTAACAAAACCTGTAGTGGCGCTGTGTTTACCATTCTTACTGAAGCACACTGCGGCGTGGTCGTATCGTGGGTTAACTTCTCCGTATTCTAGGCTTTAGCCGTTATTGATTCTGCCCAGACAACCGATGGGTATGGGCCGTCATCATGGGCCAGCTTACCATCGCTCGCTTCCGGGGAGACACTGTGTTTGGTCTCTCTGCAAGGATAATAGCCACGTTTGCTGGTGGGTGCGTTGGAATGGCAATGTGGTGCGTGATTCAGTCCTGTGCTCGACCGCAGAGAGGGCTCAATATCGTCCGTTACGTAGGTACATCTCGACAGGGGCTGGCGAAGGGAGTGCCTACGGCCTGGCGGCCGTGTGTCTCGTCTGCTTCCCCTTCTTCTTTTTCGTGAGACTGTACTCGCCCATGCCACCAATGACGAATATCATTTTGTTTGCGACGGCAATTCTGGTACGTGACCATCGGTGTTTCTAAAGAATGCCGAATTGATGAGCGAGGCTTTAGGTGATCGGCTACTCTTATCAAAACAAAGTGCAGCCAACCCCGGGCAACCCTGGCTTTGGATGGGATGTCGCTTGGGTATGGCCTTCCTTGCAGAAGGGAGTTGGGGGCTGACTTCATGTTGATCACAGAAACGATTCGTGCTCGTTACTGTTGGCGTCGTTGCTGCTTTGTATGTTCTCTGTTACCTACTGCAAGCCCAGTGAGCTAACGTCATCCAACCCTCCCAGCTTCGCTGCTCTCTTACCACCCACAATGACTCTGCGTCGATATCAACGCTCTTTGCTATCTACAACGGCGAATGAGATCGGAGCCGTCTATTGCTCCGTCATCTCATCAGCGACCAACAAGAAGGACTGCGATGTCCAGGCTATTATGGCCTCGCTCGTTGCCACTCGAGCGAAGTTGAAGAAGGGCCAGGTCCTCAGTATAAACATTATCTACGAGGTTTGCCTACCCTCCTTCAGCTAGGGTCGTACCAATACTTACTTCCGATTGCAGTTCTCACTACGGGGAAGATGGCCAAAGGCTCGGTACCAACAGATCCTGGACCTCCAATTGTGAGTTCGCCATAATCAATGTTCCTGTAACGGTTGGGACTAACTCCAGCCAGGGCGATATTGTACTCGCTTTCACATCTCCTGTCTGCGCTAGGACACATGGAACCTGCTTGGACGAGAGCCTTCCTTCGTCGAGCAAGGTTCCTTGATTCGGATTTTCAAGGAGACGTATTGGCAGTATTGAGTTCGTCTTTATCAACGTTCCTTCCAGTGTGAAGCTGATCGCATCTCAATTTCTTAGCGATGGTCTCTAGTTCTCTGCGAACAGGATGTGCCCTGCCCCAGATAACGCCATGCCCACTCCTCGACCGTTTTACGTTGCGAAACAATGGCCTCGATGTCATCCATCGCGATGCGGAGGAAGACTTTGGACTACCCCGGTTGTTGACCATGGAGACATTGCAAGACGAGCAATACCAGTAAGCCTTGCGCCATCCTGTACTTTGATGTCAGCTGACGTTCGCTCCCTCCCAAGGATATTCTGTGTGGCCATCTCGACGGCCTTTGGTATCATCAACAGGCTTGACAAGCTCATGTTAGCCGCGAAGGAGTTGGTGGGCGAGCAGTTCCATATTCATGGGATCGGGGTTAGTACGAGTGTAGGCGGAGGCGGTCCCATTGCCTTCAATAGCATCGCACAGCAATTTCAGCCACCTAGAGACGTTTAGAGTCTACGTCGAAGTCATGGACGGTATCTATTACCCGATTTAGGATGCGAATCTACGATGTCAACTTCATGCTTGTCCTATTGGAATGTTCTTCATACATACCCAATGGTAGCCATTGCGTCCCCCTCTATCATTCACCTCAACTAAGTGTCAATCTCCGGGAGACCTCAAGCGAGTTGCCGCTCTTGAGATAATTGCATCTGTTCCTGGGCTGCTGTTTATTCAAAGCTCTGTTCGGTGGCGAACAGAACTCTATAATAAACAGGGATACACTTCCATGGTATCGTCAAGATTGCGTCGGAAGGCAGTAACGTCAGATAACGTTGTCCATGTGTTCCTGTCTGGAAGGCTGCACCCGATGTAGATGGGGCCCTCCATTGCATGCGTTGGAAGCGACGAACGTGAAGATGCCTAAGCCCTCTACTCTAAGTAGATGTACCTGATCGAGCTCAGCAAGCCTGGCTGAAGTCGCTCAGCATGGTGTCGGAACAGCCACATGGTCGTGCTCCACGAGAGGGCCATGAGCGCTTGCATGTACCTCGAATCTGGTTGCGAGGGTTTGAAGGGCCCTGATGAGGTGCTTGTGGTGGCTACAGAGTCTGGAGCCCTCGGGATGAAGCCGGCTATCGCTCTGGATGCAACGTACAAGGCGATCTGAAGGGTTTTAAGAATCAGCTCTCAGCTTGAGATGGCGAGAGAAAATAATATCAAAACGTGCCTGTTCGCAAACAGCACTTTGGTTATTGAATGCAACATATCCACCAAAAAATCCGGCGATAAATGTCTCGAAACTTCGTTCCTTCCCTTTGATAGTATTCCTCTGGATGAGCATAGCCAGCTTGTAACCCCCGGCTGCTTTCGCAAGTACAGCCGAATGCTCAATGCAAGAACGGCATATATGTTTTGCCCGAGATCTCCAGCTATATTTGTGGTTCTGCCTTAGTTTTGCGCTGCGAGAGAAGGAAGGGAGGGAGGGACGTACTCCCCGCGTCCAAATAGAACAGCCATGATGAGAGCATGCGGAAAGCGCACTTTGATCCCGTAAACGAAGGCATTAAGAATGGCTTTCAGAATAGGGAGGCAGTGCTGGGAGACTGGGCTACAGATGAGCTTGTGCAAGAGGGATGGAAGGGACGTCATTGTCTCAACAACGATGTTGGCCTCTGCTAGGAAAGGGGCGACTTTTGAAGGCGAGATTTCGACTCAACCAGAAGTGAGATGGGGATAAGGCAAACTGGCATTCTCTGATGGGCTATGGTAGATTTAAATATTAAATTCTGCCTGATCCGTGCTCGTGTATTGATGGAAGTATTAGGTAGATGAGTAAATTAAAATGACAATCAAGTAAAACTTCATCATGCATCCTGCTGAAGCGGGTGTATGAAGCGCGGGCCCGTAATTCGATCAGGCACGGATAGGGGCTCGAGACCCTACAAGGCCATTAGGCGAACAATGCCCCTTATCGCGGTTGACCCGTTGTTTACCACCGTCTTTGACAGGCTTTCAAGGCGCGCACGGTGAGGTTTATTCGCTCAGGTCTGGAAGAATGACGCCTAAAATTGGAGGTCCGACATCTAACGGCACATGCCCAACATGGAAGAGGGGAAGGAAGGAAAGCGATTGACGAGAGTGTCATTAATCACAGTGCTTAGATACTAGGGCTTCCTCCCATAACGTCTGAAGCCGGTATCGTCACTCCCACATACGTGATCTCGGATATCAGTAGCGTGAGGGATGAAGCAGTCGAACAGTGCCTGGTTTACTAAGAGGTGAACCAGCAAGCTGCTGAACCAATCCTCAAGGTAATTTGGGAATATTCCGAGTCGGCTTTCGGTGGGAGATCATTGCAGGTTGGTGATACAGTTTGTTGCTACATGCAATCGCCTGGAAGTTCGAAGTTGTCTCTCTCATTCGCGGCATTCACTCCCAAACCCCGGCCAGCAAAGACTCTCCACAGTAAACACTTGTTAACGCCACCATAGCGGTTAAAGTCTGCTTGGATCCACGCATCACGAGCGTTTTGCCCTGAAAGGAAGGATGAGATTGCGAGAAAGCTAGCCCGAGAAGACGGAAACTCAGATGTTGGAGGGCATGTTGACAAGGCCATAGAGTCGATGAGATGGTGTAGCCAGATGACATTGCCACCTGTGCTTTCAGGATTCTTCATTGCATCTGGAGTCCAGCCGTACTGCTCGACCAGAGCGGCGTAGACGTTATGCAGCATGTTGGCGAAAATCTCGCCCTCACCTGGGGACGAAAGGTCAGTGCATTTGTTCCTGGTGCACGGAAGAAACACTACAGACCATGCAGGATTCGTGAACGAGCCGTGCCATACGTATCAGGATTGGTAGTCCTGTGAATCAGGTCAATCTTTGGGCAGGGCTTGTTCTGGACACGAGCCCTCACCTGCTTGTCGAAAAAGGATAGTTTCTCGCCCCAATGGTATTGTTCTTGAGCCAAGCCCCAAGCACGAAATCCGTCACTTCAGGCCCATTCTGAAGGTGTACCCAACTGCCCGCAAAAGCCATAAGCGGACAAGGCAAAGCAACCATAAGGAGAGAGTACGCTTACTCTGCGAGCGCATCGGACCATCCTTCGCCAAGCCCTTGCCCTTCAAAGGTCCCCCAACAGCTAATGAAGC
This sequence comes from Coprinopsis sp. MPI-PUGE-AT-0042, assembly GCA_020736565.1. NCBI lineage: Eukaryota > Fungi > Basidiomycota > Agaricomycetes > Agaricales > Psathyrellaceae > Coprinopsis > Coprinopsis sp. MPI-PUGE-AT-0042. Next base: position 477,552 of record JAHBOF010000036.1, read on the forward strand.
CTCCTCCACCAACGAGCCGACGCTGAAGGCCGTGAGTGGCTTCGTGGATGAGTATGTCGTTGGAAAGTGCTGTGTCACGCCATGGCTGTAAGTGGGATCTTAGTGCGTCCCATATTCTCTTTAAGGGCTCGACGTACGTTGGCAGCAGTGTAGAGATATAGGTATGCGACACCACTCTGGCCACTACAAGGTAATGGCAGGTCAGCAATGACCGACGAAACGCTGCAGCGTTGCTCAAGGGACTCACTCGGGCGGAGTATAGAAGTATGCGTTGTTGATTCCACCATCCTGTACTTTGACCATCACACTATCATTGCCTGCTCCACCCTTCCCAAGGTTGTCGATTTGGAAATTCCATGCAGTCTCTGTGAAGCCGTAGCGATAGGTGAAGTCGTGGAACATGTTGAAAACATAGAATGCATTGGTTCGCGCAGCCTCAATGTTGGTTGTGACATTGGGTGCTAGCGAGAGGTCGTACAGGTAGTCAAAGGTGCCTGAAGCCGATTGGGAGGTGGTGTTCGTAAAGGTCTTGATGAAAGCTCCAGCATTGTTACCACTTGATTCATGTCAATCTCTAGCAAAGGGAACAGACGTTGGATTGCTTACGAGGTAGCGAGGATGGTGGTATTGTGCCAGCCTGAAGGCGAGGCCAAAGGATCTTCCGGATCGACGATCAATTCTCGTCCCTCTGCCAGTGATTGGCTGGTAATCGGAACAACGCGATACTACATTGGTAAAAATGGTCGATGCTCAAGCCTCTATAGGTCAATCGGATACCTACAGTGGCATGGGCTTTGAAATCTGCGACTGACACAAGCTCTCCAGTATGTGCGTCGATAAACGCATCGTACCATGCTTCATCGCCCTGGATTTGGGCGGCGTATACGAGTAGAGCAGTGTTGTCAGGTCGGACGAGGTATTCCAACCGAGTCGGATGGCCGTTGTACTTGCCATCCAGCATCTCTTCGATGGCGGGTAATGCAGATTCGAGTGTAACTGTCGGCGTTGAAGCAGCGATTTGGCCTGCGGAGTGATGTAATGGATAGATCACATCGCGAATGCCACGCATAGCTTACCAGGCTTGACAAAGGAAGAACCATAAGAGACTGCACGGTTGTCCTTGAAGGCGATGTTAGCAACTGCGTTGGCGAAGGGAATACTGTCCTAAGATAGCACGTTAGCCATAAAGCAAGACAAGTAAAGACGGATCCCACGCACATGGGCCTGCTGCAGGTAAGCGTGCCTGACCCCATCGGCTGAAGCAAAGCCACTGCTAAACCGAAGGCTATTTCTATCGATCTTTAGACGTTAAGATAGAAACTCCAGGGCCTCGTCTTCGAGACTGGGTGGGCTAAGCGATTCTGGAAGCTCAATCCCATGCCCAAGAGGCTGAATTGCGACGTGAGTGTCAATCGAGATAGAGCTGGAGCGATCTTACCTCGAAAGATGGAGGAGGGTGGTAAGACTCGATTTCAAGGCCTCGTTGCCCAACTCTGTGGATTGCCGACGTAGACCGCCTTTCCAGAGCTCTGGCAGAGAGCGAAGTGGCATTTGCATAAGGTGCAAGATTGATGGCGAGAAGAATCAAGGAGAGGCTTTTCATCATGGCGAGTGGTGCGGGCGGGTCAAGTTTCCATTGCTCGGGTCATGGAATGGCTTTCCTTATAGCTCACCAACGGGCTTTGCGTGATCGCACTATCGACATCAAAGGTCGACTTGTGAAGTTGCACCTGTGCCCGGTAGAGATAAGTATCAATGTGTCTCCTGAGAGGCATACCGAGCTCACAGTGACATTAGAACATGATCTTCGTGTTCTCTTTGCCGAGGAAGCCACCGTATCTTGGAGATGACCGGTTGATCAGGTTCACCTGTCCGTGGTACGCGGCAACAGTACCTCGGGCCTTTGAGCCTGCGACTCCGTCTCGCGGGGAGCGAAAGTAAGATCCAGCCAAAGATCTATTTCAAGTAGCTAGCTTTGGTTAGAAGAAGTTCAGGAGAAACAAGTGGGCGTACCTGTCGACATGCCTGCAGCAGATATCCGCTGCCGGTATCCGAGTCGGGAGAGCAAGGAGGTGTGTTTCGAGGGTGTCTTGAACCATTCTTCAATGGAGTTCGCCGAAGACGACGAGCACTACAAATCATGCGTTGCGAGTGCATATTTGTAACAGCCATGGTAGAGCCCCCGACAATCCAACAGGTCTTCTTCGGATCAGCGCAGGCATCTTGGCCAGGGCACTGGCGCCTGGTCAGGGGAAGTAGAGCAGGAGCTCATAGAGGAAGGAGAGCTGCGCAACCGTGGAGGCTTCTGGCCTTTGGACCATCCCGCCTTCCCGCTTTGTTACAGACCCAGGGGCCAGCCTCAAGTGCTATGGGTCAGAGAGCCATGGGCGGCAGAACAGTGCCTGCAAGAAGTGCAACGTTCAAGAGTTCTCGGATGGAAAGAAGAGCAGATAACATGATGATCATTAGTCCTGCAGTGCGAATATAAAAGACACTGGAAACTTTGTGAGCAGAGGATGCAGCCAAGCCGAAAACAACCAACCTAGTGTACAAGTTGTATTGGGTGATTACCACCCATCATCTCGTGGAGGTGAGGGACTGGGTATCCGCTGAGGCATCGTGCCTGCTCTCGGTGCATTGATGACCTCTGCTTCCTTCCTCCACTCGATCTTCTCTACTCGGACTTCCCCCTCCACCAGCTGGTATACGTAGGTCACTACCACATTTCCTTGAATGTCCATTAGTGCGAACGAAGGCGTCGGGTCACTGTTGAATTCGTTAACATCACTACTGCGGAAAGAGCGCTCGAGACGTACTGCGTGAAAGCCCCGCTCCATGCACCTGTTGCCGAGCCTGGGTTCACAAAGAACTTGTTATCGCTTTCAATAGCTTGGAATCTAGCGTTCAACCTGTAAGCTGATTACTGGAGAGAGAGCACGACAGGACGTACGTATGTGTATGCCCTGAAATCAACACGTCCACATCCATCTGCCTGGCAATTGCTCCTAGCGACTCCAGGTCGCCCACCGGCACAGACTGATGCCCATGTATGACCCCAATCTTTACTGCATTGTGCTGCACCGTGACCGAGCTCGGAAACGCCGTCAACTCGTCGTAGTCCCCTTTAACCACATGAACATCAGGGGAGATGGTCCGCAGGTAATCGTAGGTTTCCTTGTCACAGACGTTGCCAGTGCAGAGTATCTGCTGGATTTTCCCAGGTACCAGCAGTTTCTTGAATTTCAGAGGAAGATCATGAACTCTGTGAGGGATATGAAGGTCGCCGATGACCAGAACCAAGACCATGACGTCCGAGAGTGAGAAAGGAAATCGCAGGACTGGGATTATTGGCGCCTGTTTGGCTGTGACGCACCGCCACCTCTGGATAGCTCCGCGTCGGAGTTTGTGCCATAGGCGCGCAAACCTTTGACATCAACCACTGCCATGCGCGGTCGTGAGTCTCGCCTTCCACTGGATGTGAGCGGTCTCATGGCCTCATTTCGTCTGGAAAAACTCTGAGAAATGAATATAGCTGATACGTGATGTTAAAAGGGGTGTTCATTCTCGGATTCAGGATCTCGAAAAGGCCCTAGACGACGAACTACTCCATCACCGTCCTGGACGCTATTTTGGCAAACTTCCAGCCTGATTGTATCTGGCCGAATGATGCTGGCACTTCTCAATCAGCTGGTAAGAAGGTGATAGCCTCGTCGGCTGCCATCAAGTGTCTTGCGACGTGTTTGGAAATTCTCGACCAGTTACCTGAGGGCGATATTAAACGTCGGAGAAGCGCGGAGACCCTTGTTCAGCAAGTGGACAGAGTACTAGGATGGCTCTATTGCGAGTCCTACTGGATTAGGAGGACTTTCCAGCCTAACAATGAGGCTATATTGGTGGCACCCATTTGTTCCTGCCTGCGCAACCTTATTGCATTGGACCCTGAACTGGCGGAGTGCGTCTTCTTCTCAACAACGGCCACACAACTCACTTTCCGCCTCTATACCATGAGGTTCCCATACCCTGGTAACAAGCAGAGGGTCTCTGTCATTCGCAACTCGATCCATGAGGGGCACGACCCTGCCGAGGTCGTTGCCATGTATCTGCGACATGATCGTGGCAGGGAGGTGATAACACAAGCACTATTCGCCTCTTCGACACTACGCGAGGCATTTGCCTCATCTTTTATTGACCGTCTAGATCAGCTCACAGAACCCTGCGACCATCCCGTCTTCACCGATCCTCTAGACAAAGCCATGTTGCCAATCACCTCTGCAACCTTCATCGCTATCCCACTATCCATGATCCGGCAAACTCATGCACTTCTCCAAAAGCACGATTACCTGCGGAAATGGTCCAAAACTATCGCAACGCTCTGCGAAAGCTCAACGCAGCCGCACGCAATCTTTTCAATGGCCACGGACCTCTTTCGTCTCGCGTCTGGTTGCGCTGGACACACTGTCCGCGCAGTGGCAGATGTCATCGACGGTGGGATCCTCATCCCCTTCTTCAAAGCTCTCCTACAGCCGCGTTCAGAAGCGGAGAGTATCAGTAACATCGAGTGCACTATCAACAATCTGGTCGAATATACTCATCATCGGAGAACGGCGATTGCTCTTCGCAAGGTCTTCAACGCTCTACCAGATCAGTTACAGAGACGCATCAGAGCTCACAAGAGGGTTGGGGGGATGTTCTGGAGACTTCGCACAGCACTCGATCGGCTGAGCGAACATCATTTGGGGTTGGGCATGGGCGGAGTAACACGCATATGTGATAATCTTGTGGTTCGTGACTTCTCTGTTCAGCGTCCGAGGGCATCGCTGAAGCCAACATAGCACCCTTCCGAGAAAGACGCGACTTACAACATTTTCAATCCCCCTCCGCCACACAAGACCTGTTCTACGTGCCATCTAGTTGTCTATTGCAGCACAGAATGCCAGCGAGAAGACTGGGCAAACCGTCACCGACAGGAATGCCGCGAAGCGAGTAGGGAATATCAAGGCAAGCCCTGTCCACCGCGGTAGCAACATGCTCTAGGGACAACACCTGATGCACATTCACAGTATCCCGGTTGACTGGCAGGCGATACTTTTTCTCCGCTCGCCTATTCCACATCGAATACATCTCAACTGTGGTCGCCAAATCCCTCTTCGATCCAACAGTCAAACCGACTCTGAAGGACGGCTCGGTCTTCCTGCACCACAACGGTGTGCAGGACAAGGTCGCTACGGTGAAGTTCATGGACACGACAGTTCCGGATCCAGAGCACTGCAGGATTGTCGCCGTGTACGAGTTTTCCATCGATGAGTATATGAAGAGAAGGCCAAGTGGCGATTGCGATGCGATGGAGATCAGAGTGAAGCAGCTCGTCCAGTTGTTTAGGACGCGGTGTCTCGGAGATAGCGCACCGTCTGCTATAGCAAGTAATGGTGGGAATGTGGGGGTGAAGCAGAAACCGAGACTATTAGAAGCGATCTTTACTCATGGGGTTGGGGTGTATGTATCTGTCGTCGCATATGTCGAGAATCGTCAAGATCGATGGGTGGTCATGCAGAGCGTAGCGAGAATCTTGTGAGTGGTTCTCTTCCACTTCTGTGAGTGACGTTGACAGATCCTTTCTAGAAGAGTACGAGGGAGCCCGCTATAGACTCAGACTGTTAGACACGACCCGTGCTTAATTACACTTCATCCGTCAATCATTTTCCATTCTTCGGTTCCACAATTGGACACGCGTCATTGGACGTCGGACTGCGAATGACCACGCCTTCAAGGTTAGGCGTAATATCTCAAGAGCGAGTAAGCCCCAACGTGCGCGCCTCAAAGACGCCTGTCAAAAACCGTGGCAAATGACGCGCTGGCAGTGATAACGGCCCCAGTTCGCTCACTGGCTTGTTCTTTCACACCCACACCTGCAGGCTGCTCGGCGGTATAACAAGCTGCTTTGACAAGGGATCCAGAACATTGCCCAGCCCCTCCTTCGCACCTCGCACCTCTCACGTCAGCAGCCAGCACTTGGGTCCAGAATATGACGTCCTTTTCACCCCTCATTCACGAGCTCGTCCAAAATCCTGCATTCCGGGACTACCTTCCTATTGTGAAAGGCATTCGTAATGCATTCGTTTACGGCATCAAAGTGCGCTTTCCACATGCTTTGGTCATGGCAATTCTATTTGGACGCGGAGAGTAAGCTCGCTCTCTCCCACTTTCGCTGTGGAAGCAACACTCATGCTAAGACCATGATTGCAGCTGGACGTCTCGCGTAAAACACATATGTCGTTCCTGCATTGAACACGCGACTATCCTCGCAAAGGCAGCAGGTGTTTATAAATTGGCCATGCTCCTGCAGAGGAAGACGATCAAGGGGAAGGAACGAAGCTTTGAGACTTTTGTGGCAGGATTCCTAGGTGGATATGTAGCTTTCAAAGGGAAAAGCTCCATTTGTGAACAGGTGCGTCAGGATTACCGTTTCCTTAACCGTGAGCTAAAACCCTGAACACTCCAGATCACCCTGTACATTGCATCCAGAGCATTCGCGGCACTCATCCCAAGAGCTTTGGACTCGATACCGACCTCAATACCGGGCAGTCCACTGGCATCCTTCAAGTCTTTGCCGCCGGGTATCAACTACATGCAGGCTTTGACTGCACTCTCGTGGGGCATGGCAATGTGGCTATTTCGACACCATTCGGAGAGACTCCAGCCAGGGCTACTCAGCTCGATCAGATACATTTACTTGGAGTCAGGGATTTAGCACGCTGACCTATTTCAGAAGGCTCGATTTCCTTGGCCCCGAGGGTGGCCAATGTCATCTTTGCTAGACTTGATCATTTTCGCTTTCTTTATGTCAATCAATTTGTCGAGGACGCGAGACAGCGATACACACCCGAGGTACCATGGTCCCAGATACGTCACGGGACTTCCATGTCCTGTTAAAACCTGCTTGGTTGACATTGACGAAGGGGGACAGGACGATGAGATGCCCCATGCGATGCTGTTCGGATGCTGCACAAATAATTAATACGTATCCACCAGACTTTCGACGAATTCCTGGGGTTTTCTCGGGGCTGAACACAGCAGGCTCCAAATGAAAGAGGCCAGGAAGGGATGCGAGTAAAAATTTCAGGCTCTGGCTCGATGGCCGACTATCTTGTTCGCGTTCCACTAAGAGTCGGAGGTCCAATCGGGGACCATAACCCGGACGAACCATCAAGGGAGAGCGAGAATTTGACGTATAAAAACTAAGCTTCCCTTCCCAACCCGTTGACTCTTGGCCCGACATGTATTACCCGCCAAATGCTGGTGTCCTCGCCCTTACCGCCCTTTCTGAATCGCTTGCAACACTCTCTTGCAGCTTTGCTTCACCCATTCACAGACGAGTAACCTTCGTCCCATTTTGCTTGCTCAACCTTTTCGTTATCTTTCACCCTCAAGCACCAAAACCCGACATTCTAATTGCGTGGTCGGTCTCTTGCTGGCTGGCATTGCGGGTTCTGGTACTGTTCGATTATCTCTTCTTAACATCCGATGTACACCAGGAGATGAAGAAGATACCGAGTGATGGAAGAGCACCTCAAGGCGATCTACGCTCTACCTCGTTCAGTAACCGATTCCAGTGGAGCTTCGACCTTCTCAGCTCAGCGCGAGGAGTGGGGTGGATAGGTGGTCATTGCCAGACCGTCAACGATTCTTTAGCCCAAACCCGACTCGGATTCGTTAGGGCAAGGTTCAGAAGCTTGTTGCTCCATCTTTTGGTCAGCCTGGCCCTCTGCAACTACCTCGCCTCCCACCCCATCGCCCATGACATCACCTTGGGCACCTTTCCGATGAGAGCGTTGCTCTCGTGGGGGCGTATATGGGAGATACGATGTCGGGTACAGATATTGTTCGACCTTGCGGCGATTGCATCAGTCTTGTTGGGTTTCTCAGGACCAACAGGATGGCCAACACTGACGGGATGCGTCACGGAAAGTTATACACTGCGCAGGTTCTGGGGGTAGGTGTTTTCGCGCCGTGTCCACTTTCATAATCTAACGCACGAACCAGGACCTTTTGGCATCAACTATTGCGCAGGGTAATTTAGGGCTTTGCTCACTTGTTTCAACGATTCTAACAGTGTCCATAGGTGTTGACACGACATAGTGAATTCTATGCCAAAGTGTTGAATCTACCGCGGGGAACCCCACGCACCTACTTCAAGTTATTTGTTACATTCTTCCTCTCAGGCGTTATTCACCACGCCGGAGATTATACCATGCGTCAAGACTGGAAGGGGTATAGCATCCAGTTTTTCACCGTTCAGGCAGCTGGAATTACATTGGAAGATGTTGTCATTGGTCTGGGAAAGAGGTGGGGGGCTCGGAGGAATTGGTTGATGCAGTCACTGGGGTATGCATGGGTCATCATCTGGTTCGCATACTGGCATCCTTACTGGATCGAGCCACAACTGTCTGCAGGAGCGAAGTAGCTATAATACTCCCCCGAGCCAGATGTCTCTGTATCCTTTAGAGTACAGCGACAGACGATAGATAGCACTCCGAGATGCTGTCCACGCGATTCTGAATACCTAGGTCATACCCTCTAGCCACCAGATATATTCCGATCGTTCTCTTGGGGATAGGGCAGCTTAAGCGGCTTTTGGAAATGAAGAGGTCGGGAAACGATGCGAGTAAACTTGCTCCGCGTGTCCAGCTCGATGACTCACTTCTCGGTTTGCGTTCTTAGGTTTAAACCGAAATACGCGTGTTCTGAATGTCCCTAAGGCTACTATATAGGGAATGCGATATAGCTACTCGACACATGAGAACCGAGCGAAGCTTACCAGCCCCCTAACTTGCCGCTCCCATACACTACCTCCCGAGTCCTGGTGTTGCCTTGATAGGCCTTTCCGAGGTAATTAGTCGCCACGCTTTCGTGCAGCGTTATATCACCCATCTCCCGCCGCATAACCCTTCTCGCTATGACATTAATTAACTTCTGCCTCCTGTTCTACACTCGACGCCCGAACACCGACGTTCAAATTGGATATGGCCTCTTCTGCTGCGCCTCAATTCGCATTCTTGTCCTATTCGACTACCTCTTCTTAACATCCGAGGTCCATCAAATGCAAAAGATATCCAGTGAGAGTGATGGGCTTCGAAGGGATATACACTCTGACCCTCTCACTGAACAGTTTAGTTGGAGCTTCGACCTGATCAACTCACTACGACCTACGAGGGGTGGGCTGGGTTGGCGGGCATCGCAAGTCCAATATACCCCACGAAAGAACTCTCGCATTTGTGGGGAAACGGTTCGGCAGCCTCTCACTTCACCTTGTCGTCAACATAGCGCTCTACAACTACCTCGGCTCCCATCAATATCGGTTCCGGCATAGCAATTGGCACCTTGTGGATGAGAATGTTGCTCTCCTGGGGTCATATATGGGAGATACGATGCCGATTGCAGATGGTGTTCGACGTGGCGGCTATCTACGCATAACTATTAGCAACTAGGGTAATGTTATGCTTGGATCGCAGAAATACATCGAGGAGGCGACAGATATCGTCCACCCATGGGGTCCCGCCTATGTCCCACCATGGTTATGATATATGCGATGCGATGCAATGAATCGCGTCCTTCGCTCTAAAATTGACGAGAACTTTCCTTGAGTAAGTTCGGCTACAGGTGCCAACGCTTTCCCTGTGTCTCCTTTCGCTACACTCGTTTGCATATGTACTTGCGTTCGATTTTTTCGTTTTTCCGCTGGGGCGGTGCCCACTAGATCAATTTCGGTGTCAATGGTGTCCTAGGTCCGCATCTCAGATCCTTCTCGCCTAACAAGTTCATGGGCAAGCTCCCAAAACACCCCTTCTATCAGTCCCCACATATCTTGTTCTTTCACAGCACGTCTCCCCGAGTCTCAGACGATATGAGAAGGCGTATTATTCGATGGCGAGGAACTGGGAGGAAGTGGTTGGTCGATTTGCTTGGCTCAATCCGGTATGTTTCCATCAAATCAGGTGAGGGCGGAAATCACCGACGCGAATTCACAAAAAAACGAGCGCAAGTACATATGCAAATGAGTGTAAGGCTTGAACACGAGCAAGTGCTCTCAGGGGAAACACCACTATTGCTTCATGCATCCGAAACTTCGTTGCGACGCGGAAGGAGCTGGGCACCTGGAACATGCACCCCATTTCTTGCGCAGATCATGAGAATATGTTCAATTGCTTGTTCTTGACTGAGTATCGAGGGAAATCGTCTGTCACTCTCAAACTCAGAGATCAGCGAAAGTGATGTCTTCGTCAATTACACACCCAGACGGCAAATTGTAATTAAATTGCAGACGCGAAAACCCGGGTAAAGTACAGGGAGACTGTGCGCAGCCTAAAATATAATTACCAAAACCCTGTAAGTAACCTTTATATTTCCCCATGTAATTTAACTGCAGGCATGCGAACAATCAATTTGTAGGTCGAGCACAGTTTACCTGCATATTTCACGCTTTCAATTTAATTGCAATTCGCCGTCTGGGTGTGTATGGCGGAATACATTCTAATCAGCGGCTCGCCCTTGGTTTAAACTTCAAGGCAATTATCTTTTCTTGATCGAATTGATACGAATCTATGTGCATGGGGAGAAGCGCAGAGAAGCATTGGAGAAGCAGGTGATTTCCAAGACCTAACACGGAAAATCTAAATATGGTCATGAAGAAAAAGGGAAGCGGAACGAGAGTCTCGGACTCTCGTCACGGTTGCAACGCGGCAAAACTGCAAGACGAACGAATTAATTTGATTATGGTACAGTAAGGAGTGTCAGTATGAATGAGCGGAGCGGCGACAAGCCTGGAATTCGATAGACGACAGCGTGATGCAGACTCTAAGTGGCCCTGGGGTTTTCCGCCTTGCGGCCCAAGCAAAGCGACGAAAGCGAGAGGTTGTGTCCAAAAATATACTTTTGAAGGGTTCACAGACGGCCACTCTTTCGCGTGGACCCGGTCTCTTCATCGTCCGTCAATGCTTCGTGATCAGCGCCGTGACGATCACCATTGGCCATTTGGTTCTACAAGAGACAAGCAGGGTCAATGCCAGCGAGGCGAGAAGCAAACAATCAAGGCGACGTACTGGAGAGACCTTGTTCTGACGATCAGAGTCCATCATCGCCTCTTGCGTTGTGTCGATGCGGATGGCGATGTCTTGTGTTTTACGGCCATTGAGGACACTTGAGGGGATCGACATGACCATGTTGCTGGTGTCGCGCTCACTGGGCTGGGTGCTTCCCGAGATGCTACGCCTCGCGTTGAGCGTCCCTAGGAAACTGTTCGTATAAACTGTAGGGTACTTATAAGAACTAGCAAATCGGCAAATTGAAATCTGACCCACATCGACCAATGCAGAAGTAGAACGTGGCGTAGATCAGGGTGTTGGGTGAAACGACAAGCTAAAGAAATAGTGTTTCAATGCCAGCGTTCGTCCTGTGAGACGCAAATAATGCTTACTGCAATCAAAGAAGAGACAGCACAAATCGTTGTCAACCTACCGAATTATTAGAATACATTCTCTTAGAGGTCGCAAATAAGACTCACATGCCCGTGTTAATGATCCAGACCATCAGCTTCGTAATAATTGTGTCGGACCTCTTGAAGCCAGTTCGTGACCGGTGAAGGAACCAGCAAAGGCTAGCAGCGATGAGGATGTCGACCGCTGTGGAGAGAGCGTTGATGGTGATGGTTAAAGGCTGACATCAATGAGTAATGAGAGCATCGAAGACGGCTTAACGATAACTCACAGTGATCTCCAAGAGCTCTCGATAGGTCTTTGATTGCATCCCCAGAACAACCCAAGCTGCATGGTGGTAGTGAGTACAACGGGTATAGGGGCCAGATACCAAACTCACCGGTCCCAGAACCTGTCGTTGCAAGGATGAGGAAGAGGATGAATCCCGAGAGGAAGTAATTGCGCTTGCTGACTAAAATAAAACACAAATCAGAAGGTTGTTTCCTCCATGTACGAGGAACGCCGTACGCTTCCAGACACGATATGTGTAGAACCTGAACCTTCTCAGTGACTAGGCAAGGGAGGTGGATAAGGTAGACTCACGTTTGCACAATTCCACCATTGACACCGGTCAAAAGGGCTTCCATCTACGTCAATGGCAGTTCGGTCGTCAGCTAACAGTCGATGAAAGTAGAATTAAGACGCACGATGATTGACCAGACCACCTTCTGCAACTGCAATTCATCACTAAGAGCGGATCAGAACGACGCTCAGCGAATGGTCAACGAAAACGCGCACTGATAGCTGGAGATCAAATAGTGATACACTGAATGAACTGTCAGTAGGGGAAGCAACAAATCAAAATCGAAGGGACTCACGCGAGTGTGTGATAAATGAAAGGTGGATAGCGTCGAAGGTGCAAGTGATCATAACCTACAAGAATCGTCGAATTTTAGACCCGACACCACAAGGAGGAATACCGTACCATGGCTCTAATAAACCAAGGATCTTGTCGATAGTCTGCGAAATGTTGCGATTAGAGACTATGTGCCAGCATGGTTTGTCCATGACTCACTGGTGAAGTACATGTATGCTTGCACCAAGCAGACGCCATGAAGGACTCCACTGACGATTACACCGATGAACATCGCACCCATGCTACACAAATCTGGTCAATACAGCCATTCACGCCAGCTCGAATGTTGGCTGAGGACGAACGTGTTGTCCAGGGCGACACCAGTATCCAGAGTCGCGGACATGCTGGCGGTTTTTGGTGGAAAGGAATCGGTGGGACGGCAAGGACGGAAGGACGATGAAAGGAACCAGGATAAAAGTAAAGGTCAAGGATAAATGCTGTCTTCCAACAAGGGCTTAGTCCATACGTCGGGACTCGGCAAGGTAGAGGGGGAAATCTTCAAGGCTCCAGAACCTTATGAATGGTTTGGTCAGTGACGAGAAATGTCATCTGTTTCACATCAGAAGGGGAATCACTCTTGTCATTTACGGCAACAGGGAGCGTCTCCGCGCCTAAAAAAACAGCTGCGAAGAGGTGCTAAGTTGCAAAATTCGGGGGCAGAGGTATCCATGGACAGCCGTCATGCCATATCGATCCACCCTGGCTTTCCTTTGGCTTTCCGCATTTTTCCTCGGCACCATAGGCTTGGATTAGAGCCCAGGGGGTAACAATCCTGGTTGGCCTGCCACCGCAGATCCGCACGTGCCATCGAAAAAGCCCTTGGGAACACGACGATAAACAAGGTCAGAATCATGCATGTATGTTCCACTTCAGGCTAAGAAAGACTCTAGAACCTGGCGAATGCTTCCATCTGTTGGCAACAAGCTGGCTTCTGGAAGAGCATGCAAGGATTCTGCAGACCCACAGAGCGTGGCGAAGGCAGGGGGCGATCAGGTAATTTGATGGTTTATGGCATCTGACGAGCACTAGCGGAGGCTTCTGGCACTTTTCCCAGGCTTCTGGCGGACTGAGCGGAAGAGCTGAATGGGTTTGATTGTGAGCACGGGGCCCGGTCCCGGCGTCCACAATCACACCAAACTCCAATCTTTTCAGCGGTCTTCTTCAATTCAAAAGGTTCAAGCATGCCACGGCAGATGTTGGTGAGGAAAATGATCAGGAAGAAAAGCACGTAAAACTTTGCAGGGTCTGGTTCGACAGTTGCAACATGAAGGTGGGTCTTCACGCAAGCCTGAGAACCTGGGAACACCAGGCGGCAAAGAGATGAACCTCATTTCACCCTTAGATTCGCGAATCTCAGTCCACGTTGGCTTGCAGGATATTCCAGGAATACTGCTGTTCGTTGTCACCTGGCTTCAAGGACCATGTCATAGGCGCGCGGGTGCGACATGAGCGGCTAGATTGATCTCAGATCTGCCATGATGGCAGTGAATGTTTGGTGACGGCCGTAAACAGAAAATCTGCCCTTCGTAAAAGAGGAAAGCAGCTCCAGCTGGTCGTAATGCTGACAGAGGCTTGTTTCCTGCGTTGACCGATGCTGTAGCTCCTTGAATAGGAGCTTGGACACACGCAGGGCCTGTTGCCTTCGCGTGTGCTGGGCAAGTCGTCTGGTCGCCTTTGGTTGGGCTCTGGGTGTTTTCTTGTCGTTGCCGATGGATCGGACAGGTGGTTTGCAGGGAGGGCTACTTGACGGCATGATCAAAACCGCCGTGACGTATCTTACACATCTGTGGGCGCATCGAACCCGTTTGCCGGCTGCATTTTCTTGTCAAATGGTGGATGCATAGATTTGAGAGAGGCGCTCGTCGCCTGAAAATGCAAGTACCCACCTTCTCATTCGCTTTCCTTTCTTTCTCCCTCATCTCCTCCATCACCTGCTCTTCCTCTTCCATTCGTTCCCCTCAATGATTGGTCCTCTCGACGCATTGGATGTCGGCTTGCTGGGTGCAGGCGCCTACATCGTCCATTCATATCTGCAAAGGAAGAAAGTCCCAGGTCCACTTCCCCCGGGACCCACAGGACTTCCAGTCGTTGGGGTAAAGTTCACTCTTCTTTCTTTCGTGACAACTCGAAACTGATGATCCCTGCTATACTTAGAACATCTTGGACGCTCCCACAGAGAAGGAATGGCTCACTTATACAGCCTTGGGGAAGAAATACGGTTAGTCGTAGCGCTCTCCAGGATGAATGATAGCAGAGCTGATACAGCCATGACCATTCATCGTCTTTAGGCGGTATTTCGTGCCTGTCTATACTTGGCAGGCCCTTGATCATTGTCAACTCGCTGGAAATTCTTGAAGAATTCGACAAGAAGAGTTCGATCTATTCTCAGAGACCTCACCTTCCTATGGGAGGTGAACTCGTGGGCTATGATAGGACCCTTGTTCTCATGCCCTATGGCAATCGTTTTCGCCACTACCGAAAGCAATTTGCTCGATACATCGGTAACAATGTGATTCAAGATCAGCACGACCTGGTGGACGGCTACACCAAGACATTCCTGAGAAGAGTTGTGAAGGATTCGGGGAACCTAATGGGTGACATCCGCAAGTAAGTGTATCGCCTGCTCGGCTAGAATTGGACTCACCTAGAATGGCCCAGACTTGCTGGCGGTGTGATCCTCCGCATCACCTATGGTTATGAAGTGCAGCTGGACGGCAACGACCCTTTCGTGGACCTGATTGAAGGCGCCAACGAGAACTTTAACAAGGCCTCCGTCCCAGGAGCCTTTGTCGTCGACTTCTTCCCATCACTCAAGGACCTGCCTGAATGGCTTCCCGGAATGGGTTTCATTGAGCAGGCGAGGAAATGGCGCAAGGACACGGATAGTATGGTGGAAGTGCCGTTCAAGTGGACCAAAGAGACGATCGTAAGTTCACTCTCGCCGATTACTTTGTACACGGCCAACATGGTGCTCAGGAAGCGGGAACTGCCCCCACCTCCTTTGTCTCGTCGAGTATGGAGATTCAAGACGAGATGACTGAGGACGAGAAGCGGGACATCAAATTCGTTGCTTCCTCCCTCTATGGGGGAGGTGCTGACACGACCGTCTCTGCTGAATACGCCTTCTTCCTCGCCATGGTTCTCTTCCCTGAAGTTCAGAAAAAGGCTCAAGCAGAGATCGACTCCGTCATTGGCTCTGATCGTCTGCCTACCCAGGCTGACATGAAGGACCTCCCTTACGTCTCTGCCGTCGTTGCTGAAGTCCTCCGTTGGAACAGCGTCGCACCTGCCGGTATGTATCCTCGCCAGTGGCCTTCCGGTTCCGACTGACGCCTGGAATAGGTGTCCCTCACGTCGCTATCGAGGATGGATTCATCGGTGGTTATTTTGTCCCCAAGGACGCCATGATCATCACCAACTTCTGGGGGCTCTTGCACAACCCCGAAACCTATCCCGATCCTTTCACTTTCAATCCCGAGAGGTATCTCGGCGCCAGCCCACAGATGGATCCCCGCAAAATCGTCTTTGGATGGGGACGCCGCATCTGCCCTGGGATGTACCTCGCCGACGTTTCGTTATGGGCCGTTGTCTCAATGTCTCTCGCCACACTGAGCATCACAAATGCTATTGGGCCTGACGGCAAACCTATCATCCCTGTCCATGAAAACACTTCTGGAACCATCAGGTTCGTTTCATTCATTCGTCTTCTCTGGGTTAGCGCGCTAACCTTGGATGAAATAGCTATCCTAAACCTTTCGAGTGCATGATTCAACCGAGGTCTAGCAAAGTTCTTCCCCTCCTCAACGCCGATTGAGTTCATCCTCCAACTACTTCGTCACTCCTTGTTCGTCTTTTCATTTGTCCTTCTGGAGGCTTCAGACAGAAGCCAACGCAAAGTTTTCTTCTCACACTACTGCTATCGAATACTGCTTCTAGATCAGCTATCACTCTCCTTATCTACTGTACCATATACATAGATATCTTCTAAACTATAACACAGGACTTCTAGTGGGCCTTCTTTGAATATCATTGAGGTCATCTACGCTCTCTTTTGGCAAAGAAGCATCTCGGTCTTTGTTAGTTTTGCTTTCAGGCACTGTTGGGTCTATTCATAAAGCATCATAGAACCATCGCATCCCATCTTCTCCTTCACAGAAGCGGGATTGAAATACAATTGACCCCACCACCATCATAACGTCCACGCTCCCAACCTGGAATGTCGTTCGCATTCACCTTCCTACCAAACCCAATCGATGCACACTATCTGGACGACCGTCATACTCATATTGGTTCCATGCCGCCCTATGGCTACTATCGGTTCATACGATATACCTCATACAGATAGATAGTGCCAACTGGTCTGACTTATCTGCATAGGTCAGGGGCGACCTGATAGGTTAGCTAGACTAGCAAACACTTTTAGTCTCGAGGCATTTCCAGTCTGGTGAGCCCCTTCGAACTCGGGCATTCAGGTCCACGCTTAGATCAGCGTGTTGCCAATCAATACCTTGTCTCACTTGTAGACCATCGATGTTAGGGCAAATCAATGTATTAAGCTAGTAAATACAAGTAATCCCACAGATAGTATTCGTCCTGCACAGCACCGCCAGATGGTCCAGCCACGAAAGTCAAACCTTCAATGCTCGTGGCCCGCCACCGATGAGGTGAAGCGATTTGGGAAAATCAGATACCTTATAGAAAGCGAGTAGAGTTACGTACTGTCCTTGACGAAACACGCCTGTGGAACATCTCGCCCCCATCGATCCATCGTCGCCATTGTCGTTGACCACGTCGTTATCGTACACCGGAGGGAGGAGGCAGGTGCGGAGGAGGTGAATGGGTGAATGGTGGTGGTGGAGACTCAAGAGACTCAAGATACGCGGGTCGCGAAGTTCGGGGTTCGACGCGACGAGATAGGGGGTCGAAGTTAACATAAACAACCTGGCATTTGCCGAGCGCCTTTGAAACGGCATTGTTGAGGGCAACTAAATTGCAGTGTAGGGCCATCCCAGGAGTGAAACCGAGGGTAGTAGAAGGATTTAATCTTTATTATGCTAGCATACTCAATTATTGGCGCTCCTACAAAAGGTAATAAACCCGCTGCTCCTCAGTCAGATGAGCGTCAGATTTGACCCCGCTCAGAGCTTGAAGGTCAGGTCTGAGAAACCACTTAGATATCGATCAGGTCTGGAAGAATCAGACAGATGAAAGAAGAGCTGCTGTATACCAGACTGCTTCTAGACGCTCCGTCTGGCATCTAATCCTCCGCCGCTTTCTTTCAGATCCGCCTCTGTATACCTCTCGCCGTTCAGGTCATTTCTACCCAGCCATTGATGCTTCGTCTACACAGGTAAGCCTGCTCTGAGCCCTGCTTATTTGCTGATGTCGTATGGAGGTACAGTAATGTATAATCCAAGTGGTGTCGTTCCAGCTGGAATTGACTCCTCTACTCAGTTGGTAGAGTGCGTCGTTCGTATGCAAAGTTGCCGTGAGATATTTCCTCTTTCACGCCGGGCATAAATGGTGGGGTTGTTCCTGCGCATGCATTGCAAGCAGATTGCACTTAGAGTGAACAGAAGGTTTCAAGATCCGAGAATAATGCTGCCTATGAGAATGAAGTACCGAGACTCAAACTGTCGAAGGATAAAGATTTTCCAGTTTAGTAATGCCAGCATATCGCGCTCGAGGAGGGTCATGTAACTACGGTATTCACTAAAGGCTTCATTGAGAATCATCGGAAACCCGAGCTAATAGAGGGGAGAAAAAAAGAACTCGGACGGGCAAGGCGATGATATCGACAGAATTTAAGGCAAACAGAGTTTCCGTAACGAAATGAGAGCTAATTTAATGAGGAGTTATTTGCTAACTGTTGGTGTGTAATCGGGAGGAAGGTCTTCTGAATCGCTTCGTATACCAACAACACTGTCTTGATGCTGGCGAAGGGAGTTTTCTGGGCCCAGCAGCTCTTGAGTATGGTCATTTGGATTATTGGGAGACGATGAGACTACATGCGCCTGCTTTCCTTTGCGCTGGAGAGGGGCCTGGTCCAAGGGAGCGGGGATAGGCAGGGTGTGGGGGAAAGACTCGATATGTGAATCAAAGCCTGCACCGCGCTGTCTCTTCAAGTTTTTTCTCCTTCTATCCCACAGCAATGCTAGGGCAAGAATTACAAGGCCTACGAAGCCTCCAATGGCGCTTCCGACGATGGTGCCTGTTGAAACACCACGAGAGACAACAGGCGGAGAGGGTCCAGACGCCAGGGGTGTTGGAGAAGAGAGGGTGCTTGTGGTAGGGACAATACTAGAGATTGTTTCCGACTCTGCATCGACCAGGAACTTTCCCTGTTCGACAAGAAGTTGGAATAACACGATCGGCGGTTCAGGTAATGCTGCGTTAATATTAGCATCAGTGACCAAGGTGATGGCGTGGTCCCCTGAAGACAGCTCCTCGTTTGTCAGCAGGATCAGTGCGTGCCTTTTTCCCGTTTGTGATACCGACTGATTGAATCCGTGGAGAGGATTGAAACTCCTAGGCTCCCCGTCATCGATCCTGTAAGCCCCAAGGGATTGCAATTGTATGAACTCCGATTCGGTGTAATAAGGCACCATCTCCCCGCCTTCCCATACGACTCTAGAGCCTGGAATGGTGAATTCAGCGTTCTAGTTTGTTAAACTCAGCAAACGCCATGCTTTACCTGTGAATTTTAGCTCAAGGGATGAACCGTTCTGTGTAGCGCCCCATCCAATGTCTCCTTCCACTGTGCGAGGTCTCCACAATCCCTTGTATAAGATGTGAGGATCGTCGTATTGATACACAGCCCACATGCCCTTTTGCAGGGAAGGATTCGACGGAGACGGAAGGTACAAAGCACCGTGCATCGTCAAGTTCAGATCCTTCCTGTCAGAGACATTAAGCATAAATGCGTGTGAGCTATTGGTTATCTCCCCCTTCCATGTGCACCTAAACCCCTCCTGGGTGTAGCTAATGGGAGTTGCGACATCGTCAACCGTGCAGTTGAGTGCAGGAGGAGGGCCGTTCTCTGGAGGCCAGCCAGCCATGTGCGCAGAGCCAAAAACGGCCAACTCAGAACCTAGAGATGAGCGTCCGAGGAGCGTAGACCTTCTCAATAGTTGGATGCAATATATCGAGCCTCTAACATACCGGAAAACACAAACTTCATAGCGCCGGAATTTGACTCCAACTTGACACCTTGCAGAAAAGATAAGTCATCTTCTGGATATATAGGACGCCAGGTGCCTATGAGCTCCAAGGTGGAGGTATCGAGGCGCACCCATCGAGTTTGGCGACTTGTCATGTCGGCGGGGGCAACTAAAAGACGGGATGCCTTCCTTGATGGCTCTAGAAGGTATTTCAAGGACATCGACTCATCCGCAGGTAAGTATGTCACTTGCGCTATATGAATGGAACAAAGCTTGTTGAATGGTCTAGACTGGCTGGTGGCGTGATCCTCTGGATTGCCTACGGATATGAAGGACGACTGGATGGCAACGACCCTTTCGTGGACCTGATTGAAGGCGCCAACGAGAACTTTAACAAGGCCTCCGCCCCAGGAGCCCTAGTTGTCGACTTCTTCCCATCACTCAAGGACCTGCCTGAATGGCTTCCCGGAATGGGGTTCATGGAGCAGGCGAGGAAATGGCGCAAAGAGACAGATAGTACGGTGGACGTGCCGTTCAAGTCGACCAAGAAGACGAGTGTAAGTTCCCTCTCACCGATTTCTTTCTGGCATTGAATAACACGGTGCCCAGGAAGCGAGAACTCCCCCCACCTCCTTTGTCTCGTCGAGTCTAGGGATTCAAGATGAGATGACTGTAGACGAGACGCGGGACACCGAATTCGTTGCTTCCTCCCTTGACGGGGGAAGTGCTGACATGGACGTCTCGGCTGAATACGCTATAGCTACATACCCAGGCTGACATGAAGGACCTCCCTTACGTCTCCGCTGTCGTTGCTGAAGTCTGTCGCAAAAGTACCAAGTGCCTTATAAGGCAAGCGGCCATATTAGGTCCGGATTCGGCCCGATGAGGTGCCGAAAAGGCCCATATTAGGTGACGGCTCATGCCTGATATGGCATACCGACGGCAGCAGACGGTTGGCGGCGGAAGGAGGTCTATTTTATCATTTCCCCGTGCGATAGTGCCATCAATTACTCGAAAAATGACCACTCCCTCCATGCTGGACTTCGCCTTGTAATTTCTTCTTTCCTCTCTCGCGAATTCACCTGCGTGATGTGCCAGCCCTCAGTCACATTGCCATTGAGTCGAGGGCATTGTATGGGTGTGCATCACACCAGATCCAACCATTGCATGCTCGCGTCCCCCTGCTTGGCTGTGCTTGGCCACGGCCGGTGTGGGGCAGGTGGGCGCGACCGACCCACACATGGGACCTTATAAGGCGCAGCCGGCCCTAGTAAGTTTTCGGGTCCCTTGTCAGGACCATATAAGGCGCGTCGGGCCTTCCCGGCCTTATCGGCCATAAAAGGCACTTACAGCATTTGCGACATAATTCCTTCCCCTTCTGCCTAGGACTAACGTTGAATGAACCAGCTGTCCCAAACCTTTCGAATGTACGGTTCCACCAAGGTCTAGCAAAGTTCTTCCCCTCATCAACGCCGATTGAGTTTACCCACCAACTGTTTCGCTATTTCTTGTTTGTCCCTTCATTTATCCTTCTGGAGGCCTTACACAGAGATCGAAGACCCCTTCTGGGTCAACTATCACTCTCCTTATTTACTGTGCCATATACATAGATGTCTTCTAAACTATAACACAGGACTTCTAGTACCAGAGGGCATTCTTTGAATATCATCGAGATCATTTGCGCTCTCTTTTGGCAAAGAATCTTGCTTCATCCGTTTTCGTTCTGCCTCAAAGCGACTATTGTGTCCATGCATCACAGAAGCGCAACTGAATTATAATTGACTCCGCCCATCATGCATCATGACGTCCAGGCTCCCAACTCAGTCGCTCCTTGGTGTTCGCCTTCCTACCAAACCCAATCGACGTACCGCCGAGCCCGGCGAAAATACCACCCAACTAGGCGATCTAGCTTTGTCTTTTCAGAGGCGAACGCAGATGTTCGAATACTATCGGCGCTCTTCACCTCCGATGTGGGTGTCAATGGGTCACATCGTATCAGGCGCTGTGTTGAATGATAGGTCGCCCGGTAAGGTAGTATACATCCCCTTAAATAAATAAAGTTCTATAGGGCTATCCAAAAACCATGCCTTTGGATAATCATGCCTCATGGATGATCTCTCGAGAGACCTGGTCGCCGCCTGGAACATCGATATCATTGCCCATCCGATACGCCTCATAGAGGTAGATAATGCCGAACAGCAAGAACAAGATAGATCCTCCGAGGGTTACTAGACGCTCGTGAGACTCGTGGTGAGCAGGAAGCAAGGATGTACATACCGTGCTTCACAGAAATCTTCGTTGAGACATAGCGGCCTCCAATAACCGCCAACGCAGTACAGCACGCATGTCCCACCACAGTCCCCAGCGTCACAAGATAGACATTCTGAACCAGCGTCAACTCTCAATCCAAGCAAGAGAAGGGGGAAAGACTCACATGAGCAGCACCTAGCGCAATCGTCGCAATCTGACTTCTGTCTCCCCACTCTCCAAGGAAGGTGAGGACAAAGGCTTGCACAAACACGGGTCCGAGTACCAGACTGCAGAAATTCCGTGCACCTTCAGTGAAAGATGTTTTGGGTTTCGAGACCGAAGCAGCCCTGGGGCGTTGTCGACCGCCTTCCTCCATTGCTTCGAGTGGAATGCCAGCTTCCCGCTCATCATCCCCATGGTCAGCCTCGTCCTCCTCGATCTCCTCTTCTGCTTCCTTCATCTCCTCCTGAATCTTCCCGTTCCCTCCCTCCATCGCGCGCGCCTCCATAAGCATCTTGGCTCCAAAGACCAGGAATAGTATCGCTGCTGCCACCTGCGTCCATTTCCGTGGTATCAGAGTGGGCAGGACGTGCCCCATCAGGGCTGAAAGCAGAGACATGATCGCCAGAGAGCCAAAGGCGCCAGAGAAGACGATCATCCGTGGATGGCGCATAGCGAGGATGGCAGCGATGAGAAAGGTTTTGTCCCCGATTTCAGAGGCAATTATCATGGCAAAGGACTGGAAGACAGCCTGGACGCCGCCCTCCACCTCGGACCCAAAGAAATAATCAGACATTTTTGTGGTTTTCTAGGCGCTCAAGTCAGTTTCAAGGTTGATAGTGTCATTAAAGATGGTAGAAAATACCTGTAATGAACGAATGCGCCTCAAGCGGCTTGTATGGGGCCTTTGGCCAGTGGTTTTGTCGATGGAGGAGTGAAGAAACGGTCAATGATGCTGGTAACGGCGTCGGATTGCTGGCGACCACGTGCGTCGCACTTGGACAGGGGCTAAGGTGGCTGTGACCCGAGGCGCGCTAATCACTGCGTCAACCCAGATTCTCATTCCCTCGTCCTACTTCCAGACCGACTCGAGGTGATGTACATACGAGAAAGGAAATTGGTTTTATTCAATGCTGAAATTCTCCAGACTATGGCGGCAGGTTTGCGAACTTGCCATTTGCGTACAAGCATGGAGGCCCATTCGGCTTTGGCCTTAGGGGGCGACTGCTCGGGACGTCAGATTTAAAGGTAGTATATCTCTCCATCTTGATTATGGCGGAAGCACTTCCAAGTAGCCTTGTACAGTTGCTCACTTACTGACTCACTCGAGTACCCATGGCGATTGGCTCTACTTAGAGCCTTTGACGCGGCAAGCCACCTTGGCAGCTCTGCAACGGCAAACTTTTGCTATGCGGTCGGGGCTTTCGGTCCTTTTGAAATGACGATACGCGTCTTTACTCCCGAGGATAGAGTCGATCATCCCCATAGCCGCAAGTAAGTCGCTCGTCTCTACAGTATGGCCCGACAGACGAGTAGACAGTGCAGAGGCGTGGACGCCACGGCGTGTGTTACGACGAGACCTGGTGGAGATGTCCCGACTTGTGCGAACAGAAGCCTGACATACCTCGGTAGAGCCCAGGTTCCGGGTGCCGGTCCCTGCCCCTCTGATACGCTTGGTTGACCATGTTTGAATCAAGTGTTGGCGCACATGGTTGAATTCAAGAGGTGGCAGATTCGAAGATCTTGCAGGGAAACCCACGCTGTCTGATTTGCTGATGCGAACTCTGGAACAGTTACTTTCGATTTGCGACGGCACGGCAGGTGGTTGGGAAGGGCGGGCAGAGTGCTTGGGAGGTTCTGAGAGCTTGAACGTCGTGAAAAAGTGCGTAGCTATGATCAGAGCCTTGTATATACGTAGCACCACAAAGTTGATGCTTGTTTTTCGATTGCGTAGCACGAAATGATACACACCATACACGCCAGACCTCAGCGTGTCCCCATTATTACTATGGCCAGTATACGTTGCTCATGACACCTCAGCATACCACAGAACAGTTCTCGCAGACTATCTGGACATACTCGCAGCCCTTTGAGCACATTCCGTGCACCCTTTCTGGGTTAAACTCACAGTCTGCCACAGGAGACTTGTTAGGTCACGGACATGGATAGCTTAAGCGGTAGGGAGCAGCAAAATTCGGAAATGAGAATCGAGGTTCTTTTCGAGAGATATAGAGTACTTACAGTATCAGTTACCTGTGTGTTACACCTCTTCTCGCTTGTCGAACTGATATCCATTCCTTTGAGCGCCAGAGTTGCCATCACTTAGTTGAATGTCCGACGAGCCAAGACCTTCCTCATTTGGGGGGGAGGAGGGGGACCCCCCTCCGTGGGAACGCCTGCAAGATCTCAGGATCTGCCACATCTTGGTTGAATTGGCAGGTGAAACAAAGTTCGACTAGTTTCAAAGGCCATCAACGGGGAGATGAGTGAGAAATGCAGGGGCAAATTTCATGAGCTGCGCCAAAGATTATCGCTCCATTGAGTTTTATGTAGACTCTCTCGCCGAACGAGTTCAGAAGCATTCTGGGATACTTCCTTGATAACTCTGCAAACTTGGCCGTTGATTTCGAGCTAGTTTGCATTAGAACCAAGCGAGACGACTGTTCTTTGGTCCAACCGTCTACCAAATGTTTATTGCAATCTCCATCGCTCACCGACTGTTTGCACAAAAACCAAACGAACCTTTAACAAAGAGCGAAATGGCTTGCATTTCAACTACGATCCACTACGGCGCATACAGCGCAAAACTCTCAATGTCAAGGAAGAGACCATATGGAGCATTAGGCCTATCAAGACCCTTCAGTGTCAACATCGCCAGGAGAAAAATCGACTCACAGCACCCTCGGAACGCTCTCAAAAACCTTCCACTCTCCCCCAATCTTTTCAACCTTCATTAGAACCGCCACCATTTCATCGCGTCCATTCGTGAATCCCGCATCAATCAACCACACATCCCCCTGCCTCTCCTTTGCGCGAGAATAGTACCTTTTGACCATCCCGATCACCCTC
The DNA here is from genome assembly GCA_020736565.1 of Coprinopsis sp. MPI-PUGE-AT-0042. NCBI lineage: Eukaryota > Fungi > Basidiomycota > Agaricomycetes > Agaricales > Psathyrellaceae > Coprinopsis > Coprinopsis sp. MPI-PUGE-AT-0042. The sequence continues at coordinate 502,415 of JAHBOF010000036.1, forward strand.
TGATCCATCGCAGCGCAATCCGACCGGGGGAATTTCTGAAGGTAGGTGTCAAGGGAGAGTTTGAACATGTATCGCTCAGGTGTGTCCTTGACTGTATCAAACACGGTGATATACACCCCATGAATCCTTCGCGCTCGCTCCATTTCCTGTACCAACCATGGCCAAAGGAGAGTGTGCATGACAGCGTGGATTTGCACAGTTTGGCAATGGCGGTGGTATCGCCTTTGGGCTTTGTTTCTGGCTGTGTTAGCGTTAGTTACTGCTGACTTGGATAGGGACGGTCTCACCTTGATGGGTTTGATGCATAATTGCACATTCCTTCCGATGGCGGAGCTGCCAGTCTTGTTTCTGACAACGAAAGCTGCAATACGTGACAAGATGACAGCCTGAGCAAGCCTTTACAGATTCAAGCGTGCTCGTTTCGTGACCGAAGTGTTGGTGCTTTACAGGTCAGAACACATCATTTGAACTCTGTAACCACTCACCAGAGCGTTGTCGCAGGGGGTTTTAGGCGGCTCAGCGAGGACCAGGAGCCCGATATGAACCATCTTCGTCGACATGCGCAGTTGATTAAATAGCGATGACAAGGGTCATCGCTCAGCGCCCAGTTGGTACACTAGATCAGATTGAGCTTCCAAGACAGCTCGGACTGCCTTGCCTGCCCGTAGACGATAGCAATACTGTTTCATCGTGAATAAAATGTGAGTGCCAGATATAAACGCCGCGCTGTCGGACTCTGTGACATTGGGAAGGAGCTGAAGTGCGGCAAGGAATAGCCCACTTTTGACATAGTCGAGGACAGCGTCAATAGTGTTGCCGTTGCAAGTGGCGGCGATCTTTAGAACCTGCACAGGAAAAGTCACGCTGTATCTTTGCCACAGATATCCGTTGGATACCACCTGAATATCCAAATGCCACATTTTACGTCGTCATCATATTGTGAATTTGGATATGAAACGTATAATATTCTTTGTGTAGTTGGGTGACGGATACCCAAAGGGTACGGAATACGTGAAGTGGCAGGCACCCCGGGTACAAAATGCCCTTTCGCTGCCATTCAACAATTTCGTATCTTCACCATAACCACCACAGAACCTGACAAAGGATATGATCCATTTTGTATCTGCATTCACATCTTTGTTAGGATATGAATTGTGGCATCTTTCGTATCTGCTGAGTATATCTCTCATATCCTTACTCAATATATTACAAGCATTTTGCTGTGCTGTAAACAGAATCCAAGCGCGTTCGTGGGATCCATGTAGGGTATCATCGATATCAGTGTCCTCGACCAGCGAACGATGTAGTTGCGCTTCCGGAGAGCAGCGTGAACGAGTGCTCAAGAGTTGGCAGACGGCATAACAGATAGTAAGGTGACTTTCTGCCTCTGTTCGACCCCTCAGATCCATGAGCTGACCAGGAAACCCGGCGTCAAGCATGTCCAGACATTCGACGAAGGCATCTGCGAACCGATCCACGATGGATCCTGCCCTCATATCGTTTTCGAGCACTGTCGCGCCCCTTTCCATTACCTCCAACGTCGCGTACAGCTCCAGTGCTCTCGCCCCAGGTGGTATCATGAGCTTGGTTGGCTCAGGCCCAGGTGTCCGCAGCGTCCAAAGCCTCAACGCGACGCAGGTCGCAGAGGAAGAGCTGACAGCACAGTCGTACAGACGAGCGTCGAGTTTCATCAGAGCATTGAGCGTGCTACACACGCTGTTGATCGTCGACCCGCACGCCTCGTAATCGAATGCAGCGACCTGGGGTGTACGCCGGAAGATGCACGAGAACCAGCCAAAGAGCTGATCAGACTGCTTGAGGATCACTTTCACTGTCTTCTCGAGTCGCGTATCCGATGGAGGCAGTTGCGGACGTCGATAACAAAAGCGAGAGCGAGCGTCGCACCTGCTGCGGTTATGTAGAGCTGCTTGGAATTTGTGGTCCAGGCTTCACCCTGCGCAGGGATGGGGTGTTGAAAGTTGACAAGAATGGCCTTAAGGGCGGGAATTGTGTAGTTTTCTGGGGTCAGGCGTTCGGAAAGCTCGTATAACTTGAGCAGTTCGCCTGTCTTTCCCTCCCGAATCAGCTAGCGATATGGGCGTCTAATTAGCTCGGACGTGCAATATGCGGTTACTGGAGACTGACCTCTGCTGGAATCGCCATATTCTGGCTGATAGTCGCACGAGGTGCGCTTTTACCTCTAGTTTAATGGCAGGTTTTAGGATTGTCGACAGGATGGAAGAATCTAGGATCGGCCAACGGGCTGCCCGCGGGTTACTTTTATTTGGCTTCATCTCCCGTTTCTAACGAACGATTGCCGACGCTCGCAAGGTTCGAGCCCGGTTCAAGCTTAAAACGCTTAAGGGACGAAGGCTTCGTGATTCCGTGTGCGATAAAATGGGCGAGGCTGCAGAGGTGCTCCAAAGGTGTCTGTTCGCTCGAGCATTGGGCTCTCTGGTCTGACAAGGCAGAAGCGCCGAAGCATGTTTATGTTACTGCCTGACCACCGTACAGAAGTTCAGAATTTGAATTCGAGTCAAGTACCAGTCCTGGTTTCGAGTCTAACATCTAGTATCGAGTGGCCACGGATGGCAGAGCTTCTTGTGTGCCCACAAATCATGTAGTAAGTTCTCTCTCGCGACTGACTGAAAGACTCATTGACGAACTTATCAACCGGGAGGTAAATGAGAAATGCGGGATATGGGGCGCGAAGCTCGAAGTTTTAGCTGCACACCGCAGATCCCTGTTCGTTCGAGCCTCGGACTCTAGCTCGTCGAGGATCAGAGTCATCAAGGCATACTCTCATGCAACCGCTTGACCCCGTTACCCAAGGGTGGGGTTTGGATTGGCTTCAAATTATATCAAACAGTCTTCATCCATTCATCGATCTTAAAGTCTACCAAACGTTCATAGCAGGAGCTCTGCTGAATAAGTCTCTACAGCAATGTCCAACGAACCTTCTCCTTGTGCTAAGAGCAAAATAGGCTGCATTGATCCACATCTCTTATGGGGTATCCAGCGCAATACTCTGACAATCAGGAAAGAGACCATATCGAGCGTTTGGCCTATCACAATAGGTGGGTATCAGCTTCCTCAAAAGCAAATTCAACTCACAACACCCTCGGTACGCTCTCAACAACCATCCACTGGCCCTCGATCTTCTCAACCTTCATCAGAACCGCCACCATTTCATCGCACCCGTTCGTGAACCCCGCATCAACCAACCATACATCTGCCTCCCTCTCCTTTGCATTACCATGGTAGCCTTTGACCATCCCGATCACCCTCTTCTCCATCGCGCTGCAGTCCGACCGCATACGTTTTTGAAGATAGGCGTTGAGGGAGAGTTTGTAAATGTATCCCTCCGGTGGGTCCTGGACCGTATCGAATACTGTAATGAACGCCCCGTGCTTCTTTCGTGCCCTCTCCATCTCTTCAATCACGAATGGCCGAAAGAGGGTCCGAATAACGGCGTGGATTTGCACGATTTGGCACAGTCGGTGGTAGCGCCTTTGTGCTTTGTCTCTGGCTGAATTAACGTTAGTCACTGCCGGCTTGGAAAAAGGTGGTCTTACCAAGGTGGCTTTGATGCATGATAGCACATTCCTTTCGATGTCGGAGTTGCCAGTCTTGTTTTTGGCAATGGGAGCTGCAGTACGCGACAAGGTGACAGCCTGAGCAGGCCTTTACAGATTCAAACGGGCTGAGTTCTCGCCCATATTGTTGGTGCTGTCCACGTCAAGTCAGGGCACATCGCCTTGGCTGGCAAACCACTCACCAGAGCATTCGCGCAGATGTTGATCGACGACGCTTTGAGCACCTTGAGCCCAGTGGCAACCAGTCTCGCCGATGTACACATTCTGTCAAATAGCGATGACAAAGGTAATTGCCGAAAGCTCAGCTGCTTCTCCAGATCGGGTTGAGCGTCCAGGACAGCATGGATCGCTTTGGCTGTGCGCACGCGATAGCAGTACTTATTCATCGTGAATAAAATGAATGTGGCTGATTGAAACGCCACGCCTTCAGACTCTCTGATGCTGGGAAGCAGCTGAAGGGCGGCAAGAAATAGTCCACTTTTGACGACATCAAGGACAGCGTTGAGGGTATTGCCATTGCATGTGGTGGCGATCTTGATAACCTGCAAGCAGTGTCCAAGTACGTCCGGAGCGTCCGTGTAGGGTATCATGGACATCAGCGTATTCGACCAGCGAGCGATGTAGCTGCGTTTCCAGAGGGCAGCGTGAACGATGGCAGATTTATTGCACAAAAGCCGGCAGATGACATAACAGATGTTGAGATGTCTTTCCGCCTCTTCTAGGCCCTCTAGATTCATGAGCTTTGCAGGAAACTCGGCGTCAAGGGTGTCCAGACGTTCGATGAATGCATCTGCGAATTTAGCCACAATAAACTCCGCCGTCATACCACCCACGAGCACTGTCGCGCCCTTTTCCGTTAGCGCCAATGTCGCGTACAGTTCCAGCGCGCTTGTGCCAGGTGGAATTATCAGCTTTGTTGCACCAGGCCCGGGTGTCCTCAGCGTCCAAAGCCTCAAAGCGATGAAGCTCGCTGAGAGAGAGTTTACGGTACATTCAGATAGACGTGCGTCGAGTTTCATGATCGAGTTGAGCGCTCTACACACGTTGTTGATCGTTGTACCGCCAATTTCGTCGGTGAATGGGGTGAACTGGGGTGTCCATTGGAAGATGCACGAAAGCCATTCAAAGATTTGGTTGGAATGTTTGAGCATCGTTTCCACTGTCCTCTCGCGACGCGGATCGGATTGAGGCAGTTGAGCGCAGACGTCGGTAATAGAGCCCAAAGAGGCGGTGGCACCCGCTGCCGTCCAAAAGATGCGTCTCGAGGTGTCGTTGGGAGCTACACCTTGCGCAAGGACGGGGTGGCGATAGTTGGTTACGACGGCGTTTAGGATCGGAATTGTATAGTTTTCAAGATTTAGGCGCTGAGCGAGTTCGAGTAGCTTGACCCGGTCGCCTGCCTTTGCATCCCGAATGAGCTAGCAATACGGGCGCCTAATTAGCCGCGATGCGTGATCTACGGTTACTGGAGACCTACTTCTGCTGGGATCGCCATATTCTGGCCGAATATCACAGTGAAAGAGCTTTTCTTTCGTTGAATGGCAGGGGTTGAGATCGTCAAATTGGTTCGTGGAAGAAGCCAGGATCGGCCAACGGGAACGGCCTGCTTTTATTTGGCTTCATCCCCCGCTTCTAACGAACGCTCTCCGACGTTCGCAAGGTTCGATGCTTAAGGGGCAAAGACTTGCTCGAGATATGCATTTTTGCCACACTTCTGCTCTGGTAATTACCAATAACCGGAAATTAGAGCACATGGCTGCGTAGCGGGGAGAGGTTTTAGAGCTATTCCAAGGATGTTTTCTCGAGATTTGAGTTTCTCGTTTAACGAGAGCGGATACGCTGAAACATGGTTGCGTTACCTGAACACCATAAAGAAGGTCAGGGTGGAGTCAGCTTGAATTCGAGTCAAGTGGTCTTGGTTTCTGACCATTGTTGGTAGGGCTTCTCATGTGCTCACAAATAATATAATACAAGAAGCACTGCCGCGGGACTGACTGAAAAGCTAATTGACAAACTTGTGAATAAGGGAGAAATGGCCTTCATGTCCACCACGAATTACAAGCGCTATGAGGCATGCCGCGCGACACTTTTAGAGTAAGGGAAGAGACCATATCGAGCGTTTGGTCTACACGATCTGTGAGTCTTAATTTCGCCAGAGAAAAAAAAAAACCCCAACTCACAGCACCCTCGGAATACTCTCCACAACCTTCCACTGCCCTTCGATCTTCTCAATCTTCATCAGAACTGCCACCATTTCATCGCACCCATTCGCAAATCCTGCATCAACTAACCATACATCTCCCTTTGCGTTGGCCTGATACTGTTCGACCATCCCGACTACCCTTTCATCCATTGCAGCGCAATCCGACTGAATTCGGTTTTGAAGGTAGGTATTCAGAGTGAGTGTATAGATACCTTGTTTCTGGGGATCCTCGGTGGTATCAAGGACGGTTACATGCGCCCCATGTTCCCTCCGTGCTCTCTCCAGTTCTTTGATGCGATCCGAACCCGTTATGAGCTGTGCCGTCACCTGGATTTGTGCAGCACGGCATGTGTGGTGGTAGTGTCTTTGTGTCTTACTCCGCCCTACAATGTGTTAGTGCCTGTTCTGGAAGACTAAGAAGTGATTGAAATGGGGTTGACCTAGGTGACTTTGCTTCATGACAGAGCACTCCTTCCGGTGTCTTTTACGCCAATCTTCCTCCTGACACTCGAAGCTGCAATAGGTGACAAGATGGCAGCCTGAGCAAGTTTGTGGACGGTCGAACGAGGTGACCTTTTGTCCATGTCGTTGATGCTAGGCAAGTCAGTTTTCAAGTTGATACGTATTGCGCAACACTCACCAGGGCGTTGTCACAGATCGTCACGGGCAACAAAACGAGAGCCTGCCGGCAAAGTGAGTACACCCTCGCTGACGAACGCATTCGGCTGAACATCGTCGACATTGAGGATGCCTCAGGCTGAGAAGCAAGCCGAAGCGAAAGCTCAGGATGCGATTCCACGACGTTGGACACGGCATTCGCTATCCGTGTGCGGTGACAGTGATTGTTCATCCTGAACAAGATGCTGCTAGCACTTTGCAGCGCTACTCCTTCGATCTTCGGGGCCCTGGAAAGGATTTCAAGAAAGTCGAGAAACAAACCGCTTTTGATAATGTCTAGCACCGCGTTCGTGGTGTTGCCATTACACTCGGTGGCCACCTGGAAAACTTGAGCACATAGTCGAAGCGCCGTCGGGTGGTGGAGGTAGGGTATCATGGTCATCAACGTTTTCGACCAGCGGATAACGTAGTTGCGTTTCCACAACGCGGCGTGAACCAAGGCAGTCTTTTTACATAGAAGTCGAAGAACAACGAAGCATGTAGTGAGGTGGTGTTCCGCCTTTTCCAGAGCATGGATAGTCAAAGGGTTCAGTGGGACAGCATCGAGAGCGTCTAGACGTTCGATAAACGCGTCTGCGAACCTATCAACGATGAAGCCAGCAGTCATCTCATCCTGGAGCACCATCGAACCCCGATCCGTTAGCGCCAGTGTTGCATATAACTGCAACGCTTTCGTGCCAGGCGGAATCATCAACCTCGTTGGCTCAGGCCCAGGTGTCCTCAGCGTCCAGAGCCTCAAAGCAACGAAGGTCGCAGACAAGCAGTTGACAGCACACTCAGCCAGGCGTACGTCGAGTTCCATGATCGCGTTGAGGGTGCTACACACGTTGTTGACCGTTTTCCCGCCAAATTCTTCGCTGAACGGGGTGAAGTGAGGCGCCTTTTGGAAGATGCACGAGAACCATCCGAAGATTTGGTCAGACTGTTTAAGGATCGCTTCCACCGTCCTCTCACGACGCGGATCAGACTGAGGTAGCCCAGCACAGATGTCGGCAACATCGCACAAAGAGGTTGTGGCAACCACTGCAGTCCAGAAAATGTACCTCGAGGTTTCAGTGAGAGCTACATCGAGTGCGGGGGTGGGGTGGCGAAAGCTGACTAGGATGGAGCCTAGAATAGTGATCGTATAGTTCTCTGGGGTCATGAGTTGCGAGAGCTGGTCGAGCTTGACCCCGTCGCCGGTCTTTGCATCCCGAATGAGCTAGCAATGCGGACACCTAATTAGTAGTTCTGATGTGTGATGCAAGGTGCTTGAGACTTACTTCTGCTGGAATCGCCATACACTGGCCAAGATTCGTTTGGGCGTTCTTATTTTCACTAATTAAGTGAGATTGTCAAGAGAGAGCCTGGATCGACCAAGGGCTGACGGCAGGCTTGTTTTATTTGGCTTCTTCCCCCCCTTCTAACATCCAGTTCTCACAGGTTTGTTGTACACCTGAGGGGGCGAGGACTGAAAGCCTGAAGCTAGCCATTATCTTGAAGTCACTCCATTTATTCTTACCAGCAGCCACTCTAATGATTGCCAAATGATTGTCACCACAAAGAGGGCAACAAAGATCGTCGGACCGTGTGAATATTGAAGGATAAGGAAACGAATCAGCCGATCAGCCGACTGACTTCTTTCCACAACGTTGACTTCTGCCGCAACGAGGGCTTCAGCAGGTCGCATTTTCGAGCAGAGGGCGCGAAAGGGCAAGAATAGCGCGTATAAGCTGCCTATAAATCAATGGCAATCCCTGCAGAAGTGAGTACCACTGATGAACCCTCCGATGACGCGTGAGATCTGATTTAGGCGCCCGTATTGCCAGCTGATTCGGGATGCAAAGGCAGGCGACCGGTTCAAGCTGCACGAGCTGGCCGAGCGCCTGACCCCAGAAAACTACACAATCCCCATCTTGAATGCCATCCTAGTCAACTTTCGTCACCCCGTTCTCGAGCAGGGTGCAGTTCTGACCCAAACCTCAACCCGCATCTTCCTCACCGCAGTAGGTGGTATGGCCGCCATGGATTACGTCACAGAGCTCTGCGCCAAACTGCCTCAGTCGGACTCGCGTCGAGAGAAGACAGTTGAAGCACTGCTCAAACACTCCTCTCAGATCTTTGACTGGTTCTCGTGCATCTTCCAAATGACGCCCCAGTTTACGCCATTCGTGTACGAAACGGGTGGGATGACTGTCAACAATGTGTGCAGCACGCTCAATGCCATGATGCAACTCGATGCGCGTCTGGCAGAGTGTGCAGTCAAATCCCTGTCTGCGAGCTTCGTCGCGTTGAGACTTTGGACGCTTCGGACCCCCGGACCTGAGCCGACAAAGCTGATGATCCCGCCTGGAAGCAGCTCTCTGGAGCTCTATGCGACGTATGCCTTGATGGAACAAGGGGCCTCCGTCCTAGAGAGTGGTATGAAGGCGCCTTGGATCGTGGATCGATTCGCGGATGCGTTCATTGAGCGCTTGGACGTTGTCGATTCTTTGCCCATCACCAATCGGGACTCGCCAGAGCTGGCAGAGACCGAAAGGCACCTCAATATCTGTTTCATTGTCCTGCGACTTCTCTGCAAAAAGTCTTCGTTGGTTCATGCAGCGCTCTGGAGACGCAACTACATCGTCAGGTGGTCGAGGACGTTATTGAAGATCATGCCCTACCTTGAACACCCCAACGCTCTCCGACTGTGCGCACAAATCCTTCAGGTCGCTACAGAATGTAACGGCAACACTGTCAACACCGTTCTTGACTACATCAAGGGTGGCGTCTTCCTTGCTGTCCTTCAGACCCTCCGGTCTGTAAAATTATTCGAGGGACTGGTCCTCCAGGCGACGAGCATCATCTTTTATCGAATGAACAAGTACTGCTATCGTACGCGGACGGCTAAAGCGGTACACCGCGTTCTGGAGACGCATTCTGATCTTGCGGGTCGTCTGGTGGCTCAGCAATCCCCAGTATCGCTGTTGTTTGATCAGATGGCTTCCTCGGCGAGGCTCTTTACCTTATGGTTGAAGATGCAAGGCTCGAATACGATCTGCGATAACGCTTTGGTAAGTATCTTATCACCAGAGGTTGACGTTGACTGATTTGCGTAGCATTTGCATGGAGAGGATATCAACCCATTCGACTATCCTCAAACGTGCTCGAATTGCCATCTCGTCACTTACTGCAGTTACGAATGCCAAAAGGAAGATTGGCAGCGTCGACACAGGAGCGAATGTTTGATTATGCGACGAAGCCATCTTGGTAAGGCCTGTCTCTTGTCCCCCAAACTTCAATAGTCCTAGCGCTCACAATTCCCAAACGGAAGCTAGAAACAAAGCGCAAAGACGGTATCACTACACCTGTCGGGCGACTCAGCTCGAAGTGGTGCTCAACACCGTCACGCCTTCTTACTCGATTGAGGAGATGGAGAAGGCACGGAAGAAGCACGGAGCGTACATTACTGTGTTTGATACGACCAAGGACCCACCGGAACGGTACATCTACAAGTTGACCATCAACGCGTATCTGCGGAAACGCCTGCAGGGGGACTGCGCTGCGATGGAGAAGCGGGTGGATGGGTTAGTTAGGGAGTATGCGACCGCTTTAGCTACCATGAAGAGCGGTAAGGACGACAAAGGCAAGGAGAAGGAGAACTTGAGTGGAAGGGATAGAAAAGAAGGCGAGGGAGAGGACGGAGATGTGTGGTTGGTCGATGCGGGGTTTACACATGGGTGCGATGACATGGTTGCGCTTCTGATGAAGATCGAGAAGGTCAAGGGCAGGTGGAAGGTTGTTGAGAGCGTGCCAAGGGTCCTGTGAGTGATCTCTTTTGTTTTATTATTGGAGAGGTCTGAATGCTCATTGGGTGATTGGATAGATCTAACGCGCGATATGGTCTCTTTCCTGACTGTGAAAATATCGCACTTGGCAATTCGTAGCACAGGGTCGGCTCGCTGTAATAACAGAGGCACACGGTAATATTTTGACAGGAATGTTTGACCCTGGGCTTTCGATCCTCCTTCTGTCTGGACCTCTTTTGTGACGCCATGCCCGTTCGGGGACAGGGGCGTCCCGGGTTCTATCCTTGAATGGGAATTGGTCGATCAAATAACGTCGGTGCAGTCGAGCTTGAAGAGGCGGTTTTCCTTGTTTGTCGCCTATGTGTCAAGTCATGTACCCACTCCGTGAAGTATATAATTCATCAAACGATAGAGCGTCGAGTGTAAATTAATATCGAGGCGAGGGACGGACCCATCGACGCCAACTGGTGAGGGAGTCATATGAATACAGGTCTGGTACTCTAGGACATAAATTTCCTAAGTGAAGCTATTACTGCAGTTGATCTTGAACGACCTGAACCTGCTCCCGCCCCTCCTAATGCAAATAGATGTTCCTCGGTGGTCAATCGTCGTGTAGCTGCCTGAGCAAGTATCGCTATCGTGATACAGCCTGAGGTAATGCTGCGCGTTGGGGCAATCGCCGATGTTGTCCATCCTCAGGGAGTAGATATCTTGGTTTGCGCCATTCTCAAAGTGAGAAACGCAGCCGTTGTTGCCGATACCGGTCCAGGTATGGGAACGGGTGCCGGAGCACGTGGAGGACGACAGGAAGTCGGAGATTTGGAAGTTTGCGCTGGTAAAAAGGGTCAGTTATGCTATAGGTGCAAAGATGATGAAGGGTGCTAACCGTTTTTCGAGAGAACGAGCTTCGATGCCAGAGTCCTCGCCTGCTCCCAAGGGAGTGGCGATGGCCATCATGGCGGGCAGAAGAAGAAGGGCGGCTTTGAACGATATTTGCATTGTGTGGTTAGCTGTGACGATTCGGATGCTGAAAGAAGTTGAGGAGCTTGTTGAAAAGATCTCGCAGCCCTTCTTGCTTTTATACTCAAGCGTCACCCATTGTTTTCCATACTTTCACGAGCTAAACACGATAACCATCTCGGCTTGGGGAGCGCTCATAGGCTACACAATGTGCACACTTAACCTTGCCGACTCGTATGGATCGATGCCGCTGATTTGCTGGTGCTCGGAGAAACTGGCCTACGAGCGCCTAACACGGGGACGTCGCCCGGGTGCCCCAAGGAGATGTTAATAGTTATCCGAGCAAGGCGTTGTGGCCTTCCCAGCCATCGGATTCCGGAATGATTTTCGCCGAGGGCCCACATCATGGGTCGAGGTTCCGGTGGCGCATGTTGCAAAGAGCAAAGAAGTAATCTACGGAATATCCGCCTCATTTCATTATGCTCAGCCTCATCAGTTTTTTGAGACTCATTTGGACCTCAAGCTGAGCTCGTTTTTCGTGGTTGGAAGTGACTGCAAGCCCACTGGTGTATCAACCATCGCAGGGGGAATCTAAGGCCAGTATACGTGTAATTCAGAGGCCTTGAACTCTGACACACAACAAGCGGAGGAGCACTGTCAATCATTATCAGAATGAGTACCTCGTTCCGGGAAGGGTTATTTAACACCGGGTGGTGTATATTTATGTGAACGGGTCTTCTGAATGTACGATAAACGCTCCACAAAGAAAGGCTAAGGAAGAGAGAAAGAGGAAAGGTGAGGCGCGAAGAGTGAAAGGGACATGACAAAGATACAAACAAAGGCTGGGATGAAGAGAGGTTGGGTAAGATATGAGAGGCTACCGTCACGAAGAGCAGCTAACTGGTACCAGTTCCAGATCAACTCTCCTGCCGGTGGGTATTAATAACGCATACAGCACCAGTTGGTAATAATGGCAACGAAAGATGTTCATATACTTGCAATACAAAAAGAAAGGTGTCAATAGATTGATTGCCAAGCGTTCCCGTGTGGTAGTGTGTGATAAGCCACCATTATGGGACATTGATTCAGAACGAGCGTATAGAAGGGACAAGGGAGATAGAAATGCACAAGTAAAAAGCAGTGGAGAGATGTCAAAAATATCAACGATACGTTCTGTATATCTGTCTTTAATGAAGAGAGTCTCGGGAAACGAAGCAAGGATATCAACTTACTCCAGTCAGACGACTGTGTAAACTGGGGGAAGGCTTCCTGAGTCACGACGTATCCGTACGCCACTGTCCCAATGTTGGAAAGGATCGGCTACAGGACCTGGTGGCTCTTGGCCGTTACCTGGAGCAGGGACAGCGGCATTGGTTGTGTTCAAACTCTGACCGTTTCGTGAGATATTGCTTGTTGCATCCCCTTTGCGAGGGATAACAGGGTGCGTGATGGTGTGAACGAAAGGATCAAGATCTACATGACCGCGTAGTCTCGCTTTCCTTCTTCGAAACCAGAGTAATACCAGGATAATCACCACGAGGCCTGCAAAGCCTCCGACAGTTTCTCCAGCAATGACACCTTTCGAAACGCTGCGATTGCCGCTGGGCGGAGAGGTCACGGTTGGCATTGATGCTGAAGAGGAAATGGTAGTACTCGAGGAAGGGATGTCCAGCTCGGCGTCGAGTAGGAAGTCCCCCTTCTCGATGAGGAGTTGGAACAATACGATGGGTGGCTCAGCCAATGCCGCATCAGTGACCAAAATGATAGTGTGCTCTCCTGGCGAAAGCTCCTCCCGTGACAATAGGCTCAGCGCGTGAATCTTTCCCATTGGTGACACCGACTGCTCAAAACCTTGGAGAGGATTAAAGCTCCTGGACTCCTCGTCATCAATCTTGACAGCCCCGAGGGACTTTAATGACATGAAAACAGATCCAATCCATTCGGGTACCATCTCCCCACCTTCCCAAACAACCCCAGAACCTGGAATGGCTCTTTTAGTGTTCTTGTTTGCTCAACTCAACAGAGGCCAATCAGAAATTACCTGTGAAACTTAGCTCCAGTGACGAGCCATTCTGTGAAGCACCCAATCCAATGTCCCCGGCGACTGTGCGAAGTCTCCAAGCTCCTTGGTACCCAATGTGAGGATCGTCGTTCTTATACACAACCCACTTGCCCTTTTCCAGGGGCGGGTGCGATGGAGACGGGAGGTACAAAGCACCGTGCATCGTCAAGGCCATATCGTGTCTGTCGGAGACGTTGAGCATAAAGGCGTGTGAGGTTTCGGTTGATTCTCCGGTCCATGAACATACAAATCCCTGGTCAGTGTAGTTGAACAAAGTGGCAACACCATCGATTGTGCAGCTGAGCCCAGGAGGGGGGGCCTCCAGCCTCTGGCATGGTGGTGTTGGAGAGAGTGCCAAAAACAACCAGCTCAGAGCCTGAAGGCGACCGTCAAGTATAGCGTTGATCAGTAGACGTATACTGGAGATTGTGTTTCTCACATACCCCTAAATACAAATTTGATAGTGCCAGACTCTGAACCTAGTTTGACCCCTTGTAGACGCGACAAATGGTCTTGGGGGTACAACGGAAGCCAAGACCCGCTGAGCTCCAAGGCGGAAGTATCGAGTCGCACCCATCGAGTTTTACGGCTTGTCATGTCAATGGAGGTGATGAGAAGACGGGGGTGGCTTTCTTGGTGTCTCTACATGGTATTTCATGGAATTGAGTTGATGGACATCAGTTCGTCAAGCCTTGGTCTATTTGTAAAGCGAGTTCGCCCGTCGATAGAAATCAAACCACGGAACTAGTACCAAGAGCGGTGAAGCAGCCTGAGTAGCATCTATATGAACATCACCGGATATGTTTAACAGATTGAAAATCAAGGAGGGAAACATGATAGAAAGAAGCCCGAAAGCTCAGATTCTTTGCGGTGCGGCACAATCAAGCGAACAGATCGAACAGAAAAGTGATGAGCCCCGACGGCTCGAGGCTTCCTCCATATACCATCCTTAAGTAGGAAAAGAGAAGCCCCGGCACCTTCCTTTCTGAAGCCGCTCAACATCCAGATTCCTGCTACGGTGGACGAGCCGGCTATGGTCCATACTGATTTTCAGCGAGCTACTCGAACAGCTCGACCTCCAAAGCTCGCCAAGAGTATTTCGACGTCGCGCAGAGGTATCGGGCCGCACCCATCGAGAGTTTTATCTTGTGGGAATCACCTTTAGATGAAAATCACCACCAAAGAAGCTGAGGAAGTCGCCTAACATTGATCATCTCCAGAGAATCACCAGAAACGGAGAGGTTGGATTTCAAGGAGACAAATATGGTAGAAACCAGAGAACTGCAGGTCGAGCTGCGAATTGAACGCCTTCTTGCGTTATGTATTGCTGCGCGAAACATCCCGGGTAGTGGAGAAAAAAGCGGGGCTTACAGAACTGCAGGAGCTCACACTTCCTTTCTGAAGCCACCCAAAATCCCAGAATGTCAGCCTCATGAGAGAATCTAGCCGAAGGTCTGCCGCCTGCACAGTCGCGAACAGCCAAAGTGGTGCCGCCAGAAGTCAGAAGTCCTTCCACCACCAGAAACATTGGCATCGATAAGAGTGCTTCTCATGGGAGAAGCGACCCAACTCTTCTCGGATGGATGCGCATTTAAATTTGTGGCTTTTACACCTCCAAGGGGTGTGTCTTTGGCTTTGAGGAAAGCGGTGTCGAGTCCGGTGAGCTGAATTAGTAACGCACTCGAAGTCGGCCCGTGCGCAAGCAGCACACGGACGAGCACCTTGCAGCGTCTCAAGGGCGTCTCTCGTGTGCTGCCGCGGCAAAACCGCCGCCGTGAGTCTGCCTCCGAGCTCCTCGAGCCTCACTTTCCTCTTAACTTCCGGCCGATACTTGATCATCTTCCATCTGCGGGTTTGGGACGATTTGGAGGCTACCTCCCAGTTGACTTTGCGCTCGGTCCGCCTGCTTTTATACAATAATGATGGAGGGAACCGAGGTAGTGATGCACCATTCAAAGTTCAAGCAAAGTTGGTAGAGCGCGTCACTTGTATCTACTTGACCATTTATTCAGGCTACAAAATGACGAGGTCAGTCATTTAAGTCGGCTAGAAGGAATCAGAAATTCGTTCAAGCCGAATTTGTTTTTCTTTTCTTTCGCCGAAGGGTCTTTAGTCAAGTTTTGGGAAGTGTGTGCAAGACTGAAGGTGTCTTTGGATCGAGCTAGTAATTATGTTGTGCACCAGACGAGGTACTCGTGATTAAGTTGGCCGTTTGTTCCTTCCAGCGGATACAGTACCGTCGAGCCGGTCTAGTGGATCTCTTTCACGTTGTTTGAGAGAATGGTATTAAAAATTACTTGTTAGCCATCGCATTTTCGCTCCTGTCGATGTTTTCATCGCCTTGGACAAGCCGAATGCTGCATAATACCAAGTATTCTCGGTCTCGTGGCTTTACACGACGACCCAACCTTTGATTACTTGACTAATGACAAAGGCTTGACCGGAAATCCGCAACGGGACTCGAATCATGACGCGTACAGCCCGAACTAGTAATAATGGCAATGAAAGACGTCCATATCCATGCAATACAAAAAAAGAGGGAGATGTCGAGGTATCCATAACCATACAGTAAACTAGAAAGAAAAAGTGCAAGTAAAGGATCGACCGAGTCAAGCATCACTTATCGGAGGGAAGCTCCCCCTGAACAAACGGGAGAAAAAAGTCTTGCAAAAACATCTCCCTCAAATTGTGGTTGATGGGCCTGACCGGGAATTGAACCCGAGACTCGAAACAGTCCCACCAAACAAGCGCTCGGAAATAAGCGCCCGGGTCAACCCTAACAAGGAATCATAGACCATCAGGCCGGTCGAACGCCGCTGGGTGGTTGGCGTTCCGAGAGTGTCATCCAGTTGAATGAAGACGATGTCTTGTAGCATTCGTCATAGACGAATAAATGACATGCAGAAACCCTCTCTTTGTTTCGCACAAATCTCACTGCACGGTGTGTGGAAAGATCCTAGCTCTTACACTCCATCTGCGTTAATCTGGGGGAGTGGATCGATCGGATAAAGACCAGGTGTTGGTATAATCCTTCTTCGTTCATCTGGAATAGCGCGTCGACTGGCATGTGCGCGATAGAAGCTCAAACTCCAAAGGACTGTCAACGTCCGCCGATCGAGCCGGCTGCAAGGAGGTGTATCCGTTGTATAGATGCAGTTTTTCTAGCTTGGGATAGCTCTCCAACGACCCGTAAATACGAATAGGGGAGGGGGCCAACTCAAGAGGTGCACCTGGTTCAAGGAGTGCTCAAAATGAAGTCCAGGGTTTGCGGATCTTCTGACCCGGATTGGAGAGGACGCGATGGTGGACATTCACAGAGCGTATCATGTGTTGGATGCAGGCTAGACGTTCAAGTTCGAAACCATACAACTACGAGTGATGTCAACGGGACGCGGGCTCTGTCTGCAACGATTTCTTCCATCGCTGCGAGACGAATATGCGGAGGTGGTTGTAGCATTATTTGCCTGCCTGGATACGTACAGAATCCTGGTAGGTTATACGAGCCATGCGCGGCCGGAATGATCGTGCTTGTGCTCGGTTGACTAGCACATTTTCGCTTCAATCTTGCACAGTGGCGCCTCAATCTCGAGTCAGTGCCCACGTTTATCGGGGAGTTGTATGGTATAAAGACGATGAAAGAGTGCACTCCTTCTTTGTTCAACTGGGAGAGCGAGCCACTCGTGTGCCAGAGACGTGTGTATTTCAAGTGACGAGGCCAGTCGTTCAAGCCAGCCAGACGGATTGCAATTATACAGGAATCTTTCGACGATTTTCTTTTGTATTTGTACTGCGCGAGTGTCTTTGATGGCAACGAAGACTTAAGATTGACTTGAAGTCCAACCACCAGACAGTGCGAACGCGCGTTGATAAGGTCAGTTGGGCAGCGTGAGGCTTGCTACTTCATTGTTTTTCAGATAAACTCCCTATCGAGCACAGACGGCTGCCAGACGAAAATGTGGCTAGTGTCTTTCTTTCTTTTGGCGTTTTGAAGTACAACACCATGGTCGTCAAAAAGGAATGCTTCAGTGAAACCAGGTACAATCCAGCTCTCTGTCTGGGAATCGAACCCAGCTTTCGCGCGACCATAACGAATGACAGGCGCGTGTACTAACCGATATACGAACAGAGACATGCTAAGGGACTCCTTTCTATTCTTTATCAAGGGATGCTTGGCTCAGCGGATAAGATAAGATCATCATTTCCAACCTGCATCTCCCTGAACACGGTTCTCGCCGCTCTTCCACCTCCCATCACAACACGGATGACCTCCTTCGTCCACGTCTGAGGCTTTTGCAGCGCATGTGATCGTCAAAACCATACAACGACCATTGTCGCTGAACCCGGTGCACAAACGGAATATCCAAAACGCTATAATCAATTATCGATTATCCCTCTTTAACTCACCACGTCTGTCAATTTGTTCCTTCTTACCACCACCGTCGTTCCTTGCTTGTGGAACCTGCGCCGTTCTTCCCCTTGTGCGCGGATATAGAGGAGCCTTGGTCTAGGCAGCGCTGATCTTTGCAAACGGGTCAGGGGCGTGGAGGGATTCTTGTCCCCACAGGGCTCTTTCTGGAATTCCAGGTACGTTCGTTCGTTCGTGTGCCTGATACGTTGGTGGATGCTCATAGTATCTCTGCAGATTCCTTTGGACTACGAGCTCATGAAGGCGTAGTGCTCGACAGACCCCACGCGCAATAGCCAACCACAGCCTACCGTCCCACTTACCCACCTATCCAACAAGCACAATGCCATCCGCACTCCCAACTCTCTCGACGCCCTCGTCGCACACTCCCATTCTCGCAGCGGCTCCTTCTCATCGCACTTTGGCAGGCCCATCCTCCGCTGGCTCGCCTGTCCACAATCCTCATCGCAGGCCACTGGTTCCTCTCCTCTCTCATCGTCGATACCGGGTCTCAAGAACAGACATTGGGCAAGGTGAAGCAGCAGGTGCCGTGGATGGACAATCGGCCTTTGCCTGCGCCTCCTCCGATACCTGATGTCAATTTGCGAGGGCGTATGTTGGGTATAGGAACCATGCGTACCCAAGGGACGAGTGGTCGCCTACCAGCGGTAGCGGACTCGAAAGGTGCGCATCCTTTCTTGTATCCCTCTGTCCTCAAGCTAATGTAAGCGTGGCCGATAGGATTAACGGATGGTCCTTGACTGCTGTGAAGGCGCTCTCGACGATGTGGCTAATGGATATGAAGACAGATTTTGGGAGGACGGTGCGGATGTTGGAGAGGAAGACGTTTACGAAGCCTGTGAGTGCTCACTATGACCGTTTGGCAAGGACTGGCTTTGTTCCTCTACCCTTCTCCTGCTCGTTCCTAGACTTCTGCTCGTCGATCTGGCCTTGACAATGCTCATGCTAACCTCCCTTCTAGACAGGCGACTATATCCCCTTTTTCAAAACCACCATCCAATACCTCGGCGGCTACCTCTCCGCATACACGAAAAGCTGCTCTTGACGTTGGCAGACGATATCGGTGAGTCCATGTTCTATTTCCATCTGTCTATATCCCTTTCTCGCTCTCCGTCCATTCATATCTCTATCATCATGCCCCTTCATCGCTGTCTTTCTGTCTCTTCGGACGAGTACTGATTGTATTGCTCATGGGTGCAGCTCCTCCCAGCGTTTAAGACGATGAGCAGTTTACCGGCAGGAAACGTTCCGGCTATGACGTGCGTTTGTCCTCTTCTTCTTTCCTCGTTACCCCTCCTCTGTCCTTCTTTCGTCTTCCTTCCTCCCTTTTGAAGCAGCTTTTGCAAGTGGGGGATCGGCAGGCCTTGGATATATCCATGTCTTCTCTTCTCTCTTCCTCCGACAGCCCCCTTGCGTAAATGATAACTGAATGAAGCGCAGAGGTGTCGGACCGCTCCCCAAGGCAATGGTAAATATGTTCCGTTCCTACCATACACCCGGAAGCCGATACTGACGTCGAACCAGAAGAGCGTCACAAGCAACAGAGTCTTGTTCCCCCTACTCTCTTCTCTACTATGAAGATTATGGATGGGCGTTGCATCCCACCGTCCCGCCTACACTGTTGCGTCGACAAAGATCAACGAACGGTCCCCAACGGTGCGTACCTTCCTCACCCTACCGGTTCTCCCTCTCCTCCACCATGGCGGTCGCCGATGGGCGTTTGATAAAGGTTGGTCATTATCACCCATCTAGTGTCAGCTATCGCCGTCGGTATCTGGGTCCGGTCTCATGGTTCGATCACTAGTAGCGCCTGTCCTTCCTATCGCACTGCCTTTTGCTCTTGGCCGGCGCCAACCATTTCTCTCAGCCCCTCCGCCATTACCGCGACCTCGATCGTCTGCGGGTATCATTCAACACATGCCCGCCTTCGACGCCAGCACTACGAAGCAGGGCACGGTGTGTTGGGACACCGTGAAGAAGGCGACGAGAGACCAATGCCACATATAGTGTGGGCTAGACATGCGACCGTGGAGGGTAAGGATGTGGTGTGCATGGGACAGAATAGAGTTGCATAGATCTGGAGATGATCGGTGAATGGTGGAATGGTGCGGTACAGATGTTTGTAGTCATTCGGAGATGGTTGACTTGGTTGCTCTAAGACCGGATGGAATTTGGAATGAGATGTGTTGTAAACCTTGATCAAATTTACTTCTTGCATATCCATGATCCTCTCAGCACATGTTGGATAGCACCAGGCGTCATAGCGATATAAGTGAACATGCAATTCATACAAGGAGCTGGGGGATCGCATTGGTGTACTCAGATCGACTTTTAAGCGAAGAATCGTATGGTAGCGTCCAACGAGAATGCCTCAAGAACTCCTTCCACGCCGCAACACTGTACGAATGTGTGGGCAGTAAATTCGTCTTTCAGATACCCGTCCAGCTGTAGACGTCGAAAGACAGCATCTTGCTTAGTTTGGTCGTTCATTTCACACCACCCAGCGTCTATGTTAGCCGTGTGTAGGTGGTGCGATCACTAAGCGGATTCATAGCGCCTAATGGAAGCACGCCACCCGGCGATAGTCGTGCAAAAATGGTGTGTAAATTGAATGCTGGAAGCTGTTGATTTTAGATATGGATGCGGGGTGTGCTACCTATCAGCTGTAGCTGTGTTCGAATCGTCGCATGCTGCACACACGTGTGAAGTATGCCCATCCTCGCGGCCCCTTGCTTCCTGTCATATAACACAGTATCTACGGCACTCGCTCGTTTCCCCTTTTCTCAACGCATTTTTCCCCCATACACAAATCAAGACCTTCTTCGAAAGCACCATGGGCCAAGAGACGTATGAGGCCATTGTCTATTTCGCATGTAGATACTGAACGGTTAAACAGTAGCTCACTGGTACCCTCATCACGCAAGTGGTGATGGGTAAGTGATAAGTCAGTTCAAAGGAGTGACAGCATCTCATAGTTTCCGGGCATCTAGCGAACTTTATCTAACAGGTATGTAAACACTGTCGTATGGATGGCTATCCCAACTTCAACTGATATGATTTGACTAGACATCACCCTCAAGCGCACCGACACGGCGAATGAAAATGGAACGCCGTTGAGCTTGGCGGAGCTCTGGGTATTTGGCATACCAGACTCGGAGGAAGGAAATTGCTATAACCTCACCAATGGCACTTTGGGACAGTGGCACATGACAGACTTCATTCGGCTGTGAGTTTTTACCATTTTGCTACCGACTAGATGTCAGGACTAAAACGGGGTTGAAGACCTGCCGGAGTGGCTGGAATTGACTGCGTTGTGAAGAGTAAAGAGGGCGAAGATGTTGCTCATGCACATCTAGATTTCACCAACTCGGGGATACGATCAGCACATACACACTCAGAGCATGGTAAGAGCTAAACCATATCCACGAAGTGAATCATATCAAATATTGGACAGTGGACTTAGGGCACAACCAGAGCATGGAAATGCATGGGGAAGGTGTATGTTTGATTATATCATGGAAGACAGTGGAAATACCATTGGATACCATTCTGCCAACTGAGGGTGAGTGAGCCATTTGGACTAATAGAGGCAGAGGTTTACGAATACCATTCACGCAGATATTGTGGCTTTGAATAACAGTGGAGTGGATTTGATGAGGCAATTTGAAAGGACAGGAGACCTTGCAACTGTGACTGAAGCTATAACAGTGCTGTATAGAGCAGTGCAGCTCACCCCCAAGGGTCATGCTGACCTGCCAGGTCGCCTCAGCAACCTTGGAAACTCGTTCCTGTGTCGCTTTGAGAACACTGGGGATCTTTCTGACATTGCTGAAGCCATCTCAGCCCAACACAGAGCGGTGCAGCTCACTCACAAGGGTCATGCTGACCTGCCAGGTTGCCTCAACAACCTCGGAAGCTCGTTCCTGTGTCGCTTCAAGCACACTGGGGATCTTTCTGACATTGCTGAAGCCATCTCAGCCCAACACAGAGCGGTGGAGCTCACTCCCAAGGGTCATGCCGACCTGCCAGGTTGCCTCAACAACCTCGGAAGCTTGTTCCTGTGTCGCTTCAAGCACACCGGGGATCTTTCTGACATTGCTGAAGCCATCTCAGCCCAACACAGAGCGTTGGAGCTCACTCCCAAGGGTCATGCCGACTTGCCAGGTCGCCTCAACAACCTTGGAAACTCATTCCTGTGTCGCTTTGAGTGCACCCACAGTGAAGAGGATCTGGCTGCAAGCATTTCAAATTATAAATCTGCAGCAACCAGCACATTTGGCCCTCCAAGGCATCGCCTGGAAGCAGCCAGAACCTGGGCCAATCTTCTCGACCAGCATCACCCACAGTCACTCGACATCCTGCATGCCTTTGATACAGCTTTGAGCTTGATTGCTTTGATAGCAGGCCTTGAAGAAAGTGTTCAGGGTCGCTATTCCCAGCTTCATGATATCCACGGAATAGCTCTCAAGGCTGCATCTGCTGCATGCTCACTTGGGCGGGTTGACAAAGCTCTTGAATGGCTTGAGCAAGGTCGTTGTGTCGTCTGGAGCCAGCTGAGCAATCTTCGTACACCCATCGATGATCTACGCCGCCACAACTGGGAACTTGCACAGAGTGTTGCAGATGTCTCAAAGCAGCTTGAAACTGCAGGGTCATCTCGGGGTCAGTCACACATTGGGCTGTCCACATCAGAGAAGATCTCGCTGGAGGATGAAGCTAGGGCTCATTTGAAGCTTGCAAGACGTTGGGATGATCTCCTCAAAACAGTGAGATCTATTCCTGGTTTTGAGTCCTTCCTCCAGCCGTTATCCTGCTCATCCCTACTTCAACACCTCCCCAAATCAGGTCCTGTGGTGGTCATCAATGTCGATGAGAAGCGTTGTGATGCGATTGCACTGCTGGCTGGACTAGACGAGCCTCTCCATATCCCGCTACCAGATTTTTCCCTGAAGAAAGCCAACAAGTATCGACATCATTTGAAGGCCAACCTCAAAGAGAAACAGATCCGCATGCAAGAGGTGCAAGAGACTACAGTTCAAGAGGTGTCAGTGAGAGGTGCCCGGCCTTACCAACAGGTTTTGGTGTCACAAGTGCTTTGTGATCTATGGAAAGAGGTGGCGGGCCCGATATTGCATACATTGGGGTTCTTGGTCAGTATTTATTATCCGTCTGACCTCCACATCTTGACAACTTGAACAGAGAATGGATCCAGTGTCTACTGATGCACTCCCAAGGATCTGGTGGTGCCCAACAGGTCCTTTGTCGTTCCTTCCAATCCATGCAGCAGGCACACATTCAGACTGTGTGCTGGATTATGTTGTTTCATCATACATTCCAACTGTCACTGCTCTCACCAATAGAGTCAAGAATCATCGACAGATCAAGAAGGATGCAGTGGGATTATTCCTGACAAGCCAGCCAAACTTGCCAGGCACTTTACCAATCCCTGGAACCACAAAAGAGGTCCAATCAACCTTCAGAATGGCTGCACAGAATGGAGCAAGGGCAGCTATGGTCAGAGGGAGCACCCTTACTGTTGATGAATGTCTCCAGTACATGGAGAACTACAGCTGCATTCACCTTGCTTGCCATGCATCACAAAATGTGTCTGAGCCACTCAAGAGTCGATTCCTCTTCCACAACGGCTCCCTCAACCTTGCCACTATCATTCAGAGAGACCTCAAGAATGCAGATCTTGCCTTTCTCTCCGCCTGTCAGACAAGTGCTGGGGATGAGAAGCTCTCTGATGAAGCTGTCCATCTTGCGGCTGGGATGCTAGCTGCAGGATATCGTCAAGTGGTGGCTACCATGTGGTCAATTGGAGATCGAAATGCACCAGACGTTGCCAACAACTTCTATAGCCATCTTTTCAGTCATCAGGAGGAAGGAAGTGGTAAGTCCGTCAATGGGTCGAATTCGGCATATGCTCTACACCACGCCATCCAGAAGCTGCGATGTCATCTCGACAACTCGGAGAATTCGCTACTGGCTTGGGCTCCGTATGTTCACTTTGGTTATTGATTTATGAACCTTTCATTGTGCATTTGATATTTACCTGCCCCTCCTTCCGTTTGGCCTTTTTGTCTTGGTTTTTGACTGTGTCCATAGTAAACGTACCTTGAATGTCTTCCGTTCTTGTCAGAATTCCTGTTCTTTCTCATCCCTAGTAGTTCTTGAGAAGCAATATGTTGTGTACTTGTACCACTGTCTTCCCCATTTCGTATTTTTTAATGTGAATAAATGACATCAGTCTCGACAATGTACTCCCGAAAAAGATCCAAATACTCGAGCACAAAGCCAAGAGATACAAATATAGGGAATCGGACTACTCAATCCTCATGGAATTGTAATGTAACTTAGGCATAGGGACAAACTTTGGTAGAGGTAGAACAGTTGGGCCACATACATAATTGTCAGACTGTTGCAGAGCGCCTTGATGTAAGAGGCTATGAGCAGGGATTGATTCTCAAGCTCTATACTTCAAGCTTCATTATCAACATTGCTATCGACGTCGTCCCTCATATAGCTTTTGCCTATACAACCTCGTGTAGTTTGTTATCAGCGGTTGCTTAGTTTAGCGGATAAGAGAAGATCCTCCACCTCCGAAGCCCACCCCCCTGAATGTGCTTCTCACCACTCTTCCACCTCTCATCCCAACAATCCTCGGATCGGATAATCTCCTTCGTCCATGTCTGAGGCTCGTGCAGTGAATGCGACCACCAAAACCTCTCCATTGATACAACTTGGCTCTAGCCTGACCCTGCGCTACTGCCCTAGCGCGCACACAAACGGAATACCCGAAACACAATCAATTTATCCTCTTTTCCCACCATTGCACTGACCACGTCGGTCAATTTGTGCCTTGCTTCCTGCTACCATCTCCGTTTCTTGTCATTTGGGTGTCTCATAGCTTCTGTTCTGCCTGCCCTTGCGCGTGGATACAAAGGGGCGTTGGACTAGGCGGCACTGATCTTTGCAAACGGGTCAGAGTGGGGAGAGATTCTTGTCCCACAGGTCTATTTCTGGATTTCCAGATACGCTGGTTCGTTTGTGTGCCTGATACGTAGGTGGACGCTCACAGCTGCTTTGCAGGTCCCTTTGGACTACGAATTCATGAAAGTGTAGTGCTCGACAACCAGAACACTAAACTATCGTCAGCTCACTACTCTCCTACGCGCCAGCCTATCCATCCTATCCAAACCACCACAATGCCCTCAACACTCCCAACCCACCGAAACCCCCTCGATGCACTCGTCGCACACTCCCAATCTTGCAGTGGCTCTTCATCGCACTTTGGTAGACCCATCCTGCGCTGGCTCGCCCTCTCCACCATCCTCATCGCAGGCCTCTGGTTCCTCTCCCCTCTCATCGTCGACACCGGGTCTCTAGAACAGACATGGGGCAAGGTGAAGCAGCAGGTGCCGTGGGTGAATAACTGGCCTTTGCCTGCACCTCCGCCTGATATCAACCCTGATGGGGATCCTACAATACTGAACGGGGAAGATGGGAATGACAAAGAGGAGGAGGAGGAGCCGGTGGATCCAGTGGGTGAGAAGGAGAAGTGGGCAAAGAGAAAGCAAAAAGTCAAGAATGTGTTTGCGAGGGTGTATGTTGGATATAGGAACCATGCGTACCCGAGGGACGAGTTGTTGCCTACCAGTGGTGGTAGAATCGAAAAGTGCGTAGCGTTTCTCGTGTCTTACGGTGGTGAAGCTTATGGGTGGTTGTGGCCGATAGAATCAACGGATGGTCATTGACTGCTGTGGAAGCCTTGTTGACGATGTGGTTAATGGATATGAAGACAGAATTCTGGAGGACGGTGCGGATGTTGGTGTTGATCTTATCTTACATAGATTAGATTCGACTCGTTAACTCCGACTCGGATTATTCCGACTCGGACTCTCCTAGATACATTCTAATGAGGCTATGCGACATCTATAGGATTCGTCATTCATTCGTCTTCACGACTCATACTGACTCATACGCTTACTCGTTACACATGTGACTAGCTTACTCAGTCCTTATACAGCTCTATTATTAGTACGCTCTTTATGTATATAAGGACTCCTGTAGCTACCTCAATCTCTATCACTTTAACCTACCAGTTAAGCCTACAAGCTACTCGGTAAGACATCTACTCGCTAGTCGCAGTAGTGTTCTTCAGGTTATGAGCCCCGAAGCTCAGTAGATGCGCTGTAATGGCTGCTCTACAAACTTGGTCGGCGCTGTAATGGCTGCCTCCATAGACTGCTACTAGTCTGCGCTTAACCGCTGCGAACTATGCACGTCTAACCAAGTGGCTGATAGGCCGAACCTATGCCTTTACTCTGCGCTGTAATGGCTGCAGAATGGGGCAAAGAACGCGCTGTTAAGGCTGCTTTCTTTGATCTGTGATATACGTTGCTGACGATATTTGCGTTGACAGATCTCAACAATCAACATGTCTTCTAACAACGCTCACAACAGTATCCCCATGCTCGATGGTACCAACTATCTGGAGTGGGCCATGCGTGCGGAGCAGTACCTCCAAATGCAACGTCTAGGATCCTACATCGATAGTACTCGTCCTGATGGTGCTGCTTCAGATGCCACTGCGGCGGAGAAGCTTGCTCAGGAAGAGGTAATCGAAAAATGGGACAAGGACGATGACCAGGCCATGGGAGCTCTTCTCCTTCGTATCAACAGAAATGTTTGTGCCCAAGTTGCGGGCAAGAATACGACGATGGCGTTATGGGATGCTCTCAAGGAGCTCTACGGCAGTCCGGGCAACGCTGCGATCTTTGCGGATTTCTCCCGAGCAATCAAGTTCCATATCGGAACTGGAGATCCTCGCCCTGCGATTGCCGAGCTCCAGAACTACCTGGGTCGTCTTGCTACGAACAACGTCTCGATCGATTCATTCATCGAGGCGATGATTCTTATCAGCAGCCTTCCTACCAAGTACGACAACACTGTCGCCATCCTTCTTAACAACAACAAGAAGGATCTCTCCTTCGAGGTCGTCGTCAAAGCCATCACGGCTGAGTACGATCGCGTCGCCAACCCGGCTACCCTCAACAAGTTCACTGGTATCAAAAGGAAAGGGGGAAACCCTAACTTCCGCCAGCAGCAACAGGGGCAGCAGAAGGATTCCGGCAACTCGGGTAACCAAAACTCGGGTTCTTCCCAGTCCAAGGGGAAGAAGCGCGGATCCAAGGGTGGTAACAAGAAGAAGGAGAAGGAAAGGAAATCGCAAGGTCACTCCCACATGGTACAGGCCGCCTTCTTAGGCGACCATCTCGTCTCTCCCGCTCCCCAGGAGCATGTGCCTCCCCAGGCCAAGGTCTCGGTCCTCTCCTTTGTGAAGACCGGACCCTCTATCGTTCAACGTCCCGTTGATCTTACTCCATCTACCCATCTCCCGGCCTCGGCTGCTAAAGCCAAGGTCGCTCCGTCCACCAACACCTCGTGCTATCCCGACGTGGAACGCGCCAGGAAGAACTGCGGTAAGCTCGATCTACCAAAAACCGCCCGCAACCTCAAATCTTTCGAGGAAGCGGATAAGCGGAAACGAGCACTTATTGACCGCATCAGTTCTCCCAGGCCTCCCAAACGTCAACGATCGCTCGAACCCTCCAAACAGCCTGAGGTGCATGAGGCCAGCTCGCCTCTGCACCGACTCCAATCTCCCCCACTGGCACACGGTGGATCTGGAGAAGGGGTCGACGTTCCCCAACCAACCATGGTGTGTCAATCTGGACTGCCTATGGAAGGGGACGGCTCACAAGCACTGGACGGACTCTCTGACACCGATGCCTTGGGGGAAGACGACGACAGCGTCTCCCTCGGCGACGAAGGCGAGGACCCCTCGTTATTCGGCGCCCCCAAACCGGTCTGGGAGAGGATCCGAGACGGAGAACTGGAGGACCCGCTCCACCCCGACGACGAAGTCTCCGACTGGGGCTCCGACGACGGGATGGGAGGCGAATCTCCAGATCGTTATGGATCAGATCGCCTTTCAGATGCAAAACCATCCGTCTACCTACCGGACTGGGACGCTCTGAGGACCGGGCACTTCGACGACGATAAGTACGTCCCCTCTGTTTCTACCAGGAAACACTTGGCTAACTCGTTGCCTCCACAGCCTCTTCAATTAGATTTTGATAGCTTGGACGACGATGTATTCTTAGAATTGTGCTGCGCATTAAATTCTATTGTTTCGATTCATGATACAACGAATACCGCTAAGTGTAAAGATGCGCATTGCGCCTCCTGTAAGAAATTTGAGACATTCATTCATTGGATGATGGACTCTGGGGCATCAATGCACGTTACCCCCTCGAAAGAGGACTTGTTTGACTACAAAGTCGTTAAGAACAGTCCATCGGTTAACACCGCTTCCAAGGGTACTACCCTGTCCATAAAAGGAATTGGAAAGCTTCGAGTGGTTCACACTATCAAAGGTGCTGATGGTAACGATCGAGACGTTGAATCGATCATCGAGCCTGTATATCATATCCCCAATCTATCGACTCGATTGTTCTCTACAG
Source organism: Coprinopsis sp. MPI-PUGE-AT-0042 (assembly GCA_020736565.1). NCBI lineage: Eukaryota > Fungi > Basidiomycota > Agaricomycetes > Agaricales > Psathyrellaceae > Coprinopsis > Coprinopsis sp. MPI-PUGE-AT-0042. The sequence goes on from JAHBOF010000036.1 coordinate 530,639, forward strand.
GAACTTTCTTGAGTCAACTCAAAACTACTCTTTGGGGCGATTCCCTATCCATGGGTATCAACGATTCTGATGGGAAAAATCTCATTAAGGGTCATCCACTTCATCCAGACGACACGATTTATTGGGTCTCTGTAAAGAACTCCAACGGATCGCCGATAGAAGTGCAGAAGGTCTCTGGACCACCTGTCGATTACGAGGTGATGCATAAACGCTTTGGTCATCCATCGCGGGAAGTGCTCAAACGAGCCAAAAAGCATACCACGAACTTCCCACCTATGGTGGAAATTCCCAAACATGAACCTTTGTGCCGCGGATGCGCGCAAGGGAAGATGACGCTTGAGCCGTTCCCGGCTTCAAGCAAGCGTGCGAAGCGCAGATTCCAGAAGATCCATTCGGATCTGAAAGAATTCTCCGTCGAATCATACCACAAGTTCAAACACTTCATCTCCTTCTTTGATGATTGTACGAGTCGTGGATCGTGTGTCCTTCTTCGTCAGAAGAGTGGATCAATACAAGCGATCAAAGACTTCGTCACCATGGTCGAAACAATATACCATGAGAAAATCGAAGAATGGCAGGTGGATGGTGGTGGAGAATTCATCAACGAAGAACTCATAGCATTCTTCAAATCGAAAGGAATCAAACTATCGATTAGCGCTCCGTATATGCATCAGCAGAACGGACGCGCTGAGCGCTTCAATCGCACTATCATGGAGAAGGCAGAGTCAATGCGTCACGACGCTTGCATACCTCCATCATGGTGGGAATTTTCTGTTCTATACGCCGTTTACGTGTATAACCGGACGCCTCTCAAGCGTCTTGGTTGGATTACTCCACACGAGGCTGTAGAAGGAGAAGCTCCGGACGTCTCTAAATTAAGAGTCTTCGGATGTGGTGCCTGGGTGTACATTCCACAGGAACAACGATCTAATAAGCTCCTTCCACGGTCGGAGTATATGATCTTCCTAGGATTCCCAGAAGGCATGAAGGCGTATCTCTTCATGAGATCGCCAAGGAATGTTCTATTCAAGGCGACTACTGCTCGCTTTGACGAACTTCACTTCCCAAGGTGTCCTGATGCGAAAGCACCTCAAGACCAACCACGAGTTGAAGACTACCCACCTTCCTCGTTTGGCAATGATGGACCTCCATCTGAATCTGAAGATGATGATGACGACGATGATTTCCTTCCTCGTCCATCAAACTCCCAAACCCCTAAAAGAGGTAGCGGTCCTGATCGTGCCGACGATCGGAACGCTGGTGAACAACCAGCTGACCAGCACCCGCCGAATCCCGCGCCGGGAAAGGCTCCTGGTGATGAACCAAGGAGATCTGCGCGGAATCGGACCCAAACCAAGTCTCAGCCTGGCGATGTCTACGGAAATAAAACTCCGACAGAAAAGCATCAGACGGATCGGAGAAAAGCACTTGATAAAGATGACAGACGGCCATCTGGATCTAATCAAGGTGCTGGAAGCAAGGAAAAAGGTGTTCCCGCGCCAAAACCTGCTACTCCTGTGTCCGAAAGTGAATCTGATTCGACTTTTGACATACCTGAGGACTTAGAACGCTTGACGCGTGAAGGGGGAGTTAATTTTATGCATTTCCTGCTTTCTAAAGCGGTTTTGCCTTCAGTTCCTTCTGTCGATAGCGCTCCACGCGAGTGGACGTTTAAAGACATCTTGCGGATGCCACTGCAGGAGAAGAAAGGATGGATTGATGCTTGCAAAGATGAGTTAAAGGCACTCTCTGAACGCAATGTATTCGAAATGGTCGATCTTCCCAAAGGTCGCAAAGCGATTACTAATCGCTGGGTATTCGACGTCAAAACTGACGGTCGTAAACGCGCCCGACTTGTTGCCAAGGGTTTCCAAGAAATCGAAGGCATTGACTACAATGAGATTTTCTCACCGGTGGTCCGTTTCGAATCAGTCCGAACCATGTTAGCCCTCACGGCTCTCAAGGATTGGCACATCACCGGGGTCGATGTCAAGACCGCATTCCTCTATGGGAAACTAGATGAGGAGATCTATATGCGTCAACCCGAAGGCTTTGTCATGAAGGGCAAAGAGCACAAGGTGTACCGGCTCCTTCGTGCTATCTATGGTCTGAAGCAAGCATCCCGTGCATGGTACATGGAACTTGCAAAGTCGATGAAGATTCTTGGCTTCAAACGACTATCGACCGATACCGGGATCTTCATCCTCCAGGATGGACATGGTGGCTTTGTCATCATGATTGCCTACGTCGATGATCTCATCTTCGCGGGTCCTAACAAGAGACTTGTTAATGCCAAGAAAGAGGCGTTCAAGCTCAAGTGGGAATGTCGAGACTTCGAAAATCCAACCGAGTTCTTACGAATGAGGATCAGACGTGACGGACAAAATATCCGTCTGGACCAATCCGCCTACCTTGGCACGGTCCTGGAACGTTTTGATATGAAGGATTGCCGACCGGCACCTACACCTATGGTTGAGGGTTATAGGCCCCTCGAACATACAGGACCTGTCGATACGAAACGACGCCACTACTTCCAGTCGATCATTGGATCTCTGCTATACTTGATGCTGGGCACTCGTCCAGATATCGCTTACGCTGTTGTGAAGCTGTCTCAATTCGCAGCTAATCCTTCCGAGGAACACATCAGCAAAGCCAAGTACATCTGCAGATACCTCCGAGGAACTATGGACTACGCTCTGGTTCTTGATGGCGCATCCCAAAATGGATTGATCGCCTACTCGGACTCTGATCACGCCGCAGATCTGGTTGCACGCCGATCTACAACTGGAAACATGGTGATGTTGGCAAACGCTAGCATTAGCTGGATTTCGCACGCTCAAAAGACTGTTGCTAATTCCTCCACCGAAGCCGAATACATGGCTGTGTCTGACTGTAGTCGACAGGTGATGTGGTTTAAGCACATGTTCAAAGAGCTTGGCATGCCGATCATCGTGCCAATCCCTATCTGTTCCGACAACAACGGGGCTATCTTCATTAGCAACAATCCTATTCAGGAACGTCGCATGAAACACATCGATGTCAAGTTTCACTACATCCGTGAACTCATCGAGAATGGAGACATAGAAGTCTTGCGAGTCGATACCAACGACAATATCGCCGACATCTTCACCAAGCCGTTGGGACGAGTGAAGTTTGAACACTTCAGGGGATTACTAGGACTTGAGTTCTACTCGTCTTAGTCCAATGAGTACACTCGTTAGGAGATGCACTCATTGAGGGGGAGTGTTGATCTTATCTTACATAGATTAGATTCGACTCGTTAACTCCGACTCGGATTATTCCGACTCGGACTCTCCTAGATACATTCTAATGAGGCTATGCGACATCTATAGGATTCGTCATTCATTCGTCTTCACGACTCATACTGACTCATACGCTTACTCGTTACACATGTGACTAGCTTACTCAGTCCTTATACAGCTCTATTATTAGTACGCTCTTTATGTATATAAGGACTCCTGTAGCTACCTCAATCTCTATCACTTTAACCTACCAGTTAAGCCTACAAGCTACTTGGTAAGACATCTACTCGCTAGTCGCAGTAGTGTTCTTCAGTTGGAGAGGAAGATGGTTACGAACCATGTAAGCCTGATCGCGTTCGTTCGGTTACACAGGACAAAGATTCTTGCTTTCTCCCGTGTGCTTCTCCCGCTCTTCCTACAGCCTCTGCTTGAGTCTCTTCTGCTTGTTGGTCTGGGTTTACTGATACTTGTGCTGACCCCTGTCCAGACAGGCGACTACATCCCCTTTTTCGAAACCACCATCCGATACCTCGGCGGATACCTCTCCGCTTATGCTTTTTCAGGCGAGAAACTGCTCTTGACGTTGGCTGATGATATCAGTGAGTCCATGTTCTCTTTTCACCTATCGCGTCCATCCATCCCATTTACCTCTATCCACCTTTCGGGACAAACGGCTGACTGTATTATTCAGGGATGCAGCTCTTACCAGCTTTCAAAACCATGAGTGGTCTACCAGCAGGGAATGTTATGGCTGTAACGTGCGTGACCTTTCCTCCCAACTATGCTGCATCGTTTCCGTGTACTCATGCACCCCAATTCACAGAGGCGAAACCCACCCTGGCACAGGTGTCCTCGCAGAAATCGCAAGCTGCCAACTTGAGTTCAAGTATCTTGTGAAGGAGACTGGGAGGGCCGAGTATTACGAGCGGGTATGTCTTTCTCTTCCTACTTCCTTTTCTTTTTTTCGTTCTTGGTCTTCTCTGGATACCTAAGACTATCTTCGGGCTACATGTTATCTTTTGTCTACAACGATGGAATCGCTGATGTGGAATTATAGGCAGAAGGTGTCATGCAGACGCTATACAACTCTTCTGAACGCTATCAAGGATTGTTATTGGAACATTGGGATATCTCCGAGGTTCGTCTATCTTTTGGCCGCTTTAAGTGGCAGCGATTGACGACCTATCTTTGTTTGGTTAGTCTGTGGGCAAAGGCATCGGCTCCCACTATGCTATCGGAGGCAACGTGTCATGAACACGGTCAGCCCCTAGCCCCTATCTCGCACCCCTATTTTCGTGTCATCTTATCTTTTGATCTTTCATTCATCTTATTGCTTTTACCCCTATTTTCCCTTTAACTCCGTCTCGGCATGGACACTTTCACTATGGCACACTGCCTCGTTACATTTCATTCTTCTCTGCTACAGGCGCTGCCTTACGCACAGCCCTTTGATACTTCTATTCATTCGTCTCCCTGACTCATTTCTATTGTATCATTCTTCTTTGCGCTGCCTCGCTTGGCCTTGGGCGGTTTCCATTCTTTCCCTTGTTCTTCTCTACGCTGCCTTATGCAGCTTCGTGCGGCCTCGGGCCACTCTTTGTCATTCTATTATCTTCTTGCTTATTCGTACCTTGGACTCATCGCGGCTACGCACACGTTCTGTAGAGTATATAAGCTAGCTAGTACGCTCTGTATTTCCTCAGCTTGACCTCTTCGTCAATACACCGCTTAACTCGCATCTCTCTGCTCTGCTCTGTGCTGTTAGACAATCTTGGATCTTCCGCTATTGTCTTCCTAGTCACTTCTGCCTCTGCTCTCGTCGTCACCAATCGACCTCGAGTCTCCTCTGCTCGCCTCGTGTTCACCGTGTGGTGTTCGCCTCCATCCACTTAGGTCTTCTGACGCGTACTTCGCGACACAACGCAGATAGCGCGTATGAGTACTTTTTGAAGCAGTTTTTGCAAGCTGGAGATCGACAGGCTTTGGATATGTGTACGTTTTCTACTTTTCCCCGACAATCCTGCCTTGCTCCTCTTTTTTTTCCTCTTTCTTTACTTCCTAGATTCGCTAACTTCACTGCTTCCTCCTTTTCTTCATTCTCTGTTCTCCCCACCTCGAAAAGGAGCACCGAACTGACGAATGGGTACCAAAGACCTAGAAACAATGAAATCCATCATCAACAACCTCCTCTACGTCTCGCCCAACCGAGGACTATTATACGTGACCGACCTCCAAGTCAAGTATCCCTACACTCCAGCTGGCGCCGAAGATGATATCATTAACCCTAATGGATCTACCAAGACCAACGCTGGTGCGTTTGTCCGTCCATCCATCTCGCGGACTACGAATCTTCGAGCGTCAACGCTGACAATTTACTCAACGATGTGTAGATGGCTCTCCAAGAACAAAGAGCCCACCAACGCCGAATATCAGACCCTCACATAAACTAGAACACCTCTCGTGTTTCTTGCCTGGTCTCCTTGCATTAGGAGTGCACCAGATCCCTCTGCATACATTCGAGGCACTGCCTGTTGCACCCCCAGATCCAGGGGGGTTAAAGTTGGGGTTACATACGAAGCCAGAGGCGAATGATGGAAAGCGGCCTTGGTTGACACCTTGGGAGTTGGAGCATAAGTTCGCAAAGGAGGAGAGGGAGAGACATTGGTTGGCTGCTGGTACGTTTATTCTCTTCCACCTTTATCTGCCTTCCTCTATCCATTGTCTACGACATCGCCATAACTGAACCATGACGCTGATTTCGAATACAGAGGGTCTCGCCTATACATGTTGGGTTCTCTACGCGGACCAAGCGACCGGCATGGGGCCTGACGAAGTTTGGTTTGGAATGGTGATGTGCTGCCTAGCCACAAAGGACCAAAGAACAACAACAACAACCCAAAAACACACACACACACACACACACTCGCTCTTGGGGTTCCTTAGGAGGTTTGACTTCCTTCGGAGAAAAGGGGATATATAGTAAAAGGTTGTAGGAGTTGTAGGAGTCCATAGCGAACTAAGTAGAACTTAAGTTGCATAGGAGTGTAATGTAGCAAAGGCAACTGGTCGACGAATCAACAGAAGGGGGCTCGTAACCGAAGGAATGTGTCCAACAACCAGAGGAGGTGTCCGCGGAGGATGTGCGAAGGTAGGGAAAGGATAGGATGATTCAGAAGATATCGCGTACCAAGGTAGGCAAGCAAACTCAGAGTCCGACGGAGGGATCTCTACATGCTCTCAAAACCCGATGAATAGACGCGACGAAGACAGCGACGGAAAAGGCGACAAAAGAAACACACGCGACAGATGAGATCCAAAGGCAACCTGTATTTTTCTATGTACGCAAAGGCTTTTATACGACGTACACAGCGTCTGAGAGTCCGTAGGAAAATAGAGACAAAGAGAATACACATGGGTTTCTAAGGAGATGACTGATGAAACCGAGACGGAGAATGATGATCGGGTATATTAGACACAGTGTGCCTCGACGAGCCACACAGACACACTCCCCAGCCCTACGGATCCATGTGATGGTTGAGGCTTAGCGTCGTGCCGCTTCGGCTTACTACTCTGCTGACTCTCTCTTCAACGTGGGTGTACAGCCTCCTAAGTTGTGCCTAGCGACAGTTGCAACAGACAGGCAATCCGCTGAAGCTTATTGGCCCGACAGACCGCCTTCGCAGACCTGGGCACTTGCCGCGATTGATAGGCGCCATACATTCTCTGCTTCCCCGGATTTGGTTGATCTCCATAGATCACGGATCCTTCTCAGACGCGTCGTGGCAGAACCGCAAAGGCTCCTCGAGGGTAAATCATCTAAGACTCTCACTTGAACTCTGCTATGCCAGTGCACTACTTGATGTGATCTAATCACTTGTGCTACGGAGAGGTCGTGCATCCTCCTTCGCAGTGAATCTACACGCATTTCGAGAGTGATGGTTGCGCATTCTAGGGGTCCGACACGCATGTCTTGATACTACTGGCTTCGTGCTGTTACACTCGTAGCTAGAGTACCTCCGTAGTACCGTCAGACATAGATGCGTCTTTGAATAGGTTTTCCGTCGCAACGCGATTCCACACTCGTGATCTCAGCCGACAGCCTCAAGTCTCAACTTCGGCGCTTTGTTTTTCGTCCTCCTACGCAGTCGTAGATACAGTGGTTGCGAAAGTACAATTAAGGGTACTTCGCGATTTTCGGAGCGTAGCCCTGGTACGGCCGTATCAACGGGAGGGACGAGCGATACACCTGAAAAATGGGTGGATGTGATGAAGCGGTGGGGGCGGGCTGGGAGTGCTGCAGCTATCGATGAGAAAGCTGGGGGTGTGAAGTCAAGCGAGGTGGATGCTTCAGAGGGAGAGGGTATCAAACTCCGTCAAATCTCAAACAACGGCGACGAAAGTAAGGCTCCTGGTGTTTGAGGCCAACCCCTGAGCGAAATATGGAGAAGCGAGATTATAACAGTGCATGGTCGGACAAGTGGTTGATGAGACCCGCAGTGCGTGCCCTCCTCTTCTTTGCTTTGCTAACTCGCCTACATGAACTCATCAAGACGATATTCCCAAGGCATTAGAATCCCTCTACATCTTGTGGAAAACGTCCAAGAATCCCATCAGGCACAAAAGGGGTTGGAAGGTTTTCGAGTCGATCGAGAAGTGGGCCAAGATGCCATGGGTCGCAGCAGTTGGATGATATGCCTAGGTGCGTTTTGAATGATTTCATCTTCAGGCTTGGGCCTTCGTTTTGGTTTTGGTCTGGTCATTGTCCCTCGCCTCATGCATCATGGACGTGCAGGTCCTCCAGGAGCTACTCGCTGCTTTGGTGGTGAAAAGCGAGCAGTTGGCTTTCCCCGGTTTTGGATGTGTATTGGAATGGTTTCGTTTGGGCCCATATAGTGGGTGTCAGGACCAAATGAATGCGCCGTTCCGGTGATTCATCCTCCGCTTCTCGTCAAGGGTTGAATGTGCTCGCTTGCCCCATCTTCCCACTGGTGCTTTCACCTTCGGTTTTCATCTAGTGATTCTGCAATGCTACTTGTGATATTCGAATGCGTTTTCATCGTTAAAAGGCCTCTTTTGTGTTCTTTTCTCGGACATTTCGGTTTAGCCACCCGTCGAGACCCGTTCTTCCTGCCTTCTTTCTGCTCTTCCACTGCTTATGATAAAACCAGAACTGACATACATCTCTCTGTGGCTTCTTCCTTGCCGATATAGGTCGAGCTTGTCGGACAAGTAATATAACAAGAAGTGAGAGTGGCGCTCGATATCAACGTATTCAACCAGCAGACAATGAAGTTGCCTTTCCAGAGCGCAGCATGAACAAGTGCCGACCTCTTGCTCAGAAGCCGGCAGACGGCAAAACATAGATTGAGGTGCCTTTCCGCTTCTGCTAGGCCCTTTGGAGTCATTAGCTGTGAAGGAACCACGGCGTCAGGGGTGTCCAGATGTTCGATGATTCACGAATGCATCTGCAAATAAATGAATCCTGCCATCATTGTTATGACCGTCTATCACGCCTCTATCTTTTTCCACTACTCCAACGGCCACCCTCTTCCCTCGCACCTTCAGCCCGTGATATCGTATCTATTCAGACTCTCATTTGACCTCGCTGCACTCTTTTGATCCCCTTTATCGTCCCTTGACTCCTACCTTTGTTGGTAACACCTTCTTATGCCGCCATCTTTCACTTTCATCATTACCAACACTTCTTTACATTTTTATCTCTTCTCTACGGTCACTGGATGTGCTGCGCACTGTGGACTGCTTCTTTCTTATCGACTCATACTGACTTGTACCGACTCATACCGACTCATATCGACTCATACTATTATTTATACTCGACGACTATACCTATATAACCTCTAGCTACTCTTTGTTATTCTTTAGCTAGTTCTCGTCGAATCTACCTGATTTGCCTACTCTTTCTCTCCTCGAACTTCGCTCCAACTCTCTAGTCTGCTTCAAGCATCCTAGTTAGTTGCGATACCCGCTTGATCTCCGAACTCCGACACGGAACTACGGCCCTCGCGTCAACTCTTATGAGCTCGCGTACTTGAACCGTAACAGAAGAACTAGCTTCATCAACTACTCTGCCAGTATCGCCCTGGCAGACTACAACGACAAAAGACCAGAACCAAGATTTCTTCAGAAAGCAGTAATCCCGACGACCGGGACGAAGTAGAAGACCTACTCGACGAAACACAGAACCCAGAAGAACCAACAACAGAAGAACCAGCACCAGACAAATCATCATCTGAAGAAGAAGAAGAAACAGATGACGAAGACGAAGACAACGACGACGACGAAGAATCTGACGAAGAAGAATCACCAAGACAGCCTCAACAGGAAGCCAGTACATCACTAGCCGAAGAAGATCAGTTTATGCAAGGAACCCGAAGGCATATCAAAGACACCAACGCACCACTTGCAGGACTATACGACCAACCACCTAAATCAAGAGGAAACACTTGCCCTGCTACACGAGCCGGCACACCTGAGATACAAGAAGAAGGATCAAAAGATAAACAACGATCGATTACAGAAAACGAAAAAGACATGCCAGCCAAAGCAGAAACGACAGACGACCGCGTCCCAGAGGCCACCCAAGACAATGGAAAAGGAGTCGCTCCCCCCACTCCCTTTGATGGAGACAGAACCAAAGTCGACGCATTTATCAAGGAATGTGCTCTGTACTTCCAAGGACACCCAAAGAAGTTCACCGATGACACGATGAAGACCCTGGCGGCTCTCTCCTATCTCAAAGGAGGAGATGCATTAATATGGAAGGAACAATACCTTGAAGACAAAGATGAGCAAAGAAACCTACGAAGTAGTAGTCCCCGAGTGGAAGAAATGGGTTGTGGAGTTCAAAACAGCCTTTTCCCAAGAAGATGTAGTCCAAGATGCCCTCAATCGACTCAGCCTTCTCAAGCAACGAACCAACCCCATCGAGAAACACAACATCAAATTCAATCTACTTGTTGGACAAGCTAAAGTCAAACCAGAAGAAGAGAAGACAATGCTGATGGAAACGTACAAGCGATCTATCAACCAACCATTGCTCCTCAAGATCCTGACAATGGATAATCCTCCCACCGATCTCAAGGGACTCCAAGCAAAAGCTGCAATCTTTGACAAGAACTATCGTCATGCGACGCAGCTCATGTCCATCATCAACCCGGGGAAATATTCCAAGAATGGAGGATCTAACAACTACCAGAGGAGGCGCTTCACCAGCCCAGTCTACCATCCTTCTGGATCATCCTCGAACCCCATTGAAATTGGTGCCCTCACTACGCAGCAAGCAGAACAGTACAAACGTCAAGGGCTTTGCTACCACTGCGGACAACATGGTCACATCATCAGGAACTGCCCCAAGAAGCAGAGGAACAATACGAACCAGGGATCTTCTCAACGATACCAGAACACCAACGTCAACGTGAAGAAGACGCCCAGCGAAGTTGCCCAACACATCAGAGCGTTGGTTGCAGATTACAATGAGGAGGAACGCAACGAGATTGAGAAAGAGTGTGCCGAAGCGGGTTTTTGATCAGGAGAACTGCACCGACGTCAGTCTCTCCCTATTTAACTATTCATTCTGCCTTAGTAGCCTGAAAGAAAAATAAAGCCATATTTATCCCTATGAAACTTTCGGGTGAAACGCAAAATGGATCAGTAACCGTCGACGATGAAGGAATGATCGACTGCGGAGCTGGAGGCATCTTCATCGATACAACATATGCCAAAGACAACAATCTACCCCTGCATCTCCTAAAGAGAGAACTAGAGGTCAACAATGTCGATGGGACGCCAAACAAAGCTGGAACGATCAAATACAAAACGATGCTGGACCTCACTATCAACGGACAAACCAGACGAACGACTTTCTATATCACCGGATTAGGAAGACAGAAGATTATACTTGGGCTGCCATGGCTCGAGTACGAGAACCCCGATATTGATTGGAAGAAAAAGACCCTTACTTGGAGATCTTCTCCCCTTCCCCCTGTAACAATGGAAGACGAAGGAGAGGAATATTTCTCAGCAACGAACCCCCTGCCCTTGAACTCTCTCCTCCTCATGGAAGAAATCGAAGACTACTCTGACGACCTGATCATATCCTACATCATTGGAGAAACATGCGACGAAACCGAAGAGATCTGGATCGAATCGACAATGAGTCACTCTCAGGCATTCGAACAAAAATACAACGAACAAAAGAAGGTTGAAAACATCGCGGAACATGTGCCACCAGAATACCACGAATATCTATCAGTCTTCGATGAAAAGAAGGCTAGCAGACTTCCTGACCACCGAGTTTGGGATCACAAAATTGATTTGAAGGACGGCTTCATTCCCCGATCATCGAAAGTCTATCCCCTCACACCGGAAGAAGATGCTCAAGTCAAGACATTTGTAAAGGAAAACTTGACCAAAGGATACATCCGACCATCAGAATCGCCTCAAGCATCAGGATTCTTCTTTGTTGCGAAGAAGGATAGTGGCAAACGACCATGTCAAGATTACGTCTATCTCAACGATTGGACAGTCAAAAACGCCTATCCACTTCCACTCGTGACTGATCTCATGGACAAACTGAAAGGAGCAAAATACTTCACCAAGTTGGACGTTCTCAAGGGCTACAACAACATCCGAATTCGACCAGGAGATGAATGGAAAGCTGCCTTCAAGACAAAATATGGACTATTCGAACCTCTGGTCATGTTCTTTGGACTTACCAATTCTCCAGCAACATTCCAAACGATGATGGATACCATATTCATCAAACAAGTTGAAGGAGGATACGTGGTCATCTATATGGACGATATCCTGATCTTCTCAGACGACAAGAAAAAGCTCGAGCACTACACCAAAGAAGTCCTACAAATTCTCAAAGACAACGATCTATATGTCAAACTGGAGAAATGCGAATTTGCTCAAGAGAAGATTGCCTATCTTGGTTTCATCATCGAACGTAACAAGATCTCCATGGACCCGACTAAAGTCAAAGGAATATTGGACTGGCCAGCACCTAGGACAATGAAACAAGTACGATCCTTCTTAGGATTCGGAAATCTCTATCGAAAGTTCATCAGAAGCTACTCCGACCTCGCCAGACCACTCAATGCACTCCTTCAGAAGGGACACCAATTCCAATGGAACGAAGAATGCGACAGGGCCTTTGAAATGCTGAAGAAACGATTCAGTGAAGAACCTGTCCTAATGATGCCAGATCACACCAGGCCATTCCAAATCGAAGCCGATGCATCAAAATATGCTTCAGGTGCGGTTCTAACTCAACTGGACGCCAATGGATCAAGACACCCAGTGGCATATCTGACAAAGTCATTCTCCCCTGCCGAACGAAACTACGAGATCTATGACAGAGAACTATTGGCAATAATCAGAGCTCTGCGAGAATGGAGACATTACATCCAAGGATCGCCCCACACGACGACAATTTACTCCGACCACTTGAACCTAACATATTGGCGATCACCGCAGAAGATCAAACCTCGACAAGCAAGATGGCAACTAGAACTTGCAGAATACGACATCAAACTCGTTCATGTACCCGGCAACAAGATGGTCCAATCCGATGCGCTTTCAAGACGACCAGATCTTTGCCCAGACGAAGAAGAACCCGAAGAAGTCACCATGTTACCAAAAGAGCTCTTCATCAACGCCATCAATCACCAGGATTCCTACATCAATCTGATCGACACTGCGCTTCAAAGTTGGATCTCAAGAACACAAGAACTCGATAATGAAGCGGCAGATGTGTTAAAGGAAATCTTAAGAAAAGGACCACAGGCAATGAAGAAACCACTAGAAGACTGGACACTCGAAGAACACGACAACAACCGGCTGCTGTTCTACAAAGGCAAGAATTATGTACCTCAAGACATAGAACTGCGGAGAGCCATCGTCAAACAATATCATGATGCCATCACAGCAGGACATCCTGGAGAACTTGCAACTTTCAACGCGGTATCAGAGCACTATTATTGGCATGGGATGCGATCCTTCATCAAGGACTACATCAAAGGATGTGCAGAATGTCAACAGTTCAAGATCAACCGCCACCCATCAAAGCCATCACTGATGCCTATCCCTCCCCCTACATCGAACCGACCATTTGCGCAAGTCTCCATCGATTTTCTTACCGATCTACCAGAATCAAATGGATTCGACTCTATTCTATCCGTGGTGGACCACGGCCTTTCGAAGGGGGTAATTTTGATTCCATGCAACAAGACGATCACGGCAGAACAGACAGCTCAACTCTTGATCGACAACCTGTTTCGAAGATATGGACTACCAGACAAAATTATCTCCGATCGAGGACCGCAATTTGCAGCTTCTCTGTTCAAAGAAGTGCTGAGAATCCTTGAAATCGACATCTCGCTGACGACAGCCTTCCATCCCCAAAGCGATGGAACCACAGAACGCTTCAATCAAGAGATCGAAACATGGCTGTCAATCTACTGTATTGGGTTTCCACAAGACTGGTCGCAACATCTGTCAATTCTGGAGTTCACCCATAACAACAGGAGACATTCTGATCGACTTCACACTCCATTCAAAATCATCATGGGGTATAGCCCAAAGGCTATCCCAGCGACATTCGACTACACGCAATATCCCTTAGCCAAAGACAAGGTGAAGACGATGGAACGTATCAGAAATGAAGCCCTAGCAGCACATACACTAGCCCAACAACGAATGTCTCAACGAATCAAGTCAACGTTCAAGCCGTTCAAAAAGTTGGTGTTCGAGACAGAGGCTGGAGCTGGAGGAGCAACAGGAGTAGCGGCGATGGTGGCAGAAGAGGATGGAGTAGGGTTGAAGGAGGCGCAGACGTCGAAGGTATCGTTGATAGTGGTGGTGGCACGGATACGGCGCTGGTTGAGGCCGCGGTTCTTGGCGAGGCCCATGAACTTGTCCTGGCAAACGTTTTCCGTATGTCCCATGCGCTGACAGTAGGTGCAGCGGTTACCTCCGTGGTTGCCGTCTTTCTTGACATGGGCTCGAGATCCACAGCCAAAGCAGCGGCCCCTCATGGCAGCGACAAAATCGTCACGGCTGTGACCAGAGGGACCAGCACGGCTGGCGCTGAGGTCCATGGCCCAGGGGTCTTCGATAACAGTAGGAGTGCTGATGGAAGTGGGATGACGCTGGGAGTTGGGGCGCATGTGGAATTCGTTCTTGATAACCCGGTTGCACATGTCATCCAGGTTCTCGGGTTCCTTGAGGATGGTGGACAGGGCAAGCCATTCTCGGTCTTCCTTGTTGAGCTTCTCCTTGTACTTGGCCATGAGATCGGTGTCTGAGAGGCCGGTGCGAGGTGCAGTCTCCAAGAAAAGGGCAGTGTAGTGCGCAGCAGAGTAGCGGCCCTGGTTGAGCGCTTTCAACTCTCGTCATGTGGCTTCAGCGTCGTTGGTGGACTGGAAGCGGCGTTGGAACTCGGAAATGAAGGTTGTCCAATCTCCGTTGAAGGCGTAGGGCTTGGCAGCTTTGTCGGTTTCGTTGGCAGTGTTTTCATGGTCGGCGATCTGTTGGAGGTAGCGGGCAGCCCAGTGACTGGCTTCCCCTTGCATGTAGGAAAGGGCGGAGGAGATCCATTGCTTGTCGTCGCGTCCACCAAGGGTTTGGTTCAGTGGTGCTCCTTGCTTGGATGCCCAGTTGGTGAAGTAGCGGATGAAACGTTGGGCATCCTTGATCTGGCCCTTGAAAGGTTCAGGTTCCTTGACTCCTGATTTGGTGGATGCGGCTTTATCAACGAGTTTGCTGAGGAGTTTGGTTACAACATCGTTATTGGCTTTGAAGATTTTGTTGTTGTCTCTGATCTGTTGGGCGAGGGCGTCGATTGAGATGGACATGTCTTCTTCTGCTGGTAATGCGGGTTGGATTTGTGTAGGGGTCGGAGGATCGATATGGATTGGGCTGTCTGGTGCAGTGATCTCTTGGACGGTTTGAGGTTCTTCTTGGGTTGCTGTTGGATTTTTCTTGTTCTTGTTCTTGTTCTTCTTCGTCGGATTCTTCTTCGATGGTTGGCGGGTTGAGTTCAACAGGTGAGGCTGGGATAGAGTATTGGAATGCGGGAGTGTTTGGAGCCGGTTGGAGGTTCGATGTAATAATCGAGTGGTGGAGTGTCAATACGGATGGGTTCAGGCTGAACTTCTGATGGTGTTGGAGGTCGTCGTTGCTGGTAACGGGCTTTCTGGTATACGGTGCAGCGTTTGTAGTCAAAGGTGTCGTCGGAGTTGCGGAGTGCTGCCCACTGTGAGTAGTTGGGTTCGGTACGGCGGTGTTCGCAGGGTGATTCTTCGCAGGGAATACGTCTCCGACTTCTTGGATGTAATGGCAGTCGAAGAAGACGTCTGGATCCTTGCGGTGTTCAGCAAAGATGTGAGGTCGTCCTAGACACTCAATTTTGCCGGTGGTGGGTAGCGTGATGGGCCAGAGTGGTTGACTTGTGCAGGGACAGAAAGCGGTACTGTCGGTGCAGAGAGGTAGCTTGACCTAATGTCGCGAAGTACGCGGCAACTATATCAAAGCGATGACGGAGGACACCGACCAGGTGTCTGATCGGTGAGCAGATAAGACTCGAAGTCAGTCGGCAACAACGAGATAAGATGCGGAAGAGACTGACTCAAATATAAGTGGGAATAGCCACAATACTGAGCAGAGCGGAAGGCTTGGAGCAGAGCGGTTGGGTTGCGAGTTAAGCGATGTATTGACGAGGAGGTCAGCTGAGGAAATACAGAGCGAACTACCTAGCTTATATACTCTACAAGACATGAGCGTAGCCGCGATGAGTCTGAAGTACGAGTAAGCGAGTATGGCAAAGAATGGTGAAACGATGAGAATGGCGCAGGGTTGCGCGATGCTGCGTAGGGCAGCGCGAAGAACAGTGAGCGCTGACCAAGGCTGATAGAAGCTCCGTAAGGCAGCATGTAGAAGCGTGATATAATAGAAAGGAGTCAGGTGAACGAATGAATAGAAATATCAAAGGCAGCGCGTATGGCAGCGCCTGTAGTGCAGAAGAATAGGAAAGGAGAAATGAGGCAGTGCGCCATAGAAAGTGTCCATGCCGAGACGGATAAATGAAAAGATAGGGGCTAATGCGGAAAGGGTGATGGGAGATCAAAAGGTGGGACGCGAGTGAAAATAGGGGCGTGTAAATAGGGGCTAGGGGCTAACCGTGTTCACGACAGCGACGGTGTTGTCGTACTTGGTAGGAAGGCTGCTGATCAAGATCATTGCCTCGATGAACGAATCAATTTTGACTTCGTTCATAGCAAGTTGACCAAGGTAGTTCTGGAGCTCAGCGATTGCAGGGCGAGGATCTCCGGTTCCGATGCGGAACTTGATCGCTCGGCTGAAATCTGCGAAGATCGCAGCGAGGCCCGGACTACCGTAAAGCTCCTTGAGAGCATCCCATAACTCCTTCGTCGTGCCTTTGCCCGCAACTTGGGCGCAGACATTTTTGTTGATGCAAAGGAGGAGAGCTCCCATGGCCTGGTCATCGTCTTGGTCCCATTTCAGGATTTTCTCTTCCTGAGCCAGTCTCTCTGCCGCAGTGGCTTCTGAGGCGAGCTCAATCGGACGAGAACCGTCGATGTACGACGCAAGACGTTGCATTTGGAGGTATTGCTCCACACGCATAGCCCAATCCATGTAATTGGTTCCATCGAGCATGGGGATACTGTTGTGAGGGTTGTTGGAAGACATTTTGTTGATTGTTGAGATCTGTCAAAATAAGGTTCATCAGCAACGTATATCACAAAATCAAAGAAAGCAGCCATAACAGCGCGTTCTTTGCCCCATTCTGCAGCTATTACAGCGCAGATTTCTGCTGCCATAACAGCGCAGAGTAAAGGCATAGGTTCAGCCTGTCAGCCACTTGGTTAGATGTGCATAGTCGCAGCGATTAAGCGCAAGACTTGTAGCAGTTCTATGGAGGCAGCCATTACAGCACAACTACTGAGCTTCGGGGCTCATAACCTGAAGAACACTACTGCGACTAGCGAGTAGAGTCTTACTGAGTAGCTTGTAGGCTATAGGCAGTGACTTAGTTCATAGGTTAAAACGATAGAGATTAATGTAGCTACGAGAGTCCTTATATACATATTGAGCGTACTAATAATAGAGCGGTGTAAGGACTGAGTAAGCAGTCACATGTGTGATGAGTAATCATGTGAGTCAGTATGAGTCGTGAAGACGAAAGAGTGACGAATGCTGTAGTATAACACATAGCCTCATAAGAATGTGTCTGAAGGAGTCTAGACTGAAGGTCACGAGTCGAATCTAATCTACATCTGATAAGATAAGATAAGATAAGATCAACAGGAATGTCCATATAGACAGACCCTACATGGCCCTTGGACAAACCGGAATTCAATGGCTTAAGTAGGGTCTGTCCAAGGGTGACTGAAGTGCTGCAGCGAACCTTACTTGTTGAACGAGAGGATGGGAGGAACGATCATGCGAAGGATGTCTGTCGAGTCAATCGACGTTGTTGGACGGATAGCCGTCGTCGGAGCCTGGGGCGAGCTCAGGGGTGTCGTCAGGAATGATGATGGGGCACCTAAGTCACCCAGGTCAGCCCAGCATGAAGCTTGGATACCTGGTCACCCTGGCCAGCTTCATGCTTGACTGTCCTGGGTCACTTTCCTGCCTTCCTGCCCTGAAATTCCGGGGCACTGTCCTGGGTATATGCCCAGCTGTCCTGGGTCACTATCCAGTGACCTGGATACCTGGGGGTGTCTGGGGTCTTGGTTCTATTTATATCACTGTATAGCTTCTATATTGGCTATTGTTGTAGGCTGTGTATATGTTGTTGTCTGATGCTGATTATAGTTGTTTTACTGCTATGTACATGACCATTATGTTTGAATTAATTTGGATTTGCTTGTCAATTGAGAGATACATTTCTTTTGTTATACAATACTAATATGAACAATATAATTGAATTAAAAAACATGAAAAATTCTATATTAGGTTGGCCAAGCAAGCCTGCTGTGTAAATGCTATAATATGACAGCCAACACTCTGCAAGCCAGGACAGTGTCCTGGGACAGTGTCCTGAAACTTGGGACAGTGTCCTGGGACAGTGTCCAGAAACTGGGGCAGTGTCCCCAAAGCCAGGACAGTGTCCTGAGATCAAGCTTTTACTCATCAAAACTCACTTAAAATGGAAACTTACATAAGATTACTATAAAAGGTAATATAACAAAGTTTTACTATAAAAGGTAATTTAAAAATAATTGCCTCAAAAAGGAAATATATTATCAATTACCTTAAATAGAAATTTCCAAATCAAGATATATGCCAATCATTGCTGATCAGGTACATCAACTCTAAATCTCTATCAGCGCAAATCAGGTACTATCAATCAATCAATCAAAACCTTTATTCTCTATCAAAGATCAATGTTGATGACATCAGTCATTAATCACTCATTAAGATAAGCATGCTCGAGCATAATTTACGCTGGATCTCACCCATTTCTTCTCCGATTAGAATGATTTAATATGCATTGGAAAGCTTGAAATAAGAGGAATCTGACCATCTATTTCGATTTGCAAAGACTACATTGTAGAAAGCTCAATTTCCTCAAAGGTCGGATTTATAGTATCGAGCAACAGAATATCAGTTATAGGTTTGCCTGTGTACATCAGGAAGATGACTGATAGCTCTTAGCATTATGCCTCCAACTTAACAATACCCTTTAGGCACTATTTAAAAGGGTTCAGCCTTCTTAACAGTCTTTATGCCCACAATATTTCTATCGTTAATACAAGCACACATAAGTCAGCAACCAGTGCATGCTATCTGTTCAACATACATCTGAAAGGTGTTTCAAAAGTTCCCTTAGACATCATAGAAGTGTTCCAGCCATATTAAATAGCATAAAAACATCTCAAAACCACAGGCATGATGTAATGGTCAATGTTGCATTTCAAGGAAGGTAAATTCTTGAATACAGTTACTATAAAAGGAGATTCTGATGAGCTAATCAATGTAACAGAAGCAGCTAAAGAATACCTTTCTGGGATAGCTTCAATCTCGGAAAACGGCCCAGAGGTCAAGGAGATATGGGTAAATCCTTGGAACACAAGACAAAGACACAAAAGTCATGTCAACCTGCTTCACCACTTTATGCATTCCTTCAATTTCGGAGTTTTCCACTCATATCTCCTCAGCCTCTGGACCGTTTTCCGAGATTGAAAGCTATCCCAGAAAGGTATTCTTTAGCTGCTTCTGTTACATTGATTAGCTCATCAGAATCTCCTTTTATAGTAACTGTATTCAAGAATTACCTTCCTTGAAATGCAACATTGACCATTACATCATGCCTGTGGTTTGAGATGTTTTTATGCTATTTAATATGGCTGGAACACTTCTATGATGTCTAAGGGAACTTTTGAAACACCTTTCAGATGTATGTTGAACAGATAGCATGCACTGGTTGCTGACTTATGTGTGCTTGTATTAACGATAGAAATATTGTGGGCATAAAGACTGTTAAGAAGGCTGAACCCTTTTAAATAGTGCCTAAAGGGTATTGTTAAGTTGGAGGCATAATGCTAAGAGCTATCAGTCATCTTCCTGATGTACACAGGCAAACCTATAACTGATATTCTGTTGCTCGATACTATAAATCCGACCTTTGAGGAAATTGAGCTTTCTACAATGTAGTCTTTGCAAATCGAAATAGATGGTCAGATTCCTCTTATTTCAAGCTTTCCAATGCATATTAAATCATTCTAATCGGAGAAGAAATGGGTGAGATCCAGCGTAAATTATGCTCGAGCATGCTTATCTTAATGAGTGATTAATGACTGATGTCATCAACATTGATCTTTGATAGAGAATAAAGGTTTTGATTGATTGATTGATAGTACCTGATTTGCGCTGATAGAGATTTAGAGTTGATGTACCTGATCAGCAATGATTGGCATATATCTTGATTTGGAAATTTCTATTTAAGGTAATTGATAATATATTTCCTTTTGAGGCAATTATTTTTAAATTACCTTTATAGTAAAACTTTGTTATATTACCTTTTATAGTAATCTTATGTAAGTTTCCATTTTAAGTGAGTTTTGATGAGTAAAAGCTTGATCTCAGGACACTGTCCTGGCTTTGGGGACACTGCCCCAGTTTCTGGACACTGTCCCAGGACACTGTCCCAAGTTTCAGGACACTGTCCCAGGACACTGTCCTGGCTTGCAGAGTGTTGGCTGTCATATTATAGCATTTACACAGCAGGCTTGCTTGGCCAACCTAATATAGAATTTTTCATGTTTTTTAATTCAATTATATTGTTCATATTAGTATTGTATAACAAAAGAAATGTATCTCTCAATTGACAAGCAAATCCAAATTAATTCAAACATAATGGTCATGTACATAGCAGTAAAACAACTATAATCAGCATCAGACAACAACATATACACAGCCTACAACAATAGCCAATATAGAAGCTATACAGTGATATAAATAGAACCAAGACCCCAGACACCCCCAGGTATCCAGGTCACTGGATAGTGACCCAGGACAGCTGGGCATATACCCAGGACAGTGCCCCGGAATTTCAGGGCAGGAAGGCAGGAAAGTGACCCAGGACGTCAAGCATGAAGCTGGCCAGGGTGACCAGGTATCCAAGCTTCATGCTGGGCTGACCTGGGTGACTCAGGTCGATGGGGTCGGATCTGGCACCAGTAGAAGGTCCTGGAATGGAATGACGTTCAGGGCAGAAGTCACTGTTGTCGGTATGTCCAGGAGCCCAGCAGCTGCACAAGTGGCAGAAATAGTTGAAGTGATCGCATGCCCAATGTCCCCATGCCATGCAGCGCGAGCAGTGACTTCTCTTCCGAATTCGTTGCTCGTCCGTAGTAAGTTGTCAAACCATTGGTGGTGTTCCAAATGGAATGACTTCAATAGAATGGTCTCAGGACTGGTAAGGGGAGTGGGATCTGGAATGGGGGGCCGCCCATCAGTCAGACTCAGGGGTAGGAGATCGGCTGGGATTGAGGAAGTCCTCTTGGTCTTGGGCTTGCCACATGAGGTCCATCTCTCAGGAGTGCAAGTCGTCCAAGGGGTATGTTGTCGTTAAGTTGTCTTCAAGTTGCCGTTGAAGGCGGAGGAGATCTTCCTCGCGTCAAGCTGATGGTGCCTGACCACATCTTGTAAGGTGCGAATGGCGTGTTCGGTTTCTTGTTTGATGGAGGAAAGTCGGGAGGTGAATTGTCCTGCAAGTTCGTGTCGTTCCAGAACGTGTCAAATGTATCTGGCTGAGAGGGGGATTCGAGTGAGTCCCCGCAGCCGTTCTTGCTTGAGTCGAGCGGCGATGCGAAGTTCATCAAAATAGGTGATGTCGTCAATGAGAGTTTGGGCTTGTTTTCTTTCTTCTTCGGTGTAAGCGGTGCGGAGAGTCCCGTTGAAAGAGTATTGCCGGGTTGGGGGCATAGAGAATTTGACTGTTTTAGAAGGAGGAGTAGTGGTAAATGCAGAATGAAGCTCTGCAGAGAAAAGCGGGTTGTCAAGAATGGATTTTTTCTTTGTCGTAGCGTAGGGAGGCTTCGAGGACGGATTTGGGTCGGCCAGTGTAGATTCTGTGTTTGGTGTAATAGGAAGTATAGTTGTAGAAGTCGGACATGTCGAACGGGGGTTCAAGAGGGAGGTACTTATAGTTGGTTTTTGGCTTGGTAAGCCACGAGAAGTTCGGGGGAATTCTCCAGATTCTTGGCAGGAAGCCATTTGTACTTTGGCATTGGAGTATCCTTTGAAGTGAATGAGATACTAGGTAGCCTCGTCCTCTCCTCTGATGAGATAGGATGTTCTCGACTTCGTATTCTTCTTCTCCGTCGATCACATCGGGCAGTGGATTGATGAAGGTAGGTCCGTGAGCATCGGTTTCCTTGTAGGGGGATAGAAGGGTGGTGTGGAATACATTGTGGATTTTCCATTGATCGGGGAGGTCGAGCTGATAGGCCCTGGTCCCCACTTCCTTGGAGATGACGAAAGGTCCAGTCATTTCGGGGCTGATCTTGTCGGACGGATATGGAAGTTTAAGGTTGGTTGTTTCTAACCAGACCTTCTGGCCTTTCTTGAATGGGATCCAGTCTCGTTGAGAGTGTTCGATCATCCGATTTCGAGCTAGTTCGTGGGCTGCCAGAGCTTCGGTTCGTGCATGAGTCATGAATTTGATTCTTTCTTCGTTGATTGGGTAGTCGGTCCTGTCGAATGCTTCGGGTAATCCACGAGGTTTTATGCCTAGGATGAGCTTGAAAGGGGAGACTGGTCGATCTGCATGTGGTCGGGAGTTATGAGTGAACTCTAGGATGGGAATGGCCTGGTCCCAATCATCAGGATGATTGGTGCAGTAGATCGACAAGTAGGCTTCGACTTCTTGATTGACGCGTTCAGTGGCTCCATCTGTCTGAGGGTGGTAAGTGGTGGAAAGAGCTGATTTGATCCCTAGAAGGCGGCAGAGATCTTGGAAGACTTTTGCAGCAAATTGTGGTCCTCGATCGGAAATCATTTTGTCCTAGAGTCCGAATCATGGAAAAAGATGTTTGAGGAGGATTTGTGCTGTCTCTTCGCTGGTGATCTTCTTCGTACATGGTTCGAAAATTGCCCCCTTCGTAAGGCCATGGTCTACCACGACCATGAGAGCATCGTGTCCTTGTTCCATCGTGGGTAACCCAGTGATAAAGTCGAGTGATATTTGAGAGAATGGTCGAGTGGATTTGGGTCCAGATAAGGGTATGAGTGTTGGTTTCAGGGGGTCTTCGATTGATTTTGTATTGTTGACATTCAGTCGCAGCCATCAACATATGATTTGACGAATCGTCACATTCCGGGCCACCAATAGTTTTCTTTGACTGCTAGAAACGTTCCGAGTTCCCCAGGATGTCCAATTGTGGGTGATTCGCGATGAAGTTTGACGATAGTTCGTCGCAGATCAGGGTCATTTGGAATATACGCTCGATTTTGGTAGAAGAGCATATTCTTCTTCGTTGATCGTTTCGACTGACCAGTCGGTAAGGTCGTGTTTAAGTTCTGTAGGTCCTTCTTCCAGGAGTTGGTGGAGTGCATTTGTGGCGTCGTCGTCGTAGGCGGGTGAGTCGAGGATTCGGTCACGGAGGTCAGTGTCGATGAGATTCACAAACAGGGAGTCTGGAAGCATGGTGACGAGTTCGGGTTCGCCGTTGTCTTGGCATAGATCTGGTCGTGCGACAGTACGTCGGATTGAATCATTTTTGACCCCGGGAGATGCTTGAGGTCGAAGTCATATTCGGACAGGGTGAGGAACCAACAGGCTTGTCGAGGGCTGAGTTTCTGCGGATTTCGGTAGTAGGTGAGGTTCTGATGATTGGAGTAGACGATGGTCGTGAAAGGGGATCCTTGAATGTAGTGTCTCCATTCTACCAGGGCTCTGATGATGGCCAGGAGTTCTCTGGTCGTAGATCTGGTAGTTCCTTTCCGCTTCTGAGAACGTCTTGGAGAAAAAGCATATAGGATGTCGAGTGCCTTCTTCGTCGAGTTGGGTGAGGACGGCTCCAGAGGCGTGTTTAGAGGTGTCGGCTTCGATTTGAAACGGTTTGGTCGGGTCAGGCATTCGTAGGACAGGGTAAGAGGTGAACTTCTTCTTGAGAGTGTTAAAGGCTTCTTCACATTCCGTCGGTCCATTCGTACTGTCTGTTGTGTCGGGTAAGGGCTGTGAAGAAAGGGCAGCAATGGTAGAGTAGTTTCGGATGAACTTTCAGTAGAAATTCCCAAATCCGAGGAACTGTAGGATTTGTCGAGGGGATTTGGGGCGCGGCCAGTTTGGCGAGTCCTTCCACTTTGGTGGGACACATCCTGAGTTCGTTGTGTCGAACAATGAGCCCTAGGAATTCGACTTCTTCCACTTCAAAGACACATTTCTCCAGGTTGAGTCCCAGACCGTGTTTCTCGAGTTTGGCCATTACTCGGAGAGTGTTCTTGCGACACTCCTCTTTGGTGGCGCCATGAGGCATCATGTCGTCCATATATCCTTCATTCTTGAGCGGTTCAGGGATCTGATCGTCTTCGTCCATGATGTCGTTCATCATATTCTGGAAAGTGGCTGGGGAGTTTTTCATTCCGAAGAACATAACGGTGGGTTCGTAGAGTCCTCTGGGGGTCTTGAACGCTGCCTTCCACTCGTCTCCTTCGCGAATTCGGACATTGTTATAACCCTTCTGGATGTCCAGTTTGCTGAAGTATTTGGACCCTTGGAGTCGATCGAGCAGTTGATCAATGCGAGGAAGAGGGTAGGCGTTCGAGATGGTCCACTTGTTGAGATACCTGTAGTCTTGGCAAGGTCGGAGATCTCCATTCTTCTTGGCAACAAAGAAGAAAGGTGATCCCATAGGGGATTGTGATGGTCTGATTTGTCCTAACTTGAGGTTCTTGTCGAGGAATTCATCGAGTTGTTTCTGTTCTGCTGGGGAAAGGGAGTAGGTTTTGAAGACCTTTGGGGTGAATCCTTCCTTTAGGTCGATCGCATGGTCCCATGGTTGAGACGGAGGGAATTGGTTGGTGACTTGTTTCTCGAATAGGTGTCGGTATTTCAGGTAGGGTTCAGGGGAGGACTTCTTGACAGTTTTCTTGACAGGTTGTTCGGCTTCTTGCTTCTGAGCTTCAAACAGTTGGGATGCGGTAATTTTGGCGTTGATCCAGATGGTGGGGTGGTCAAGCTCTTCTCCTTCTTCGTCTTCTAAGACACATAGGACAGGGATGTCCAGATAGTCCTCGTCGGGTTTTTCCTTAGTCTTCGGTTCTTCCTGGGGAATGTCTAGCAGGGCACCCTCGTAGATGTTTGCGATGGGAAGGTGAGTAGGGTCGTCCTTCCAGGTCAGGGTTCCTTTCTTCCAGTCGATCAGAGGGTTGGAATCTCGAAGCCAAGGGAGTCCAAGGATGACGGTCTGTTCTCCGAGTCCCGTCACATATAGTTTTATTTCTTCTTCTCTTCCCTGGATGATTATCTGGGTTAAAACATATTCCTTGATGCTTCCTCGTTTGTTGAAGGTTCCATCTACGTTTCGGACGTGGATGGGTCGTGGTAGTTTGGGTCGTCTTCAGTTGGTGTTTTCGTACAAAGTTCTGGTCGATAAAACATCCTCCTGCAGCGCAGTCGACGAGTCCTTTGGTGTCAACGGTTTTCTCTTGCAGTAGCGTGATGGGAATGTGCATGGTTCTGTTCGTGGTTTCGGCTACAAGTACAGAGTAAATTTCGAGGCACGGGGAGGCTAACGCTGACCTAGTCTCCCTAGTGAAAATCCTTATCGTTCTCGTTCGAGTCTTCTTTGGCTTCGGCAATCTTGAATATTTTGGCTTCTTCTTCAGGAGTAAATTGGGCGAGGATCGAGCGAATGTATCGAGCGGTGTCAGCGGGGGTTCCTTTGGTATAAGAATTGGTGGAAGTCGGTCCTTTGCCTTCTTTGGGCAGTTCTTGCTGAGATGGCCGCGTTCCTTGCAGCAGAAGCAGGCTCCAGTGGCTAGGAGGTGATTCTTCTCTTCAACAGACAAGGTGTCAATGTCCATGGTGTCAGGATCTTTCTTCTGGGTGGTCTGTCGGTTGGGTGGAGAGTGCTCTGTTGCTCGAAGGATCTTGTTCCTGCGCCAGACATTGTCGTACTTGATGACGAGTTCGACCCATTTCTCAAAGTTGGTTGGCTCATTAACGTCAAGGAAGATCTTGTCGACGAGAGCGGGATTGAGGATATCTTTGAGGTAGTCGATAGCGAGGCGTGGAGTGGTTTCGATGTCAAGGCCAGCGAGGGAGGCTTGTTCGCGGAAGCGGGTGATAAGTTGTTCAGCGGATTCATCTGTCTTCTGTTTCATTCGGTGAAGGTTAAAAAGTGCTTCATCTTCTTCATTCTGCCTCTTGAAGGAGGCATCAAGTTGCTTGGTGAAATCGTCGTAGGTTCCATATCCAGCAGTCTTGCTCTGTCGGTTCTTTTGGAGGAAGTTGGTTCTCCAGGTTCGGGCTTCTCCTTCGTCCATAAGGGAGAGGACGAAGGCAATCTTCTTCGAGTCGGTGTTGTACTTGTCTTCCAAGGCAAAGAAGAGTCCTACTGCGTCATTGAACGACTGATAGGTGTTTCAGTTGCCATTGAACCTCTTAGGGAGAGGTGCCTTCGTGCTGGTTGTTTCGTTCATTCGAGAATCAGTCGTTTGATTCTGCTGCTCAGCCATCTTGGGCTCGATGCGGGTTCGTTTGTTTGTTCTGGGTTCTTCTTCGATGTTTAGCCTTTCCAGATGACTGGACAAGGTTCGTTCAATGGGTTCAGGGACTGGGATGACACCCAAGTCTTCGTCGTCGTCTTTCGGGTTCGATTCTTTATCAGAGGCTGATTCCTCCTGATCGTAGTCGGTTTCTTCGCAGAACTTGGCGAGTTCGGTAAAGGTTCCTTCGGGTCGGTTTAGGAGACAGTGTCAACACGGTTGTTCCGAGCACTCCGGTAGTTGGAGGATTCGGAGGTTGGACGGTGGTAGTCTTTCTTTCGTTCGATGTGAAAGAGATGAGGGAGTTGACTACAGTCAACAGGTGTCTCTTGAGGTCGTTCCGTGATGTTGGGGAGGTGGCTGCACTTTGGATAAAGGCAGCAATGAAGGGAAGCCTGTTATTTTGTTACGACTTCGAGTACTGCGGGAACGCGAGTACAACAATCGTAAGTCAAGTTCGAGGTTCGTTCGGTTCGGTCTTGAGCTTGTACGTCTTCTACCTGAATACCTTGAGTTTCAAGGCAGAGTCAAGTAGATAGTCGAGAGATCGAGTTCAGAGTGAGTTCGGGAAAAGGATCTCAATAACAGGCTGAGGTCTAGCTACGGTACAGGACCTCTATAAGTAGTAGTGGCTACTGCCAAGTCAGTGAGTAGGTGATGTGATAAGTATGGAGTTCCGATACACGAGGATATACTGATAGCACGGAGGTCCGAAGAGAAAGGAGAAGGTGATAGGTACGATGAAGACGGAAGGCCGGGAGATCGGAGGTACAAGTAGGTTGGAGGTAAGAACGAGAAAGGAAAAAGATAGGGGTGGTTTGTAACAATGAACATACAAATCCCTGGTCAGTGTAGTTGAACAAAGTGGCAACACCATCGATTGTGCAGCTGAGCCCAGAAGGGGGGCCTCCAGCCTCTGGCATGGTGGTGTTGGAGAGAGTGCCAAAAACAACCAGCTCAGAGCCTTTTCATGGAAATTGAGTTGATGGACATCAGTTCGTCAAGCCTTGGTCTATTTGTAAAGCGAGTTCACCCGTCGATAGAAATCACACCACGGAACTAGTACCAAGAGTGGTGAAGCAGCCTGAGCAGCATCTATATGAACATCACTGGATATGTTTGACAGCTTGAAAATCAAGGAGGGAAACATGATAGAAAGAAGCCCGAAAGCTCAGATTCTTTGCGGTGCAGCACAATCAAGCGAACAGATTGAACTGCAAAGTGATGTGTTAAGACTTGTAGCGAGTTACAGTCGCAATGTCTTAAATGCACATGATATAGTTTTCATGTGACTAGGATGGTGCACGAACGTTTCGTGGTTGGTTTGGTCGTGGTCGATACAACGAAGTATGAGGGTGTTGTTGAGGAAAGGTAGATCTTGGCATCCCAGATATAGTTGAGTAAGGTGACAGATCTGAGAATCTCAGATATAGTGAAGTTGGGTGAAGGTATGGATTGGTTAGATTCGAGATGGTAGTTGTAGTGTTAATACAGTAGAACCAAGTAAGGAATAGGTATCTAGATATGTAGAGTATATATAGTAAGAAGCACGTGGTAGAGGTGAGGCGTAGGCCTCATGGATAACATGTGTATCAAAGCGTGTAAGTAGCAAGGCGTAGTCCGCAGTGGTCAGATGATGATGAGAATGAAATGAAAAATGATAGGAATGGAGAGAAATGAAAAAGGTGTGGTAAACATGTGCTAATGATGTAATAGGTGATGTCATAGGTCATACAGTCATAACATGATGAGCCCCGACAGCTTGAGCCTTCCTCCATATTCCATCCTTAAGTAGGAAAAGAGAAGCCCTGCCACTGTCCTTTCTGAAGCCGTTCAACCTCCAGATTCCTGCTACGGTGGACGGGACGGCTATGGTCCATACTAATTTTCAGCGAGCAACTCGAACAGCTCGACCTCCAAAGCTCGCCAAGAGTATTTCGACGTCACGCAGAGGTATCGAGCCGCACCCATCGAGTTTTATCTTGTGGGCATCCCCCCTGGCGATCATTCGATCTATTTGTAGAGCGGGAATCACCTTGAGATGAAAATCACCACCAAAGAAGCTGAGGAAGTCGCCCAACATCGATCATCTCCAGAGAATCACCAGAAACGGAGAGGTTGGATTTCAAAGAGACAAATATGGTAGAAACCAGAGAACTCTTGACATTGCAAGCCAACCAAGCAAGCAGATCGAGCTGCAAATTGAACGCCTTCTTGTGTTATGTATTGCTGCGCGAAACGTCCAGGGTAGTGGAGAAAAAAGCGGGGCTTACAGTACTGCAGGAGCTCACGCTTCCTTTCTGATGCCACCCCAAAATCCTGGAATGTCAGCCTCATGAGAGAACCTAGCCGAAGGTCTGCCGCCTGCACAGTTGCGAATAGCCAAAGTGGTGCCACCAGAAGTCAGATATCCTTCCACCACCAGAAACATTGGCATCGATAAGAGTGCTTCTCATGGGAGAAGCGACCCAACTCTCCTCGGATGGATGCGCATTTAAATTTGTGGCTTTTACACCTCCAAGGTGTGTGTCTTTGGCTTTGAGGAAAGCGGTGTCGAGTCCGGTGAGCTGAATTAGTAATGTACTCGAAGTCGGCCCGTGTGCATGCAGCACACGGGCGAGCACTTTGCAGCGTCTCAAGGGCGTCTCGGGTGTGCTGCGGCGGCAAAGCCGCTGCCATGAGTCTAACTCCGAGCTCCTCGAGTCTCTCTTTCCTCTTGACTTCCGGCCGATACTTGATCATCTTCCATCAGCGGATTCAGGACGATTTGGAAGTCACCTCCCAGTTGACTTCGCAATCGATCTGTGGCTGCCTGCTTTAAATTTTATACAATGATGGAGGGAAGCGAGGTATTGATGCGCCATTCAAAGTTCAAGCAAAATCCTTCTTAGCTCAGTGGGTAGAGCGTGTCACTAGCATCTACTTGACCATTCAGTTTACAAAATGACGAGGTCAGTCGTTCAAGTTGGCTGGATGGTGAGGAGGAATGAGAAATTCATTACCAAGGTCTTATTGCTGAAGGGTCTCTAGTCAAACGTGCTACGAGTTTCGGGAAGCGGGTGCAAGATCGGAGGTGACTTTAGATCGATCTGGCAAGTATTTTGCGGGCCAGAGGAAGCACTCGTATTTAAGTTTACCGTTGTTTCCTTCTAGCTGGGACACTGCCATTGAGTTGGTCTAGTGAATCTCTTTTACTTTCGCCTTTGCGAGGATCGTATCGAAGACCATTTGTCGGCCATCGCTTCCTCGTTCCTGCCGATTACTTGACCAATGACAAGAGGAGGGACAAAGGCTTATTGGGAAATCTGCAATGGGACTCGGGCCAGGCGCATACAGCCCAAGTCAGTAATAGTGGTAACGAGAGACATGCGCCTTTTTAAATAGAAAGAAGCGAGAAGATATCGAGGTATCCATTACCATATTATAAAGTAGAGCAAAAAAGGGTAATCAAAGCACCGACCGAGTCAAACGACATCACTTATCCGAAGGAAGCTTCCCCTAATCAACCCGGAGAAAAGGTATTGCAAAGACATCTCCCACAGGTCTTTTTTGATGGGCCTGACCGGGAATTGAGCCCGGGACCTCCTCGAAACCATGACACCAAACAAGCGCTCAGAAATAAGCGCCCGGGTCAACCCTAACAAGAGAACATACTACTAGACCATCAGGCCGGTCGAACGACGCTGGGTGGTTGGCGCTCCGAGAGGCGTCGTCCTGTTTGGAGAAGACGAAGTCTAGCAGCATCCTTCACAGACGAATAAATGTCATGTAGAAACCCCTTTAATGTTTCGAACAAACCTTACCGGATGCCGTGCAAGTTCCTCGCTAAGCGCTAAGCTCCCGTCTGCGGTGGCACTGTTAGATGAAAAGCAGCGATTTGTGTAACCCTTCCTCGCTCACCGGGGAGTGCGCGTGAATTGACATCTGCAGCGATAGAAGCTCGAATCGGTTTACACTTCCAATGGCTGTCAACGTCAGCCGTTCGAACCACGGCTGGAAGGAAATATACCCGTTGTATAGGTGGATTTTTTTTAGAGGCTGGGATGGCTCTATGACGAGCCATAAATACGAATCGGGGAGAGGGCCAGCTCGGGAGGTGCACCTAGTTCAACGGGTGTTCAAAATGATGTCAAGGTTTTACGGGATCCTCTGACTCGGATTGGGAAAGGACGAGATGGTTGACTTTCGCCGAGCTCCTCATGTGGTGTCGGATGCAGGCTCGACGTTCGAAACTAGAGGAAATCGTCCAAGTTTCGGTTCCCAGGTACAAAAGACTTTCTCTGTCGGGTTCTGTCTGCAACGAGTTCCTCAATGGCCACGAGACGAAAATGTGAAGGTGGTGGTAGTCGTAGCCTTCTTTTCCCGCCTGGATAAGGCTACAGGATCCCTGGTGGGCGCTGCAACCCATTGGCGTCCGGAATGTAGTATGGTCGCCGTGCTGGTACTGGAGTGACTAGCGCCTTTACACTTCAATCTTGCATGATGCGTCAATTTCGACTCAGTGCCCACGTTTGGGGAGTTGTATCTTCTAAAGAAGGCTCACGAGTACACTCCTTCTTTAAGGTTTACTCAACTGGAAGAATGCGCCACTCATGTGCAGTCTAAGTTGAGGCACCAACGCGTATATTTCCAGTGACAAGGTCAGCCGTTCAAGCCGGTTGGTCGCTGTAAGGATCGCAGACATGTTTTTTTGTGCGCAATGGGTTAGTAAGTTTCTTATACAAGAAAATGGAGTTTCGGTTCTCCCAACCGTAGGCAGATCGATGAAGCGCCATAATGAGACCAACGGCAAAAGTGCGTACCGAATCCGAGACACGGCAAGGGTGTTCCAGGCCCGAGTTAACAGGGCAGTAAAACGATGGTATTATCTCTCTGTCTGGGAATCGAACCCAGCTTTCGCGCGGCCAGGAGGAGTGACAGGCGCGTGTACTAACCGATATACGAACAGAGATCTGCGAGCAAATCACCTTTGCTTGTCATGATCAGGTCAGGCCGTGGTGGATAAGATAAGATTCTGATCCCACATCTCCGGAATCCTTCCCACTGAACACGCTTCTTGCCGCTCTTCCATCTGCCATCCCAACAATCCTCGGATCGGGTCATCTCCTTCGTCCACACCTCAAGCATGCAAAGCCTTGGACAGCGAACGTGATCGCCAAAGTCATACAACGACCATCCACGCCGAACCCGGCGCACCTTCCCTGCACACAAACGGAGTGTCCTCGGAAACGCTAACCAATTATCCCTCTTTTGCCACTATTGTACTTACCCCGTCGGTCAATTTGCGCCATCGTTGCTTCTAACCACTATCGTCGTTCCTTGCTGTTGGAACTTGTACCATTCTTCCCCTTGTGTGCGGGTATAGAGGAGGGCTGGTCTAGGCAGCGCTGATCTTTGCAAACGGGTCAGGGCGTAGGGAATCTTGTCCCCGTAGGTCTATTTCTGGATTTCCAGGTACGCTGGTTCGTCCATCGTGTGCCTGATACGTTGGTGGATGCTCATAGTGTCTTTCAGGCTGCTTTGGACAATGGGCTCATGAAGGCGTAGTGCTCGACAGACCCCACGCGCAGCAGCTCACCACAGCCTGCCCTCCCACAAACCCTCCTATCCGACAAGCACAATGCCATCCAAACTCCCAGCCCACCGAAACTCTCTCGACGCACTCGTCGCACACTACCAACCCCGCAGTGGCTCCTCCTCATCACACTTTGGAAGACCTATCCTACGCTGGCTCGCCCTCTCTACCATCCTTATCGCAGGCCTCGGCACTCTGGTTCCTCTCCCCTCTCATCGTCGACGCAGGGTCTCTTGAACAGACATAGGAGAAGCTGAACCATCAGGTGCCATGGATGAACAATCGGCGCCCAGTCTTTGCCTGCGCCACCCGATACCTGGCCTGGCGTCAATTTGTGAGGGCGTATGTTAGGTAGAGGAGCCATGCGTACCCAAGGGACCGGTTGTTGCCTACTGGGGTCACAAGGTGCGTATCCTTTCTTGTATCCCTCTGTCCTCAAGCTAATGTAAGCGTGGCCGATAGGATTAACGGATGGTCCTTGACTGCTGTGGAGGCGCTCTCGACGATGTGGCTGATGGATATGAAGACAGGATTTGGGAGGACGGTGCGGATTTTGGAGAGGAAGACGTTTACGAACCCTGTGAGTGCTCACTATGATCGTTTGGGAAGGACTGGCTTTGTTCCTCTACCCTTCTCCTGCTCGTTCCTAGACTTCTGCTCGTCGATCCGGCCTTGACAATACTCATGCTGACCTCCCTTCTAGACAGGCGACTACGTCCCCTTTTTCGAAACCACCATCCGATACCCTGGCGGCTTCCTCTCCGCATACGCGAAAAGCTGCCGTTGACGTTGGCAGACGATATCGGTGAGTCCATGTTCTATTTCCACCTGTCTATATCCCTTTCTCGCTCTCTGTCCATTCGTCTCTCTATCATCATGTCGATCATCCCTCCGCCTTTCTGTCTCTTCGGACGAGAAACTGACTGTATCACTCAGGAATGCTGCTCCTCCCAGCGCTCAGGACGACGAGTAGTCTATCAGCCAGGATCGTGATGGCCGTGACGTGCGTTTGTTCTCTTCTGTTTTCCCCGTTACCCCTCTTCCGCCCTTCTTTCGTCTTCCCCCTCTTTCAAGCAGTTGATGCAAGGGGGGGTCGGCAGGCCTTGAATATGTGTATGTCTTCTCTCTCCTCTCTTCCTTCGACAGCCCCCTTGCGTAAATGATAACTGAATGGAGCGCAGAGGTATTAATGTATGTGCAATTCCTACCATAGGCCCCGAAGCCAATACTGACGTCGAACCACCAGAGCCGCACGGCAATAGAATCTTGTTCGCTCTACTCTCTTCTACGATGCAGATCATGGATGGGCATTGCATGGCATCGTCCCGCCTACATGACCGTTGCGTCGACAAAGGTCGACAAGGGTTCCCCAACGATGTGTGCCTTCCTTACCTTACCGGCCCTCCCTCTCCTCCAGCGTGGCGGTCGCCGATGAGCATTCAACCATGCTTGTCTTCTCCAATTCTCAAACCCTTCAGCAGGGTGCTTTTGATGAAGCTTGGTGAATATCACCCATTTAGCGCCAGCTATCGCCATCGGTATCTGGGTCCGGTCTCATGGTTCGATCACTACTAGTGCCTGTCCCTTCCTATCGCACTGCCTTTTGCTCTTGGCCGGTGCCAACTGTTTCTCTCGCGTCCTCCGCCATTACCACGCCCTCGATCGTCTGCAGGTGTTATTCCCCACCTGGCCTTGTCTTCGACGCCAGCACCACGAAGCAGGGTACGTTGGGACGACGTGAAGAGGCGACCATGCCACCGTGGAGGGAAAGGATGCGCCATGGGGTGTGCACGGGATAACACTTACGCAGATCTGGAGCGGATCCCATGAACGGCAGGAGGGTGTGGTATAGATGGTAGTAGTACTGGTCACTTGGTTGACATGTTAGCCTTGTGCAAATTTACTTCTTGCACTTCCGTGATCCTCCCATCCTCGTCCTGGGTAACGCCACATGTCGCAGAGCCGTCACTGACCATGCAATTCATACAAGAAGCTGCGGGATAGGTGAAAGATCGGATTTAAATCAAAGATCATATGGTGGCGGACAACGAGAATGTCTCAGGAACCCCTTTCACGCCGCAACGCTGTATGAATGTCTATGCTGTACATGGGATCTGTCGGATATCTGTACAGCTCCGGACGCCGAACACACCATCTGGTGTACTTCGGGAGTTCATTTCATGCCAATCAAGGCTTATGTGGTGTGTTAACAATGCGTGGATGGTACAATCCCTAAGCCGATTCAAAGCACCAAAGGTTTAACCATGCCACTAAGCGATAATGGTGCATGAAGGCCATATAAATGAAGTGCTAGAGGCTGCTGAGTTTAGATATGGGTGCGGGGTGTGCTAGCTATGGGCCGTATGCTGTGTTTAAATCATCGCATGCGGCACACACGTGTGAGCTGTGGACATACCACATAGGCGCCCATCCTCGCGGCTCCTTGCTTGCTGCCATATAACACAGTATCAACGGGAGTCGCTCGTTTCTCTTTTCTCAACGCATTTTTTCCCTTACACAAACCAAGACCTCCTTCGAAAGCACCATGGGCCAAGAGACGTATGATGCCGTTGTCTATTTGGCAGGTAGAGACTGAACGGTTGTACAGTAGCTCACTGGTACCTCATCACACAAGTGGCGATAGGTAAGGGATAACTCAGTTCAAGTGAATGGCGACAACTCATAGAGTTCGGGCCATCTAGTGAACTTTGTCTGACAGGTATGTAAAAGCTATCGTATGGATGGCTATCCCAACTTCAACTGATATGATTTGCCTAGATGTCACCCTCGAGCGCACCGACACGGCGAATGACGATGGAGCGCCGTTTAGCTTGACGGAGCTCTGGGTATTTGGTAGACCAGACTCAGAGGAAGGAAATTGCTATACCCTCACCAATGGCACTTTCTCGGGACAGTGGCACATGACAGACTTCATTCGGCTGTGAGTTTTCACCATTTTGCTACCGACTAGACGTCAGGACTAATATGGGGTTGAAGACCTGCCGGAGTGGCTGGAATTGACTGTGTTGCAAGGAGCAAAGAGGGCGAAGATGTTGCTTATGTGCATCTAGATCTCACCAACTCGGGGATGCGATCAGCACGTATGCACTCAGAGCATGGTAAGGGCTAAACCATATGCACAAAAGTGAATTATATCAAATATTGGATATATCTAGGGCATGGCGAGAGTATGGAAATGTATGGGGAGGGTGTATGTTTGATTATATCGTGGAAGAGAGTGGAAATACTGTTGGATACCAGTCTGCCAACTGAGGGTGAGTGTGCCACTCGGGTTAATAGAGGCAGAGGTTTATGAATCCCATTCACTCAGATATCGCAGCTTTGAGTGAAAGTGGAGTGGGCTTGATTAAGCAATTCGAAAGGACAGGAGACCCTGTAACCATCACTACAGCTATAGCAGTGCTGGACAGAGCAGTGCAGCTCACCCCCGAGGGTCATGCTGACCTGCCAAGTCGTGTCAGCAACCATGGGACCTCATTCATGCGTCGCTTTGAACGCACTGGGGATCCATCTGACATTGCTGAAGCCATCTCAGCCCAACGTAGAGCAGTGGAGCTCACTCCCGAGGGTCATCCCAACCTGGCAATTTATGTCAACAACCTTGCAATCTCACTCATTCGTGACTTTGAGCGCACTGGGGATCTATCTGACATCACTGAAGCCATCTCAGCCCAACGCAGAGCAGTGGAGCTCACTCCTGAGGGCCATCCCAACTTGGCAACTTGCATCGACAACCTTGCATCCTCACTCATTCGTGGCTTTGAGTGCACTGGGGATCTATCTGACATCACTGAAGCCATCTCAGCCCAACGCAGAGCAGTGGAACTCACCACTGAGGGCCATGCTGACCTGCCACGTTTTCTCCACAACCTTGGGATCTCGTTCTTTTTTTTTTTTTAAAGTTTCGTTTATTGTCCTGTCAGGCGTAACCTATAATGGACATCACTTCTCAGTATGTAGACTAATTAATTGGGTGTTGATCCTGGAGGGACGTGTGATCGACAACGGGCAACGTGCCGCGCTGCCGTCCGGCATGCACCTTACAGCCGTTTGAATCCCTCCTTCTTATGGATCCTTCTCCTGCGACCGCGCCAGCGGCTTTAACTTCCATGCACCCGGCCGCGACACAGCACGGCAGGTGTGACTCCAAATGGACCCAGGTCCAGGCCTGAGCCGTCAGAATCGCGAATGCGGGTGAAATCTCGAACCAGGTGTGATGAGTGTAAATTTATCGGCCTAATCGTCTGTCCTGCAACTCCTTCTCCCGGGCACTAAGCTCCAGACCTCCTTTCATAATCCCTACGCCGCGCCGAACCAGGCTGACAGTACCGTGCCGGTGCCTTATTGGGACGCGAAGCACAGTGCGTCGGGCCTCTCCCATCATAACTCCCACGCCTTGCTCCCAGGCCCTCGTCCCCAATGTCTCCTTCGGACGCTCCGGCAGGGTGACCAAGCCTGCCTCGGCGTATACTACTCGTTGTGGCCTATGGTGGGGGGTCGGTGGGTGGTAGAATATGTGGGCGGAGGGGGTTCCCTCGACGCTGGAATCGCCGCCGGATAAATGCTGTGATCGTGCGGAGCGGAGATTGGTTTCGGGTGATGTGGTGATATCGGCTCCTAGGTGTGAAAGGGTGGGGACTCGGAGACGGTGAGACGTCGGTTGTGGCGAAAGTGAACGTGTACCGGCCCACATAAATCGAATCAGACCTCAGGGTGTGGGGTTGAACCCAGGGCCTCTTGACTGTGGCCGGCTGCCTGCCGGGGGTGCAATGACAGGCATCGCGCGAAGGTTCCACTGCACCAACGCGCCCCCGGGATCTCGTTCAAGTGTCACTTTGAGTGCACTGGGGATCTATCTGACATTGCTGAAGCCATCTCAGCCCAACGCAGAGCGGTGGAGCTCACCCCAGAGGGCCATGCCAACCTGCCAGGTTGCCTCAACAGCCTTGGAAACTCATTGCAGTGTCGCTTTGAGCGCACTGGGGATCTATCTGACATTGCTGAAGCCATCTCAGCCCAACACAGAGTGGTGGAGCTCACCCCAGAGGGCCATGCCAACCTGCCAGGTTGCCTCAACAGCCTTGGAAACTCATTGCAGTGTCGCTTTGAGCGCACTGGGGATCTATCTGACATTGCTGAAGCCATCTCAGCCCAACGCAGAGCGGTGGAGCTCACCCCAGAGGGCCATGCCAAGCTGCCAGGTTGCCTCAACAGCCTTGGAAACTCATTGCAGTGTTGCTTTGAGCGCACTGGGGATCTATCTGACATCGCTGAAGCCATCTCAGCCCAACATAGAGCGGTGCAGCTCACTCGTGAGGGTCATGCCATTCACGCCCTGCAAACTTACCTCCACAGCCTTGGGACTTCGTTCATGCGTCGCTTTGAACGCACCAAGGATCCATCTGACATTGCTGAAGCCATCTCAGCCCAACGTAGAGCGGTGGAGCTCACTCCCGAGGGTCATCCCAACCTGGCAATTTATGTCAACAACCTTGCAATCTCACTCTTTCGTGGCTTTGAGTGCTCTGAAGATCTATATGATATTGCAGAAGCCATCTCAGCCCAACGTAGAGTGGTAGAGCTCATTCCTGAGGGTCATCCCAACCTGGCAACTTGCATCAACAACCTTGGGACCATGTTCATGTGTCAGTTTGAGCACACCGGGGATATATCTGACATTGCTGAAGCTATCTCAGCCCAACGTAGAGGTGTGCAGCTCATTCCTGAGGGTCATGCTGACCTGGCACGTTGGCTCAACAACCTTGGGATGTCATTACTGTGTCGCTTCAAGCGCACTGCGGATCTATCTGACATTGCTGAAGCCATCTCAGCCCAACACAAAGCAGTGCAGGTCATTCCTGTCGGTCATGCCGACCTGCCAGATTGGCTCAGCAACCTTGGAAAGTCATTCCTGGCTCGCTTCCTGCACACTCACAGTGAGGAGGACATGGCTGCAAGCATTTCCAGTTATAAATCTGCAGCAACCAGCACCTTCGGGCCTCCACGGCAGCGGCTGAAAGCAGCCAGAATCTGGGCAAAGCTTCTCAATCAACATCAACCACAGTCACTCGACATCCTGCATGCCTTTGATACAGCTTTGACTTTGATTGCCTTGATAGCAGGCCTTGACAAAAGTGTTTGGGGTCGCTATTCCCAGCTTCATGATATCTGTGGAATAGCTCTTGAAGCTGCATCTGCTGCATGCTCACTTGGGTATGCGGACAAAGCTCTTGAATGGCTTGAGCAAGGTCGTTGTGTTGTCTGGAGTCAGCTGAGAAATCTTCGTACACCCATTGACGATTTGTGCCTACACAACCAGGAACTTGCACAGATTGTTGCAGATGTCTCAAAGCAGCTTGAAACTGCAGGGTCATCTCAGGGTCAGTCACACATTGGCCTGTCCACATCAGAGAAGATCTCGCTGGAGGATGACGCTAGGGCTCATTTGAAGCTTGCAAGACAGTGGGATGATCTCCTCAAAACAGTCAGATTAATCCCAGGCTTCGAGTCCTTCCTCCAGCCGTTATCCTGCTCATCCCTACTTCAACACCTCCCCAAATCAGGTCCTGTGGTGGTCATCAATGTCGATGAGAAGCGGTGTGATGCAATTGCACTGCTGGCTGGACTAGACAAGCCTCTCCATATCCCGCTACCAGATTTTTCCCTGAAGAAAGCCAACAAGTATCGACATCATTTGAAGGCCAACCTCAAAGAGAAACAGATCCGCATGCAAGAGGTGCAAGAGACTACAGTTCAAGAGGTGTCAGTGAGAGGTGCCCGGCCTTACCAACAGGTTTTGGTTTCGCAAGTGCTTTGTGATCTATGGAAAGAGGTGGTGGGCCCGATATTGCATACATTGGGGTTCTTGGTAAGTATTTATTATCTGTCTGACCTCCACATCTTGACAACTTGAACAGAGAATGGATCCAGTGTCTACTGATGCACTCCCAAGGATCTGGTGGTGCCCAACAGGTCCTTTGTCGTTCCTTCCAATCCATGCAGCAGGCACAGATTCAGACTGTGTGCTGGATTATGTTGTTTCATCATACATTCCAACTGTCACTGCTCTCACCAATAGAGTCAAGAATCATCGACAGATCAAGAAGGGTGCAGTGGGATTATTCCTGACAAGCCAGCCAAACTCGCCAGGCACTTTACCAATCCCTGGAACCACAAAAGAGGTCCAATCAACCTTCAGAATGGCTGCACAGAATGGAGCAAGGGCAGCTATGGTCAGAGGAAGCACCCTTACTGTTGATGAATGTCTCCAGTACATGGAGAACTACAGCTGCATTCACCTTGCTTGCCATGCATCACAAAATGCGTCCGAGCCACTCAAGAGTCGATTCCTCTTCCACAACGGCTCCCTCAACCTTGCCACTATCATTCAGAGAGACCTCAAGAATGCGGATCTTGCCTTTCTCTCTGCCTGTCAGACAAGTGCTGGGGATGAGAAGCTCTCTGATGAAGCTGTCCATCTTGCGGCTGGGATGCTAGCTGCAGGATATCGTCGAGTGGTGGCTACCATGTGGTCCATTGGAGATCAAAATGCACCAGACGTTGCCAACGACTTCTATAGCCATCTTTTCAGTCATCAGGAGGAAGGAAGTGATAGCTCGGTTGATGGGTCGAATTCGGCGTACGCTCTACACCACGCCATCCAGAAGCTGCGACGTCGTCTCGACAACTCGGAGAATTCACTACTGGCTTGGGCTCCGTATGTTCACTTTGGTTATTGATTCATGCACCTTTCATTGTGTGTTTGATATTTATCCGCCCCTCCTTCCGTTCGGCCTTTTTGTCTTGGTTTTTGACTGTGTCCATAGTGAATGTACCTTGAATGTCTTCTGTTCTTGTCAGAATTCCTGTTCTTTCTCATCCCTAGTAGTTCTTGAGTGAGTCGTTACGGCTAAATAGGTGATTTGTGGATGGCAATGCCTATTAGTCGAAATCATATTTGCCTAAGGCAAAATGAGTTCTGATATTTACAGGCAAATCATACTCAATTCATGTATCAATCATCGCAAATCATCTGGAGGCGCATAAATCAAAGAGAAATCATGTCCAGAATGACTTTCAAATCACTAGGAGAGTGGACCAAATCATTACATATTGTCTTTTTCGTTGTCGCTCGAATCATCCGCGAATCATTAAAGGAGGTCTGGATCAGTGGCAAATCAATTCTGAATCATTCTGAATCATTGCATGGCCCCTTCGTGAATCATCCATGAATCATTCTGAATCGTTGCATCATGGCCCCTTCGTGAATCATCCATGAATCATTCTCAAAATCAGTTGCAAATCATCGCAGATGCTTGCCCGAATCATCTGTGAATCATTTGCTAAATCAGTTGTAAATCATCGGGTGAGTGAGCCAAATCATCACAGGGGCCTGCCCGAATCATTCCCAAATCAGTTTCGAATCACCGTCAAATCATTTGAAGAGCACATTGAATCACCGTCAACTCATTTGAAGAGCACATTGAATCATCCCAAATCATTGAAGAGGGACTCGAAATGACTTTGCGAATCATTCAGGGGACCTTTCCAAATCATCCCAAATCATGTCTCAATCACACAGCAAATCATTCGCGAATGGACTCTAAATCATTCTCGAATCATTTGAAGAGTTAAATCAAACAGGAAACTATCAAAGGCTGGGGCACACCAAAACAGGTAAGAGGTGGGAGTTAAAAATAGACCATACGAAAACAAATGCACGAAATGGAATGTTGACCAGGATGAAACCGATATGAAAGGGGGAGGAGGTGATGGTGCTAAAGGTAAGGCCTCTACTTGACCTTCCTGAGACTGGAGAAGGAGTAAGCTCTCTGCAAATACCATACAATGAACAGAGGCTCCCGTACCGTTTCTTGGCTGATCCGCTTTGCTCAACATCATCCAAACATCGCTTACCATTTTGGGGTTGAGCAGACGCCATCTCACCCATTGCCCAGGCGATGTCGTCAACCAAAGCCCAGATGTCAGTGAGTGTACCCCCACCAGAATGAAGCACCCATGCAAGGGGAACGATGATGGTGTACAACCCAGTATTTCCCCCTTTGAGGAGTGGCGCCCAGTTAGCGCCTGGCGGTACAACCCTGTTTCGTGCTCCTTCAGCATCCCGACGCCACGCAGGCTGCAGTTGGTCCCACCAAGCGGCGAGCAGAGGTCCGAATTTGGTCGTATCGAATGTCGGGATGACATCCTTCTTCTTAGCCTTGATCCAATCGCCAACTAGCTTTGGGCGCCCAGCGGTGTCCATCCTAGACTTCTGGGGATGGGTAGATGGGTGAGCATATACAGCGCACATCTATTACTTGAATCACGGACCTTTGATTGTGACATGCTCGATTCGAATGCAGAGTACGCCCTGACCAGCGCTATCCATCGTGTATCTGACGAGACCGAAGAAAGCAGTGGCCAAGTGGCCTCAGTCCCGGGCACAGGCTCCAGATCCTTGAGCGGGTGATGGTCTGAGGGCTCTTCGTCAGTGTAAACAACATCAACGTAGAGCCAAATGACCCACCCATCGCAGTATCTGATTCGTTTGGTCCAGTCTCCTTCGAGGGCGCTGCTGACATCTCTGTAGTATGTCGAGGTCACTCGTCAAGACCGACAAACATGGAAACAAGCAATGCATACCTTGATCTTTGGTATACCCAGAGGCGTCAAGCAAAAGGTTCGCCTGGCAGGCCTGGGATAAATCTTCGGGCGGTGCGTCAAGGATATGGCCTGGAGATTGTTCGGGTTCCGCCATATGAGGTTGCAAACCTGTGATATCAGTTGATCGATACAGAGACAAAGGGTACTACATTGCATACCTGATACAGTTGGCCCTTCGGGCACAAGTATAGCCGGTGCTACAGGTTGTTCATGCGTCTGTGCGCCCGAAGCTAAAACTGCATTGGGTTCCGTCTCACACTCGACAATGGACTCTGTGACCACGACATCTAAGGGTTGGTGAGCAACATCATGTAACAAAGCATACTACTTACCTTGTGTAGGGGTAACAACTTGCTTAGGAGCAACGGATGTAGAGACTTGAGGAGGGGCACACGACGCCTTATCCAAAGCCGATGAAGAAGACAAAGGGGGATCGGAAAGAGGTCCGCCTGGAGCATCAAGATTTCGTGGTGAGGGTACATGGACAGCAGCCTCAGCTACCGTCGCTTCAACGCCTGCCTGGGCATCCATGACAACATGGGATTGGATGGCTAAATTGCAAACGTAGGTCAAATCTTGATAGCATTGGACAGTTCACAGAAACAATGTACGGTTTTGAATGCCATCTGTAGCGGTCACAGTGGGTCCTGCTGCAGCCGTTGGTTCTACTGTGTTGAAAGGAAGCTCTTGGAGCGGGTTTATGGCCGCAGGGGCTGTCTGGGCTGGTGACGGCAATGAAGGACTTATGAGAAGAAGCGTGAGACCTTTTCGCCATGCCCAAATCTGATCACTTACCCCTCAGTCGTCTTCTCCTCCTGACCAAGTCGCGTCGACCTGTGCAGAGGCTCGTTCTCGCCATCTTCCTTTCGATCCTTCTTCTTCTTATCATATCCCAGAAGCTTAGCCGCCATGCTTTCGCCGTGCTTTGCATTGAAGACCTGAAGCAAAGTGTTGCGATTGTGTTCAATATTCTTTTCGCGCTCCCGCTTATAAGCAGAGAGCTTTGGTGCGCTGGTATTATTGTTATTCTCTTCGTCTTCACTAACATCTGATTCATCTTGCTCATCAGTGTTATGCTCTTCGCCTTCGGTCGCAGCTTTAAGTTGCCACATGTCGATCTCAGCGTCTGCAGCTGATTCAATGAGCTACAACCTGACATAGCTTATAGCTGACGCACCTGGGTATTGGTCTGCGAGGTAATTGCAGAATGGCCCCTGGATTGCTTGCGAAAACTTACTTTCGCCCATCCAGGCCTCAAAATTCATGGCTGATTTCTTGGTCATGTCCTTTGCATCGTCGGTCGCGCCGCTTGTGTGTTCCTGCTGCTCAACCTTAGTTGCAGTCACTTCGTCATCGACGTTGTCACCACCAAATCCTCTGCAGGTATCTGTGAGTCTCTGCTATTTTGCGTTTGTGTTGGTGACTCACACGACGACTTGAAAGGCACCTCCGTTGTTTGGGTTTCGACCACCAACCATGATCATCACCTTCATGCCTGTATGGAGATGTAGGGACCTGGCATACGAATCCACTGTTGCAGGTAACTTGGTAATTGAACTGGAATCTGGTGAGTCCCATATCATTATGCTGGACAACCTGCTCACCTTGCAAACCGGCGAACACGGGCCTCTGCGTCTTCGTCATAATACTCGAGGGCTTTGTCTTTCCTTCGGAAGTCTTCAACTTGGGCCTTCACCTCGTCTGACTCTGCCGAAAGCCGCTGCATAACCCATGGCTGGAAGAATGAGATCCAAGTTGCTTTAGGATTCTCAGCACGGTGAGCAGTCCAGTCAGCATTGAGCAACGGGGAGAGGGTGCTCTTCTTCATATAATAGTATGCTTGCCACGGATGGACCAGCTTCTTTGGGGCAAGGTTAATGACCTTTGCCTTCGGTTGAACGGCTGTCTTCAGTTGGCGGTTGCCATTGTTGAACCACTGGCGAAACCACTTTTGAGGTGCGCTACATAAGTCTTGGTTCTGTACGTTGGTCTAATCACATACCGCAAGGAGCCAGTCTCGGTCAGTGGCATATACTTCAAGATTTGGACCCGTACGCTCCGGGAGTGGCCATTCGCGCTCCCAATCCCTCACAATCTGCTCCATGAGCTCGCCTCGGTTAGTTTCCGGAGTGTTATACTCTTGGATCCTTTCCGTCAAGCGAAGCTTGGTGTGGTGCACATCTTTGACCCATTTCTTACCCATTGTAAGTGTGATACGAGATGGAGGGGGATGAGGAACGAGTATGGTATAAGGACCAGACTTTGGAAAGACGTGGCAGGTATGTGGTTGTTCTTTATTTGCACTGTTTATTGATGCGAAATAGACCATAAATCGTATCCTGAAGGCACACCCATTCACGGTGATTTACAGCGAGGCGAATTACTCAGAAAGGATCTTCGACGGCCAAATAAACAGACTGGCCACACCCATCCCACGCCCCCATCGCAGCTCTGCCCTTTTGCCACCACCATTATGCTTCCTTCAGACACTTCCGATTTCAGGTCTGCTCAGCGTCGTGCCCAGACTAGTCCAAGGACTGTGTTTGTCACCCCCCCGCTCCAATGCTCGTCTGAGCGCCTCGACAGCCATGCACCGCGCCCAAACCAATGTTGTCATGGAACGAGGCAAGGCTTTCTATCATACTTTCTCAACCTATCAGCTAACATGAACTTTAGTCAATAACTCCACAGTTGTCTTTGAAAGCCTTACACCCAATCGGTATGCGGAGACAAGCTCTCCTAGCTCTTCCGCCAGCGTTGCAAGGGCACCAACCCGAGTTTCAACTTGTACTCATCCCCCTGCCAGCGTGTCATCCACTGCTGCTCCCGCTGATCATTTCAACGAGCTGCAGCAACAGCTCAGACAGCTCGAGCAACGCCAGGATGAGCTGGCGTCTGAGGTGACATACCTGCATCGAGAAAACGCTAGGCTTTGCGAAGCATTTGGCAACCTTGAGGCCATGTTCGAGGATATGGCTGTAGGAGCCGGTGCTGTTGGTGCTCCCTCCCGATCCCCATCTCCATCACCACCTCCGGAGCATCAATTCCTTGCTGCTCCAGTCTTCAACCCGAACACTGTCAAGTTCTACATTGTGAGAAAGGGTCTTTGCCCTGGAATTTACTCCGATTTGTATGTTCCATGTTCGTC
The DNA here is from genome assembly GCA_020736565.1 of Coprinopsis sp. MPI-PUGE-AT-0042. Lineage (NCBI taxonomy): Eukaryota > Fungi > Basidiomycota > Agaricomycetes > Agaricales > Psathyrellaceae > Coprinopsis > Coprinopsis sp. MPI-PUGE-AT-0042. The sequence goes on from JAHBOF010000036.1 coordinate 575,577, forward strand.
GACAGATCAGATGCTCACGATCTATTTCTAGCAATTGGGTGCAGGGACTAACTGACTCGCTTCCTTTCGCCCAGCGGGACTGGAACAAGTGCGACAGCATCCAAGAAGCTTGTGAACAATGGAATGCTGCAGCGAAGATGGAGGGTAGGATTCAGATGACTGGCTGCACGGATGGTGACGAGTGGCGGTGCGGACCCAGGGCCTACCAGCTCGATGCTTTCAACTACTATAGATCGTAACAAGTGTCTGTTCAGTGTCGTGATCCCATATATACTCTCTTGTGTTCTCTATCACTGTGTGATTTGACTCTTCTGAAATTTAAATGAGTCAGCAATTGGTTTCAGTGGCAATTAAGCGTCAATCGCAGGTTCCCTTATCTACTTGACTATGTCCAGCCGGAAACGCAAGAATGAGGGTCTGGAGGCTGCTGGAACATCCAAAGGCAATCAGAAACGGCGTAATCTACCCAAATTCCGTAATCCTCCTGCAGCAAGCCAAGCTCAACCCGCACCTTCGGCTGAAATCATCACCATGCAACCAGCCAACGATGGTTTTCGTACAAGAAAAGCTCATGTTCCTATCGCCGATGTTATCATGGAACCCACACAGCAAGCATCCGCCTCAGGATCCAATAATCCAATTATCAACAACACACACGACTGGCAGGATGCTGTTAATGAAGAGCCTGCTGGTACCTCATCTGCGCCACCCCTGGAAAAGCCAAAGAAGCCGAGAAAGTCAAGGAAGAATAAAGTATGTTTTGTTGAGACAGAACAGATTAAAATTTAACTGTATATATTCCTAGATTCACCTTGCTGATTGGGCAAAACATTATTGGGATCACTTTCTCGACGAGACAATCAGGCACGAAGGACCTATCCACTCATCAGCTCTGGAGATCTGTTCAGACTGCGAAAAGGATGTTCCTAATGGTCATGTCTATCGGTGCCTTGACTGCTTTACTGGAATGAGACTCCACTGCCTCGCGTGTACTGTGAAGAACCATGGTGCGAACCCTTTCCATCGAATCCAGGTGAGCATTTGACGCTCGATTGCCTCTGATAACCTCCACTAATTGATGGATGATTTTATAAAACTTGTAGCGATGGACCGGAAACCACTTTGCACACGAGGAACTACATGAGCTGGGTCTCAACGTTCAGCTAGGGCACGATGGGAACTCCTGCCCCTCTCCCTCAGAACCAACCAATCTCCTTGTGCTCCACACTGCAGGCGCTTTCACTCTCTCTGTGATGTATTGCGGGTGCAAAACCAAGGCAGCTGATTCTAAATATCTTCAGCTCCTGAGATCTCGTCTCTACCCGACATCGCTCAAAAGGATAAAGACCGCTTTCACTTTCGATCTCCTTGATCATTTTCAAGAACTGAACCTCCAAGCAAAGACGACCGCTTATGATTATTACAACAACCTTCTTCGGCAGACGGATTTCCTAAAGCTTGGGAAGCAACCGGTTAGTCTCCTATCATGCATTGAAGAGCAAGCTAATCTTATGCAAACTCTCGCCTCAGTCGCAATTAAATAATTTCAACCGTGTCATGCGCGAATGGAGGCACCTTAAGCAGCTGAGACGAGCAGCCCGAGGTCACCATCCATCAGGAGCATCGGGAACATCACCCGGAGAGCTTCTTCCTGAATGTCTGGCATGTCCCCATCCCGGGAAGAATCTCCCCCCCAACTGGGAAGACGCAGACGTAAAAGCGTTCGTGATGTTCTCTTGTACCAAATTCATCAGACTCACTTGACTAATTACCTTGTTAGATTCTTGTATACATTGTTTGTGTCTGTCGATGCCAACTTCAAGCTCAAGGGCAAGAATCGAGGTTTGAATGATATTGAGCTGGGTCCTGGTTGGGCTGTGTTTGTGGCAGAGGATGGGTACCAGGTGTATATTGGGAACTACGAGGATCAGCCCGAGGTTCGTATTATCTTGATCACGGCTCGATGCTTGAATAGGTGCCTGATTCTACCCAGATCAATACTTGCGACTCAGAGCATGATGCCATTGTCCGTGCAGCTGTGAGGTGTACACCTGGATATAGCATCACTGGAGCTGGCCTAGTGATATGCTCGCGCCACTGTCTCATTCGCTGTAACGGCGCAGGGGATCTCCAGAAGGGTGAACGGTAAGATCACCTTCATTATTGTCTATCGTTGTAGCTGGCGACTGATATCTTCTAATTTGCAGCTACTGTAACATGGACTACATCGTTTTCTCAGCAATATCTGGAACCACCGTGCAGCACATTGTCGTTACTTACGACATTGCATGTCAGTGGTCTCGTAACTTGTTTACACGGATGAAAGGCCTTCCTGGGAGGCTTCAACTCTCAGAGGATATCTCGATTGAGGTTGCCATTCCCTCTTGGCACATCAATGGCCATGGGACGCCATGTCAACAAGACTTCCATGTTGGTCACCTTGTCGGAGTCGGGCGGTTATGTGGGGATGAGGTTGAACAAACCTGGTGGAACACCAATTCACTCGGTGCCAGTGTCCAGGAGATGGGACCTGCCGGGCGTCATGAGGTTTTGAATGATCATTGGAGTGCGTTCAATATGAAAAAGATCATCGGATTCAGTGAGCATTGATTTTCGTTGACTTCCACCAATATCTAATGTGATGGTAGGATCGCGCTTTGCAAAAAACTTCAAGACTGCGGTCCATATGCAGGAAAAGCAAGCGCAACAACATGAGCAGTTCACAGGATCATTTCCTACTGCCCTAGCTGACCAGTGGGAAGCAGTGGCGATTGCTTGGGAAGCAGACCATTCACAGCCGAACCCTTATGAGGAGGAGGAGATCAGTACATTATTTACGTTCAGCACATTTACGATTATTGACATGGGAACATTTAGCAACGACACTTCAGGATGTTTGTTTGGCATTAGCTCAAGAAGAGGTAGAAGAAATGCAGTCGGGTGGTCCCATACTCCACACAAAATCCATGCTTGCATTCCTCACTGCGGGATTGGACCTTGAGGAGCAACAGTATGTTCTACATGTCGAAATTGACTCAGAACCCACAACTAACACCGTGACGTATTACCAGACGGTCTTTGCGGCGTCACATTACCTCATTGGGCCAGAAGCTCACAGTGAAACAGAAAGCAGACCTAATGGAGAAGCAAGCAACTCTGTTACGCCGGATCTCAGCATGGCGGGAGGTGCAATTGGCCTACACGCCAGTTGTCCGCAGTCTACTTGCCACCAGCGCTGAAAGCTCCAGCTCTGACACTTCTCTTGCTATTGCTGCAGAGGATGTCCCTCTCTTTCTTCCATCGTCTCTGAGCCTTTCTCAGCGCCAGACTGTCAACCGAGCAGCAAATATGGAGATGCGACTGCGGGAGGCTCAGGCTGGTGATGCTATCACGGAAATCTGTCGAGTTCTTCGTGTCATGACAGGGGTGGCATCATTCAAGAAGCTCAACTTGGCTGGAGAAGGCAATAAAGCCAATACTCGCCTCCGAGGCTACTATGATTGACTCAATGCAAGAATCTCACGAGCATCAGATGTCTATCGTGCTGCCCGCAGTGCTCTGCTTGCCCTCGAGCCCAATGGGAGCTGGACTTCACGCTTCCACGTTCTGAATGAGGAAACCGATTTCCGAAAGCCGGAGAGGGAGAAAGGAGAGAGTCTTGGACGTCACACGCTGTCATGGATCTGGGGTGTTTCAAGGAACCAAGCATCTAGGGCTGCACTAGAACGCGGAAGTTCTCGTCAGCAGGATACGGATGCCAATCCGCCTGATTCTGTGCTTGACGACATGTTGACCGAAGAGCAACTAAACCAGAGCTTGAGGGCGGAATGGGCGCAATCACGTGCCCGTGCTATGTGCTGGCGCGAAGAGGTGGACCTACTTGAAGAGGAAATGCGACGAGTGGTGGCTTACTTACGCTGGCAGGCCAGGTGGTGGAAAGACCAAGCCGATTTACGTCAAGATTGTGATGGAAGCATTAAGCTGGGTCTGCGGGGTTACACACACAAGCAGTCTGCAAATGTGTCTGCCTTGGCAGACAGCTGTCTTGCTACCTGGCTGGCTTGCTATGCAAAGCTCGGGCGGGGCAATGGAGTGGGCCTTGGAGTTCATGGATCAGGCAAGTCTGGATACCTTATCGGATTCCCTGCAGAATGTCCCAACCGCGAAATCCAAGAAAGGCAAGCAACGGGTGCCTGTGGGTCAATCAAACAACTCGGATTTGTCGGATGATGACAGCAGCCAGGAATCAGATAGAGGCTCGGAGAAAGAATTTTCGGGCTCGGACTTGGATGAGGGTGGTGCATGGGCAGTAGAAGAGATGGGTTTGATGAGTAGTTATAGCTTCGACTTCGACTTGTAACATCTTTAGCAGCAACTCATCAAAAACATGATGGATACACGAAGGCAATTGTAAAGGAGCACACTGATCAAGATTAGGACTTATTTTGTCGAGAGTAGCTTCCCCTGGCAGATGATTTGGACGTGATATGGATAGACGTCCTAGGGTAGGCGGGAGTTCCATGGATGAATTTCACGTGCGCGAGTGTGATGGCCCTCAAAGGTGTGTTCTCGAATGCTGGTGCCTTATGCCGCTGAACTGTAAATTCATCTTTGGTGCACTTAAGCGCCCAACCCCTATTTCTCGGTTGTGACCCAGAATCTAGGGAGATTCGAAATCTCCCTAGATTCTGGGTCACACAATTATATAAGAAGATAAGATAACAAAAAATCGCCGGGGCTTGGCGCGCCCAGGACGAAATTTGTCATCGCCGTGAAGGAGTAGCCGGCGATGACGAATTTTGCTCCAGGCGCCAAGCCAAAGCAGCTGCGCCTCAAGTAAAACTTTGCAATGCCAGGAATCGAACCCATGATCTTCACGCATGTCACCGATGCTCGCGCTGCCTACCACTCTACCATAGAGTGAAGTGATGCTTCATAATCATAGTAGTGCACATTCTTCTCAAGATAAAGTCTCAGGCAAACCTCAGGTATTCAATGTATGGTTTGTGTTTGGTAACTCAACCGAGAGCTCTACAAATGATAACACCCATATGCGAGTCCAACATTTGACTTGGGCTGTGACCAAAACCAGCAGCAAAAGCACTCTCACCCGCGACCATCGGCATTGGAGCCTGTCGCGCGCGTGAATTTCATCCATGGAACTCCCGCCTACCGTAGACGTCCAAGTGATTTGACACCTGATTCTGACTGATTTACTAAAGTCTAAAGTAATTTGGTATATGATTTACGCAGGGTGCCCAGCTGATTTGCCCATTGATTTAGTGCATGATTTGGATAGTAGACGTCTAAGTGATTTGCCCTGTGATTTGGTACATGGTTTGGATAGACGCCCAAGTGATTCGACGCCTGATTCAATGTGATTTGCAGAATTGATTTGGTCCATGATTCCGCGGGTACACGGCTGATTTGCCCTGTGATTTAGAATGTGATTTGAATAGACGCCCAAGTGATTTGGCTGATGATTTGGTCGATGATTCCACGGGCACCCAGTTGATTTGCAGCGATTTGATATGTGATTTGGATAGACGCCCAAGTGATTTGGCCCATGATTTGGCCCATGACTCCGCGGGGGACACAGCTGATTTGCCCTGTGATTGGGTCCATGATTTGGACAGACTCCCAAGTGATTTGGTTGATGATTCCACGGCTGGTACCTGGCTGATTTGCCATGATTTGGTATGTGATTTGGATAGACGCCCAAATGATTTGGTCAATGATTTGGTCAATGATTCCACAGCGGGGTACAGTTGATTCGCACAGTGATTTGGCACGTGATTGGATAGACCCCCAAGTGATTTGGTATGTGACTTGGATAGACGCCCAAGTGATTTGGCCTGTGATTTGGTCGATGATTCCACAGGGTACCCAGTTGATTCGCGTGGTGATTTGGTACGTGATTTGGTCGATGATTTATCCACTGATTTGACGCTCACTCATGATTCCGTCGCATGATTTACCAAAATTCCTCATTGATTTGCTCGTGATTTACCCGGTAAGTCAACGAAAGATCTTAATGATTTGCCCACTGATGTGGCACAATGAAAGTATGTGATTTGGCTATGATTCCCCCGAGAATCCCCTCCCAGAAGAGCTTTCATTTTGCCATAGGCAAATATGAAATTGCCTATTAGGCACTGCCATTCGTAGGTGATTTGTGGCTAGCAGTAACTAGTGCTTGAGTAGCAATATGTTGTGTACTTGTACCGCCGTCTTCCCCATTTCGGATTTTTTAACGTGAATAAATGATATCAGTCTCGACAATGTACTCCCGAAAAAGATCCAAATACTCGAGCACAAATCTAAGAGATACAAATATAGGGAAATCGGACTACTCAATCCTCATGGAATTGGAATGCAACTTAGGCATACAGACGAACTTTGGTAGAGGTAGAACAGTTGGGCCACATACATAATCCGTTGCAGAGTGCCTTGATGTAAGAGGCTATGAGCAGGGATTGATTCTCAAGCTCTATAATTCAAGCTTCATTATCAACATTGCTATCGACGTCGTCCCTCATATAGCTTTTGCCTATACAACCCCGTTTAGTTTGTTGTCAGCAGTTGCTTAGTTTAGTGGATAAGATAAGATCCTCCACCTCCGAAGTCCACCCCCCTGAATGTGCTTCTCGCCACTCTTCCACCTCTCATCCCAACAATCCTCGGATCAGATAATCTCCTTCATCCACGTCTGAGGCTTGTGCAGTGAATGCGACCACCAAAACCTCTCCATTGATACAACTTGGCTCTAGCCCGACCCCGCACTACTGCCCTAGCACGCACACAAACAGAATACCCAAAACACAATCAATTTATCCTCTTTTCCCACCATTGCACTGACCACGTCGGTCAATCCGTGCCTTGCTTCCTGCTACCATCTCCGTTTCTTGTCATTTGGGCTTCTCATAGCTTCTGTTCTGCCCTTGTGCATGGATACATAGGGGTGTTGGACTAGGCGGCGCTTATCTTTGCAAACAGGTCAGAGTGGGGAGAGATTCTTGTCCCACAAGGTCTATTTCTGGATTTCCAGGTGCACTGGTTCCGAGGCCTGTTGGGACTCAGCTACTTTACTGCGAGGCTGCTTCGATTCGACACGCTTTTTGCACATGATCTGAGATTAGATTAGATGCATCTCGCTGTCGCTTCCGTATCGGCATCAAGAGCGGTAGGGCCCTGCCTGCCTGTTGGCAGCCTCCAATTCCACCCTTTCCCTATCATCATACATTCACTCCTTTTCCCCCAATGTCCAATGCCCAACCATTCCAGCCCTCAGTGCGCCCGCTTCCCTCACAGCTTGTTCAGTCGATCGACATGGACCCGTTGCCCCTAATCAATTTTATCGCCCTTTCCCTTAGCCGACCTCCAGTTATTTAAATGCGAATCCCTGCATTTTGACCATATCCGCCGCCATGTCCTCGCCCATTCCATCCACCACCACTGACATTGCTGCGTCGCCACCTCCCGCCAGTGCTCCGCCAGCTCTACCCACATTCAACCTGACACAAACCACCCCGTATGCCCCAATGACCATCGCGCTCCAGGCTGAGGATGATAGAGTTGGGCTCAGGAAGTGGCTGAAGGATCGCCCTAGTGGCGAGGTACGTCGTCTAGGTTTTAGGTTCTCAATGAAGCTTACTCCTCACAACATAAGCCCTGCGACCACAATTCCTGCATCCACGTCCCCGCACGCTGCGTCACGGACTTTCGGAGCCTGTCATGCACGTGATGCTTGAGGGACAGGGAGACCTGCACCTACTGCGAAGAATATGTCGCCTCGAAGCTGTCCAAGTGTTTCAGTTGGTCCCTCGAAGCTTCTAAGGACTGCTATCAGCGCAACCGTCGTGTCGCTAGACAAGAATCGACCTCGTGGATCCCGGATGACGTTGTTGAAGGTACGCCTTCCATTTTTCCGCTACTTCCGGTCTGAAAATACTTGCGCAGAATTCGACGACTTGATGGACTCCCGCGACCGCTTTGCTCAGACCATAGAAGACCAAACTGAAGCCTTGGCAGACTTCAATAAGGGTGCTTGCGACTTTCGGGGCATGATGATCGTACAGAACAACTGTGAGGCCACTTTTACTTTGTTCCTTCCCGTCCTGACACATTACAGATACCGGCGATTATATTCGCAGGTTGGAGCACACCTCCGACATCGTTCAACAAATACGCAGTATCATCAGCAAAGCTCGCTGTGATGTTGCGTCTGACTCTCCTGCCACCAAGGGGAACGCGATCACCGCTTTCCGTGCCATCTCCTCCATCATGGCTAACGACTGTCTCACTGCTGTGCAGAGTGGAGAAAGTGGGCTCAAGAGGAAGCGGGTAGGCATGTGCGGGGTGAGGTGGATGACTTCACTGCACGTTTCGGGATGCCGAAGGGAGGATTGTTGGATGTCGTTGCTGAATTCGATGGTGCCGTCATTGGTGGTCTGTTGGTGTCGATCATGGGTATTGTCGTGGACACCGGTTAGCCCCTATCGTTTCGCCCCTATCTTTTCCTTTTTATCTTATCTTGATCCGCTTTCCATCTTATCTCCGTTACCCCTATTCTTTCATCTCCGTTCACTTGTCCCGATGGTTCCTTTCCACATTCCTACCGTTGATTACTATTTCACCTTCGGCTACGCGCATTGCCTCTGCGCAGCCCGACCCTTCTTTGTCATTCCTTTACTCAGCCCGACTCATTTCTATTGTTATGCCCGATACGATTACTTATCCTTCGCGCTGCCTCGCGCAGCTTCCTTGTTTATCTCTGTCAGCACGACTCACATGGCCTTTGACTTAGTACGACTCAGCACCTACTGTAGGGTATATAAGACTGCTCGTTCTCATTGTATTTCCTCAGCTTGACCTCTTCGTCAATACAACGCCTTAACTCGTCATCTCTCCGCTCTAAGCCTCTCTCTCCGCCTTTGCTCTCGACTTGTAGTTCCACTACTTGTTGGTCGAGCCTTCTCGCACCGCTCAGCCTCTCCGCTCCGTCATCGCCGCCTCCGCCTTCATCGTCGCCGATCGACGACTCCGCCGATTAGATTGCATCTAGCGCCGCTCTCCGCGACATTAGGTCAAGCTACCTCTTCGCACTGGCAGTACCGACTACTGCCCTTGCGCCTGTGTAACCGCCGCAACCATTCCAACATTCAGACCCCCAGAAAGCGACTCTGAATCGAGTCAATCACAAGACCCCGACACCAGCCTTTCATCAGCATACCAATCCGCTCACAGCAACTCCGACAGCGACTCAAGCTCTGAAGCAAGTTTTGACTGCTCCGAACTCCAACACGGAATCGACATCAACACTGCAACCTCCGTCAACTACGAATACTTCCCAGACACCGACGCCTGGCATTTCGCCGACTGTGACCACCAACCGTGCCCCTACCGCTACACAAGCCCCAGCATCCAAGAAATCTATATCAACAGATCCCTAGTTGTTTTCCCAACCCAAGCACAGTACCTCCCAGCTCTATCACCCTTCTGGTTCCCAGCCGACTTTCGCTTCCCAACTCCTACCGTTTCACCACCAGTATCCGCCCTCGCCACTCTCGTTCAGACCACTCCCAATAAACCCGACCCAAAGCCACTCCCCGACATCCCCGCTCAAGAACCACTTTTTGTCTTCATGGCTGACCACCAAGGCGGACCCTCCAACTCCGGAACCATGGACGTTGATACCCAACTCACTCCCATCCAGCTTCAGCAACGCCAAGTCGAAATGGCCAAGCAAATCCAGGAACTACTTGAACTACTCGCCAACAAACCCGCCGCACCTGCCCGTAGCAGTGTCGAGAAGCCCGAATCCTTCAAAGGCAAAACCGACTGACTCCCGCCGCTTCCTCCGCTATTTCACCAATTGGGCAATCCACCAACGCGACCTTCTGAGCACCAAAGGAGGACGTGACTGATCGAAGATGGATCTCGTCCGCCCTTTCCTTCTTTACTGGTGATGCCTATGGATGGGCGTCCCGCTTTCTCCAACAGATTGTGGATGCGGAAATCGCGTCCAGCTCTGGAGACACAGCGAAGATCACACAGCACCCCTTCCCCTTCACTGGCAACTGGGAGAAATTCGTCGAAGAGTTTGAAAAGCGCTTCCAACCCAACGACGACAAGAAGTCCGCCCTTCTCGAGCTGGATGCCCTCCGACAAGGAAACGACAGGCAGTCCGCCCACAAACTGGTCACCAAGTTCCAGGAGATCTTCCCTCGCACGGGACTAGGAGAGCAGGATGGCATTGTACGCCTCACCGACAAGTTGCACCGCGAGGACCAAATGTGGCTCCTCATGAACCAACTGGGAGCCGTTGAAGAGCCCAAAACCCTGGATGAACTCTGCGCCCGCATCATCAACAACGAATTCACCATGCGTACCCGCCCTGGACAAATGAACAAGGGCTCATCTGGCTACAGCTCCGCCCCAACCATCACTTCTGCCCCCGCCGACCCCATGGCTATGCAAGTCGACGCCTCCCGCACTCCCGGACGCACTCGCGACGAATTTACGCGAGTTATGCAAGGACGATGCTACGGCTGCGGCCTCAAGACTCATCTCAAGAGGGACTGCCAGTACAAGGAAACACAGTGCAGCTACTGCAAACGCAAGGGCCACATCCAAGGAGTCTGCCAGGATCGCTTCATGGGACTTGAACGCGACCGAGGACTCAGGAGAACCCAACGCGTCCGTGCCACCAACGCTGAAGAAGTCACCTTTGACGCCTGCGCCTCTTTCAACACCCCAGCTCCTTCCACCTTCTCTGCATCCATCTCTGCTGCCACCGCCAGGCCTGCTGCCACTCCCGCTCCTGCTCCCACCACTATCTCCACCGAGCTCCAGACCTACCAACAGAACCAACTCCGCATCCTCGACCAGATCTCCCAGCTCCGCAAGGATTTTTAAAGAGGGTGTCTGTCAATGCTGCAATGCATTCACCCTTTGCTCCGTACGCCTCCTCTGCCTATGATTCGATAACCACCTGTAAACTTAGCACCGTTCGAGAATTGAACCCCCTCTCATCCCACTTCCGTGTGCCCGCCCGAATCCGAGGTCGCGACCGCAGCAGCACCCAAGCCAATCCCATGGTTGATTGTGGTGCAACAGGACTTTTCCTAGACGTCCCATTTGTACAACGAAACCGCACCCCCACCTTCCCACTCCGCCGTCCCATCGAACTCCAGAACATCGATGGATCCCCTAATACCGCTGGATACATCACCCATTTCGCCCGCCTCGAGCTCACCGTCGACAATCACACCGCCTGGACAGACTTCCTCGTCACCAACTTAGGTGGCGAAGATATCATTTTAGGTCTCCCTTGGCTCCGTCACCTCAATCCTACCATCGACTGGCAACGTGGTACACTTCGCATTCCACCCCATGCTCCAACAAGCCCCATTCCATCTGTATCTATCGAGGAAATCCCAGACGAGGACGCCGCCCCAACTTATCGCGGCACCCCCTCAGGAGACGCCCTCGTCGAAGAAATAGATGTTGAGTATGAATCCGTTGCCACTGGTACCACCATTCCACCCGATTCCACCCCTGCCTCTACTCCCGATCCTACTCCTGCCACTCCTGCTAACCCACCTACTCCTGAACCGACACCTACTACTCCTACCACCCCGCCTCTTGAAGAATTGGACGCTACACCACCCTTCTGCCGTATTAACGCCAACCGCCGACTACGACGATCTTTCAAACGCAAAGGACTCCTCGAGGACATCAGTGATCAACTGTGGTGCGCCGCTGGATTCACCTACTCCCAGCAAATCGCCGAACAGATCGAAAAGGAGAAACCGGTCAAGACTTTCGAAGAAATGATTCCCCCTCAATACCGACAGCACGCCCACGTCTTCTCTGAATCCGAGTCCCAACGTCTACCAGAACACAAACCCTGGGACCACGCCATCGAGTTCACACCAGACGCCCCAGCCGACATGCGCACCAAGGTCTATCCCATGTCATCCAATGAACAAGAAGAACTGGATCGCTTCATCAAGGAAAACGTTCAGAAAGGTTACATCCGCCCGTCGAAATCGCCCCTGGCCTCTCCGGTCTTCTTTGTCAAGAAAAAGGACGGAAAACTTCGCTTCGTACAGGACTACCGTCGCCTCAACGAGTTTACCATCAAGAATCGCTACCCACTCCCTCTCGTTTCCGACATCGTCAACCGCCTCAAAGGTGCCAAGTATTTCTCCAAATTCGATGTTCGCTGGGGATACAACAACGTACGCATCAAGGAAGGAGATGAGTGGAAGGCAGCATTCGCAACCAACCAAGGCCTCTTCGAACCCCGTGTCATGTTCTTCGGACTCACCAACTCACCCGCCACCTTCCAAGCACTGATGAATTCCATTTTCTCCGACCTCATTACCGCCGGCAAAGTCGCTGTCTACCTCGACGATATTCTCATCTTCACCATGACCCTGGAAGAACACCGCCAAATCACCAACGAAGTACTCCGACGCCTCAAGGCTCACGACCTTTTCCTCCGACCTGAAAAGTGTGTCTTCGAGCAGATGGAGATCGAGTACCTAGGTTTGGTCATCAGGGAGGGAGAGATCTCCATGGACCCCGCCAAAGTTGAAGCTGTCCGCAACTGGCCCACTCCCCGCAATCTACGCGCCGTTCGAGGTTTCCTGGGATTCGCTAATTTCTATCGCCGTTTCATCAAGGACTTTTCCACCATCGCCCGCCCTCTCAACGACCTCACCAAGAAGAATGTTCCCTGGCAGTGGGGTACGCCACATCAAGACGCATTTGATACGCTCCGCCATCAATTCATTTCCGCCCCGGTATTGTCACTTTGGGACCCAAATCGACCCACACGCATTGAAGTTGACGCCTCTGGCTTCGCCACGGGAGGTGCATTGCTTCAGAAGCTCGACGACGGTCTTTGGCACCCCATCGCTTTCCGCTCATCCTCCATGCAACCCGCCGAACGCAACTACGAAATCTACGATCGAGAAATGCTCGCCATCATCGAAGCCCTCAAAGACTGGCGACATTTCCTTGAAGGCCTCCCAGAACCCTTTGAAATCATCACCGACCACGCCAACCTTGAATACTGGCGCACCGCCCAAGATCTCAGCCGCCGCCACGCCCGATGGGCACTTTACCTTTCACGATTCCAATTCCGTCTCACCCACCGTCCTGGAAAAGCCAACACCCAAGCCGACCCTCTCTCTCGACTCGACATCCACCAAGTAACCGACGCAGAAGATAACCGACAACAAGTAGTCCTCAAGCCCGAACTATTCGCCAAACTCGCCGCCAACCATGAATTCGCCAACCCCCTCGAAGAACGCATCCGCCTCGCCAGTGAAAAAGAAGCCAACGTCCTCACCGCCCTCAACGCCCTCAAGAACGGACCTGCCAAACTCGTCAATGGACTACCCGAATGGAAGGAAGAAGACGGCCTCATCTATCACAAGGGCCGAGTCTACGTTCCCAACGACATTCAACTCCGCCAGGACATCCTCCGCCAATGCCACGACGACCCCACCTCAGGACACCCTGGCATTCACTCCACCCTCGAACGAGTCGAACGTCAGTACTGGTGGCCCTCTATGAGGGCTTTCGTCAAGAAGTACGTCGAAGGCTGCGACACCTGCGCCCGCAAGAAGAACATTCAGCATCCCCACTCCCTTCTTCAACCCCTAGACGTCCCCAACGGCCCTTGGGAATCCGTGGGAGTTGACTTCATCGGACCTCTACCCACCACTCTAGATGGCCATGACGCCGCTATCGTTTTTACAGACCACTACAGCAAGTTCATCCACGTTTTCCCCTGCACCACCAAGATCGGCTCTGAAGGAGTGGCCGACATCTACTATCGTGAAATTTTCCGCCTTTACGGTCTCCCCCTTCAGTTCACCAGCGACAGAGGTCCCCAATTCGCCTCCCAGCTCATGCGCGACCTCCTCAAACAACTCAACATCAAGTCCAGCCTCACTACCGCATACCATCCACAAGCTAACGGCCAAACGGAACGCGCCAACCAAGAAGTCAAGAACTACATTCGCCTCTACGTTAACCGCCGCCAAACCGACTGGGACAAGCACCTCCCCATGGCAGAATTCGTCATCAACTCCCGTATTCACTCCGCCCACGATCATTCACCTTTCGAAGTTCTCTATGGCTACCTTCCATCCTTCAACATTCCCATCGGCTCCAACTCCACCCTCCGACCAGTCAATACACGACTCGACACTCTTCGAGAAGTCCGTAAAGACGTCGAGGCCGCCTTACGTATGGACAAAGCACACCAGAAAGACTCATTCGAAGCCGGCAAACGCGCCTCCGACACCTTCAAAGTAGGCGAATATGTCTGGCTAGACGGCAGCGACATCAAAGTCCGAATTCCATCTCGGAGCTTAGGCGACAAACAGCTTGGACCCTTCAAAATCCTCGAACGAATCGGCGACCTCGACTACAAGCTGGAACTCCCTCTGAACATGCGACGTATCCATCCCGTTTTTCACCTTGACAAACTCTCCCGCTTCAAAGGCAACGACGTCAACGGCATCTTACCACCACCACCAGAGGCCGTAGAAATCGAAGGAGAGACGGAGTACGAGCTCGAAAGCATTCTCAACAGCGAATGGAGGAAGAAAGGCAGGAAGAATGAGCTCTACTATGAAGTCAGCTGGCTTGGTTACGACGCCTCACACAACAGCTGGGAACCCGAATCCAACCTCATCCCTCGTTCACAAGAATACATCGACGAATTTCACGAACGCAACCCTGACGCCCCTCGCCGCATCTCCGCCACCGACTACGTCCGCCTAGGCCTTCAAATCATCGAGGACGATGAAGCATAGGAGGGGGGTAATGTCGTGGACACCGGTTAGCCCCTATCGTTTCGCCCCTATCTTTTCCTTTTTATCTTATCTTGATCCGCTTTCCATCTTATCTCCGTTACCCCTATTCTTTCATCTCCGTTCACTTGTCCCGATGGTTCCTTTCCACATTCCTACCGTTGATTACTATTTCACCTTCGGCTACGCGCATTGCCTCTGCGCAGCCCGACCCTTCTTTGTCATTCCTTTACTCAGCCCGACTCATTTCTATTGTTATGCCCGATACGATTACTTATCCTTCGCGCTGCCTTGCGCAGCTTCTTACTTATCCTTCGCGCTGCCTCGCGCAGCTTCCTTGTTTATCTCTGTCAGCACGACTCACATGGCCTTTGACTTAGTACGACTCAGCACCTACTGTAGGGTATATAAGACTGCTCGTTCTCATTGTATTTCCTCAGCTTGACCTCTTCGTCAATACAACGCCTTAACTCGTCATCTCTCCGCTCTAAGCCTCTCTCTCCGCCTTTGCTCTCGACTTGTAGTTCCACTACTTGTTGGTCGAGCCTTCTCGCACCGCTCAGCCTCTCCGCTCCGTCATCGCCGCCTCCGCCTTCATCGTCGCCGATCGACGACTCCGCCGATTAGATTGCATCTAGCGCCGCTCTCCGCGACAGGTATTGGGGCGACTTGGAAGAGGAACTACTGTCCCGTGATCCATGCGACTGTTGTTTTACCTTACGGGATGCTGGACGACGCAATGAAGGCATTGCGAGTCAACGGCAAGTGGGAAGCTAGAGATGTCGATAAGCATGCTTGGGACAGGGTTGCCCGAGTGTGCTGTGTCAGAAGGACTGTAAACGGAGACGTGAGTGAGTTTCGGCTTTGAGAATCGTTCCCGTACTGACCTTCAGGAGGTGTATACCTTACAGGTGGTTGAAAGTAGGGGCCACTGCTTGGAAGCTGTTTCGGCGAGCGGTTCAACGGAAGATATGGTCTTGATCACAGCAACCGAGATCTGTGTGCTGTATCCAAAGCTCCTGGCAAGAAACCTGGCATTGTGAAGTTCTGGTTGGTTAGGGGGATGGACCCAACGTCTGGCACCTCGCACGTTTCCTAACAACAAATCTTGGGGTTTCCCTTGTGGGATGGAGTGTCCTGCAGTGTGGAGGAAGGGAAGGAGAGGGGAAGGAGAGGGGTGCTTCTATTGGAATAGGGAATCGTGGGAGGAGATTCGTGCAAGGGCAATGCGTGACATCCCTGATTCGAAGGATGGAGAGCTGTGGGGGATCGTGGGTTACCACGCTGAATGGGTGTCCTTGTCGCAAAGACAATTGCGGGTAATGGATCTGGTGGAGACTTCGGATCTCCTGGACAGAGGTAACTTTAAGTGGAGGATGGCGGAAAGGTGTAGTAACAGTAGCTGTATTTGGGGGGACCCATCGTCGTTGCCCTGTGTCAAGGTTGTTTAATCTCTGTCTAATTTGAATTACGTTTGCTGTGCATATGTTTGGTCTTTGGCTCGGTGCGGGTCTGACCAACTCGGATGCGGGGTTTCGCGCTATCGGGGACTTGTTCATCCCAACAGGCCTCGAATATTTGCCGCGCGGAGCGATGGCCCACAACCCGCTAGTTCGTTTGTATGCCTGATACGTAGGTGG
This sequence comes from Coprinopsis sp. MPI-PUGE-AT-0042, assembly GCA_020736565.1. Classification (NCBI taxonomy): domain Eukaryota; kingdom Fungi; phylum Basidiomycota; class Agaricomycetes; order Agaricales; family Psathyrellaceae; genus Coprinopsis; species Coprinopsis sp. MPI-PUGE-AT-0042. The sequence goes on from JAHBOF010000036.1 coordinate 592,054, forward strand.
ACGCTCACAGCTGCTTTGCAAGTCCCTTTGGACTACGAATTCATGAAAGCGTAGTGCTCTACAACCAGAACACTAAACTATCCTCAGCTCACTACTCTCCTACATGCAAGCCTACCCATCCTATCCAAACCACCACAATGCCCTCAACACTCCCAACCCACCAAAACCAGCTCGACGCACTCGTCGCACACTCCCAATCTTGGGGCTCCTCGTCATCGCACTTTGGCAGACCCATCCTGCGTTGGCTCGCCCTCTCCACCATCCTCATCGCAGGCCTCTGGTTTCTCTCCCCTCTCATCGTCGACACCGGGTCTCTAGAACAGACATGGGGGAAGGTGAAGCAGCAAGTGCCGTGGGTGAACAATCGGCCTTTGCCTGCACCTCCGCCTGATATCAACCCTGATGGGGATCCTACAATACCGAACGGGAAGGATGGGAATGACGAAGAGGAGGAGGAGCCGGTGGATCCTGTAGGAGAGAAGGAGAAGTGGGCAAAGAGGAAGCAGAAAGTCAAGAATGTGTTTGCTCGGGCTTATGTCGGGTATAGGAACCATGCATACCCGAGGGACGAGTTGTTGCCTACCAGTGGTGGAGGGATCGAAAAGTGCGTAGCGTTTCTCGTGCCTTACGGTGGTGAAGCTTATGGTGGTTGTGGCTGATAGGATCAACGGATGGTCCCTGACTGCTGTCGAGGCACTCTCGACGATGTGGTTGATGGATATGAAGACAGAGTTCTGGAGGACGGTGCGGATGTTGGAGAGGAAGACGTTCACCAACCACGTGAGTCTTGTCATTTCCATTGAGGAATGCGATTATGGCCAGCTTCGTTCTTCTATTCCTCTTCCACTCCTTCCCTTGAGTCTGTTCTTCTTGTTGGCCTGGCTTTGGAAGTACTCAGGCTAATCTCCTTTTGTTCTTCCTTCTAGACAGGCGACTACATCCCATTCTTCAAAATGACCATCCAATATCTAGGCGGGTACCTATCGGCTTACGCCTTCTCAGGCAAAAAGCTGCTCTTGACGTTGGCAGATGATATTGGTGAGTCCATGTTCTCTTTTCACCTGTCGTATCCATCAATCTGCCCATTCAGCTCCCCGTCTATCCGTCGTTCTGGACAAAGGGCTGACTATACTGCTCAGGAATGCAGCTCCTGCCAGCTTTCAAAACCATGAGTGGTCTACCAGCAGGGAACGTTATGGCTGTGATGTACGTGACCTTTCCTTCAAACCACGCTGCCCCGTTCCGTGTACTCATGCATCCCTGGTCTACAGAGGTGAAACCCACCCTGGCGCAGGCGTCCTCACCGAAATCGCAAGCTGTCAACTCGAGTTCAAGTACCTCGCGAAAGAGACTGGGAGGGCCGAGTATTATGAGCGGGTATGTCTTGCTCTTCCTACTTCCTTTTCTTTTTTTCGTTCTTGGTTTTTCCTGCATACCTAAGACTATCTTCAGTCTATGTGTTATCTTTTGTCTACGACGATGTAATCGCTGACATGGAATTATAGACAGAAGGCGTCATGCAGACACTCTATAACTCTTCTGAACGCTATCAAGGATTGTTATTGGAACACTGGGATATCTCCGAGGTTCGTCTATCTTTTGGCCGCTTTATGTGGCAGCGATTGACGACCTATCTTTGTTTGGGTAGTCTGTGGGCAAAGGCATCGGCTCCCACTATGCTATTGGAGGCAACGCGGATAGCGCGTATGAGTACTTTTTGAAGCAGTTTTTGCAAGCTGGAGATCGACAGGCTTTGGATATGTGTACATTTTCAACTTTTTCCCCGATAATCTTGCTCTTCTCCTTCCTTGCTCCTCTTCATTCCTCTTGCTCTTCTCCTTCCTTGCTCCTCTTCATTCCTCTTGCTTTGCTTAGATTCACTAATCTCCAACCTTCTTCACTACTTCCTCGCTTTCTTCATTCTCTATTCTCCTCGCCTCGAAAAAGACCACCGAACTGACGAATGGGTACCAAAGACCTAGAAACGATGAAATCCATCATTGACAACCTCCTCTACGTCTCGCCCAACCGAGAACTCTTATACGTGACCGACCTCCAAGTCGAGTACCCTTACACGCCCACCAATGCTGAAGACAATATCATCAACCCTGATGGATCTACCAAGACCAACGCTGGTGCGTTTGTCCATCCATCCATCTCGCGGACTACGAGTCTTCAAGCGTCAACACTGACAATTTACTCAACGATGTGTAGATGGCTCTCCAAGAACAAAGAGCCCACCAACGCCGAATATCAGACCCTCACATAAACTAGAACACCTCTCGTGTTTCTTGCCTGGTCTCCTTGCATTAGGAGCGCACCAGATCCCTCTGCATACATTCGAGGCACCGCCTGTTGCACCCCCGGATCCAGAGGGGTTAAAGTTGGGGTTACATACGAAGCCAGAGGCGAATGATGGAAAGCGGCCTTGGTTGACGCCTTGGGAGTTGGAGCATAAGTTTGCAAAGGAGGAGAGGGAGAGACATCGGTTGGTTGCTGGTACGTTTATTCCCTTCCACCTTTATCCGCCTTCCTCTATCCATTGTCTACGACATCGCCATAACTGAACCATGACACTGATTTTGAATACAGAGGGTCTCGCCTATACATGTTGGGTTCTCTACGCGGACCAAGCGAGCGGCATGGGGCCTGACGAAGTTTGGTTCAGAACGGGAGGAACGAGTAATACACCTGAGAAATGGGTGGATGTGATGAAGCGCTGGGAGTTGGGTGGGAGCGATGCAGATAAGAAAGATGGTGTCAGTGCGCAGTCGGGCGAAGTGGATGACAACGCAGATGGAGAGGGTGTAAAGCCCCGTCAGGTGTCAAACAAGGGCGACGAGAGTAAGCCGCCCGGGGTCCGAGAGCCCCCTCCTGAACGAGACACAGAGAAGCGAGATTATAACAGTGCGTGGTCGGACAAGTGGTTGATGAGACCTGAGGTGCGTTTCCTTGATCGTACAAAACCTGGGCCTAGGACCAGCCCATACCAGACCATGCCAACCCTATGCCAGCCATAAAAGGCATGCCAGATTTGCGAACGGCTGCCAGGCCATGCCAGATCCCATCTTTGATCTGGGGCGCCTATCTGGCATGACCTGGCACCACAGTCGCCAGGTAGTTATGTGGGGTACAAGGGCCATGCCAGAATGGGCTTCAGGGACTGGTATTCTGTCGTCGGTTCTACATCTTCTGCCCTTGCCATGGCCGCATGTCAAATAAAGTATTTAAAATCATGAATTATAGTATATAAGATACAAGGGCTATGGAATATGCAGTAGAATTGAATGCGCAAACACGGTCAAGGCTACACCTACATGGACAAGGCAGAAGACATGAGGTACCTTTATCAGACAGTGACCTCAGCGTACCCGCTGTGAATGAGAACGCGATATCTATGTAGTTGTTAGTGCTATACACGGTCTCGACCATCTGACACCACTTACAGATCCACACCAGGGCCTTGCTTCCTCCAATGACGTATCACACTGAAACCTAGAAAGCGCAATGAGCGTGAGGAAAAAAACGACCATAATACAGCTTACGTGTGAGTTGAAATACATCCCAAGTGTTTTGAGTAAAGGTGGGATGACTTTCATCGCGTAAAGGATGGGGACAACGACGAGCAGAGACGAAATGGATGCATGGTGAGAGCCTGTGTGGATAAAACGAGGGGGGAAAGACGTACATGCAATCCGCGGATATTTTGAGTAAGGGCGGGTTGCCTCTCGTTGCTGAGGGACGTGGGTGGCAACGAGCATCTGGGTGGGGTCAGTGCGACAGAAGTGAGTCAGTAGTGGAAGATACTGTTGATGTCTACAAGATCGCCAACGAAATCACGTTGAATATCGCCATCGTCGTCGTTGTTGAGAGCAGCGGCGAGCAGGTGGACAAGGGGGATGGATGTGGTGGGAGGGAAGAAAGATTTGAAGGCGACAGGACTTGGACAGGACACGTCGCGCAACTGGATAAATAATCTTTCAAAGTCCGATGCCCTTGGCGTGCATGGGCCTCCCAGCATGACAGTTATACGGAGACACTGAGCTTGATGTTGAGTATTTATAAGTCAATGCTTTACATCTAGTACACAGCTTGCGTGTTTGAAGCCCAACAGTACTGACAACCTGGTAGATGCAAGCCAAGGTGCATCAGCTAGTCGTCAATTGGTCAAGACACTTGACAGTTTGCAATTAGATTGATCGTGTATATGCCATAAATTTACCATACTGAGCATAGCTGTATCTAACTTACACAGACTTGAACATGTAGCACCAGGTTGGTGATCCCCCAGGCCAGGTCCATGCCAGATTGATGGTATTGATCAGACGCTCACCAGATTGGGATTCACCGACCAGCGCCTATACCAAGCTGGTTATCAGGGAGACTGCCGTGCTAGGTTGGCATTGCAGGTCCCGATCCCGGGTTTCCTACAATGTTTTTCCCTTCTCCGTTCTTTGGTCTTCAGCTCATTATATGAACTCATCGACGTCAAATCAGACCCTTGAATCAGTTTACATTCTCTGGAAAACCTCCAAGAACTCCATCTGGCGCGAAAGAGGTTGGAAAGTTTTTGAGTTGATCGATAGGTGGGCAAAGACACTGTTTGGATATTCGAGTTTGAGTTACGTGCATCGTGGAGAGGACGAGGGTGGGCCGCAGCAGCTGGATGATATGCCTAGGTGCGTCCTTTTCTTTGTCTTGGGCTTTCATTTTGGGTTTTGGTTTGGATTTTCTCACTCCCCTCATGCGTCATGAAACTGCGGCCCTCCAGGAGTTGCTCGCCGTTTTGGTAATGAAAAGCAAGCAGGGCTTTCCTCGGCTTTGTACGTGTATTGGAATGGCTCCTTTTGCGCCCATATAGTGGGTGTCAGGGACGAATGAATGTGCCATTCTGGTGGTTCATCTTCCGGCTCGATTCTAGGGGGTGATATATCCATCTTTCCCTTCTTCCCACCTGGTGCTTTCTCCCCGGTCTTGGTCTAATGATTCTGCTATAATCCTCGTGATATTCGAATACATTTCCCATCGTTCAAGGGCCTCTTTCGTGCTCTTTGCTCTGATGTTTCGTTGCGCCACCCGTGGAATCCCTGCTCTTCCTGCCTTCTTTCTGCTCTTCTAGGCTTGTGATAAAACTAGAACTGACATACATCTCTCTGTAGCTACTTCCTCGCCGAGACGCTCAAGTACCTCTACCTCCTCTTTGACGACGAAGATCTGATCAAGTTTGACCAGTGGGTGTTCAACACCGAGGCACATCCTTTGCCTGTGTTTAACTGGACGTCGAGGGAGAGGGAGAGATTTAGGGTTGCTTATTAGTTTTTTGGGTTTATAGAAGATATGTATTTAATAGGGCTCTATGGGGACCGCTTTCATATGTTTGCTTTAACTTGTGTGCGTTTTCTTCTTTCGGTGTGGTGGGGTGGGCATCACGGACTTTAGTGGTTCCATTGCCATCTGGGCCAGCTCTAGCCTCTCACAGTTCGATCACTATTAGCGCCCGTCCCCCCTATCGCACTCCCTTTGCTCTTGGCCAGCACCAACTGTTTCTCTTGGTCCCTCCGGCATTACCGCGACCTCGATCATTTGCAGGTATCATTCCACGCATGCCTTTGCCTTCGACGCCAGCATCACAAAGCAGGGTACGTTGCATTGTAGGAAACCCGGGATCGGGACCTGCAATGCCAACCTAGCACGGCAGTCTCCCTGATAACCAGCTTGGTATAGGCGCTGGTCGGTGAATCCCAATCTGGTGAGCGTCTGATCAATACCATCAATCTGGCATGGACCTGGCCTGGGGGATCACCAACCTGGTGCTACATGTTCAAGTCTGTGTAAGTTAGATACAGCTATGCTCAGTATGGTAAATTTATGGCATATACACGATCAATCTAATTGCAAACTGTCAAGTGTCTTGACCAATTGACGACTAGCTGATGCACCTTGGCTTGCATCTACCAGGTTGTCAGTACTGTTGGGCTTCAAACACGCAAGCTGTGTACTAGATGTAAAGCATTGACTTATAAATACTCAACATCAAGCTCAGTGTCTCCGTATAACTGTCATGCTGGGAGGCCCATGCACGCCAAGGGCATCGGACTTTGAAAGATTATTTATCCAGTTGCGCGACGTGTCCTGTCCAAGTCCTGTCGCCTTCAAATCTTTCTTCCCTCCCACCACATCCATCCCCCTTGTCCACCTGCTCGCCGCTGCTCTCAACAACGACGACGATGGCGATATTCAACGTGATTTCGTTGGCGATCTTGTAGACATCAACAGTATCTTCCACTACTGACTCACTTCTGTCGCACTGACCCCACCCAGATGCTCGTTGCCACCCACGTCCCTCAGCAACGAGAGGCAACCCGCCCTTACTCAAAATATCCGCGGATTGCATGTACGTCTTTCCCCCCTCGTTTTATCCACACAGGCTCTCACCATGCATCCATTTCGTCTCTGCTCGTCGTTGTCCCCATCCTTTACGCGATGAAAGTCATCCCACCTTTACTCAAAACACTTGGGATGTATTTCAACTCACACGTAAGCTGTATTATGGTCGTTTTTTTCCTCACGCTCATTGCGCTTTCTAGGTTTCAGTGTGATACGTCATTGGAGGAAGCAAGGCCCTGGTGTGGATCTGTAAGTGGTGTCAGATGGTCGAGACCGTGTATAGCACTAACAACTACATAGATATCGCGTTCTCATTCACAGCGGGTACGCTGAGGTCACTGTCTGATAAAGGTACCTCATGTCTTCTGCCTTGTCCATGTAGGTGTAGCCTTGACCGTGTTTGCGCATTCAATTCTACTGCATATTCCATAGCCCTTGTATCTTATATACTATAATTCATGATTTTAAATACTTTATTTGACATGCGGCCATGGCAAGGGCAGAAGATGTAGAACCGACGACAGAATACCAGTCCCTGAAGCCCATTCTGGCATGGCCCTTGTACCCCACATAACTACCTGGCGACTGTGGTGCCAGGTCATGCCAGATAGGCGCCCCAGATCAAAGATGGGATCTGGCATGGCCTGGCAGCCGTTCGCAAATCTGGCATGCCTTTTATGGCTGGCATAGGGTTGGCATGGTCTGGTATGGGCTGGTCCTAGGCCCGGGTTTCGTACGATGTGGGAAGACGTGAAGAAGGGGATTATGCGACCGTGGAGGGTAAGGATGTGTCATGGGATGTGCATGGGGCAGCATAGAGCTACACAGATTCAGAGGGTACCCTACTCTACAATTGCGACACAGTAAGTTTTATAGCCACCCGTAATAAGATGATCCCACCATAAATGTTGAGGGATGAGCAACAATGGGTGAACTACTACTTGCTAAAAGATCAACTTCTGCATAAGTAAACCATCAGCGCCCTCTATGCCATACCGTTAAGACTGTAAGCAAGAGGAGTGAGAAGACGCATAAAGTTCTTTTTGATTGCACAATTGGATCTGCTGATGTCAAAAAGGTAGGATGGAGGTGTCTCCCTCGCCTTGGTCAAATTGTCTTTGCATTCAGCGATTCACACCAGGATTCCAATTTCCAAACCTGAGTTGAGCCTATCAACGGCAAATGGAGATTGCGGGGTAGATGGGGGCAAAGATTTAAGTGGTTTTCAACCATTAGTCGCTATCATGATACTGCTGGGTATTAATGCTCTTGTAATATGCATGTAGTTTATGCGCCGGGATTTCTCCCCCAATCTGCCGCAGCGGTCCACAGGTGCTCTGCTGTAGCGTCCATAATAAGCGCACACTGCGTCATAGGCATCTGAGGTGGAAGGAGGTTCTCACGATCTGTCATCAAATCCTGTTTGTGAAGCGTTCTTTCGCATTTATGCTCATCGAGCCAACTGTTATCTCTGTTGAGAATCTACTCTCTTTCTATCTTTGACACTAGACCACTGGATCCAGGCCCTGTGTAATGGCACTTTCAGCGTAGCAAGAAACCGGAGCGGAAGCAAGTCCTCCTCGCAAGGTATGCTTCAGTGTTGTCGCAAGAACGAAGTGCCCCTAATCAATCAAATAGAGAAAGAAGGCTAGTGAGGAGGTTGAAGATACTGACGAAGAACTGGCAGATGAAGAAGGCGATGAAGCCCTGTCAGTAAGTCAAAGTGAAGAAGGAGAGGACCAGAGACACTAAACGGGGCTTCACTTGCGAATGACCTTTACACCGAGGTCTTCCTGCAAGCCCATCAAGACTTTCTCACTCGATTCCACGTAGTACCCAAGTACGTCCCCTTCCTTTAGCTGCTTTCTTTTATTCCGCCTTACATTTCAATCCAGGGTCGACCTATCGGAAGCAAAGCTCAAGAGCCCCTCCGTCTAAGCCTCACTCGACCGGGGCTCTCAACAGCTCCATCTTCTTTTCTCCATTGACTCTCTCCTCTACAAGGCCCTGGGCCCTTACAGAATCCGCCTCGCGACCTCTCTCCCAAGCCCACTCTACATCTTCCTCGCCCCAGTGTTCACCGGGCTGATACTGGACCCCCTGTCATGCATCTGTTTTATTGCAGCACGGTCCTCTGGCGTCATAGCAAGGGAAAGGCGGCGAGATATCGAAGGAGTCGAAGCTTTTTAGAGATCTATGGCACCCAAAACTCAGACAGTTCAAAGATGGCAGGATTGTGGAGGGTGTGGTGTGGGATGTCAAGACGGCGGATGAACGGACTCACATTACTTCCATGGTCGTTCGCCACATCCTCTCCGCCCATTTCGGTGTGCACTCTTCTGATGTCGAGCAGGAGAGGCAAGGGTGCAGGGATGGCAACATGAGTGGGACGCCATCGTTCGACTACCCAAGGAGCTCGGGAGCCGTGCCGTTCACTGTGCTTCGACATCAAACAAAGCTATCGCGTTCAGAGGCGCACTCCAAGCCCTTGACGCCCTCATCAAGTCCATCAAATTGCTGGACGAACACCCCGACACTCCACTCCCCTCTCACCCATCAATGCTTCCCCAGCCTGCACACACGTCAACTGGATGGATAGAGAGCAATGAATCTTTGAAGACAGCGGCGAAGTCTCCCAGCATAGGTGCTGCCGAATAAACTGTTGCGTCGAGCATATGGAGGAGAGCAAAGCGAGGCGAGTGGAACCCAGCCAGAGCCTTACCTCGTTCAATGCCACGACAGTATGAGACGATAGTGGCATTCTGGCGAAGTTTGCAGCACTTCACCGGGATCCAATACTGCGACGATCGGATCAGTACGAGTCTCTGCAGGATCTATACTGGGCCCCCCACCCTTGTAGGAGCTGTGACCAAGATTCCCTCCGTTTCAGCCTGGCAGTTATCGATTCGATGATTCACGGTGTTTGTCCAGGGGTATTCATTTCGCCGGATTTACTCAGTTGCTAGGGTTCGACCTTGTAATAGAAACGCTGAGGAGCCATCACCATCTAGCCAAGCAGCGTCAGCAGCCATCGACGAGGCATACAGTTGGGCAATTGTTGCATTCACGAAGCAAGGCCGGGACAGATCCAGGTCTCTCGAACTTCAGGTTTTTGTGTTAACAATGTTCATGCCTGTATCAATCTAACTGATCCACACCCAGCATCGTCGAGAAGGTCAAGTGCCAGACGACGCGCCGCTCTCGACAGAAGAGCCCCTTGAAGCAGTATCTGAAGGTGGATGATACGGCTGTGGCTGGCCAAACGAAGGCTGAAGCACTGAGGGGGAAGGATACTCTCACCAATCATGGCGTAGTTTTGGTTGGCGAAGCGCCCAAGGTGCGTTTCTTTGGGTTGCGGGGAGATGTTAGCTGACGGTATACTACTTCAAAGGGCCGCCTTCCAACTCGTGGTGTTTCTCAATCCGCACTCACACCCACCATCGTGCCGGTCTCGGCTGTTCCTCCCATTGCTGTTCCGCAGACCAAGGTTCGCATTCCGCGTAGAACCTTCGCTCCTTGTCATACGAACCTTGCCAATAGATGACTCCTTGTCTCCATCCCGCTTGCATGTACTGATGCTGTCGACTTCAAGACATTGGGCCCACTGAGCCCTTCAAGCAAGGGTAGCCAGGTGAGCTAGTGATGAATGTCCGTTCTAACACCCACTCACCCCGCTGGAACAGGTCTTCAATGCGGCGCTTCAATCTCGAGTCAGTAAATGGCTTCGTTTAACAAGGCTGGTAAGATACTTGGGCACCTCCATTGTAATCGACCGGGTTGCCAGGTCGCTGCATCGAATTGGACAAGCATTTATTGCATTGTGCGCATGTTTGGGTTTATTTTCCCACTCACCCGCTGATTGCCTTGCCTCACAGGTGTCGGACGATCGCTCTAAACTGGTGATTTGACGAATAATATTACAACCAATATCTCTACTTTGGCGCTTAATCTTGGTGCTTGGAGACACACTACAAGGCGAAGATCGTCTCGCAGTTCTGTGATCGTTAACGATCTAATCATAGAGCTATCCTCGACCCCCTCGTCTACCCCTTACGCACATGTCCTAGTTCCTTGGCCGAACAGCAGCTAATCCAAAGGAATGAACGACTCAGCATCTTTGATACCGGAACATAAGCCTGCACACCTTTGTGTGACAGCAGTCATTTGCAGTCGAGAATGAAACTTGGTTTGAACACTTTGTCAGCTTACGCGCCCATTCTCAATCGTTGGCGGTGTTGCCAGCTGGTTGGCGTGACTAGCCATGGTACATAAATGCTCGCTCAATCCCTCCTCCCATTCCAACGAATCAAGAGACTATCAATTATTCCTTGCAGGGCCTTGAAACGCTGATGCTAACGATCAGCCGAGGTGGACGTTCTCCGCGCTCGATGATGGCAATCTGAGGCTCAGTTGGAGCCTCTATCCACAGTGGATTTCATAACGGGCAATGAGGCATGCTCCCCTGAGAATCCATCATCAAACATTTCTTCAACGACGACACGCTGCATGCCTCTACCCCTAAAGCGGTTTCGAAGACATCCATGTATTCTGTCCTCCATCTTTTCGCGTTGTTGCCGTCAACTGAAATAAGAAGGAACAGGGCTCGACATTTACATATGCTATCATTCCCCGTTATCAAACTGCCCAATATGTCGTTCTATTCATAAATAGTTATGGTGAATTTAAGATCGCCAGGAGGGAGTGCCGTCAGAGGGCGTGGGACCCAGGTAAGCGCCCAACCCGAAAAGGTGTAGACGGCGCTGGCAATGGGCTCGAGTGATTCTTGGGCACGAGCAAGTCTCTCAAGATGAAATAGAGCACTCCAGGGCAGTCATACAAGCATTCCTGCCATTACATGTATTTATAAGTATACCAAAAGTATTCTAAGAGAAGGTTGCAATGTGGGGTGGGTACAAGGGGGAGAAGGTGCTAAAACTTTGTATTTCTGACTCAAACTGGACTGTGAGCTGGTAAAGCTCATGTTAGTGCACCCAACTAGGTGTGAGCGCGCTTCGTGCGCCTGCTGACCAGAATTTCCGAGCCGAGTGCGCCAAGTTTAGCGCCCAGACGAGAATTCCGCCAAACATGCCGGAATGGTCCCAAGAGACCTATCGGGTGGCCGATCTTTTAAATTTTGATTAAATCCATCAGGATTTAATCAGAATTTAGCATCAATAAGTGCTTATCGCGACTTACTGCACTTACCCACCAAAAATAGGTCACTCGGTAACAGTCGGCTTGGTTCTTGGGAAAAGGTGGGTCTTGGACGCACCAGCCAGACCCAGACCCGCCAGCAGTGTGCTAAAAGAGCTCACACAGGTGCCGAGGCCAGCTTCAACACGTTAAGCGCCCTAACGAGAGGCAAGAGAGCGCTCTCTCCCCTCGTTCCTGGCCCAATTCCGTCACAAAAGCGTGTTTGACCGGGTTTGACTCACTTTTGGGTGATTTTCCGATTTTTCGAGATATAAAATGATATTTCACTTCTAATTATACACTAATGGGATGTTTCCCCCAGCCAGGGGCCACGAGGGAAGTGCCTGCGCACGACGAGTCAGCGAGAAAGGCACCAGCCGGCGACTTCCGAGCGACATCAGCCGCCCAATGATCTCCCATCACGCGCGCCATCAGCGCCCTGCCAAATTCCCGTGGCAGTGCTTAAATTTGTTCAAAGAAGTCTCTCTAACATACCAATTCCGCCCACCCAGACAGATCCCATCCGACGTCGAGACGCACCTTTACCCGTTCACCGATTATCCCTAACTCATTCCTCATGTCGATCCTAATTTCTTTCTAGCACATTTGGGAAGGAGTCTTGCGAGTGTGGATGGCGCTCGTAAAGCAGTTCGTGCTTCTTGGGAGGGTCAGGAAGATACAGATGTATTGGATGAGGGACCTAATACCCCAGAATCATCATACAGATGCCTTCTTTATCGCCCTGACGTTGCCACCAGCAGTAAGCATGGGAACGATGGAGGAGAGCCGGAGAGGACGGAGAGGAAGGAGAGGAAGAAGGATGCGCATCAGAGCCGGTGCATGTGAAACAAAGGAAACGTGACACCTCTTAGATACTTGGACCTTGCTGGAGTGACAGTATGTACTGACTCAGGGCTTGAGTGAAGGCAGTGTTCATTGAACATTGTCTCAGTAACGAAAATGCCCGTTGATTTCCACAATATCTCCTTCCTGTGTACCGCCAAGTGACCTGTGACCACCTCTACGTACCCCGTACCACCAACACCAATGCCAGCCCCAGCAGCCCGTCTAAAGCCAAACACCTTGCCTAGCCCTCCTCTCAGTGAATCCTACACCGCCAGATGGGGCGCATGGTAAATCCAGTTGATAGTGTGTCAGAGGATGAGGCCAGAGGTGGGAGAGAAGGTGTGGCTTGATTCTCTGCACATGGAGGGTGGGTCGGCATCTGAGTCTTGGTGAAGAGAGGTAGGAAAAGAGGAAGGAGAGATCGGGAAAGGGAGAAGCAGGGAAGAGGAAAGTGGAATATGCACTCACACATCCCAATCTATGACACCCCCACTGACGCTATTGATATCCACCGAACCTTTCCACACCACCAAATCATGCTGTTTGCGATTCACCCGCTCTTCCCTTTGTCCCGCGAGGAGGGCTTTGCCCGATGTCCTTTCCACTGGCTTGAGCGTTCCAGATATCAACTTTCATGAGGTTTCGGCTGATAGGTTTCAAGGTGAGGATCTTGACTCGAGAGCGACTCAAGGGTAGTCGATGCTGCCTTCGTTGTTACCGATGTTATACGCCCGGCACCGGTGCACCTAACGGTCCTCAACACCTACCCAAAGATTCTCAAGCCTCGATATTAAATGCTGGAGGGCACACCAGTTGAGGGTATGACGTCCCACTTGACAATGGCTTTACTAGGCTGAAGTTTCACCCCTAATTCACCGGTCCATTCACACATCACCAGCGTGCTGAGCCCACGTGTTCTGAGAATCGCAAAGGGACACATAAGGGAAACACGTTGTACGAAAATCACTTCCAACCGATTTCAGAACACGCCGGTTTCGAAGTGCCTTCACACTTCCAGCAGCTTCTCAAGTTCAAACTGAAGTGAGTTTTCACGTCCTTGAATTCTCCTAGGGGCGATCATGGAAGTGATTTATGTAACGCCTCCATCGCATCATTCCTATTGTTCCCCGACATTTGTGGAAGGGCATTTTCACTTTGATGCCTTGGACCCATGATTGTTAGTATAGCGTGAAAGGCCACTCCAAACGATAGGTAATTAATTCATGGACCAGGTAAATGGTAGATATCAAGTAACAACTCCTGGGAAGTGCGTTCTCACTTCTGTATATTATTGTCACGCGGATCGCTTTGTACTTCTTATGCTCTGTCATACATATGCATGTTTCATCCGTCAGGGTACTCAATGTTATCCGAAAAAAAGTGTAAGCAAAACACCGACCGGAACCCGAGACCTCCTCGAAACAGCCATACTCTACAAGCACCTAGAAACAAGCCCCCATGTTAACCCCAACAAGGAATCATACTATGTACTAGACTATCAGGCCGGTCGGAGGGATATCCTTGGTAGGTGCTGCGAGCCATGGACGCCCGGAATGTATGGTTGTACTTGTGCTGGGGTGGCTAGCGCTTTGCCGCTTGAATCTTGCATGGCGCGCAGGTCTCGAGTAGGCTCGAAACTCGCTGTTATGGAAAACGCAATGGATTCCTTGCGGTACATATTAGTGACTGACTACTCTGGGTGCGTCGAGGAGCTGGGACCGAGGATAGATGTCAATTCAGCGCCTACATTTATCGGGGAGATCTCTGGTATAAGGTTGAGCAAAGGGTCCACCCCTTCTTCACTCAATTGGGAGAGCGTGTCGCCCAGTAAGCTGTGGTATAGACGTGTAAATGTCAAGTGGCGAGGTCAGTCGTTCAAGCTACCAAGAAATTCCAAACAAGGCTTTTATGAAAAATTTCCCCCTTTTGTCATTGCACAGCACAAGCTCCTTTGCTGGCGGCGAGGAATTGAGATTGGACATCCGCCAACCACCAGACGCCGGCTGTGCCAACGCGCGTTGATAAGTACCAGGTGAGCAGCCGTACATTCGCTGCTTCATCCGAGATATTCAGGTAATTCCCCATCGAGATGTTACTAAATGATGAAAAATATTTACCAATTGCCTCCTTTGCTCAGTTGGAGAGTGCTTCATTCGTCCACATCCAAATACACAGCTTGAATAGGTACATAGGCATACATGGGTCAGCCGTTCGAGCCGGCTAGGAGGAAATGAAGGAAACGGAACACTTTTTTTTTTTTTTTTTTTTTCCCAGTCTAGGACCCTTGGGATTAGGCGAGCCTGAACTCGAAAGTACCTGGTTTGAGTGTGCGAAATCCCATGGTCAAGTCCTTTGGTTGGATAGGATACTCACCATGTAGTACATTTTGTGACTATCAGACCGTCGCAAAGCGCCTTGGTCAGCGCCAGCAGGCCTTAACCAAGCCTCGATCATCAGTAGTATTATAGACCTGGCTTCTGGTATGACCTAGTAAAGCACTGAGAGGCTAAAAGGTGGCGATGGATTTGGGTTGATGGGTGTGATAGTAACAGGCAGTAAACTGAGTCTTTCACATTTAGTCAAAACATTCTTTTTCCGGTTACTGTATATACGCAGGGGGATTGATCTGCGACACATCTTTCGAACGGTTTGCTACAGCACACATCGGAGTTCATCGAAGGCGGGGTGAAAGAGGATAAACACCACCCAATACACTACGCGCTCTGTCTGGGAATCGAACCTAGCTTTCGAGCGGCCAGGCGAATGACAGGCGCGTGTACTAACCGATATACGAACAGACATGTCGATGGTTACCCTTTGCTGTTGATGATTAGATTTACGGCTCAGCGGATAAGATAAGATCGCACCTCCGAAAGCCTTCCCACTGTACGTGGTCCTCGCCGCTCTTGCACCTCCCATCCCAACAATTGAAGGGTTGGGTAATCTCCTTCGTCCACGCCTGAGGCTTGTGCAGCGACACAGCGCTCTCAGTCGTTCTTGGCTCAACCCCGAACCCGCGCTACCCACCCAGCACACACACGGGATCCTAGAACACCATCAATTTATCGTGTTTCCCACCATTGACATTATACGCACGTCGAACAATTTGTGTCTTGTTGCTTCTTGCCACTATCCTCGTTCCTCGTCGTTAGACCCCCGGAGTGTTTGTTCTACTTGCTCTTGCGCGCGGATATAGAGGAGCGTTGGTCTAGGCAGCGCCAATCTCTTCAAACGGTTCAAGGCGCGGAGAGATTCTCGTCCCGCAGATCTATGTCTGGATGTACGGGTACGCTGGTTCGTTCGTGTGCCTGATACGTTGGTGGACGCTCATACCTTCTTGCAGGTTTCTTTGGACTACGAGCTCATGAAGGCGTAGTGCTCGACAGGCAGAACGCAGCGCAATCCAGCTATCCACAGCCTACTCTCCTACACACCCACCTATCCAACAAGCACAATGCCATCCACACCCCCAGCCCACCGAAACCCGCTCGACGCACTCGTCGCACACTCCCAACCCCGCAGTGGCTGCTCCTCATCACAGTTTGGAGACCCATCCTACACTGGCTCGCCCTCTCCGCCATCCTTATCGCAGGCCTCGGCCCTCTGGTTCCTCTCCCCTTGCATCGTCGATACCGGGTCTCAAGAACAGACATAGGGCAAGGCGAAGCAGCAGGTGCCGTGGATGAACAATCGGCCCCTCCTCCGATACCTGATGTCAATCTACGAGGGCGTATGTTGGGTATAGGAACCATGCGGACCCAAGGGACGAGTTGTTGCCTACCAGCGGTGGTGGAGTCGCAAGGTGTGTATCCTTTCTTGTATCTCTCTGTCCTCCGGCTAATTTAAGTGTGGGCGACGGGATTAACAGATGGTCGTTGACTGTTGTGGAGGCGCTCTCGGCGATGTGGTTGATGGATAGGAAGCCAGAGTTTTGGAGGACGGTGCGGATGTTGGAGTGCAAGACGTTTACCAACCTTGTGAGTATTCACGATGATTGTTCGGGAAGGACTGCCTTTGTTCCTCTACCCTTCTTCTGCTCGTTCCTAGACTTCCGCTCGTCGATCTGGCCTTGACAATGCTCATGCTGACCTCCCTTCTAGACAGGCAACTACATCCCCTTTTTCAAAACCACCATCCAATACCTCGGCGGCTACCTCTCCGCATACACGAAAAGCTGCTCTTGACGTTGGCAGACAATATCGGTGAGTCTATGTTCTATTTCCATCTGTTTATATCCCTTTTTCGCTATCTGTACATTCATATCGTTATCGTCATGCCCATTCATCGCTCTGTCTTTCGGTCTCTTCGGACGAGTACTGACTGTATTGCTCAGGGATGCAGCTCCTCCCAGCGTTTAAGACGATGAGTAGTCTATCAGCCGGGAACGTGATGGCCGTGACGTGCGTTTGTTCTCTTCTCCTTCCCCTGTTACCCCTCTTCGACCCTTCTTTCGTCTTCCCCCTCTTTTTTGAAGCAACTTTTGCAAGTGGGGGATCGGCAGGCCTTGGATATGTGTATGTCTTCTCTCTCCTCTCTTCCTTCGACAGCCCCCTTGCGTAAATGATAACTGAATGAAGTGCAGAGGTATTGGACCGCTCCCCAAGGCAATGGTGAATATGTGCACTACCTTCCATAGACTCCGAAGCCGATACTGACGTCGAACCACGAGAACCGCAAGAGGAACAGAGTCTCGTTCGCTCTACTCTCTTTTACGATGAAGATCATTGGTTGGCGTTGCATTACATCGTCCCGCCTAGACAACTGCTGCTTCGACAAAGATCAACAAGGCTTCCTCAACGGTGCGCGTCTTCCTCACCCTACCGGTTCTCCCTCTCCTCCACCATGGCGGTCGCCGATGGGTGTTTGATGAAGGTTGGTTATTGTCACCCATCTAGCACCAGTTATCGCCGTCGGTATCTGGGTCCGGTCTCATGGTTCGATCACTAGTAGCGCCTGTCCTTCCTATCGCACTGCATTTGCTCTTGGCCAGCGCCAAATGTTTCTCTCGCGTCCTCCGCCATGACCGCGGCCTCGATCGTCAGCAGGTATCATTCCATGCATGCCCTCGCCTTCGTCCGTCGACGCCAGCCCCACGAAGCAGAGTACGTTGGGACGACATGAAGAGGGCGACCATGCCACCGTGGAGGGAAAGGATGTACGATGGGGTGTGTATGGGACCCTATAGAGTTACACAGACATGGAGCGGATCCATGAACGGCAGGACGGTGTGGGACAGACGGTAGTAGTACTGGTCACTTGGTTGACATGTTGTTATCCTCCATCAAATTTACTTCTTGCATGCCCGTGACCCTACCATCCTCATCCTGGGTAGCACCCGACGGCGCAGAGACATCGATGAACGTGCAATCCATACAAGAAGCTGCGGGATAGCATTGGTGTAGATCGTCTTCTAATCAAAGTATCATATACATAGTGGCAGACAATGAGATGTCTCAAGAACCCCTTTCACGCCACAACGCTGTATAAATGTGTATGCTGTACATGGGATCTGTCAGATATCTGTACAGCTCCGGACGCCGAACACACCATCTGGTGTACTTCGGGAGTTCATTTCATACCAATCAACGCTTATATGGTGTGTTAGCAATTCGTAGGTGGTGCGATCCCTAAGCCGATTCAAGGTGCCCAAGGTTTAACCATGCCACTAAGCGAGAATGATGCATGAGGGCCGTATAAATGAAGTGCTAGAGGCCACTGAGTTTAGATATGGGTGCGGGGTGTGCTAGCTGTGGGCCATATGCTGTGTTTGAATCATCGCATGCGGCACACACGTGTGAGCTGTGGCCATCCCAAATAAGCGCCCATCCTCGCGGCTCCTTGCTTCCTGCCATATAACACAGTATCAACGGCACTCGCTCATTTCTCCTTTTCTCAACGCATTCTTTTTCCATACACAGATCAAGACCTCCTTCGAAAGCGCCATGAGCCAAGAGACGTATGAAGCTATTGTCTATTTAGCATGTAGAGACTGAACAGTTGTGCAGTAGCTCACTGGTACCTCATCACACAAGTGGCGATGGGTAAGTGATAAGTCAGTTCAAATGAATGGCGACATCTCATGGATTCCCGGCATCCAGCAAACTTTATCTAACAGGTGTGTAAAACTATCGTATGGATGGCTCCCAGCTTGAACTGATATGATTTGACTAGATATCACCATCGAGCGCGCAGACACGTCCAATTACAATAGGCCGCCGTTGAGCTTGAAGGAGCTCTGGGTATTCGGTATACCAGACTCAGACTCGGAAGGAAATTGCTATACCCTTACAAAGGGGGCTTCGGGACAGTGGCATATGACAGGCTTGATTACGTTGTGAGTTTTCACCATCCTGCTGTTTGACAAAACACCAGGACTAAGTTGGGGTTGAAGACCTGCCGGAGTGGCTGGAATTGGCTGTGTTGCAAAGAGTGAAGAGGGGGAAGATGTTGCTTTTGCGCATCTAAATCTCACCGACTCGGGGATGCGATCAGGACATGTGCACTCAGAGCAAGGTAAGAGCTAAACCATACGCACTAGAGTGAATCATAGTAAATATTGGATATACTTAGGGCACAGCCTGAGCACGGAAATGTACGGGGGAAATGTAGGTTTGATTGTATCATGGAAGAGAGTGGAAATGCCGTTGGATACCATTCTGGCGACTGAAGGTGAGTGGGTATCTTGAGCTAATGGAGGCAGAGGTTTATGAATCATATTCACGCAGGTATCGCTGCTTGGAATAGCAGGGGAGTGGGTTTAATGAGGCAATTTGAAAGGACAGGAGACCTTGTGACTGTCACTGAAGCTATAGCAGTGCTGTATACAGCAGTGCAGCTCACCCCCGAGGGTCATGCCGACCTGCCAGGTCGCCTCACCAACCTCGGAATCTCGTTCCGGCGTCGCTTCGAGTGCACTGGGAATCTTTCTGACATGGCTGAAGCCATCTCCGCCCAGCACAGAGCGGTGCAGCTCACTCCCGAAGGTCATGCCGACCTACCAGCTTGCCTCAGCAATCTTGGGACCTCGTTCATGCGTCGCTTTGAGCGCACTGGGGATCTTTCTGACATCAATGAAGCCCTCTCAGCCCAGCACAGAGCGGTGCAGCTCACTCCCAAGGGCCATCCCAATCTGCCAGCTTCCCTCAGCAACCTCGGAATCTCGTTCATGTGTCGCTTTGAGCGCACTGGGGATCTTTCTGACATGGCTGAAGCCATCTCAGCCCAACACAGAGCGGTGAAGCTCACACATGAGGGTCATGCCAACCTGCCAGCTTGGCTCAACAACCTTGGGAACTCGTTCATGTGTCGCTTCGAGCGCACTGGGGAGCTTTCTGACATCGCCGAAGCACTCTCAGCCCAGCACAGAGCAGTGCAGCTCACACCTGAGGGCCATGCCAACATGCCAGGTTGCCTCAGCAATCTTGGGGCCTCGTTGATGTGTCGCTTTGAGCGCACTGGGGATCTTTCTGACATGGCTTCAGCCATGTCAGCCCACAGCAGAGCAGTGCAGCTCACTCCTGAGGGTCATGCAGACCTGCCAGCTCGCCTCAGAAGCCTTGGGAACTCGTTCATGTGTTGCTTCGAGCGCACTGGGGACCTTTCTGACATCATTGAAGCCATCTCAGCCCAATGCAGAGCAGTGCAGCTCACCCCTGAGGGTCATGCCAAACTGCCAGCTTGTCTCAGCAGCCTTGGGAACTTGTTCATGTGTCACTTCGAGCGCACTGGGGACCTTTCTGACATCGCCAAAGCACTCTCAGCCCAGCACAGAGCGGTGCAGCTCACACCTGAGGGTCATGCCAACCTGCCAGTCTGGCTCAACAGCCTCGGAAACTCGTTCAAACCGTCGCTTTGAGCACACTGGAGATCTTTCAGACATTGCTGAAGCTATCTCAGCCCAGCACAGAGCAGTGCAGCTCACTCCTGAGGGCCATGCCAGCCTGCCAGGTCGCCTCACCAGCATTGGAAACTCATTCATTTGTCGCTTTGAGTGCACTGGGGATCTTTCTGACATCGCTGAAGCTATCTCAGCCCAACAAAGAGCAGTGCAGCTCACTCCTGAGGGCCATGCCAACCTGCCAGCTTGGCTCAACAACCTTGGGACCTCATTTATGCGTCGCTTTGAGCGCAGTGGGAATCTCCCTGATGTTATTGAAGCCATCTCAGCCCAACACAGATCCGTGCAGCTGACTCCTGAGGGTCATGCACACATGCCAGTGTGCCTCAGCAGCCTCGGAAACTCGTTCCGGTGTCGCTTTGAGCGCACAGGGGATCCTTCTGAAAGCAGCCAGAATCTGGGTGAATCTTCTCAATCAACATCATCCACAGTCACTTGATATCCTACCTGCTTTTGATACAGCTTTAAGGTTGATTGCTTTGATAGCAGGCCTTGAAGAAACTGTTCAGGGTCGCTATTCCCGGCTTCATGACATCTGCGGAATAGCTCTTGAGGCTGCATCTGCTGCATGCTCACTTGGGCGAGTGAACAAAGCTCTCAAATGGCTTGAGCAAGGCCGTTGCATCGTCTGGAGCCAGCTGAGCAACCTCCGTACACCTATCAATGATTTACGCCTCCACAATTGGGAACTTGCACAGAGTGTTGCGGATGTCTCAAAGAAGCTTGAAACTGCAGGGGCGTCTCGGGGTCAGTCACACATTGGCCTGTCCATATCGGAGAAGATCTCACTGGAGGATGAAGCTAGGGCTCATTTGAACCTTGCAAGGCGTTGGGATGATCTCCTCAAAACAGTAAGATCCATTCCCGGCTTTGAATCCTTTCTTCAGCCATTGCCCTGTTCATCCCTCCTTCAACACCTCCCAGTATCAGGTCCTGTCGTGGTCATCAATGTTGATAAGCGGCGGTGTGATGCGATTGCACTTTTCGCTGGACGAGCCAAGCCTCTCCATATCCCCCTACCTAATTTCTCCTTGGAGAAAGCCAACAAATATCGAGATGATTTGAAGGCCAATTTGGAAAAACATCAGCTCCGCATGCGAGAGGTGTCAGGGAGAGGTGCCAAGCCTTCCAAACAGAACCAAATGCAGAATCAAGTTGTGGTGCGGCAAGTGCTTCGTGATCTATGGAATGAGGTAGCAGGCCCAATATTGAATGCATTGGGGTTCCTGGTGAGTATTTAGTATCCATCTGACCTCCAGATCTTGACAACTTGAACAGAGAATGGATCCATCATCTACTAGTGCACTCCCCAGGATCTGGTGGTGTCCAACAGGTCCCTTGTCCTTCCTTCCCATTCATGCAGCAGGCACACATTCAGACCGTGTCCTGGATTATGTCGTTTCATCATACATTCCAACTGTCACTGCTCTCACCAACAGAGTCAAGGATTGTCGATGGATCAACGAGGATGCATCGGGATTATTCCTGACAAGCCAGCCAAGTGCACCAGGCGCTTCCCTGATCCCTGGAACCACAGAAGAGACCCAATCCATCTACAAAATGGCCACACAGAACGGAGCCAGGGTGACTCTACTCGAAGGAAGCACCCTTACTGTTGACCAGTGTCTCCTGCACATGGAGAACCACAGCTGCATTCACCTCGCTTGTCATGCATCCCAAAATGCGTCCGAGCCACTCCAGAGTCGATTCCTCTTCCACAACGGTTCCCTCGACCTTGCCACAATCATTCAGAGAGATCTCAAGAATGCGGATCTTGCCTTCCTTTCCGCCTGTCAGACAAGTGCTGGTGATGAGAAGCTCTCTGACGAAGCTGTCCATCTTGCAGCTGGGATGCTAGCTGCAGGATATCGTCGAGTGGTGGCTACCATGTGGTCAATTGGAGATGGAAATGCGCCAGAGGTTGCCAATGACTTTTATAGCTACCTTTTCAGTCGTCGGGAGGAAGGAAGTACCAGTGGCTCTGTTGATGGGTCAATTTCCGCATATGCTCTACACCACGCCGTCCAGCAGCTACGCCGACGTCTTGACAACTCGGAGAATTCGCTACTGGCTTGGGCTCCGTATGTCCACTTTGGTTATTGATTTATGAACATTTCATTGTGTGTTTGTTGTTTATATGCCTCTCCTTTTGTTTGGTCTGTACTGTCTTATCATCTTGGTTTTTGACCGTGTCCATAGCAAGTGTACCCTGAATGTATTCCATTCTTCTCAAAATCCATGTTCCTGTTTAATTCTGTCGTCTGAGCCGGCTAGAAGAAAACAAAGGTGTCATGAACACAGTCAGCCCCTAGCCCCTATCTCGCGCCCCTATTTCTCTTTTCATCTTATCTTTTGATCTTCCTTTTATCTTATTGCTTTAACCCCTATTTTCCCTTTGACTCCGTCTTGGCATGGACACTTTCACTATGGCACACTGCCTCGCTCTCCCCTTGCTACGTTTCATTCTTGTCTGCTACAGGCACTGCCTTACGCACAGCCCTTTGAGACTTCTATTCATTCACTTCACCAACTCATTTCTATTGTATCATTCTTCTTCGCACTGCCTCGTGTAGCCTCGCTTGGCCTCGGGCGGTTTCCATTCTTCTCCTTGTTCTTCTCTACGCTGCCTTACGCAGCTTCGCTTGGCCTCAGGCCACTCTTTGTCATTCGACTGTCTTCTTGCTTACTCGGATCTCGGACTCATCACGGCTATGCACATGTTCTGTAGAGTATATAAGCTAGCTAGTATGCTCTGTATTTCCTCAGCTTGACCTCCTCGTCAATACATCGCTTAACTCGCATTCCAACTGCTCTGCTCCCTGTCTGCCTTCTGCTTGGTATCTGTGGCTATTCCCACTCATACCTAGGTCAGCCACTCCGCATCCACTCTCGTCGTCGCCGATCGACTTCGAGTCTTATCCGTTCATCTCTTGTTTACTGTGTGGTGCTCGACTCAGTCCACTTAGGTCTTCTGATGTGTACTTCACGACATTAGGTCAAGCTCTTCTACTGCACCAGCAGTTTCACTACCCGCCCTTGCAGGCCTGTAGCCACTATCAACATTGAGTGCCAAACCTTTGGGCACTTCACTGCTGTCGACCGAACCGTTACTCCGTCCACTCGCGATGGTCACTACAACCCTGAAACCAAGAGTTTTACACCCTGCACTGCCAACTGCTGTCCTAACCGCTACAACCCTACCCTACCCCAAGAACATTGGGACCACCTAATCGCACTCAACCCAGAAGGAGAGTTTGAAGATCCCAACCTCAATAACGCATATCCGTCTGTACCCCCTTTACCTCTGCTTCCTGCCCCACTCCCCAATGCTTCCCCACCTATTGCTTCTTACGTACCATCCCCAGCTCCTTCTTCATCCTCTTCTTCCTCTTCATCTTCGAACTCTGAACAAGAGCATCGTTCCTCCCGAGTTTCACCTTCACTCTTCACTCTTCCTTTTTTACCTCCGTCTATCACACCTACAGTTCCGCCAAGTCCACTTTTTACTACTACTTTTGTACCTACACTCCCGTCTGACTCCACGGCCTTTGTAAATACTGTTTCAACTTTTAACTTTCCTACTGCTTCCTCCTCTTCCATCCCCACTTACACTCCATCACCACTTCCAATTTCCATTCAAACCTTTCCTGCTCGTTCCCCATCTCCTATCACCATGTCTGATCCCATGCACCAAGATCCACCCCAAGGCCAAGCACAATCCGCCACTGCCGACAATATCATTAACCAGCTCGTTGCTGGCCAGCATGCATTATCAGCAACCCTCAATATGCTCATGGCCCAACTTGCCAAACAACAGGTTGCCCAGATCTATGCCAAGGTGGCAGCTCCAAGCAAAAACCCAATGAAGGACCCTGAACCCTTTAAAGGTGATGCAAAGGAGATCCGCCGCTTCCTCACCTACTTCACCATGTGGGCTAGCCTTCAAGGTGAACCCCTCATGAAAGAAGGCGCCTGATATGACCCAGGCTGGATCGCGTCAGCCCTCTCCTACTTCAGAGGGGATGCATCTCAATGGGCCCAGTTGTACCTGCAGCTGATCTACAACCATGAGATGAAGGCTGACAAGGCAAGCAAACCCATGCCCTTTGGAGGCACATGGGACGGGTTCGTCAAAGCAGTGGAAACTCACTTTCAACTGGGAGATGACCAGGAGATGGCACAACAGGAGCTGGACGCCCTCAAACAAGGTTGAGGAACTGCTGCATCCTACGCAGCTAGTTTCATGGAGGTGTACCCTCGCACAGGGCTCTCAGAGGTTGATGCTATGCATCGCTTCAAGAAGGGCCTTTCCAGGACAAGATGTGGCTCTCCTATTCGTTGTTGGTCAAGAAACCTGCGACATTGTTAGAAATGTGCAACCAGGTCATCAACAACGAGTTTGAGTTGAAAGACACCGCTCCCCAACACTCCTCCACCTCCACTCGCAACCGTGACCCTTGGGCCATGGACATCGATGCCACTTGTACCAGCAACAGACGTACCTGGGAAGACTTCACAGCTGCCATGCGAGGTCGCTGCTATGGTTGCGGATCCAAGACTCATGTCAAGAAGGATTGCAACCACACAAACACCCGCTGCCCATACTGTCAACGCACCGGTCACATTGAGAATGTCTGTCAGGACAAATTTTTGGGTTACTCCAAGAATCGTGGGCTCAACCAGCGCCGCATCCGTGCCACCACCACCAATGATACCTTCGACGTCTGTGCTTCCTTTAATCCTGTCCAGAACCCACCCACCTCCATCACTGCTACTCCTGCTCCTCCTGCTGCCCCAGCCATCCCAACCGTCTCAGCCGGCGCTCTTGCAGAAATGCAGCGCATGCAAGAGACCCAACACCAGATGCTTGCCCAAATTGCCGAACTCCGAAAGGGTTTTTAAAGCGGGTGTCTGCTCGTGCTGAGGCACATACACCCCTACCCCCATACGCAACTTCCACCTATGACTCAATCTCTTCTTGTAAACTTAGCACGACTCGTGAATTGAACCCCCTTTCATCCCACTTTTGTGTCCAAGCACAACTCAGAGGCAGCAATTGCGATACAAACTCCCTGGCAATGGTCGATACTGGTGCAACAGGACTGTTCCTGGATGTGCCCTTTGTTTCCAAACAACATATCACTTCCCACAAACTCCTCCATCCAATCGCCCTTCTAAACATTGATGGCTCGCCTAACCATGCAGGTGACATTACTCATTTTTCTCGCCTCAAACTCACCATCGACGGCTACACCGAATGGACCGATTTCCTCATCACCGACCTTGGTGGAGAGGACATCATTCTTGGTCTTCCCTGGCTTTGCAAGCTCAACCCCACTATCGACTGGCATAAAGGCACCCTTACCATTCCCCGCTCCAAGATCTCCTCTGTCACCATTGAGGAAATCCCAGATGAAGACGCCCATCCCATCTCTCGAGGTGCTCCCATGGGAGAAGCACTGGTAGAGCAGATCAATGTTGACCATGGTTCACCTCCCACTTGCACTCCGACCCCTCAATCAGCATCTACCTCCTCCCTCTTCTTCACCCCCAGACACCCCTGACAAACCACCTCCCCCGGTTGAACCTGAACTGGAGGACTACAGGCCTCCTCTCTGTTGCATTCATGCCAATTGAAAGGCTCGTCGTGAGTTGGTACGCAAGGGACTGCTTGAGAACACTGGCAACCAAATTTGGTGCACCACTGGCTTCACATATTCCCAGCAGATCGCCGAACAGAGTCAGAAGGAGAAGCCGCAGAAGACGTTCTGTCACGAATAGCCAGTCACTCTATCCACTGCGCCAAAAGGGCGGTATGTCCAGCTTGGCTGGACACCTTGACCGAGGTATATATGCACATCAATGCCAGTTCATGACATGTTCAAGGAGCTGGTACCACCAGAGTATCGACAACACACCTCTGTCTTTTCTGAGTC
This sequence comes from Coprinopsis sp. MPI-PUGE-AT-0042, assembly GCA_020736565.1. Classification (NCBI taxonomy): domain Eukaryota; kingdom Fungi; phylum Basidiomycota; class Agaricomycetes; order Agaricales; family Psathyrellaceae; genus Coprinopsis; species Coprinopsis sp. MPI-PUGE-AT-0042. The sequence continues at coordinate 618,313 of JAHBOF010000036.1, forward strand.
TGAATCCCACCGTCTACCGGAACACAAGCCCTGGGATCATGCTATTGACTTCACGCCTGGTGCTCCAGCCAATGTTCGCACCAAGGTCTATCCTATGTCGCAGAACAAGCAAGAGGAGCTCAACCGTTTCCTGGATGAGAACCTCGAGAAAGGCTACATCCGACCGTCGAAATCACCCCTCGCCTCCCCCATCTTCTTTGTCAAGAAAAAGGATGGCAAGCTTCATTTCGTCCAAGACTACCACAAGCTCAACAAATTCACCGTCAAAAACCATTACCCACTTCCTCTTGTGTCTGACATCATTGGTCGTCTCAAAGGCACCAAATATTTTTCCAAGTTCGACCTACGCTGGGGCTACAACAACATCCACATCAAAGAGGGAGACAAATGGAAGGCTGCCTTTGCAACCAACCAAGGTCTCTTTGAACCCCTTGTCATGTTCTTTGGCCTCACCAACTCGCCCGCCACCTTCCAAGCCCTCATGAACTCTATCTTCTCAGACCTCATTGCTGCCGGTAAAGTCGCGGTTTACCTCGACAACATCCTCATCTTCACCTTGACCCTTGAAGAGCATTGCAAGATCACTCACGAGGTGCTTTGACGACTCAAAGCTTATGACCTGTTCCTCCACCCTGAAAAGTGCGAGTTTGAACACCAGGAAATTGAATACTTGGGTCTAGTCATCAAGGAGGGAGAAGTTTCGATGGACCCAGCAAAGGTTGAAGCCGTTTGCAACTGGCCTGTTCCCCGCAATCTCCGTGCTGTTCGAGGCTTCCTAGGATTCGCCAACTTCTACTGCCGTTTCATCAAGAATTTTTCCACCATTGCTCACCCACTCAACGATCTCACCTGTTGATCTTATCTTATCTTATCAGATGTAGATTAGATTCGACTCGTGACCTTCGGTCTAGACTCTTCCAGATACATTCTAATGAGGCTATGCGTTACTTACAGCATTCGTCATTCTTTCGTCTTTACAACTCATACTGACTCATATATTTACTCGTCACACATGTGACTGCTTACTCAGTCCTTACACAGCTCTATTATTAGTATGCTCTTTATGTATATAAGGACTCTCGTAGCTACCTCAATCTCTATCGTTTTAACCTACGAACTAAGTCACTGCCTATAGCCTACAAGCTACTTGGTAAGACTCTACTCACTAGTCGCAGTAGTGTTCTTCAGGTTATGAGCCCTGAAGCTCTGTAGAACGCGCTGTAATGGCTGCACTACAAACTTGGTTGGCGCTGTAATGGCTGCCTCCATAGACTGCTACAAGTCTGCGCTTAATTGCTGCGACTATGCATGTCTAACCAAGTGGCTGATAGGCCGAACCTATGCCTTTACTCTGCGCTGTTATGGCAGCAGAGATCTGCGCTGTAATGGCTGCAGAATGGGGCAAAGAACGCACTGTCATGGCTGCCTTCTTTGATTTGTGATATACGTTGCTGACAAACCTTGCTTTGACAGATCTCAACAATCAAAATGTCTTCCAACGCTATCAACAACATCCCCATGCTTGATGGTACCAACTACATGGATTGGGCCATGCATGCGGAGCAATACCTCCAAATGCAATGTCTCACCTCCTACATCGATGGTACTCGTCCTACTGAAGCCGCTTCGGATGCCACTGCGGCGGAGAAGCTGGCTCAGGATGAGAAGATTGACAAGTAGGACAAAGACGATGACCAGGCCATGGGAGCACTCCTCCTCCGCATCAACAAGAATGTCTGCGCCCAAGTCTCGGGCAAAGGCATGTTGAAGGAGTTATGGGATGCTCTCAAGGAGCTTTACGGTACTCCGGGCCTCGCTGCAATCTTCGCAGATTTCAAACGTGCGATCCAGTTCCCCTTTGGAACCGGAGATCCTCGCCCTGCAATCGCTGAGCTCCAGAACTACCTTGGTCAACTTGCTATGAACAAGGTCTCGATCGACGCGTTCATTGAGGCCATGATCTTGATCAGCAGCCTCCCTTCCAAGTATGAAAATACTGTCGCCATCCTCCTTAACCACAAAAAGGAGAAGCTCACCTTTGAAGCCGTCGTCAAGGCCATCACGGCTGAGTACGATCGCGTAGCCAACCCGGCTACCCTGAACAAGTTCACCGGCATCAAGAGGAAAGGGGGGAACCCTAACTTCCACCAGCAACAACAGGGGCAGCAGAAGGATTCCGGCAACTGGGGTAACCAAAACTCGGGTTCTTCCCAGAACAAAGGGAAGAAGCGCGGATCCAAGGGTGGTAGCAAGAAGAAGGAAAAGGAAAGGAAGTCGCAAGGTCATAGCTCCCACATGGTATCAGCCACCTTCTTAGGCGACCATCTCGTCTCTCTCGCTCCTCAGGAGCATGTGCCTCCCCAGGCCAAGGTCTCGGTCCTCTCATTCGTGAAGACCAGACCCTCTATTGTCCAACATTCCATTGATCTCACTCCATCCACCCATCTCCCCGTCTCGGCTGCTAAAGCCAAAGACGCTCCGTCCACCACCATGTCGTGCTATCCTGACGTGGAACGTGCCAGGAAGAACTGCAGTAAGCTCGATTTACCAAAAACTGCCCGCAACCTCAAATCGTTCAAGGAAGCGGACAAGCAGAAGCGAGCTCTTATTGACCACATCAGTTCCCCTAGGCCTTCCAAACGCCAACGATCTCTCGAGCTTCCCAAACAGGCTGAGGTGCATGAGACCAGCTCGTCTCTGCACCGACTCTCATCTCCTCCACTGGCACAAGGTGGATCTGGAGAAGGGATCGACGTTCCCGAATCAGCCATGGTGCATCAATCTGGATTGCCCGTGGAAAGGGACGGCTCACAAGCACTGGACGGACTCAACAACACCGATGCCTTGGGCGAAGACGACGACAGCGTCTCCCTCGGCGACGAAGGCGAGGACCCATCGCTCTTCGGCGCCCCCAAGACAGTCTGGGAGAGGATCCGCGACGGAGAACTGGAGGACCCGCTCCACCCCGATGACGAAGTCTCTGACTGGGGCTCCAACGATGGGATGGGAGGCGAACATCCAGATCGTAATGGATCAGATCGCCTTTCAGATGCAAAACCATCCATCTACCTACTGGACTGGGACGCTCTGAGGACTGGACACTTCGACGACGATAAGTACATCCCCTCTGTTTCTACCAGGAAACACTTGGCTAACTCGTTACCTCCACAGTCTCTTCAACTAGATATGAATGACTTGGATAACGATGTATTCTTAGAGTTTTGCTGTGCAATAAACTCTCTTGTTTCGATTCACGATTCATCGAATACCTCCAAGTGTAAAGATGCGAACTGTGCCTCCTGTAAGAAATTTGAGACATTCATACATTGGATGATGGACTCTGGGGCATCAATGCATGTTACCCCCCTCGAAAGAGGACTTGTTCGATTACAAAAAAGTTAAGAACAGCCCATTGGTTAACACCGCTTCCAAGGGTACAACCCTGTCCATAAAAGGAATTGGAAAACTTCAAGTAATTCACACCATCAAAGGTGCTGATGGTAACAATTGAGACATGGAATCTATCATCGAACCAGTCTATCACATCCCCAATCTATCGACTCAATTGTTCTCTACGGGAACTTTCTTGAGTCAACCCAATACTACTCTTTGGGGCGATTCCCTAAACATGGGTATCAACGACTCTGACGGGAGAAATCTCATTAAGGGTCATCCACTTCATCCGGACGACACGATTTATTGGGTATCTGTAAAGAACTCTAATGGATCGCCAATGCAAGTGCGGAAGGTCTCTGGACCGCCTGTCGATTACAAGGTCATGCATAAGCGCTTTGGTCATCCATCGCGGGAAGTGCTCAAACGAGCCAAAAAGCATACCACGAACTTCCCACCTATGGTGGAAATTCCCAAACATGAACCTTTGTGCCGCGGTTGCGCGCAAGGGAAGATGACGCTTGAGCCGTTCCCGGCTTCAAGCAAGCGTGCGAAGCGCAGATTCCAAAAGATCCATTCAGATCTAAAAGAATTCTCCGTTGAGTCATACCACAAATACAAACATTTCATCTCCTTCTTTGATGATTGCACGAGTCGTGGATCGTGTGTCCTTCTTCGTCTGAAGAGTGGATCAATCCAAGCGATCAAAGACTTCGTCACCATGGTTGAAACTCAATACCATGAGAAAATCGAAGAATGGCAGGTGGATGGTGGTGGAGAATTCATCAATGATGAACTGAAAAGTTTCTTCAAATCAAAAGGAATCAAGCTATCGATTAGCACTCCGTATATGCACCAGCAGAACGGATGTGCTGAGCGTTTCAATCGCACAATCATGGAGAAGGCTGAGTCAATGCGTCACGACGCTTGCCAGGCCCAATCATGGTGGGAATTTTCTGTTCTATATGCCGTTTACGTATATAATCAGACACCTCTCAAGCGTCTAGGTTGGATTACTCCACACAAGGCTGTAGAAGGAGAAGCTCCAGACGTCTCTAAATTGAGAGTCTTTGGATGCGGTGCCTGGGTGTATATTCCCAAGGAACAACGATCTAACAAGCTCCTTCCACAGTCGGAGTATATGATCTTCCTAGGATTCCCAGAAGGCATGAAGGCGTATCTATTCATGAGATCACCAAGGAATGTTCTATTCAAAGCAACTACTGCTTGCTTTGATGAACTTCACTTCCCAAGATGTCCTGATGCCAAACCACCTCAAGACCAACCACGAGTTGAAGACTACCCACCTTCCTCGTTTGGCAAAGATGGACCTCCATCTGAATCTGGAGATGATGATGACGACGATGATTTCCTTCCTCATCCATCCCCAAACTCCCAAACCCCTAAAAGAGGTAGCGGTCCTGATCGTGACAATGATCTGAACGCTGGTGAACCACCAGCTGACCAGCACCTGCCGAACCCTGCGCTGGGAAATCCTCCAGGTGATGCACCTAGGAGATCAGCGCGGGATCGGACCCAAACCAAGCCTCAGCCTGGCAATGTCTACGGAAATAAAACTCCGACGGAAAGCATCAGACGGATAGGAGAAAAGCACTTGACAATGATGACAGACGGCCATCTGGATCTAATCAAGGTGCTGAAAGCATGAAAAAAGGTGTTCCCGCACCAAAACCTGCTACTCCAATGTCCGAAAGTGACTCTGATTCGACTTTTGACATTCCTGAGGACTTAGAACGCTTAGCGCGTGAAGGGGGAGTTAATTTTATGCATTTCCTGCTTTCTAAAGCGGTTTTGCCTCCAGTTCCTTCTGTCAATAGCGCTCCACGTGAGTGGACGTTTAAAGACATCTTGCAGATGCCACCGCAGGAGAAGAAAGGATGGATCGATGCTTGCAAAGATGAGTTAAAGGCACTCTCTGAACGCGAAGTATTCGAAATGGTCGATCTTCCTAAAGGTGTTAGAACCAGGGACACCCGGGCGCGGGAAAGCAGAGCGAAGCGGAGTGCCCGGAATGTATCAGGATCTCAAATGGAAAAAGGAACGAACAGGACCTTGGCCTCAGCAATGCTTCCCAACATGCTGTGCCCTTCCTAGTCCCCGGGGGTCCTACTTGTGTCGGGGAGCGACCAGGTCTTAGGCGGAGGAGAGGAGCGAAGGGAATCCCGAAGGGATGAGCACAGCTCCGGGCCGGAGCGCGCTACACCGCGGGAAACCGGAAACCGGCGAAGCGGATAGACAGGAAAATGTCGGAGACAAGCTAGATGTGTTCTAGTTGACTTTTCGACTACTGTACAAGCATAGGAGACAAAACCTTATATACTGGAGCGAGTCCGGATAATCCTACAGCTAATACAGAAGTCTAAGAGTCTCGGAGTCCGGAGCGATCGACAGGAACGGATCAGGAACGGAAGGAGCGAGGGGATCGCTGCGGATCAGGAAGCGGAATGGATGAATGTCGGGACCGAAGTCAATACCGAAAGTATCGTGGATGGCCGAAGGTTTCGGGTCCGGGCCCGAGCCGCGGGAATGTTCGGGTACTCGGGATATGGGTCAGAAACGCGCCGAAGCGAGCCGGAGCTCGGTTGCTCGGCGGCGGAGGCAGGGGGATGGTATCGAGCAACGGTGGGACGGGTGGGGTTCGGATGAGGTGCAACCTGCATCGGTCGGTCCGGAAATGGCCCGGAGTTCAGCGGTTAGGGGTCAGGGGGTGTTGTGGCATATGACAGTATCTCCCCTTTACGGCTGAGCCCACGAAGCCAGAAGAAAAACGAAAAGGAAACATTAAGGAAAGTTGAGCTCGGGGAACTCCCCAAAGCGTCGGAATGCGAATGGAACGGATGGGAAATGGAAAATCTCCGGAAAGGTAATAAGCGGGCCGGAGCAGAAGCAGATGGGATCAAAAGCGGACGGAAGGTGGAGGGAAATGACCCAAAGGGGCCCAGAAGCGACCAAGTGGTCAGAAGGTGCTCAAAATGAGCCGGAATGGTCGTGAGACCGGACGGAGGTGCTGGTGGTCGGATAAACGTCGGCCGGGTTAGGGTGACGTCGGAGTGGCCAGGATCTGCAAGTCTCTGGGTAGGTGATAGTGACACGGGTTGGGCCAACGGGCTTCGGTTTGTGCACGTATCGGTCCAGACGAAATGTAGTCGGATACCAGCAGACGGAGGGTGCAACTCCGGATGCGGCCGGAGCGCGGGAGAGTGGGTCCGAGGCGCCGAGAAGGCGACCGGAGAATCGGCGGAGTTGCTCACTGCAGGAGGCAGGAGCAGGAGGGGTCCGACGGCAACGAGGCAGCCGGAGAAATGATGGAAGCGCTCACTGGACAAGCCAGGAGCGGCCGGAAAAGGAAACGGATAATTAAGGAAAGTGATGGAGTTTGAACGGATTAAACGGAATAATAAAAACTTCGGACTAAGACCGGTCGGAGTGGGGAGTTAGAAGTAGAAGTCGAAAAGTACTGTTAGAACCAGGGACACCCGGGCGCGGGAAAGCAGAGCGAAGCGGAGTGCCCGGAATGTATCAGGATCTCAAATGGAAAAAGGAACGAACAGGACCTTGGCCTCAGCAATGCTTCCCAACATGCTGTGCCCTTCCTAGTCCCCGGGGGTCCTACTTGTGTCGGGGAGCGACCAGATCTTAGGCGGAGGAGAGGGGCGAAGGGAATCCCGAAAGGATGAGCACAGCTCCGGGCCGGAGCGCGCTACACCGCGGGAAACCGGAGACCGGCGAAGCGGATAGACAGGAAAATGTCGGAGACAAGCTAGATGTGTTCTAGTTGACTTTTCGACTACTGTACAAGCATAGGAGACAAAACCTTATATACTGGAACGAGTCCGGATAATCCTACAGCTAATACAGAGGTCTAAGAGTCTCGGAGTCCGGAGCGATCGACAGGAACGGATCAGGAACGGAAGGAACGAGGGGATCGCTGCAGATCAGGAAGCGGAACGGATGTATGTCGGGACCGAAGTCAATACCGAAGGTATCCTGGATGGCCGAAGGTTTCGGGTCCGGGCCCGAGGCGCGGGAATGTTCGGGTACTCGGGATATGGGTTGGAAACGCGCCGAAGCGAGCCGGAGCTCGGTTGCTCGGCGGCGGAGGCAGGGGGATGGTATCGAGCAACGGTGGGACGGGTGGGGTTCGGATGAGGTGCAACCTGCATCGGTCGGTCCGGAAATGGTCCGGAGTTCAGCGGTTAGGGGTCAGGGGGTGTTGTGGCATATGACAAAAGGTCGTAAAGCGATTACCAATCGCTGGGTATTCGATGTCAAATCTGATGGTCGTAAACGTGCCCGACTTGTTGCCAAGGGTTTCCAAGAAATCGAAGGCATTGACTACAACGAGATTTTCTCACTGGTGGTTTGCTTTGAATCAGTCCGAACCATGTTAGCCATCACGGCTCTCAAGGATTGGCACATCACCAGGGTCGATGTCAAGACCGCATTCCTCTATGGGAAACTAGATGAGGAGATCTATATGCGTCAACCCGAAGGTTTTGTCATCAAGGGCAAAGAGCACAAGGTGTACCGGCTCCTTCCTGCTATCTATGGTCTGAAGCAAGCGTCCCGTGCATGGTACATGGAACTTGCAAAGTCAATGAAGATTCTTCGCTTCAAATGACTATCGACCGATACCAGGATCTTCATCCTTCAGGATGGACATGGTGGCTTTGTCATCATGATTGCCTACGTCGATGATCTCATCTTCGCGGGTCCTAACAAGAGACTTGTTAATGCCAAGAAAGAGGTGTTCAAGCTCAAGTGGGAATGTCGAGACTTCGAAAATCCAACCGAGTTCTTACGAATGAGGATCAGACGTGACAGACAAATCATCCGTCTGGACCAATCAGCCTACCTTGGCACAGTCCTGGAACGTTTTGATATGAAGGATTGCCAACCAGCACCTACACCTATGGTCGAGGGTTATAGGCCTCTCGAACATACTGGACCTGTCGATATGAAACGACGCCACTACTTCCAGTCAATCATTGGATCTCTGCTCTACTTGATGCTGGGTACTTGCCCAGATATTGCCTATGCCGTCGTTAAGCTGTCTCAATTTGCAGCTAATCCTTCCGAGGAACACATCAGCAAGGCAAAGTACATATGCAGATATCTCCGCACCTAAGTCACCCAGGTCGGTCCAGCTGTTAGCTTAGATACCGTGATGTCCTGACCCACCTTGTTGCTTAAGCACCCTGGTCACTGTCCTGGGTCCCTGCCCTGGTATTTTGGGGCATTGCCCTGGGTAAATGACCTGCAATTCCCAGGTCAGTGGTCAGTGTCCCATGTTCCATGGGTATGTCACAGGGTCTCAGGGGTCCTACCCTGCTTTTGCCTGTAGCCTTGCTTGTATTTAAATGTGCCAGCCTGGTCTATGTGTCCCTGCATATTTGTATACATATATTGTGTCTTTTGCTTTATTGCTTTCTGTTCTAAATTTATTAAAAATTCATAGTTTAAAATTCAAGCCTTTCACACCAAGTTAGGATGTTACCTTATAGTCCCAATAATAAATATATGTTTTATATAAAATTTCAAATGCTTTGAAGCCAAAGAACTCCTGGAAGAATGGAAAATTCTAGGAACAGTTCTGATTTTAGAGGCCTGGGACACTGACCTGACCTTGGGGCACTGACCTGACTGACCATGGTCACTGACCTAATGCTAGGACAGTGACCTAACCTTGGGACAGTGACCTAACTTTGGGGCACTGACCTGACTGACCATAGTCACTGACCTAAGGCTGGGTCACTGACCTAATGTCAGGACACTGACCTGACATCGGGACACTGACCTGGCTAACTACGGTCACTGACCTAATGTTGGGACACTGACCCACTGTCAGGACACCGACCTGACATTGGGGCATTGACCTTGTTAACTACAGTCACTGACCTCACTAGCTTCTGTGACTGACCTGGTAGTGGGGTACCAATCTGATGCTGGGACAAAATACTCGCTATGCAGCTAGTAAGAACTAACTGGATGCTTAGTATTCATGCAGGCAATGTCTCAGTATCTGCATAAATATACATGTTTGAGGAATCATATAGCCTGCCGTTAAACTATGGTACAAGCTATAATACAAAGAGCTCATTATCACCTTCCAAGTGCAGTAGCTCTAACTCTTGCATAATATCATCTGCAGGTCCCACAATGTCTACACTATCACTATCAGAGTCAGTATCATTCAAGTCATTGTCAGGGTTGTGGTGTGTGGTTGGGCCATGACCAGCACTTGCTTCTTCAGGGCCCCAAGGATCATTCATCTTCTCATAGGGAATGAGACCTATCTCTTTCTTCCAGCTCAAGTAGAGATTGATCAGATACTGTTTGCGCAACTTCCACTGGAAAGACAAAGCAGGTGAGTCTGAAGCCAGGAAGTTGATCAGTATAGGCAGGAAAGCCAATTATAAATAAAGCATCGTACCACGAAATTTGTCTTCAGAGTTCATCAAAATTGCCCACTCATTAGAGAGCCAAGTATGCATAGCACAGCACTCATCCTTCAGACGTGCCAGCTCCTCAGTGCACTGCTCAACCAACAACCATGCCTGGATACCCTTCCGCACACCATCATTGCCCAACCAAGGGGGTATATTCCCACTTGCATCTGGTTCATGCAGGCCAGCATCATCCCAAATTGGATCGTCAATGTCAAGATGGAAAAGTGAATCACGGTCAAGTGGTTTTGGAGCAATAGCCCCTACTGGTGCTCTTCGTGAATTGATAAGACCTTCAAGTTCCTTGCAAAGCGAGTTATAGCGACTCATGAGTGAAACAAGCCCTGACTGCTGGTGTGCGATGTGCGCATGGATTTGTGCTTGAAGTTTGGTCTCTATCAGGGTGCATGAGTTTGAGCTTTATATTGAGAAGATCAAAACCAACCTACCATTATGTGTTCCTCGTTTATAGGCTCTGTCCACACGTTCTAGCTCGAACTTTCGCCCTTGCAGACGAGTACGGAGACGTTCTTTTATGGCCCGTGCTTTGACCAAGGCTTCAAGGAACTTGTTTCCAAGCAGCTGTCGCAGTCTGCTCCTCTCCGTAAGGCCCAACTGAGAGTGTCGTTGCTCCATCTCTGCCTCTACCTTGGTTTGCCTTGAGAGTAGGTCTTCTCGTTGCTCAAGTAGGTCGCTCAATGACTCTCCTTCCAGTCCAGAGCTAACTCAGTGGTCCAACGATTGAATTTCCTTGCGAAGGCTCCCTGCATAGTCCTTCAACTCCATGATCTTCTGAATTTCCTTGTTCGCAAGCTGGTTGGTTGCACGAAGTAATGGTTTTGTTTGCGATTTGACCTGGTCATTCCATTGCTCCTCGAGATGGTCTGGTTCAAGCTTGGTTGACTCAAGCTCAGCAACTGCTGCAGCACATCGATCTGAGCAAACCTTCCACTTTCGGGAAAGCCATTTGCCAGCAAGGGCTAGTGATGACTCTCGCACATGGTCTACCTGCAGATCAATGGTAAACAAGCGTTGATGGTACTGCAGGGTATTGTGTAAGTACTTAGACATGAAAGTGAACAGCAATGACTTACCCCAGATACCCGCAAAGATGGGATGAGTATTTGGATTGAAAACCAGAACCGCTCACAACCTTCCCCATCTGACAAGCCAAACCCAACACATTTCCGAGGGTGGTAAATGAGCTGGCAAGCCCACTGATGCCCATAAGCATGAAATACTGACACGGCCCATGTGATACGGCCCAAGATGTCAGGGATAAAATCCCACTTGTTACAGCTCCGTTCGAGTTGGCATGCAATATCGTACAAGACGCCGACCTCGATGTCAGTGGGTATGAACTGCAAGAACTTCCGAAGGAGAGCCAAGGCGTAGAACTGGCGTTCACCAGGGGTTGTCATATTGGCAAGGAAGAGTGGTTGGTCATGGCGACATGTGAGGGCCATGACTCCCGTGTCAGCAAAGAACTTGGTGTTTGCCTTTGTTTGCCTCTCATCAGCAGCAGTGAAGGAGTCAAGGCAGCCATCAAGAACTGCAGCAGTGACCTTCATTCCCGGCTCCAGGACATCTGCAGTCTTGTTGGGAGCAGCCGGATGGGCAGGTCAACTTGGACGGGCAGACTCGGATGCCGTCTTTGCTGCATGGACCTCAGCTTCCGAAAGCCAGCATGACTCTGGATGAGCCACAGGCGGGTCCCTTCCTTCTCCTCGTACTGGTGTTCTTCTTTTCTGCGTGAAGTTGGCATCAAGACATACAACGACATCAAAACTGGAATGGCCACAATACTACATAAGACTCCCCCATATAGGATGATAGAGTGAACTTAGCATTTTCCTCAATGTTGTCGCTACAGCGCACTCAGCTTGCTTTTTGAAAACCATCATCCTCAACCACTGAGCTCTGTTCCTCCAATACCTTTCATTGTCAACGCATTTCTTCTAATAAAACATTTCAACTGACATGAGCTTATTTATGTACTAAATCCAATAATGTTACACATCCATCCTCCTGGCGACGCCGTATTACCTCTGCGCTCTTCCTTCACTCTGATCCCTCATGACCTTTTTCATAGCTCACCCATTCTCTACTGGTGGCAACCTGGATGAGTGAGCTCACGTCTGTCCTGACTCAGTGCTGCCCGCACCAAATGTTCATCCTAGGGCCGCCGCCTCTCCATTGAGCTTAGCCATCGATCTCAGTGAGCCAATACCACTATCGAGTCCTGTCAGACCGCTCCCCCGTCTTCACCGCCATTCATTGTTGACCTTTGAGCTCGGTACCTTATTTACTTGCAACACTGAAAGCACAGACACACAGTGCTGGCGCTTCAAACCGCCTCCCCTTGTTTATGTTGGCCCACCTGAAGAGCCCATTCTAGACCCTGTACGTGCCTATCCAATCTTCGTTTCGCTAGTGCTCTGTTGCACGCACGTATACCCAAGCCAACGCTTCGGTATAACGACCGTCGACAGACATCTTCAACGTCCCTACTGCTCCTCCTTACTGGCCAGTCAAACTAGGGTCAATAATGAACGATACATCAACACAAAAGGAAGATAGTTTATTGTAAGCAACTTGGCGAGCTCCCATGGCAGCTGCGGGGACGCTCAGTGACAATCTGTGACGTTTAGACGGTGAGCTCAGACGATCTTGTATAATGAGACAACTAACAAGTGAGCACATCCAGTAAACTCTCGCATCTGAGCTCATTCGCGCATGTCGAATATCCAACAACGCGAACAAGCTCCTTTCTGCAGAGAATCTGTATCATACAGCTCACTGGTTGGGGACGAGTTTAAGCCGGCTCTTCCTTGACGATGTTTCAATCCTAAACAGCGCGAAGTAGGCAGGTAACGCCATTGTGCAATGTTTGTAGCAGGTGAGCTCATTTGACATTTGGGAAATGTCACCGGTAACGAATGAGCACAGCTTGGAGAATCCTCTGATGGAGCTTACTGAACGGATTCTGAGCATTGATCACAGCCGTCGAGCTCCCTTTGGAGCCCAGACTCTGCAGCTCACCCATTGCATGCGACATGAAACGGTCTTCGTTGCAGCGCATTCCTTTCCGAATCCCCTCTACGATGATCATACCCTGCCTTTGGGGTGATTCCGCGTCTAGAAACGGTTTCAAACTCTCTTGCCTTTTACTTCACTAGTAATCCGTACACATCCAGTAAGCATGTGTTTCCAAAGTGGTTATATTCCAGCTCTGATTCGAGCCAACAGATCTATCGCCCAATGTATCCATTATGCTTTCTCCCTCTGAGTCCATGGGTACTCTCCCTGCTTATGACCCAAGGCATCCATAGCTGCTTTAATATCCGCCTCTGACTGATGCAATGCGACCCTCAGGTTTTGCATGGTTTCAATGTGCATGGAGGACCAATTCAATCCTTCAAGCAAAATGCTTCGCAAGGCATCCTTCCAATCCCCATCGACAATCATCTCATCCTTTCGTTCCTCGCTGTTGTCACCCTGATGACCCTCGCTTTCTCCCTCCTCGGGCGGAGCGCCAGGCTTGAGCTCGAATGACTCCATACTCGCGTTATCTGAACCTGCATCACTTGCTTCATCATCTGGTGCTTTCGGGGCTGTCAGCGCCTTTTTGAATCAATGTCAACTGTTGACCTACCACCAGCAATCAGGTCGAACGAAGAGGCATCGCTCACATCGCCATCATCACTTCTGCCGGCTTTGGATGGGCCAGGACGTTTCGAGCGGTTGGTGGGCTTATCGCTGCTGGACTCGAGAGATGTCATGAGTTTAAGGAGAAATCAGCAACACCCAAAAACGGATGCTTGAGCGGGCTGATTTGATGGGAAATTCGTACGGCGATTCTCAACTAAATAATTGCGTTCCTTTCCTATCCTTTTCGTTGCCCAGGTCCCCCCCGCAAAATCCAGCTCGTCGTTCCGCCAAAAACAGCATGTCCAAGCCCACCACAAGCACTAAGAAAGCCAGCTCCAGCAAGGGTTCAGCTACTTCCGGGACTAAACCTCCTCCTGGAAAGCCCTCGCCAGTGCTACTGGATGCGCTGACGCACTGGCACACTGTTGTCAAGGGTCATCCGTGGAATCCTGACCAGGAGGCTTCAAAGCAACAGGATATTGCGAAGGCTACCGTATGTGATCTGGTCGCTCATGTTGATCCTCGTTCTAACCATTCCGTAAACGACATCAGGCCAACGTCAGGTCAATCGCAAAGAAGGACAAGTGCACCTACGAAGCTCAGCTTGGTTCAGCATTCGTCAAATGGATTCACGAGTGGATTCTCCATCCTGAGTACCGCGAGATGCCTGAAACTGTACCTCTCGAATTCTTCGCCGCCAAAATCTTCACCAAACCCTCGGATGCAACCATATTCAAATCGCCCAAGACCGCCTCTTCCAGCACTCAAATGCAGGTTGATACGAACGGCAAGCAGGCAGAGAATACCAAAGGCGATATGGGCACGAGTTCCAAGGCTTTGAAGAAGACGAAGAACAAGGGCAACGTTCAAGATGAGGAGGAGCAGGAGCAAGATGAGGAGGACGAGGACCAGGAGAACGAGAACGAGAACGAGGAGCATGAAGCGCCACCGCCGCCGCCAAAGCCTTCCAAGAACATGAAGAATGCGAAGCCAAAGGAAGTCGCAGCTGCGGTGGAGGACGAAGTCCAAGTGGCGAAGAGCGGAAAGAAATCGAAGACAGTTCGGATTGCGGTCAATGAGGGCGAGGGCGAGGGCGAGGGCGAGGGCGAAGGAGGGGAAGAAGAAAATCCAAAGCCAAAGAAGAAGATACCCAAGTCGTCGAAAGATCCCTACGTTGAGGTTGTGGAGGAGCCGAAATCGAAGGCCACGAAGAAGAGGAAGAACGTCGAGGCTGACGCCCCCCCGCCGAAATGCTCAAGCGATAACAACGGCGAAGAAGCACCCAAGAGAAGGAGACGTGGTAACGAAGAACCTGTCCAAGTGGCGCCATGCACGCCTTGCGCACAACAGGACATTGCGTGCATCCGCGTCGGCCAACGTACATGCGAGGAGTGTAGACGAGTTCGCTGCAACACTTGTGAATACACAGGTGTTCCCGTGATCCCTCTCAACCCCCCCGACGGCACCACTCCTGCTGCCAATGGCTCTCTAGGCCTTAAAGGAGATCCCAATGGCACCCGAAAGCAGGACGAGCACGTAACGGGGCAGACAGATGTGCGGCTTCTTTGTCTCGATCTCATGTGTTATACTGATGTATGTCTAGGTCCCCATGGGAGACGATCGGCAGCACGTCCTTCGCCTCCCCACCCCTGAAGATATTTCTCGAGACCAAGGGGTTCCTCAGGATGATGGAGATGATCTTTTCCATGGACCACCCATTCCCAACTTTGCTCGAGTCCCCCCTGGTTCGATTTTGGACCATTCAACAGCGTCACTCACCAGCGACGTTTCAGCGTTGTCTGTTCGTCAGTCGCAACAGCAATTTATGGTCAACAAGCTTCATGCGACCCTTGGTGTTGTTGTCCACGACGTTTCTCAACGTGACGCTCTGCGATTACTGGTTGACCGACTGGTGGAAAAGACAAACCTTCTCGAGCAGCAGAACACCAAGCTCGCCTCGGAGCTGCAGGCGACGCACCAGGAGTTGAAGCAGTTGCGACATGATGTCTTGGCCGGCCAAACCAACCTCCAAGGACTCATCAATCAGGCGACAGGTATTGCCTAGGGTGTTCGGTCTAATGTCATGGTTCTGAATGGCATTATGCTGTCGGGTCAGGATAATGGGGTCCAAGGGGGCGGACAGGGTGTCAATAGTTCACCTGTGGTCAACAATGCTTCAGGTAACTTGCCATTCATCACTAATCCCATACCGTCTGCAGTTACACCCTGTCAGGTTTTCGGAGTTCCTGAGATAGGGGCAACTGCTGGTGGTTCCTCAATGGGCGGCCCTCCCGGTTCCCATTATGCGATGGGACCTTTTTCGGGACAGGATTCGATAACGTCCTTGGGAGGGAGCACCTTTGGAGTCATACCTCTCAGTCAAGCCTCGAACGCCAGCCACCAAGTCCCGCCTGCTCCTGATGGTGGACCAGATACTGCTTCTGGACAACCTCAGGCACCGTCGTCGTCCACTGAGGTTACTCGCAATGTATAAAACTTATATTTCATTAGTCCTACCCCATGTCTTTATCTAATGCATCGAAGATTTTCTTATTGACAATGCCCAAAATACAAACATCAAGGAGTGTGCACGAGTCTCCTTTGCAGCGAAGCGGCAAGGCTGTGAGCTCACTGGATCAGAAGGCTTGCTCTTTGATCTCGAATGCGCTGAAGGAACTACATGAGGAGAATGCAGCTCATCAGATGACTTCGGGTGTCCATGACCATGAATGCGCTCAGAAGCCTGGGAAGTATGAGTGTGAGTTTGTTTGAGAGGTAGGCACACCGAAGAAGGCGAGTGAGCTCACCTGAATTGACTACCTGTCCATCTTAGTTCACTGTCACTCTTTTTCAAGGGATGCTGCAGTGATGGGCATGAAATACAATAAATTTAATTGAACACGTGAATACGATACGTGGTATGGAAGCTGGCTACCCAATTAGCCTTTTTTCGATCCTCCTTTCGCCCTCTTGGCAATAGGTTCATGTATTGGCTCTGCCACATCCTTGGAACCTCGCTTCGTCCCTGATTTTGGCACCTGGGAAGCCTTCTTACCTCGACTACTACTGGCTTTCCGCTTCGTTGCTGTTGGAGGGTGAGGCACTGTTGAGTCTTTCGCAGCTCTAGATGGTGGCTTTCGGGTTCCCGGTTTCACTGCTGGCTGATTGGGGTGTGTCGCAGCAGTGGAAGGAGCTGGAGAGGGTGTTTTCCTAGACGCTGCTGGAGTTGCTTGCAAGCGACCACTTCTTCGTAACAGTTGCACCGGTTCAGGTGTTCTGTGGGGATCTTCCTGGGCAGGACCATCTCCTTCATCATCTCCTCCTTTTTCAGGAAACTCGGGCTCTGGATGTTTGTCACTTTCCTCGCCTTGTCCTCCATCTTTCTCCTGTTTTTCGCCGTCCCCCATATTGTCGGAAAGTTACGGTGACCCCTGGAACGATCTGGGCTGTTTCGCGGAGATTCCAGGGGTTCGTCCTCGGTTTCGGAGCTAAAGAATAAATGCTGTCCGAGCCCAGAGTTATTGTCGAGGGAACCTCCATCGTCTTCTGTTTCTGTGTCAGAACCAAGGTCCAGAGCTGCACCCAGATTTGCAGTGGTATCCTCCGGTTCTGAGTCGCAGTTGAGGGCCTCTCCGAGATCACCTCTGTCGGAGTCTCCATGTGAGCCTAGATGTCAAAAACATTAGACAAAGGGTGCCAAAAGGACCAAGAGACCTACCAGAGGATGCTTGTGAAGCACCCGTAAGATTGTCATCCTCCATTTCCGTATCATCGGATTCACGCTCTGTTGGCTCTAATACCTTTAAGTTCAGCATATCCTTTATAAAGCGCTAGCAAAGCAAACATACGGCGGTATCTTCCTTTCTTCACTGAATCCTTTTTTGCCATAATCTTGGGCTTCGTCTTCGCCGTTATCTTCTTCCCTGGAAGATCCGCTCTCTTCTCGAGGAGGGAGTCCTCAGACTCGGAGCCTGCACCTACAAAATACAGTGTGGTTAGCAGAGGGATAGTGAAAAATCATGAGTGAGTCCACTTACCCTCAATATGCTGTCGCTCGGCTTGAGTGAGCTTCTTGGATTTACGGTTAGTCGGAGGTTTTGCTTGTTTCTTCAAGGTATCCTTTTGCTTTCCTTTCTGAGCAATAGATTCCTTCAAAATCTCCATATCATATTCCTCATTATCGCTCTCTGAAGGCTCCTCCCTCAATACCCGTGGAAACCTGGGATGGCATGTCTTGGATTTGTCGATCCAGTGGTGGAACTCGAAGGTGGGGATTAATTTGGTGTGTTGGCGATGGAAGAGGTGTAGAAACAGTTCTTGGCGGGTTTCTACATTCAGATTTGTAGGCTCGGTGATGAGGTGCGCCTTATCATCAGGAACGATTTCTTCACTTATGAAGTCGCGTAAATGTGCCGAAAGGTGTTTCCAAGGAACATTCGGACGTATATTTGGTGTTCCCCGAGCAAGTGCTAGGTGGGTAGAACCGTGTCAGGTCGTCATCAAGCATTGGATTGAAGGGGCTAACCATAGTGACCAGTGAAGAACGCGCAAAGTACCTGGGTCAACCAAGCACCTCTGGTGATACTGTCAGGCTTGGTCGTCAAAGATGGTAGAATCGGCTCGTTGTACTCGTTGCACTTGAGTACCATCAGCGGCTTTTTAAATGACCCCCCAATGGACGCCATGTCCTCTGCGTCGTCGCCAAAGGTGAAGCTGGCATACTGCCTCCACAGTTCTAGAACGCCTGACTCTCGAATTTCCGGCTTGAACTTATTCCTAAATTCTTCGCCAGCCCCAAACTGTTCTGTGAACTCTAGTTCGACTCCCTTGGGTTCACCCTTGCTGTTCTTGTATGCGATGAGGAAATGCACACGGACATCGAGATCCTCATGAGGTCGTGAGCGAAAGAGAAGCAGCGCTTCGTCGCAAACCTCTCTGCCAGGCTATGTCGATGTCAGAAAGTGAAGCAAGATGAATGGCTAGACATCTCACCGTTGACGCTCCTCCTCAGGCAGACGTTCTAGCTTCCATTTGGCAGCTGTTCCATGGTACGTGTCTTTCTCTTGGTCTGTTAATTCGTTCCAGAGAAGCGTGGTGGCTGTTTGATACTTGCTGAAGGGTCCGGTCCTCGCTTTTGATCCTCCCGCATCCTCATCGTCAGAATCCACCGCGGCCCACGCAAGGTCATCAAGACCCTGTTCATCCTGCCCAATGACCTTATCCTCAAAGTCCAGTAGCTTCCGTAAGTCAGGCTCGTCCGCTTCAAACCACAGCACCTTGGCCAGGAACATAATGGCATGAGAACGAAGATGCTGGAAGACCAAACGCACATGCCAGTTCGTCCTCCATGTCTTCTTTTTGCCTGAACGACGCTCAGGCATTTGATGCTGGCGAAACCATTCCCTAACAGCCTGGTGCCCTATGTCAATGGATTCAGTAACGAAAATATCCAACATACCTCTTTCAAGCTGTCTGATTTTTTCTTACTCAGTCGCTCCTTCGATATCATCTCAACCTCTTTGCATAAGTGAAGTCCAGCATCATTTGCTATTTTCTTTTGCTCGGTTGTGCTCGCCTTCTGAAAGGCATTCAGCTTGAGGTTAAGATATGCGACATGCGATGCAGGGAGAAAGTGTCCTTCAATAGTCTCAGCTTGTACTGTCCGGCGCGAGTTGGAAGACGTTGATTCGGAAGAGGAAGACATGACAGGCAGGATTATATGAAAGCTATGGAGAGGGTGGAGATGAAGCAAGAGAGAAACGAATCCTCATCATGACGCATGGGCCCCTGGTGATCTGATGCCCATATTTTGCCCAGGTTTACAGATGTAACCACGCTAGATTGTGAGTTGTGACCGCATCCTATCGCTAGTCAGTCCTGAGGCGCGCATGCATTTATTCCACTCACAATGTCTGCGTCCCTGTTCTGATTTATCCTGTCCAGTCCCATGCATCGACGAGTTCTGGTAGGTGCAGCTCCTATCATATGACCAAATTATCGGACGGTCTGGCTTCGACAGCGATTGCACAATGGGGTCTATGTTGGAGGATCTGCAGTGACGGTATAAGAAAAGAATGACGCTGATCAAATGGTTTGCACCTTTCGCCTTTGCAAAGGGATTCTTCTGAAAGAGCAGAGGACATAGTGACTAGAATAAGAATCTGGGAGGATGCAAATATTAGAGTCAATAATGGGGATCACTCAGCTTGTATCGAGGTTCAAGAAAGAGTAACGCGCACGAGATTTGTTGTCCATCAAACCAAACCACTTAATCATTATTGATCGCCTCCTGTTTGACTTTGACGCTGTACTTGAACCTCAATCCCTGCGCATCTGGATACTCTGGCTAACCCAAATCTTCGAAATTCACCCTCTGTCTTGACTCTTACCTGTCTAGAGGTCTCCTTGCACCTTCGCTCTTCTGGCAACTGACTTGGATCTTGCACAACTCCTGCGTCCCTACTTGCACTCGGCAGCATCGCTTAACAGTCATGGGATATGGGCGACATCTATCTGCCTTGCCAATTGGGAAAGGAAGCGCCAGGCTCTACACTGGGCATGTGAAGAAGGTTGGCCGCTCAACAAAAGTTAAACTGTTGCCAGCCTTCCCATCGTCCCCTGCAAAGAAAACACTGTCACCCCTCGAAGAAATCCACTTCTCCTATGAAGCCAAGCATTCCGGGTGACCCAAACGATCAGGAATGGGAGGACTATGGCGTATTTGTTGAAGTGCCTCTAACATCCACAAGAGCATCGACAAAGGTACTGTTTTCTTATCGGCCACCGCAGATGGCATAGACTTATCATCATCATCTGGAAATTCAAACAGACGTCTCGCGACTACATGGTTGAGTGGCTGCCAAGGAGAGATGGGTACCTTGACGAGCTCCTGAGAGCAGAATCTCCTCCCGAGATATTGCAGTGTTGTCTCTGCGGATCGGCCGAGGATGGGCTTTGGAGATGCACTGAGTGTGTGGGTTCCCGAGGCCAGGCTATGTGCAGGCGGTGCTGTAGAGATCGTCACATCTCTAACCCCTTTCACCGCGTTGAGAACTACAACCCCAAAGGATTCTTTCAGCCATCTTGGCTATGGCGCGTTGGTACACATGTTGGGATCGGTACATGCTCCAGCAATCGCTGTTCTGTCCCCAGTGAGGATGGATCAACAACTCTCCCTGCTGAGAGCTTGGACACCGCCGACTGGACAGACCATGAGGATTTCACATTTGGGGCGAAGCCTCCTGGTCGTTACTATAACAGCATGAAGGTACTCACTGTTGTTCATGTCAATGGTGTGCATCATATTCCGTTTGCCTTCTGTACGTGTCATGAGGCACTGGCTGAGGACATCCAACTCCTACGAGCTGGATTCTACCCATCAACCTATAAAGACATCCGTACTGTCTTTACGTTTCCTCTCCTCAACGACTATAGCCTCTCTACACTCGAGTGCTTCACCTCCACCCACCACTACTATGCGAAGCTTCGTCGGCTCACCAATAAAGCATTTCCCGGGTCAGTGCCTGTACGTTCCTCTGCATCTTTTATGCTCGCTATTTGTCTGAATCTATAAAGGACCGTACACGCGAGCTGAGGAGAGCTGGGAGGCAATGGAGAAGCCTCAAGGAACGTCGACGCCATGGTGTTGCACATACAGGCAAGATTCCAGGAAGAGGTGACCTCGCCTTCTTTTGTGCCGCTTGCCCCCAGCCTGGAGTCAATCTTCCTGACGACTGGGAAGATGACCCAGAGCAATGGAAATACACGCGAAGCTTCGTAGGTGACGGAAACATGACTTGTGTTCACCGGCACAGACCTGGACAAAGTGATGTATACCTGAAGGATGGAGAAGGCTTTATGACAGCTCGGAACCCATACTCAACACATATTGAGACAACGGTGGAAGCAAAGGAGGTTTGTATCTCAGTTTATGCCTGGTAACGGCGACTTTAATCTTTGTATTCTACAGAAACGAACATGTCACGAGCATCGCGCTGTTAGCAACAAGTCAAAGATTCACAAAGGCTGTGATGCTACTGGGATTGGTGCTTGGGCATGCATGCGACATGGGTGCTTCTGTCCAGGGGGTGTTGCTGATTTCCAGAAGGGAGAAAGGTGAGACTGCAACACTCTTCAGCCCGATACCACTGACTCAGTGATGTTAGACAAATGAACATGGACTTCGCGCTCTCAGAGGCACTCAAAACAACATGCAGTGAGAAGACAAGAAGAGTTATCCTGGCATATGACATCAACTGTCAGTACAGCGTTCATCTATGTGAAAGATTCCGCAAAGGTCAGTACTTGGAATTGGCCAACGATCTGGTTTTTGTCTATGGGATTGGGTTATTTCATGTCCATGGCCACCAAGATTCCTGCTATGCTCGCTTTGCCCTCACTTTCATTCGGGGAGCGGGTATTGCATCAAGGGAGATTCTGGAGTCTCTTTGGGCTGTCGTCAACAAAGTGGCACGGACTACAGCCACCATGACGATGGCTCACCGTCTCGAAGTTCTCGATGCTATATTTGGTGATAGCAACTGGAAGAAAATGCTTAACCTTGGTACAGTTTATCCTCTTTTACTCTTTTCTGAATACGCAAAGCTGACAGTCTATGCCCAAGTCCCTTCGATTTGCAAGAATTGGAAGAATAGTCGGCTCGAGATGACGAAGTCTGAAGAAGACTTTGAACTATTGAACGAGACTGCTTCTCCCAACCAGCGTCTTCAGTGGGAGGCACAGCTGGATCACGCTCAGAAGTTGCGAGAGCGAAAAGAGGACCCATCACCCATGGATATTCTTAATGCCAAAATTGTTCAACGTGAGTGTTATGCCACCAACCCTTCTCGAGCGCCTATCCAGCTTGCTTATCTGCTTTCTCTTTAGCGCCCACTCAAACCAAGGTACAACATGACCTTATGGCGACTGAACAAACATCAAACACAGGGGTGGGTGTGACATCATGGGTTGCTTCTGGAATGAAAATACTTGAGGATCAGCGAGTCGTATCAGGTTTACACCGGAATTTCCACTGACATGAGGGTGTAGGGAACAATGTCGAGCATTCATCAAAGGCTCAGTCACAAATCGAACAGATCGTCAAGCCCTAGATATTGCAAAGAAGCGTGAGCAGCTACAAGTTGATATCAACGCGTTCTACGATACTGCTGCTGCGCTGTTCCCCGATGCGGATTTCAAAGACATCCAGTGTGATGTCCCCCCACAGGAGTCGGTGGAAATTGAAGGCAACGACGAGCAAGACTTGGTTCCGATGGAGGCCAACGACAATCCCTTTTCGTTGACTTTCAACACCCCAGAGAATGTGGAGATTCCTCTGCCTTCGTCGTTCCCTGTGGAGCTTCCGGATTCCATGAGCGCTGCAGCTCTCTGCGAGCGGAACCTCCGGATCGCCCAGCTCAACGACTGTTTGGAGCGCATCAGGACAGATATTGGGCACAAGTCGTACTTGTACCGTTCCAATGTGCGACTTGCAGAGGGCAAGAAAGGGAAGACCCGAGGCTACACTGCTGTTGCTAATGTTGACAAAAGCATGCGAATCAACATCAAGATCTACCACCAAGCACGATGGGCACTGCAACGCCTAGATGGGGATCACCCGGACATTCCGCCTACGCGAAGCGCAAGGCAGAGATGTGGCGCCTTCTAGGAGTTCACGCTGACAAGATGTTCAAGGAAACGCGCTGCACCCTACAGGCATAGTCAACTTGAGACTTCTAGGTGTGTAGAAAAGCAATATATTGTACTTACAATACATCTTTTAAGTTCCACTTACCCTTGAGCCTCTGTCGTTGCCCAATACAGCAAACCGAACAACAAACACGACAATGCGGAGGAGGTTTGCAACACCAATGGTGTCAACTGAGTGTTCCTCTCTTCCCCTCCCCCATGAGCCACTACAGCTTTGTTGGACACCTTTATAAAATTGCAGGACTCTCCATTGAAGGTCTTTGGAACGCTCATAAAGACCCAGTCGTCTTCTGTAGCCTGTGTCGCTATCACCACAGTGAGTCAACATTTGTCTCGACAAGACTGGGGCCTGACAGTGCTGGACATCGAACTAGATTCAAAAATACCCTTCATCGTCATTCCCGAGGATGTCCTTTGTGAAATATTGAAGACGTTTGACCTACAAGCGACGGGGAGTCTCCTTGCGGCCTTTCCCCATTCAAAAGTCTGGTTTTCTCGCATTTGGCGGACACGGATATCAAATTCGCTCGCCACCTATGGAGTCAATGCTTCCCAACTTCTCCCTGCCCTTTCAGACCATGGATGTCTCGCATTCGGCAAGGTAGCTCTTAACGCTATACATCCAGAAACCTGCCATTTCGAGAATCCAGACCCCCGGTACCGCGAGAAGATCCTAGAGCTGTCTGTTAACAAGCCGAACCTCCTAGGACTCAAGAAGCATTTGGAATTAGTCCAAGGATTTCGCTTGACACTCAGATTCGAAGGAATTCCAGCTTGGATCACACACCGTCTTGCTTATCGCGGTTTGACCACTTCCTACTCGATCAATCGCATCCCCAACACCATCCTATTCCAAAAGGATGACCATAGATCTGGTTCATCATTCTTCATCTGCCTTTTCGTTCTCCACCCACTCCAGCCACCAATATTTGCAATTACTCTTCTTCCAACCACTGCTCTAATGAATTTCTTCGACGGCACACACTTCACCTCCCTCTATCCCAAGCCCACTGGGAGCCGCATTGCTCTATCTTCACTCCCAAGAAATTACAATCAGCATCGACGCAAGCACGCATGGGAGAAAGATCAAATGTACGAGGTCCCGATCTTCGAGGGTCTTCACAACTTGGGTTTTCGTGTCGTTGATGAAAACATGGAAGACGAGATTGGTACCCACCTTTGCGGATTTGACCCAGATTGTCCTGATACAATCCGATCGTATCCTGGTCCTGGGGTACTTGATGTTCCCTTAGACGCCCATCTGACAACAGTCAACAACCCTGTCGGAATCGAGGTTGACTCACCGCATAACGAGAGCTCAGGTGGCTACAGCAGCGGGAGCGAGGAGGATGAAAGAGAGGTCGAAATGGTTGGATGTAAACCACGCTATTGGATAGCTGATACTTACCTATGGCGCCTAAGAAGTGTAGGAGGGTGCGGCTCTCGACGAGAGGGTGCGTTCTGTGCACCATTTCCGGAATGTGGGTGAAATGTGGTCCTCTACCTATTTCCATTGCTGATGTTCGTCTGGTAGCATTGTCCCATGGATTGCCCGAAACAGCTCAACACTACTCTCTGTAGGTATCCTGTACTTTGTAGCTATTAAGCAGCAAGAAACCTCTCTCCTACACAGACTCGCGTCATAAGCATCGACTCTCGAGATCGTGGGAAAGGGTCGAGGATTTCATCCGGCTTTCGCAATCTTTCAGCTCTTGACTCCTGCGCAGACTATGCCTTTTCACTCTTGTCCACCTGCCGTTCAGACGTTTACCCCTAATGACTGGCAGTCATGCATCAACTATCTGTCGAGCAGAATTGGGCACTGTGCGAGCTGTTACAGCGTTCATAGGTGGACATCGACTCCCGGTGCTTGTCAAGGATATATTGCTCAGCTTGTCTTGAATGTGGTACGGAACTCTATCTCTGGATAACCATGGTCTCAGTACTAAGGATCTCTATTGGAATGCAGGAGACAGTGATGCTTATATTCTCGGCCACCTGTTTGGCCTCCCCGGAACCGGTGTTTCCCCCTCCCAACCTCAAAAGCCTCTACCGCTCGATGGTTGGAGGTGGCATCGAGAATCCCGTTCACGCACTGTCCGCATTCTCAACACTTCCAGGAGCACCCGATGATCCGATGGAGATGTACGAAGATGCCTGGTGGCTAGGTCAGCCCTTTGAACCTCGCCAACTCAATGTCGAACAGCTTCTCGCAGCATGGAGATCACAGAGAGTCAAATTCGAAGCACGTCCACTTCAGTCACCCTTGGACAGACCCTACTTAAGCCATTGAATTCCGGTTTGTCCAAGGGCCATGTAGGGTCTGTCCATATGGACATTCCATGCCTTTCCATCTGTCCACTGTCCACCATCTGTCCATGGACATACCCAACCATCTGTCTGTCCAATTTCCAAAGTGTCCAAGAGTGTCCAAATGGACATTCCATCTAGGACCCCTGGCACTTGTCATCAATGATTTGATCAATATTGGAAGTATCTGGATGGTCTGTCCAAGGGTCTAAATCCAGTTGAAAACATAAGTGTGTCTAAAAATAGAATGTACTATAATTAGACATTTCCTAATTAGGCAATTCTCAAATGACCATTCCAGCACTGATTGTGCACAATTGATGCCATCAAATTACGCAATTATGTTACTAATGATGGCACTGATCTCTGCTAATGAGTGACATCATTCAGGTACACTAATTAATGATGTCATTAGGTACTAATTAATGACATCATCAGCCACTAATGAGTGACATCATTCAGGTACACTAATTAATGATGTCATTAGATACTGATTAGTGATCTGATTAAGGTAGGCTAATTAATGATGTCACTAGGCACTAATGAGTAACATAATGTAATTATACTAATTAGTGATGTCATTAGGGACTAATTAGTGGGAAAATGCTATTCACCAAGCCCCCCTGACGTGCCAAGGGGGCTTGTTCCAAAATGAGCTATATGACAACCCCGATTGCCAGGCCGGTTGATTGATCCAATCACCCGCGACTCACCGGCGCTGGTTGAGCTGGATCCTCTGCCTTTTCCCCTTGTCGTTTGAACCACCACCCGCCCTCGGCCTTCCATAGGCACACCACCCAAAGTAGAGGGGTACAATGTGGTATCCGTGCTTACTTGCGACACCGGCTAGGATCGTCCTATCCATTCTCATTGCACTGCTTGCGCCGTGTGCTACTAGGATTGGATGGAGGTGCCGGGAGGAACGGTCTGGCTGTTGTATACAGTATTGAATACTTCGTGTGTAGTAGAAAATATCTAATGATGTCCTCAATCAACCTCTACAACACATGTCCTGCGGTTGTGCCCTTCCTGCCCACACTTGGTGCAACGCCGGACACCACCCGTGCCACCATGACCACCTTTTGAGTGGGTCTCTCGCTGGCTAGCTTTCCGAGCTGTAGGAGGACGGCCACGGGCAGCCAAGGGAACGGGATCGCGGACACTTCGAGCAGCTGCGCGTTCGCGACTTTGAAAGACTAAGCTTGTTTCTCAGTTGAGAAGACACAGGAGGCGCTCACTGATAATCGTCGAGCACCCTCTGGAACTCTTCGAGCTCTTGTCGAGTTTGGATTTGATTCACGATGGGGCGAATTGATGCATTGGCTTCGTGGTATGCCTCCCGGGATGGAATTGTCTGGGTTGCTGGGGGTGGAGTGGCCTGTGGCCCTTGGACACGCTCTAATGGGTTCGAGAGGGGAACTGTTTGTGCACTCATGGGGACGTCACTTCGTCGGGGCTCATTTTCATTTGCAGCAACGGGGGAAATGCGCGAGATATCTAGATCTTTGTTTGCGAACCACCTATGAGGCTGGGTTCAGTGCATGTCTTGGCTTGTGAGGAGACAGTCATACCTTCTTCGAACATGACCGAGACTGAGGCGAACGTTTGGTGCCCGCTTAAGCACAGCATAGAAGTGGCGACACGGAAGGCCCTTGTTGGTCGGCATCATGCAGTCGCAAAGGAAGGAGCTGTCTCGCAGGATGGCAACGACATGGGTCGTTGTCACCGAATGCTTCACCCGGGTTACCTTGAATAGGTGCTCGACACGGAGACCTCGCTGCGAAATCTGCCTCAGGAGCCACTGCGTTGCAATGTATGCGCTGTCGTTATCAAAGCGACTAATCATGCTCTAAAAATTTCTCCTGTTAGACCTGCAAGTGCTTTTCCAAGATGTACGTACCGATGATGAGTCACTTTGGTTGAACTCGAACCCAGCTTCCTCGTGTTGGTGGATGCTTTGGGCCCATTCGTCCTGATGGGTCGAGGTAAGTCCATTGGGGAGGCATTTAATACCAGCCATGCTACTCATCCAGCTGCGCATGCCCTCCGGAAGGACGTAGGCATCGGTATGGTAAAAAAGGCTTTCTTGCATCTGGACATAGCTGACTTGGAAGGCGTATAGTTCTAGATGCTCTCGAAGGAGCTCCATTGGACCAGGAAAGGCACCTTCGATAGGATGTGCATGTCTTCGCGAATTCTTAACCCTTGGTGTCAGCTCGAGCCACAAGAAATAAAGGAAGAAAGACGTACATCCCGCCGAAGCTCTCGATCCCTCTCTTCTTGCACCTCAGACCGGCCATTCAAACCATCATACAACTGCTTGCCACTTTTCTTCGGCCCCCCAAAGTTTGTCGTGATGTTGTTTTCGCCTTCAACAATGCCTGATGTCTTGATTCCAGCCGTGAACCGGTGGCTCATCCAAGCCCATGCCCAATGTTCACGACAGTCATAAAGAGTCCTGAGGTATGACACAGCGTTTGGGTATTTGGTGTAGAGATCTTCCCAAAGCCGGTCAAATTCATGGGGTGACACAGCTCGATACGCCTTCCAGAACTCGTGTAGAAATTCGTTCCATGGTGATACATGTAGCCGAAGGTTCTGATCAACGTTACCCTTGAGGTGGTGGAGGCAGTATCCGTGGAATGTGAATGGGTGGACAACCTTGACAGCCGCAATAAGGGCAGGGTCACGATCAGAGAGGAAGAGCTCGGGATGAACACCGCATGATGTGTAGGCTGTGCGGAGAACCCAGATGTGGTACTCGGTTGTCTCATAGAGCATCAAGCAATACCAAACGTTGCGAGCTCGACCAAGACCATCAATGACAATGCCGATATTGAGAGCATAGCCGTACTCGTTTCGGTTGTAGGTGTTGTCATTAAGGATGATGTCACCGTAGCGTCGAAGGAGGGCGATCTGGCGAGGGGATTGCCAGAAAAAGGCGGTGGCGGTTCTGTCGTCATCGAGCTTCACAGACGAGAACCAACCTGGGTCCACCTGGTTCTTGGTTGCAATGTCAGATATCATGGACTCAATGTCGCCACCACGGCCGTCGGGACCCCGATGCTCGTTCCGCTTCTCCCGCCGGCCCTCGCACATGATGTTGGTGAGTTGTTTTGATCGTAGCTGAGGTCCTGGGACATTGCTGGCCTTGAGAGCCCCAGCAACATGCCCTCGAGTATAGTTCTGGGATGTGCTACACGCAAGCGATTTGATGAGGTTCTTCTGCTCCTCTGTGGCAGGTAGACGTGCAACATCTCCTGGCTGCATTTCTGGTGCATGGTTGTGGTCAAGATCAATCATTGTGATTCGCCAGGTGCCTGTAGCCTTCTGACGATTGATGTTGACGTGAGCTGTACAACCAGATTTGACTGTCTTGCCGGCCCTCCACTCTCGGGGATCGACTGTGCGAGAGTGGGTTGGTTGATAGTGGCGATAATGGTTGCAGGTGAGGGTATACTCCTTGACAGCACCGTTAGGGTCACGGTAGGTAAATCCCTTGATCCATTGGTGTCCGCACTGTAGCTCGTAGCGGTACACGGCAGCCTCAGCTTCGTCGTATGTGACGAATTCGCGTTCGAGAGGGTCGGTGAGCCAATCGGGAAGGGGGATAGTTGGATCGTGCCATCGAGGTAGTTGTGAATTTGTGGACGCAGGAGCAGAACGGGCTTCAACCTTGATCGGAGATGACGCAGTGAGGTCGATAACCACCGGCTCTGACTTAGGACGTTTGTTTGCACCAGACCGCTCCTGCTTGGTCGGTTTCTCTTGCTTGACCTGGGCAGCAGGAAGGAGAGGGTGCGACGTGTGGGTCAAGTCCAAGACTTCCTGTTTAGGCCGTTTGACGGGTGGCATAGGGGAGTGCTGTCGAGGGAGCTTCTTCGAAGTTTTGGTTTGCCCAATGAACAACTGGCGAGCGACTGCAGGACTGAGCTCCTGAATGCCATCGTCCGAGTCCGAGTCCAGCTCGAAAATGCTGACATTGCGACCGGGAGGTTGGCGGAATGAAAAGAGGGAGGGTGATCCTGCTTCCGAACTCTTCCTCTTCACTCCTTTTTGCCGTGGAGGTGTTGCAGGAGGGACGATATTCACAGCACGGACAGGGGACAGAGGGCGAGTAGCAAGGTTGGCTAAGAGTGGACGTTGCGGGGGCACAGCAGCTTGAAGAGGGGGAGGTCTGGCCACTGGTGGGAGTGGAGGTGGAGGAGGTAGAGGTGCTGGTGGCAGTGGTGATGGGGCTTGCATCGCAAGGCAATGGGGTCCCAACTTGAATATCGGATGGTTGGCCTATATGACAGTGTTAGATGCAAAGAGTGGTTCTTGGAAGGTGAGGCTTACCTGAGGTTCATATAGGTTGAAGTCGACATAGTCAAACGAGAATCCATCCCCCCAGCCGTCTGTGAGATCATCCAAACACGGCTTTACCCATTCTTCCGGTGTTCCAGCTGTCGACTCAGCAAGAAAATGGAACACCACCAGCTCCTCAAGGGCCGCCAAACGGAACTCGCGCGATTTCGTGGGTGTCCATTTCTGGTGGCTTGCATTAGCCCAGACCTGCGCAAAGTTCATCGCAGCGATTCCACAGCTTCCACCACCACCCATCACTCCCTGCTGCTCGATGTTGCCGGTGATGAACGAGGAAATGTGATCGACAGGAAGTGGCTCAGTAAACAAGTTCATCAAGGACTGAACTTCACGATGAGGAGGGTGGTGGAGGGAGTCGGCATGGATGAGAGCTGTACTGTTGAGTGGGTATATGTACATCGAGTAGTGCTCAATGTCTCCGTCGAGTCTCAATACGGCAACGGCATCAATGATGCCAGGATCCAGAAGGCGTCGACGCAGGTTCTCGACGTTGGATGTGATGGATGGAAAGGGGTCATCAAAGATGTTGTCGATGTGAGCAAGGAACAGGGTTGGCATGAAGAGGAGGTGGCGTCGAGCATCCCTGTCACCAGACACAAACTGCCGGTTGTACGTGATTTCGGAGAGAGCATTTGCGACCTCTTCATCGACAAAACACTCATCAAGGAGTGTGGCGAGGTACGCAAGCTGCGTGTTTGCGGTGAGGAAGCCTGCTAAAGTGGCGGTCGGACTGGCGGAAAGGAAGTAGTCGATGGCAGTAATGGTGCTGGAAGAAATATGCTGCTGGAGGGCCATCTCTGACAGAGCTTCGTTGAGCTGAATGCACCATTTCCAGCGCTCGGCCACAGTTGATAGCTCCCATAGAATATTTATCTATACCGACGGTGAGCTTCCCTTCTGTAATGAATCAAAACCTGTCAACTCGCCTTGCGGAAATGGTAGCGCTTCAGACATTTTGAATTGCCCATCGTCAACTCGATCTCAACAGCCCGAGATCCCTTCTCATACTCATGAAAGAGCTGGTCTCCGACACCGCATACTGCTGCAAGGTCCTTGTAGTGCGGGAGCACTTCGTCAGCATGGATAGACGAAGCCTCATGTTCTGCAGGTATCTCAGAAACAAGTCGAACAATGGATGCCTGGCGTCGAGGGAGGGTGGTGGGTAGCTTGACAGTGGCCGCTTCTCGGATGGTGAGCTGTTCAAAGAACGGTTTTGAGAACACGTCGCTCTTGGTTGTGCCTGCGTATTGCCGAAAGCTGACCCGCAGGTTCTCCTTCGCCGGGGCTGCCATTGGGAACACAGGGTGAGGGCGAGGGATGTTTCGACGAGCAGGAGAGCCTGGTTCCAATATACCACGGCTCAATCAAATTGCAGCTCGCTCTGCGGAACATCGTTGGGGTGGCGGAAGTTGCATATGGCGGAAGTTGCAGGCAGGGGTGCGTTGAATCGAATGACATTGAATTGGTAACATACGACAACCATGTACAGACTCCATTCCCTTCCTTTCCCCTCTAACCTCCTATAAGACAGTGGCCTTGACGTATCCGAGCGGTGGTTGTGGTTGTGGTTGTGGTTGTGGTTGTGGTTGTGGTGAGGAAGAGTGTCCTGCGGCAGGGTGACAGCAGCACCATCTCAGCCGGCCGCGGTGATTGATCGCTCGGCGTTGCCACACCCTTGGCGAATAGCAATTTGGATAATATTTTGCTCCAACCTGGGTTGGTGGAATAAAGGGGGGTTGGTAATTAGCATTCTCCTAATTAGTGCGCTTAATTAGTGATGTCACTAATTAAGGACTAATTAAGATAAGACTAGCCAAAACATGATCAGCCCATATCTTACCCAATTCTTAACCGATTGCAATGATCTAACCAGTTTTGGAAAGCTCCCGTTAATCTCCTTCTATTCGTGTATCTTGATGAGGTAATATCATTAGGTGTACAATGTTATTTCCTGACTCGAGCAATTCCAGTACTAATATCAAATGCAGCCAGATTCGCAGTAATAGAAGGAGATATAGTGATTCAAAGACTTCAAAAGTCCTTTTAAGCACACTTTATTTCAATCTACATAGTACTATAGCCAGGAATATATAAGCATTCCATCTCATTAGTGATGCTAAAACATGTTAGTTATTCTAAGATATGCATTGAATTGACGGTCTTCTTTGGCTTTACCTGGGTCTGTGAGGTATATGAAATGAAAGAGAAAAATGAGCCCTTTCCAAAACATCTTGAATCTCACCAAACGGTCAGGAACTCGCTCAGATATTGGTCAAGAGGTCGAAGATGCACAAGTTGTGTCAAGTGTAACATGCACTTTTCCCACTACCATGGTCAATTAACACTGTTCAGCTAATATCTGAGCGAGTTCCTGACCGTTTGGTGAGATTCAAGATGTTTTGGAAAGGGCTCATTTTTCTCTTTCATTTCATATACCTCACGGACCCAGGTAAAGCCAAAGAAGACCGTCAATTCAATGCATATCTTAGAATAACTAACATGTTTTAGCATCACTAATGAGATGGAATGCTTATATATTCCTGGCTATAGTACTATGTAGATTGAAATAAAGTGTGCTTAAAAGGACTTTTGAAGTCTTTGAATCACTATATCTCCTTCTATTACTGCGAATCTGGCTGCATTTGATATTAGTACTGGAATTGCTCGAGTCAGGAAATAACATTGTACACCTAATGATATTACCTCATCAAGATACACGAATAGAAGGAGATTAACGGGAGCTTTCCAAAACTGGTTAGATCATTGCAATCGGTTAAGAATTGGGTAAGATATGGGCTGATCATGTTTTGGCTAGTCTTATCTTAATTAGTCCTTAATTAGTGACATCACTAATTAAGCGCACTAATTAGTCCCTAATGACATCACTAATTAGTATAATTACATTATGTTACTCATTAGTGCCTAGTGACATCATTAATTAGCCTACCTTAATCAGATCACTAATCAGTATCTAATGACATCATTAATTAGTGTACCTGAATGATGTCACTCATTAGTGGCTGATGATGTCATTAATTAGTACCTAATGACATCATTAATTAGTGTACCTGAATGATGTCACTCATTAGCAGAGATCAGTGCCATCATTAGTAACATAATTGCGTAATTTGATGGCATCAATTGTGCACAATCAGTGCTGGAATGGTCATTTGAGAATTGCCTAATTAGGAAATGTCTAATTATAGTACATTCTATTTTTAGACACACTTATGTTTTCAACTGGATTTAGACCCTTGGACAGACCATCCAGATACTTCCAATATTGATCAAATCATTGATGACAAGTGCCAGGGGTCCTAGATGGAATGTCCATTTGGACACTCTTGGACACTTTGGAAATTGGACAGACAGATGGTTGGGTATGTCCATGGACAGATGGTGGACAGTGGACAGATGGAAAGGCATGGAATGTCCATATGGACAGACCCTACATGGCCCTTGGACAAACCGGAATTCAATGGCTTAAGTAGGGTCTGTCCAAGGGTGACTGAAGTGAAGATGGAGAGAGCAGCATGGTTGGTGAGAGTTCTCAGGCACAGAGAGCTTATAGGACCAGGCTCTAACCTAGCCTTGACACCAGGTTCGAGATTGTGTTCCTGTGACGAATAACCACCGTTTGCTT
Organism: Coprinopsis sp. MPI-PUGE-AT-0042; assembly: GCA_020736565.1. NCBI lineage: Eukaryota > Fungi > Basidiomycota > Agaricomycetes > Agaricales > Psathyrellaceae > Coprinopsis > Coprinopsis sp. MPI-PUGE-AT-0042. The sequence continues at coordinate 651,850 of JAHBOF010000036.1, forward strand.
TTGAAGCCGATCAGCTGCCTTTTGAACCTCCGCCGCTCAGAAATAGCGAAAAGGGAGGCAGTCTACAAGGAAATAAATGGATCTATGGCCACTCTGCCAGACTATAGCGCAGTTCTAGAAGAAGAAGAACTTGGACAGGACAGCCTCCCGAGATCAGCCTAGTCCTGCCCAATGACGCTCATGCCAGCAGTAGTTCAATGGTTATGAGAATGGTGTTGTTATCGTTGGTAATGATCGTCGTGTAGGCTCTCTTTGGAATATAGTCTGTTTTGCTTGTTATCTTTCATGCATTTAGATAGGTGTAAACCATTTATACATGTCGAAACACCGTGACAGTGGCTACGGGATAAGGCTCACTCAGCCTTAGGGGCTGGCGCTAAAAGATCGGAGGTGGGAAACAATAGCGGATCAGAGCTCTATCGGTCGGAGTTTGAAGCCACCTTCTCTTGCCAACGCTCACCATCCAGGACGCTATATTGTAAATCATCTGCCGGTTCAGGCCATGATCCCCCTTCCAACTTCAAGTTAAGACACTGTGGATTACAGATTCTCCTGTCAGTGGCGCTTACCTTGAACGCCTGAGCTTGGAGTCAACAAGGGGTCCGCCGCACCTGCCAGATGTTGCTTGGATTATGACGGCGACCGTGACGGATCTGGAGGCTGGGTAAGCCAACATCATCGATCGAGCCCTCGGGTGGTACTAGTATCCACTGCTATGCCTTCAAAGAGGTACCTTGCTAACTTCTCAACAGGCTCCCGACCAACACGTCTCGCTACTGAGCGAGCGACTCGCCTCATAGGTGACAGAAGCATAATCATTGGCGTTCGGTATGTATCCCTTCTGAGAAACCCAGCCTTCAACTGACATTCGCTTTGATCGGCTAGGGAGCGTGTTCTCTCTGAGTCGATCATTTGCAAGGCTAGACCCGGAGCAGCGTGTTGCAAGGCTGTATATGTCCAGTGCTCAGGAATCGCTTCCCGTGTAATGAATGATGTAGCTTTCTTCTCTCCCATACATTGAAGGCTCACGCCGAAACCATAGTTACAATATTCCCCCATACCTCGGCCGTGTCACCGGCCTCTCATTGGACCCGCCGTTTTTCTGCCATACCGTTGAGGCTCGAGCACCACTGTAATCTTCCCGTAGCACCATCAACCGCTGGTGAAGCCATTGCTGTCTTTTCAAGTGCTGCGTGCTTCTGCCTCACTGCATTCCGTGAAACCCGTTGCTGAACAGCACCGCTGTGCTTGAGCTGCAGCCAACAATGAGCTGAGTGAGTCATTCATCTAAGTCGAATTGACGTGGGTCAGATTGTCCTCCCTGGCTACGGTCACTTCCGTAGCACATAAAACCACGGCACAGTTGGTCACCGAAGTCTGCGTAAAGTCAAACCCCACCCCCCTTCCATAGGCCACACCACGCCCAATCACGCTGTCTAGGTTTTGAAGATGAACACTGATCTCGAGTGTGAGGAGTGCGGAAGGACCTTCCTCAACACTGCTGGACTGTTTACGCATCAAAAGAAAAGTTGTCGGCCTGGAAAACGCTCACTGAAAGACCTGCTTTCTGATGCTCGTGGCTACTGGAAAACCGTAAGCAAGGAGGCCTCTTCCTCTCAAAAACGTCGACGGCTTGGGTCACCCCAGGGCTCTAATGCAAGGCCAGTGCAACGAAGTCCAGCTCCAGGATCCGTTGTCCCAGTAGGTCATATAAGCCAAGAGAAGGAGGCATGTACCTACCTTATTGTGAAACCTGATTTCGCTCATGTTTCTGTTAGATCTCAAACACTGGATTAGACGAAGAAACTTCTGTTTTGAACTTGCCAGTAGCCGTAGTCGGGAGCCAGGATTCTATCAACCAACCAGTGAGCATTGCGCGATGAATTCTGTTGAACGCTAATCTGAAACTAGCATTGTGCAGACTTCCTCAACTACAACGGCAAGAGTTCTCGACATGGCGCCAACGCCTATCTCGAGCTATTCGACTAGGAAAGATGGATTTGGCCTCTTCAAGAAATTCTGGGGCTCTGAAAAGCCCACGCACAACCCTGAGCACAGCTCTCAGCCTTCAATCTCTCTTCAGAATTGTCATTCTGACTGGGATGGCCATGTTGAATTGCAGCTTCAAGACCCGGAACTTCCAGAAGATCCAGAGCGGAGAAAGCCCAACCCTCCTTCAGGCTCTGAGCTCCGCTTCGGACGGCTGGATCCCAACATCGCACCCTCTCCCGGAGCCTTGTCTTACTATCCATACCCCAACTGGAGTTCGTTCGCGCTTGGGGATTGGTATTGGAGCCAGGGTGTTATCAACTCGAAGGAACGTTTTAGAAAGCTCCTGGAGATATTGCGCCACCGCAACTTCAAGAAGGAGGACGTGTGCAGCACCAGCTGGGATCAAATCCACCAAATCCTCCCCGACGGTCTCGGACCTCCTGACCATCGCATACCCCACAGCGACTTGGTGTCCGAATCCCCACAATGGGTGGATGACCATGGGTTTGGTTGGAGTATTGCCGAGGTTAACTTGGATGTACCATTCCCAAACCACGGCGCCGGACCCAAGGTGAAAACCTTTGGAGCAGGGGTGCTTCACTATCGGTCGATCGTTTCCATCATCAGAGAAAAGATGAGCAACCCAAGTGAATTTCCCAGCCGACATATCCATCCTTACGAGCTCCTGTGGCAACCTAATCCCCAGACGCAGCCGATTCGCACGTACGGCGACATGTTCTCGTTGGCAGAATTTCTTCGAGTGCAAGAGAAGGTTCAGGGTATGCCCCTCCGCAATGAAGCGGATGTGGGACTGGAGCGAGTGGTGGTGGCCCTCATGTTTTGGTCTGATGCTACGCTGCTAGCCAACTTTGGGACGGCGAAACTGTGGCCATGTTACCTTTTCTTTGGGAACGACTCCAAGTATCGAAGAGCAAAGCCGGCAACAAATTTATGCAATCATGTTGCTTATTTTGAAGCGGTAGCTCCCCCCCCCCTCATCCCCTGTGACTTTCCTTGCAGTCTCCTGACGTCGTATCCCTAGCTTCCGGACCGTTTTAAAGACTGGTATCGCGCACAAAGCGGTGGTCAAAGCCCGGCACAGGATCTCGTCACCTACTGCAAACCGCGAGATTTTCCACCGACAGTGGGACATACTCCTCGACGATGAACTCGTCCAGGCTATGCATTGCGGTATTCGCATTCTCTGCCCTGATAACACTGTTAGACTCTTCTTTCCTTGGGTGTTTACCTACTCCGCTGATTATCCAGAGAAGTACCCCATCTTTACTCTCTTTGGGTGGTGAAAGGATTCTGATAATGTTTCAGAACTTTGATCGGCACAGTCCGTTCATTAGGCCAAAAACCGTGCCCTCGATGCTTGGTGTCTAAATGCGACTTGCACCAAATGGGCACGCCAGAAGATGCCACTGCACGGATCTCCCAGCCTCGAGTTGATGACCAAGCCCGACAGGAGAAAGTGGATGCAGCCAGAAGTGTGATCATCGATCAAGGGTATGCTGTGGCCAACGCTCAGGTTGAGACGCTGCTGAAGCAAGATTCAATGCTACCAATACGGGTGGGCACTCCAAACTCTTCCGAGTATCCCAGAGAAAGACATTATCTGATCGCTCAATTTTTCAGAATGCTTTCTCAAGACTCTCCCATCTGGGATTCGACATTTACTCGACCCTCGTTGTCGATCTTATGCATGAATTTGAACTTGGCGTCTGGAAGGCGCTATTCGTCCACCTTATTCGCATCTTAGAAGCTCACGACTGCCTCACAAAGGAATCATCTGTTAATGAACTGGATCGCAGGTTTGTATCGACATCGTGAAATAGTGCAGCTTTACTGACCTCAAACTGCTAAGTAGATATCGTCGGATGCCTACATTCGGTGTTGACGCCGTTCGCAAGTTTAGCTCAAACGCTTCGGAACAGAAGCGACTGGGAGCACGCGACTATGAGAACCTTCTTCAGGTACTAAGCATCGGATTTCTCTGTCTGTGTCTGCATTGTTCTGACACCACTGAAGTGTGCAGTCCCTGCCTTCGACGGGCTCCTCCCAGAACCACACAACAGTGTTGTTTGTCAACTCATCGCAGTATGTGCCGAATGGCATGCTTTGGCTAAACTCCGCTTGCACACCGAAGAGACGGTGAAGTTATTGGAAATCACGACCACAGTGCTCGCAGAACGGTTTCGGGTCTTCATAGGCACTACCTGTAACGCTTACACGACATTGGAGATAGCTAAAGAGTATGCAGCTCGATTCAAGCGCGCAAGCAAGACGGCGAAGAGGGCCAATCCTCCGCCATCTAGTACTTCCCCTGCTAGATTAAGTTCGACTCCTCCACCACTACCGACTTCCCCTTCTATGCCAAGCTCGTCGGTTGCTCCTCCTCTATCTACTTGCCCCTCCGGATCGGGTTCCTCAGCCACTGCTCCACCTGGTCTCGAACCCCAGCTTGAGCAAGCTGTGCCTACGCCTGTCCGAGCCGCACCCATCAAGGGTAAGGTTCGGAAAACTATGAACCTGGACACGTACAAATACCATGCTCTGGCCGACTACCATTCGACCATTCGTCGGTTTGGTACCACGGACTCTTACAGCGTTGAGAGGGTGAAGAACTCGTCCACCACTCTTCGCTTGGCTCTATCACTAATCTTCTCTGATACAGGGAGAGCTAGAGCACAAGTTTCCGAAGTCATGGTATCTTCGAACCGACAAGAAGACCTATCGACTTCAGCTTGCCCGCATTGAGAGGCGGAGGGCCAACCTTCGCAAGATTAGACAACGAAACCAGGCGGATAGTGATCCTGTCCCAGTTGCTGTTGCCCAGGACATGGACAAGGCGGTCCCTCCCCTCGAGGAGTCATTGTCGTATAAAGTTGCCAAGTCACAAACCACGTTTGAATCCACCAGCTTCTATCACCCCCAGTACGATAACGGGAACGACCCCGCTTATGTAGTAAGCCGTTGGATCTTGCACCAGAATACAGCCGACTCTAATGGCCCTGATCCAGGATTTTCTGCCCATGTTGCAGAAGCACCTCCTGCCTCGCGTCAGAAAGGCTGTTAACCGTCGTCATACAGACAACGCACACGATGGCACGCAGGATACAACCGACTGGACCTTTGTGGGGATAAGGGACAACCGCATCTACGAACACAAAACCATTCGCATTTGCTATACAAGTTACGATGCGCGAGCAGGAGAGGACATTATTCGTGCTGGTGGGGTAAAATCCACCGTGATGGTTCTCAACCCTTCCTATCCGACCAACCAAAGCGCGCACCCCTTTCTCTATGCAAAGGTTCACGGTATCTTCCATGCCAATGTGGTCTATATCAACGGCCTGAGGGACCCGGATCCAGTGCGCATCGACTTCCTTTGGGTGCGGTGGTTTCAGTGGGAAGGTAGGAGTGCTGGCTCATACGGCTTTCACCTCTTGTCGCTTCCTCCCATCACTACAAGCAGCACCTTTGGCTTCCTGGACCCCGCAGATGTCATACGGGGCTGTCACATCATACCAAGAGTCCACGAGCCAGATGACTATGTTAAGCTCCAGGAAAGCACATCAGGCGTTGCTCAAGACGCTGAAGATTGCTTTGCCTACTTTGTAAATCCGTACGAGCCGCCCTTTAACTTGAGGTCGGTGTGTCGCTAACTTTACAATCGCAGCTTTCCCGACAGGGATATGTACATGAGGTACCAATGGGGCTATGCCGTAGGTCATCACTACACCCATCCGTTCAGCCTTCGGTGTTCTTTGACACCGGTCGATTTGCCTCCTACCGCATTCCGACACGATTTAGGAAGAGAGGCGACCCTCGCGTGTCAGAACGAGCCTGCCAGTACTGATGAAACGATCGTACGTGTTTGATCCTCGTTGCCTAGGTTTTTCACCAATATGTCGCACAGGCTGAGCCTCCCCTTCAAGTTCAAGCATGTGCAATAGCAATGGACCCGTCCTTACCAAGCGCTGGGAGACCAATGGTATGTGACGGGCGTTCCCACCAGAACCAAACCTTTAAGTTGTGAATATCAGCCTTACATCGTTTCTAGACTGAATTATACCCTGATACAGAGGCACTGGTTAGCGAGGTCCTAGATGCAGTTGGAGAAGATGATTGGGTGTTTCCAGAGAGTGATGAGGAAAGCATCAGCGATGCCGATCGCGAAGACGCCGACGAGGAGTGATACAATGTAGTGGTAGGACGACGATGCTATCCGAGTCCTAGTAGTAGCCGTGAATATACAAATAACTTCTCATTCTTGCTAGCTCTTGTCGTTTGTTGTTATCGGCTCCGAAGGCCCACATCCAGCGCGATTAATTATGGGGCATTTGGGGATGCTCAATGGCATCAGAGGGGCACGCCATATGATATTTCTGGAGAAACTAGTAGTAGTAGCAACCGATTAAGTGAAGCTAAAATTACTGCGGTCTGCGCCTTTACCAAAGCGCAGCTTTTGTCTCTTGCCACCAGTGAGGAGTCATGCTCAACCGATAGTATTTAACCAATTCTGCGAGTTCCACCAATGGGCTCTTCCCTAGGACCCAAGATAACACCTCCGTACTTCAGCTTCACCATGTCTTCAATTCAGGCTGATGTTCTTGTCAGAGGTGGCCAGGTTGATTCTCCTATGACCGCCGACAGTTCACTCGGATGCGAAGCGGATTTATGGCATGCCAAAGGCGACCCAAAATTCGCTCAATACTTAACCAACTCCAGCTTTGGTACAAGGGCTTCTTTCTGGCCTCTGTATTTGGGTACGCCTTTAGCCCTGTTTGACGCGCCCCTCCAACTAAATTCACGTCAATGGCAGCGGGGCTCGACCGTCAAATTCCCTACCAGGACACGATATACTCGAACATTAGTCGAACTTGTCAACGAGGCATCGATCGCCAACGGCGACAATCGAAACGACGAGCCACTACTGGCACACAGACTCAACCCTTTCTCCCTAACCACGGCACCCCCTGCGTTTCTAGTGGTTGGCTTCATGATAGACACGCAGAAAACACGGGATTTCAGATGATGATTCCTATCGTTCTTACAGTACGCTTAACACACTACACTGCGGACTCTCCTCAGAGCCCCGACATGATGATATCTCAGGTTACTAGGGACAATGTTTCGTGTGCCACTAGCACTAATCGTCGTACTCGTTGATAATGAACGTTCTCTGCTTGCTACGATTCAAAATTTAACAAGTCAGAGAAAGGGATACCAGTGCAGACTATCTTCGCATGATGGCCGCTAGTGAAGACTTCTTGGTCGGACTCGGATGTCACATCTATCCCTTTGTTTTACTGCTACTAGTACTAGAACTAGGAGCATATTTCGTCGGCTTCGTCTCTCGTCTCTCTGTCCGCCCATCCATAGCTTTATGTCAGGGCTCTTATACCCTTTTTTTGCTTCCCTTCGTCTACAAATGTCTTCTTTATGCATTTCCCTGTATGGCATGAGCTTCCACCTTATTATCTTCATCCGTGCGCCTCTACAAGTCTCGTTTATTTTGTATTTCTATGCATAGATGCTCCGCGAATATTTAAGCGCCCGTAGTACTTTACTCAAATCATTATCGTTTATCCCCCATCGCTGTCCTCAAGAATGCGGGGCAAAGTCCCTAATAGTAGCTTGCGAGTCATGGAGTATCATCCGAGTCAGGCCAGGCGTTTGACGCACTCCACCGACTCAGGAGAGCAAGCCTGAGAGAGGCTGCGCCCACGGATGGGGAAAGCATGCTCAGTCCGAAGTCGTTACTCAAATTCCACCAAGCGCCGCTGCAGCTGTGGTGATTCATATACAAGCGCAGTTTGATCTTTGTATATGAGTCATATGGTCTTGGAAACTTCATAGTAAACGACACAATCTCTTTCCACCGTCCAGACCACCCCTGCCTCCCCATCTCGCACTCTAATTACCCCTGGACTAGCATGGCCGAGGACACACAGCGTCACAACGTTCATAGGGAACCACTCCGAGATCTGGCGCCTGGACCTGAGGTGTTCATCGACCCCCAGCTAAGAAAAAGGCGGAGAGAGGTCGACGACGGCGAAAGGGGCTCGGATGAAGAATCATCGGTTGGTGGCGGGCAAGGAGGATCTGCACTTGGTTTGGGTCCAAGAAAGAGAATGTGCGTTGAGATTTTCCGGCCGGTTTCACCTTACTACGCGGTTGAAGTGTTGACTGGCTTCTCTGCCTTTGTTCCTCTTTCCTTCAGCTGTAGGACCGATCCGCTGGTTCACCATGGTCGTCACTTTGGGCGGACTATCCAAGCATTCTGTCGGGTCCAGACCTTGATCAAGAATGGTCTCTCACGAAGTATACAACTAAAGTTTGGACGCCTGACAGAGGGGGATTTAACCTCAAGGTAAGTCCTGATCCTGGTCAGGGTATATTGTTCGTGTGGCTGAATCATACACATTAAACTGAAGTGAGATGCGAGAGCACAAGATCTACGAGCAACTGCTTGGTTTATCTCCCGGGATGGAGGAGAGACTCTGCAATGGGTCAGAGCAAGATATCTTTCATGTCGCAGAGCTCGTAGGTTTCCCGCGAAGTTCAGTCTTCTACAGCTCACGCGGTACTTTAGATACAGAAGGGTTCTGCTGGTGCTCGAGCAGATGATACCAAGGGGCTTAAGGGTGTGGTGATCGACTGGATAACACCCCGTGGACAAAGCCTACAGCCACCTTTAATGCGTAATGTTAAAACTGATCGAGGATTTTATCACCCTCGCACAGGGGAGCTGCTCTGCCCCATTGACTATGACTGGACGAGTAATGAGTACATCTAGACTGGCCTCTGCTTATAATTTTCCGCTAATGGGATATCAGAATCAAGGAAGGTTTGCGGTCAGGCACCATCATTGTCACCGGAGACCAGTGGCCTGTCTTCTTGTATAAAGACTTTCGATGCAACATTGGTAACGTCTGGGAGGGATTGTTTCAAAGCAGTTTACTAGTATCTGTGAGTACATTTCTTGATACTCACGTCACCATGAGTCTAACGATGGCGTTTATGACAGGCTTTCAGACATATCTTCACGTCGCCTAGCTCCGTCGATCGACAACCTCGGGCTACAAGGTCAGGCAACGCCCGGATACACGGGATGAGGAACGTTACCGTTCCCTCCTTGGCCTATGTAGCTACTCAGGTGAGTGGATGCGCAAAGTTTATCCAAACGTTCAGACCAACCCAATGAGCAGGTGAGGTTCGCCTTGAGCTCCTCCCCTACCTTTTCTAGGACGGACCTTGTCACGGACTCAGAGCGATTCTATGGCTCAGTGATAGAAGCATTCTCTGCCCGCGAGTATCAAGAGAAGGTCAGAACCCTTCTGGCATGGTGGGACGCGTACGTACTGCTGCACTTGAACCACAGCCATTTGCATCTGCTAACTTTGGGCTCAGCCAAAATTTTCCGGTGTACAACAATCGTAGCAAGAGCTTGAAGAAAGGCTCGGTCCTGGCGCTGATGAAGGCCCAGCGTCTGCAAGAGGTATCGGACACCGGCTTGGGTAGCCACGACGGAGAAGTGCCACAAGTTGTGGCCTGAGCCTTTTAGTCTCCATATCGAGGTTTCTATAGGATATAATTATGCTGACCAGTAGTTCCCCAAACACTTGCTTCAGTTTATCCCTTGTTCATCGGCGTACGCTTTCCGACTGAACCTAACTGGTCTGTGAAGCGTACCGTAAGATCTGAGTATGGAGACGGACTCGGAGAGAGGAGGTAGTGTCGGATGCACTGATGTATTGCATATCTGAAGGTACTACTGGAATCTCAATTAACCGCGGCTGAGTTTGAGTGAGTCGAAGCCTGACCCCTCGCCATGTTGAGGGGGTCCTTCGTCCGCAGGAACTCAACTCCGACTCGGTGATCTCAAACGATGGTGGTCCGACAGCAGTGCTCACTCAGGTGGCAGGTCGAACGCTTCTATCAACCCCACCGAGCGCTAGTGGAACACAGACTGGCAGGCTTGGAATGTAACTGAGTAGTAGTACGCGCACGTGGACCCTACTACTACCTGAGCTCGTCGGCGGGCTTCTCATTGCAATAAAGAAATGTCAACTTGGTTAATAGTCCCGTCACGGCACCAACTGTCGCTTCTACTGCCGAATACTGCGAAGTCAATGACTCTGATTCAATTTTACACCTGCTGCGCAAATTTGCTGCGAGTCTCGTTGACTCAGATGCATGCGCAATGCCGCCATGACACTCCGAGTCGTGTATAAAACCTGATGCTCTTGACTGGTTTGGCATCCTTCATCTGCCCATCTTTGAGCTCCCTGAAAGGGGATCTAAGTCCCGAGGCCGCCACCTCATTTTCACAGTACAACCTTTCTATTCCACGCTATCGCTCTGCTCTGGAGACATCCACATTCTACCGAGCATCAAATCTACCACTGGGTCGAATGCCTAAGGACACCACGTCCAAAAAGGCACCTGCCACTCGCCCTCGCGCAGGTGCTAGAAGCCCGAAGAAGGATCATTCAACCCAGAGAACGTCAGCATCAGCTGGTTTCTCGAAGCAAAGAACTTCATCTCGCTTAAGCAACGGCAACAGCAGCAGCAGGACCAACGGGTTTCAGTCCCTTGAAGAGCAAGACGATCGAGGCTTGGAATCTAACGGGGGTACGTTCGACCGTTTTTGTATAAGTACCACGGCAGCCAACCACAACTCCTGTCCAGGTGCAGATTCGGAACCTGAAGCTATGATTGCCAGTGAAGTGGCGCCCCCCACGGGCACCTTTCCGAAACCCCAAATGGGCGAGACATTAATCGTTGCCAGCGATGAAGGGGAAACGTCAGGCACTGGCTCATTGATGTCAGGTGTGCTATTACTCCTTGCACTGATCGAAGATTGTTTTTGGAATCTGACCACGACCCTTTCAGGATCCGAAGATTTAATGTGTATCATCAAACGTCAAAAACGACAGATCCAACTGAAGAAGATTGCTTTAGCACGTATCAAAGACGAGCAAAAAGATTTGAAGGAGCGACTGGCCGAGTTGGAAGAAGAGCTAGAAGAGAAGCAGACGACGGTAGAGACTTTGAAGAAGAGTGAGCTACAGTACCGTAACTGGTGGCTCAACGAAGTACAGTTTACGAAGGTGATCCTCAACAAAGTTCCCAATCCTAACCGCGATATCGAGCTGGTTCGAGCGTCGCAAGCACACTATGTTGGGCATTATTAGCGAGTTTAACTAGAGTAATGCATAGATTGAGGTTCCCGGCTGACGCAATCCAACGCCATCATGCCCTATGCGTGTGAGATACTAGTAATTCTGATTTACTGGCGACCTTTTGGTTTGCAACCTGAACCAGCGAAGGCGTCCGAGAATTCCGGCCGTAGGTGTTTGCTTTCAATCTCCGACTTAAGTTTATGGTGTCTGCACTTCAACGTTCTCCCTCTAACCCCTCCCACCTCAGGCTATGCCTTTTATGTCACATGGAAATCGCACTTCTCCTCTCCAGTCATTATGTCCCCGCGATCTTCCAACCCAGTAAGAGACCCTCCATTTCGACGATTTCCGAGTCAACAATCACTAGCAACAGCGGCGTGAGGAATGATGGCACAACTTCGCCTCTGCATTCACTAACGACCGTGACTCAGTCTCTACTATTAAGCCAACTTGCGAAGGTAGGCGCTCCAGTTCCTTGGTAGCCATGGTAGGTCCTTACTCACCGGTCTGTTTCCATAAACATGTCAAGGATTGAGGCAATCCTTGCACCGATTTCACTCATCCTCTTCTGGCATAAGGATCATCATGCCTCCGAGGTTTGGGTACATAAACAGGGCTTGCCAGATTGAAGCAAGTGTAGGTAAGCCATGCTCGTCAACAACGTACCGTGACATAGTCGCTTACGGATCCCTCCTCAGTCACTAGCAAACTTAAATCCTCGTGTGATAGCCCGTCGTCATATGCTTTCCAACTGTCAGGCGAGTTTCGCTTGAGCAGGAGTGAGCTTTCGCTTGAGCGGCGGGCGCAGGTAAGCTGCCATAGTATGCACTTTTCCTCCTTGGTACGGCGATCAGCTTGCGAGGCAGCTCATACTGATGTGGTCCACCATTTGAGGCTCGCAGGTTACGATTTGCCCTTGCAACAACGAGGCTTCACGACATTGCCCTAGCACACTCCGAAATCATATGCGACTACTGTGTACACTGCTGGTGTACCTACAATGGAGAGGGCCCATCAAGCTGAGAATCCGCTATGGGATTTGGTTCAATCGGCCCCGGTATGTGTCATGCTCGCTATCTTCGCGATATAGTAGCGACGTTGAGCATTCACCCCAATATCTCATCGTGAACCCTTCATCTAATATAGGGCAACATGGTAGTCCTGGCCTGGAACTCCTGCTCTGTGCCACACGACAGGAACAGCCAATTGTATCGCATTCAGATCGCTTCCATTGAGCGTAGATCTGGAACCTTCAAGCCACTCCGTCGGCAAGCCAAACAATGCCGTGTCCCCTTACAGCCGAAGCTTCCCTCTCGAGTTTGTCGATGAACAAAGGGCTTGCCGTTTGCAACGGCGCTCATAGATCTCGTTTGGGTTGACGCTATTCTGGCCGTCTATGGAGGCAACGATAGCGGATCTTACCTCTCGTGCTCCTGTGGAACTACGTCGCGACGGGGTCGGGCTCAAACGAATGCCAACTTGGGTAGCGAATGCCTGTTGTATTTGGGGCCATTCGCTGACACACTTTGACTTGAATACAAACCGTTCTGGTATCCATAAGTCCTGGCTGCTTGATTCGTGGCCACGATGGGAGATGCACTTCATTCGCTTATCAAATTTGTAGTGTCTACTCTACTACAAGCTCAGTCGTCTCTGGTGAGATCAATTACACTGGAAGTTCGTCCATGCTGACGTTTGCAAGCATGCCCAGGTAAACATGGCCTCAACAGCAGCCTCTTGCAACAGGGACACTGTGCAAAAGCGCTCAAGAAGTCATGCTCGGATATCCCGTCCTTTCCAATCGTAACCTCAAAGGGGAGGTCTGGCTTTGCTGGTTGTATGACGTCAGGTTGTAGGGAATTCACTGGCAAAGGAATGTCTGTGACATTGTCAAACAAAGCTCTAATCATTCCAAAATTGTTCAGGAATTCACCTCGACGTGCATATTTCCTGATGCGCAAGCCTTGAAGATGATAGAAGTCCTCCAAATGAACTGGCGGTGATGCTGGTCAGCCCCCATTGCACACAACCAACCCGACGTTCAAGCTCTCACCGTAGTATCCGCACCGGTTTTGGGCACACTCAACAACGTACGTACCAGCCTTGTTGCTTCCAGGTGCTACCAAGGTTATCCTACTTTCTGTGTAGGGTACCCCGTCCATCGGCGCACAGAGGCAGCACAGTGCCATCAGCTCGTGGTAACGGCGGTATTCCTCTAGATCGGAAGGTTGTACGCGAGCGTTCTCCAGGCAGGTACCCTCTTGTACAGACTTGTCTTCCCGATCGTATACTGGCCTTTCGAAGAATTCTGTAAGTACCATGGTCACAGTTTGATTCAATGTTCACTTACCAGAACCAGATTGACAGAGTTTCAGTACGAAAATTGTAGTGTAGGACTTGCCGACCAAACGTCCTTCTTCTATTGGTGACATTGGAAGCCAGAATTCGGCCCAAGCATGAGCGGACGATGGCATGACGAGCAGAGCTTTGTTGCAGAAGAAGTTGAGGCATCGTTCAAGTTCGAGTTAGATTCCTTGAGTGCCAATCTACGTGGGTTTTAACTCTTTGCGTTCCAAGCCTTACGTCTTCACTTCAGCTGATATCCCCTGTACATTCAGCTCAGTGCGCAGCGGCACATCGTTGCACAGTTGGCGACGATCCTGGTCTAGCTTCTATGATATCTTACTGACCCAGGTGTGGGAGGGCTGCGCCGTTCGCCTTGTATCAAGAGCCGCCGCAGTGGTTTGCACTCATCCCGAGTCATTGCTGTCATGGCTACCGCCACAGTGGTACCGATTGCCAACCGCACACGACCTTTAGGTCAACGGATAACCTTCAGGCTGGTGTTGTGTTCCACTTGCGATGCCTCCCGTTACACGTTCAGCGTCTCGTGTCCCTCTCCAGACAAAGGAACCAAAACGCAAAAAGCTTCCACCACGCCAGTCTGAGAAGGGTTATCTCGAAGCCGCTCGGACGCGAGAGCTTTGGAAAGCCCGCCGAAAGAAGTGTGTGAATCTCCTCTTTGGTATTACAAGTTATTGACCGAGGAGACGGCTGATGGTCTACTTTCACCAGGTTCTCAACAGATCCCTTGTTCTTTGCTGGGCAGACATTTGCGCGAACAGTCGATCCCTTCTTGGATATCCTCGACTTACTCGACAACCAAAGAAAAGTGGACCTCGACCTCGCCTTACCTGAACACTCTCTGACATGGAGACATATAACCGTCCCGTGAGCTTCTGAGTTGAATAATTCCGGTTTCTCGTTGACTGACGAGGAGACAGTGAGAGGAGGAAAGCCCACCAGACATATGTCGCACTCAAATCCCATCTCTCAGACGCAGACTCTGACGAAGCTGTCCATTGCACACCTGCAGTCCTCGGCCACATAGGCTATCTGGTACGGCGTTCCCCTTTCATCGCTTCCATAAACTTACTGTCTGACTCGACGCGGCAGTTATCCAGAGGACAATCAAAGGCGTGGTCTTCTGATCTCCTTGCTGCCGAAAGTCTAATTCAGAGGCGGTTTGGATCCATATGTGGTGAGGATTTGGCGTACGAGAAGGGGCGTCTTCTCCGTCCCGTTGACCAAGACTGGGAAAATCCTCAGTAAGCAAGGGACGTGTTTACCTAGTTTCTTCGCATTGACCCTGATTCAGAATCAGGGCGGCCTTTATCGAAGCACCAGAGATGGCCATGCATTGTGCGTGGCCAGCGGGTCTTTACCAAAATCTAGAATACAATTCGCTCGATCCCTGGGAAGGCTTTTTGAGGAGCAGCCTCCTGATCATGGTATTTACGTCTCTGCCGATTGTTCTAACCTACATTAATAGAGCGACCAGGTTGCCAGGGATACGTTTAGTGCTTTGACCTTGAGTGACTTTCAGTCCAGCCCGCCCATAACAGCGAACACTATTGTCTATGTTGCAACACTGGTAAGAACTCTTAAAGCTGAATATAAACAATCTGGTTTACCCGATCGTTGTCAACTTCTAGACCATAGCCGCCCTTGCAGGAACCGAGATGGGCATACGCAGGGTATTCACATTGTTATCACAACACGTGGAGAGAGAACAGGAAACACATCAGCACAAAGACTTGTTACGATGGTGGAACAGGTACGCCATCCTAGCTCTCCATTGAAATGGGAAGACATAATGGCGGTCATCGATTCTACTGTAGGCAGATGGCGACTCGGAGACCACAGCCATTGTACAACTTTGGTCCTGCCACTGGCGTTCATTCTGTCCACCGTGACCTTCCTGCCGGCGGCATGCTGACAAGGTTGATGGACGGCCACTGACATGAGCTCAATGCGGATGACTCAGTTTGATACGAATTTCACACGGACCCGTCCTTATAAACACTCGATCTATCCATGGTTGTTCTTGACTTTCTTTCCCCACTTTCATGTCTCGAGTTCACCCTCGGCTCAAGTACTGCGCGTGACTCGACCCTTCTCTGAGAGGGATTCCTTGCTGACGGGGGAGTTAGCGAAGGCTGTCATCCTTGTCTCGCGGAGGCCCCATTGACCTGAACCGTCGATTTCAGGTCTTGCACCTGTCAGTGACGCGGTCTCTTTGCCTTATCGTGAACGTGAGTCATTCCGTTTCCTTTGTCTTATCTTCCTTCTAAGGTATCGCAGGTATTCGCCTTCGTGGGTCCCAGGGTTCTCGAATCTAGCTGTGCAAGGTCTGTTCTCTCTCTCATGTATCTACGGCCATTTGATTCCAATCCGCACTCTGTCTACTTCGCAGTTCACCCCGTGTTGGTTATGCCCGCCGACACCCTACCTGGATCGGAACACTTGGTTCGCATCTTACCAACGCCAGCAACGTCCGAGTAACTTTTCTACTTTTCGTCGTGCTCACCCTCCAAGCCTTCTCGATTGTCGTGATAGGTTTCAACTAGTCATGCCTTGGCTCTCTCGTAGTGTTTTTGCTGTCTTTGGTGCCTTTCATTCAGTGACAGACCTCACGCAAGCCAGGAAGGAGCGAGCGCATCTGATTTAAGGCAGGATTGGACCACCTAAGGAGTTCCTTCGCATACACTACTATCGTCCTGTCAACCTACGTACCCGTACTATCGTATGACCCAGTAATGCCTAAACAGTGTCTTTTATCATCCGTTGAATGTCCAACACCGCCCGTGGGTTAACGAATATCACTTTCGAAGCCACTTCAAATACACTCCCCCCGAGGCTCACGAAGTGTATGCCGCCAAAGTCTACGATGAATGTCGGAACCGCGGGCAGTGATGTGTGCCATACGCCCAGGACTGATAACTTCGAAAGGCTAGGAAATCACCAAGCAACATCAGCAGAACCTCGCTTGCTATTTGAGGCCGTCTGAACACCAGCGAGAATGATTAGCTGACTACAGCTCCGGCCCAGGCTGGCAACGTATCATAAAAACGCATTAGGATTGTAGCTTGACCAAAGGCTGGGAGGATAACATATTTTATTCGCACCATAATCGAGTAAAACGGAGTGAAGCTCAATTTTATTGTGAAACGAAAATGTAGCCAATGAACTCTATTTCGACTGCTACCTGCTGGTTGAGACGTGCTCGCCCTCTTTGGCCTTCAACCGTGTCTGTGCTAGGAGCCCACCAAATGACTCGATGTTGGGAGTCATTTGCATGATGTACTACCCGGCAGGGACTCATACGAGACTTTCTCCGCTGCGGAGGCTGTCAGAAACCCAGGCGTGCGTTTGGTTTCGATGCGGCAAGCGAGAAGAGAATAGCTTGTGGAAATGCAGAGACGAAAGCAGTACAGTTTGGACCAATTTTGGGCACACTTACGGCGCATTTGGACGATGGTACCAAACCCGCCCCTTTACCGAGCTGGGTTGAAAAATCTAAGATTCCTACTATTGAAGTCGGTACACACTGGCTGTGTATCGATGATTCAGGGAAGACGACCCCGATTGGTCTTAAACGTTTCCGGTATTGCGAGGTCGGCACGAATTGCGGAGCATCAGAACATGTCAATGATAAAGACACTGGAAGGTAGGCAGGGTTCACTGTCGCGGTGGGGAGTTACTATACAGATAACTTCGCGCTGCGCTGCTCGCTTTCTATGGACACTTTATGAGCTCTTCTACTAAAGGAAGCCCAAAGGAAGCAGTCAGGGGCATATCTGCGTGTGGGTCGCTGCCTGGAAATCTCGTCATTCAGCAATGTTCCCAACACCATGCTCATGACTTTGAATACCATCCAGAGACGCTCACGCGCCGTAAGATAGTCACTTGACCATTTCATCGACCATGTAATACCCCTCCTGCGATTCTGAACGCAGTTCCGGTGTTCTGACGACAAGCGGAAAGTCGGAAAGCCTGCCGGCTAATATATTGTTAGATCTAGTAGTCCACAGCGAGATATAGTCAGCATATGGAGATCTGGTCATGCCCAAGCCCCAGGCAAGGACGTGTCTTTAGGATGAGTACACCCAAACCGTATCCCCGACGCTGGGTGAACTACCACGTCTGCCAATCATGATAATTCTAGACATTGCTTGATCAGGATGGATTCATCATGGCACATATGACCTACTGTGCCTATCCATGTCAGCGTGTTTGACCTGGCAAACATCCGCAGGCCCTGCGGCGACGAGATCACAGCAACGGTCACCAAGCGTCCATGCATATCCTACATAGGCAACAGTTGATAAAGGTACCTATCAGATTGACACAGATGGCACACAAGATAACAAAGGTAAATGACTGCAATCTATGGTCCTAAACTTTTGATGGTCCTGATGCCCTACATGGCCCTTGTGTTGATCTTATCTTATCTTATCTTATCAGATGTAGATTAGATTTGACTCGTGACCTTCAGTCTAGACTCCTTCAGATACATTCTTATGAGGCTATGCGATATCTACAGCATTCGTCACTCTTTCATCTTCACGACTCATACTGACTCATATGATTACTTGTCACACATATGACTGCTTACTCAGTCCTTACACTGCTCTATTATTAGTACACTCAATATGTATATAAGGACTCTCGTAGCTACACTAATCTCTATCGTTTTAACCTACGAACTAAGTCACTGCCTATAGCCTACAAGCTACTCGGTAAGACCCTACTTGCTAGTCGCAGTAGTGTTCTTCAGGTTATGAGCCCCGAAGCTCAGTAGATGCACTGTAATGGCTGCTCTACAAACTTGGTTGGCGCTGTAATGGCTGCCTCCATAGACTGCTACAAGTCTGCGCTTAATTGCTGCGACTATGCAGGTCTAACCAAGTGGCTGATAGGCCGAACCTATGCCTTTACTCTGCGCTGTCATGGCAGCAGAGATCTGCACTGTAATGGCTGCAGAGATCTGCGCTGTAATGGCTGCAGAATGGGGCAAAGAACGCGCTGTCATGGCTGCTTTCTTTGATTTGTGATATACGTTGCTGACGAACCTTGCTTTGACAGATCTCAACAATCAAATGTCTTCCAACGCTCTCAACAACGTCCCCATGCTCGATGGTACCAACTACCTGGATTGGGCTATGCGTGCAGAACAGTACCTCAAGATGCAACGTCTCGCGTCGTTCATCGACAGTGAACGTCGTGCTGATCCTCCCTCTGATGCCACTGCTACTGAAAGGTCGGCTCAGGAGGAGAAGATCAAGAAGTGGGACGAAGACGATGATCAGGCCATGGGAGCCCTCCTCCTTCGCATCAACAAAAACGTCTGCGCCCAGGTCTCGGGCAAGAATACGTTGGGTGCGTTATGGGATGGACTCAAGGAGCTTTACGGAGCACCAGGACTTGCGGCGATCTTCGCCTACTTCAAGCTTGCGATCCAGTTCCGTATCAGGAACGGAGATCCTTGCCCTGCGATCGCGGAGCTCCAGAACCACCTTGGTCAACTTGCTCAGAACGATGTCGCCATTGACTCGTTCATTGAGGCCATGATCCTGATCAGCAGTCTCCCTTCCAAGTACGACAATACCGTCACCATCCTCCTTAACAACAAAAAGGACGATCTCACCTTCAACGCCGTCGTCAAAGCCATCACGGCTGAGTACGACCGCGTAGCCAACCCGGCTACCCTGAATAAGTTCACTGGCATCAAAAGGAAAGGGGGAAACCCTAACTTCCGCCAACAACAACAGGGGCAGCAGAAGGATTCCGGCAACTCGGGTAACCACAACCCGGGTTCTTCCCAGAACAAGGGGAAGAAGCGCGGATCCAAGGGCGGCAACAAGAAGAAGGAGAAGGAAAGGAAGTCGCAAGGTCACAGCTCTCACATGGTACAGGCCGCCTTCTTAGGCGACCATCTCGTCTCTCTCGCTCCCCAGGACCATGTGCCTCCCCAGGCCAAGGTCTCGGTCCTCTCATTCATGAAGTCCGGACCCTCTATCGTCCAACGTCCCGTCCTCACTCCATCCACTCATCTCCCCGCCTCAGCTACCAAAGCCAAGGACACTCCGTCTACGGAGACCTCGTGCTATCCCGACGTGGAACGCGCCAGGAAGAACTGCAGTAAGCTCGATTTACCAAAAACCGCCCATCACCTCAAAGCATTCGAGGAGGCGGACAAGCGGAAGCGAGCACTTATTGACCGCATCAGTTCTCCCAGGCCATCCAAACGTCAACGATCGCTCAAACCCTCCGAACAGCCTGAGGTGCATGAGACCAGCGCGTCTCTGCACCGACTCCCATCTCCCCCACTGGCACAAGGTGGATCTGGAGAAGGGATCGACGTTCCCCAAGCAACCATGGTGCATCAATCTCGATTGCCCATGGAAAGGGACGGCTCACAAGCATTGGACGGACTCTCTGACACCGATGCCTTGGGAGAAGACGACGACAGCGTCTCCCTCGGCAACGAAGGTGAGCTCCCAGTCCCAGCATTGGAAAACTGGGACGAAGTCGAGGACTCCTCACTCTTCGGCGCACCCAAATTGGTCTGGGAGAGGATCCGCGACGGCGAACTGGAGGACCCCGCTCCACCCCGATGACGAAGTCTCCGACTGGGGCTCCGACGACGGGATGGGAGGCGAACATCCAGATCGTGATGGATCAGATCGCGTTCCAAATGCAAAACCATCCATCTACCTACTGGACTGGGACGCTCTGAGGACCGGACATTTCGACGACGATGAGTACGTCCCCTCTGTTTCTACCAGGAAACTCTTGGCTAATTCATTGCCTCCACAGCCTCTTCAACTAGATTTTGATAGCTTGGACGATGATGTATTCCTAGAATTATGCTGCGCATTAAATTCTATTGTTTCTATTCATGATTCATCGAATACTGCTAAGTGTAACGATGCGCAATGCGCCTCCTGTAAGAAATTCGAGACATTCATACATTGGATGATGGACTCTGGGGCATCAATGCATGTTACCCCCTCCGCGATCGTACTCGGCCGTGATGGCTTTGACGACGGTCTCGAAGGTGAGATCCTTCTTGTTATTGTTAAGAAGGATGGCGACTGTGTTGTCGTACTTAGTAGGAAGGCTACTTATCAAGATCATCGCCTCGATGAACGAGTCAATCGAGACGTTGTTCGTAGCAAGTCGACCCAGGTAGTTCTGGAGCTCGGCGATCGCAGGATGAGGATCTCCAGTCCCGATGTGGAACTTGATCGCTCGAGAGAAGTCCGCGAAGATCGCGGCGAGGCCCGGACTACCGTATAGCTCCTTGAGAGCATCCCATAACTCCTTCGTCGTACCTTTGTCCGCAACCTGGGCGCAGATGTTTCTGTTGATACGGAGGAGGAGAGCTCCCATGGCCTGGTCATCGTCTTGGTCCCATTTGGCGATTTTTTCATCCTGAGCTGCTTTCTCAGTCGCAGTGGCTGCTGAAGCGAGCTCGATAGGACGAGATCCATCGATGTAGGACGCAAGACGCTGCATTTGGAGGTATTGCTCCGCACGCATGGCCCAATCTAGATAGTTGGTACCATCGAGCATGGGGATACTGTTGTGAGCGTTGTTGGAAGACATGTTGATTGTTGAGATCTGTCAAAAACAAAGTTTGTCAGCAACGTATATCACAAGTCAAAGAAGGCGGCCATAACAGCGCGTTCTTTGCCCCATTCTGCAGCCATTACAGTGCAGATCTCTGCTGCCATAACAGCGCAGAGTAAAGGCATAGGTTCGGCCTATCAGCCACTTGGTTAGACGTGCATAGTTCGCAGCGGTTAAGCGCAGACTAGTAGCAGTCTATGGAGGCAGCCATTACAGCGCCGACCAAGTTTGTAGAGCAGCCATTACAGCGCATCTACTGATCTTCGGGGCTCATAACCTGAAGAACACTACTGCAACTAGCGAGTAGATGTCTTACCGAGTAGCTTGTAGGCTGAACTGGTAGGTTAAAGTGATAGAGATTGAGGTAGCTACAAGAGTCCTTATATACATAAAGAGCGTACTAATAATAGAGCTGTGTAAGGACTGAGTAAGTAGTCACATGAGTGATAAGTATACATATGAGTCAGTATGAGTCGTCAAGACGAAAGAATGACGAATCCTGTAGATATCGCATAGCCTCACAAGAATATATCTAGGAGAGTCCGAGTCGGAGATAATCCGAGTCGGATAGTTCGAGTCGAATCTAATCTAAGTAAGATAAGATCAACAAAAGCAAGAGGGGCTGCGAGATCTTTTCAACAAGCTCCTTGACTTCTTTTAGCATCTGAATTGTCACAGCTAACCACACAATGCAAATATCGTTCAAAGCCGCCCTTCTTCTTCTGCCCGCCATGATGGCCATCGCCACTCCCTTGGGAGCAGGCGAGAACTCTGGCATCGAAGCTCGTTCTCTCAAAAATGGTTAGCACCCTTCATCATCTTTGCACCTGTAGCATAACTGACCCTTTTTACGAGCGCAAACTTCCAAATCTCCGACTTCCTGTCGTCCTCCACGTGCTCCGGCACCCACTCCCATACTTGGACCGGTATTGGCAACAACGGCTGCGTTTCTCACTTTGAGAATGGCTCAAACCAAGATATCTACTCCTTGAGGATGGACAACATTGGCGATTGCCCCAACGCGCAGCATTACCTCAGGCTGTATCATGATAGTGACACTTGCTCAGGCAGCTACACAATGATTGACCACTGAGGAACATCTATTTGCATTAGGAGGGGCGGGAGCAGGTTCAGGTCGTTCAAGATCAACTGCAGCAATAGCTTCACTTAGGAAATTTATGTCCAAGAGTACCAGACTTGTATTCATATGACTCCCTCACCAGTTGGCGTTGATGGGTCATGACTTGACACATAGTCAACAATCAAGGAAAACCGCCTTTTCAAGCTCGACTGCACCGACGTTATTTGATCAACCAATTCCCATTCAAGGATAGAATCCGGGGCACCCCTGTTCCTGAACGGGCATGGCGTCACAAAAGAGGCCCAGACAGAAGGAGGATCGAAAGCACAGGGTCAAACGCCCCTGTTGAAATATTACCATGTGCCTCTGTTATTACAGCGAGCCGACCCTGTACTACGAATTGCCAAGTGCGATGCTTTTGCAATCAGGAAAGAGGCCATATCGCACGTTAGACCTATCAAATCATCCAATGAGCATCCAGATCTCTCCTGTAATAAAAAAAAATGAGATCACTCACAGCACCCTCGGCACGCTCTCAACTACCTTCCACCTGCCCTTGACCTTCTCAATCTTCATCAGAAGCGCGACCATCTCATCGCACCCATTCGCAAACCCCGCATCGACCAACCACACATCTCTGTCCTCTCCCTCGCCTTCTTTTCTATCCCTTCCACTCAAGTTCTCCTTCTCCTTGCCTTTGTTGTCCTTACTGGTCTTCATGGTAGCTAAAGCGGTCGCATACTCCCTAACTAACACATCTACCCGCTTCTCCATCGCAGTGCAGTCCCCCTGCAGGTGTTTCCGCAGATATGTGTTGATGGTCAGCTTGTAGATGTACCGTTCCAGTGGGTCCTTGGTCGTATCAAACACAGTAATGTACACTCTGTGCTTCTTCCGTGCCTTCTCCATCTCCTCAATCGAGTAAGAAGGCGTGACAGTGTTGAGCACCACTCTTTGATGTCGCTGCCGTCTAGCCAGACATATTCGCCTACTTTGAAGGTGTCAGAGGCGCGTTTGCCGGCTTCGAATGAGTCTTTCTGGTGTGCTTTGTCCATACGTAAGGCAGCCTCAACGTCTTTACGGACTTCTCGAAGAGTGTCGAGTCGTGTATTGACTGGTCGGAGAGTGGAGTTGGAGCTGATAGGAATGTTGAAGGACGGGAGGTAGCCATAGAGAACTTCGAAAGGTGAGTGATCGTGGGCGGAGTGAATACGGGAGTTGATGACGAATTCCGCCATGGGAAGGTGCTTGTCCCAGTCGGTTTGGCGGCGGTTAACGTAGAGGCGAATGTAGTTCTTGACTTCTTTGTTGGCGCGTTCCGTTTGGCCGTTAGCTTGTGGATGGTATGCGGTAGTGAGGCTGGACTTGATGTTGAGTTGCTTGAGAAGGTCGCGCATGAGCTGGGAGGCAAATTGGGGGCCTCTGTCGCTGGTGAACTGAAGGGGAAGACCGTAAAGGCGGAAGATTTCTCGATAGTAGATGTCGGCCACTCCTTCAGAGCCGATCTTGGTGGTGCAGGGGAAGACGTGGATGAACTTGCTGTAGTGGTCTGTAAAAACGATAGCGGCGTCATGGCCATCTAGAGTGGTGGGTAGAGGGCCAATGAAGTCAACTCCCACAGATTCCCAAGGGCCATTGGGGACGTCTAGGGCTTGAAGAAGGGAGTGGGGGTGCTGAACGTTCTTCTTGCGGGCGCAGGTGTCGCAGCCTTCGACGTACTTCTTGACGAAAGCCCTCATAGAGGGCCACCAGTACTAACGTTCGACCCGTTCAAGGGTGGAGTGAATGCCAGGATGTCCTGAGGTGGGGTTGTCGTGGCATTGGCGGAGGATGTCCTGGCGGAGTTGAATGTCGTTGGGAACGTAAACTCGGCCCTTGTGATAGATGAGGCCGTCTTCTTCCTTCCATTCGGGTAGTCCATTGACGAGTTTGGCAGGTCCGTTCTTGAGGGCGTTGAGGACGTTGGCTTCTTTTTCACTGGCAAGGCGGATGCGTTCTTCGAGGGGGTTGGCGAATTCATGGTTGGCGGCGAGTTTGGCGAATAGTTCGGGCTTGAGGACTACTTGTTGTCGGTTATCTTCTGCGTCAGTTACTTGGTGGATGTCGAGTTGAGAGAGAGGGTCGGCTTTGGGTGTTGGCTTTTCCAGGACGGTGGGTGAGGCGGAATTGGAATCGTGAAAGGTAAAGTGCCCATCGGGCATGGCGGCGGCTGAGATCTTGGGCGGTGTGCCAGTATTCAAGGTTGGCGTGGTCGGTGATGATTTCAAAGGGTTCTGGGAGGCCTTCAAGGAAATGTCGCCAGTCTTTGAGAGCTTCGATGATGGCGAGCATTTCTCAATCGTAGATTTCGTAGTTGCGTTCGGCGGGTTGCATGGAGGATGAGCGGAATGCGATGGGGTGCCAAAGACCGTCGTCGAGCTTCTGAAGCAATGCACCTCCCGTGGCGAAGCCAGAGGCATCAACTTCAATGCGTGTGGGTCGATTTGGGTCCCAAAGTGACAATACCGGGGCGGAAATGAATTGATGGCGGAGCGTATCAAATGCGTCTTGATGTGGCGTACCCCACTGCCAGGGAACATTCTTCTTGGTGAGGTCGTTGAGAGGGCGGGCGATGGTGGAAAAGTCCTTGATGAAATGGCGATAGAAATTAGCGAATCCCAGGAAACCTCGAACGGCGCGTAGATTGCGGGGAGTGGGCCAGTTGCGGACAGCTTCCACCTTGGCGGGGTCCATGGAGATCTCTCCCTCCCTGATGACCAAACCTAGGTACTCGATCTCCATCTGTTCGAAGACACACTTTTCAGGTCGGAGGAAGAGGTCGTGAGCCTTGAGGCGTCAGAGTACTTCGTTGGTGATTTGGCGGTGTTCTTCCAGGGTCATGGTGAAGATGAGAATATCGTCGAGGTAGACAGCGACTTTGCCAGCGGTAATGAGATCAGAGAAAATGGAATTCATCAGCGCTTGGAAGGTGGCGGGTGAGTTGGTGAGTCCGAAGAACATGACACGGGGTTCGAAGAGGCCTTGGTTGGTTGCGAATGCTGCCTTCCACTCATCTCCTTCCTTGATGCGTATGTTGTTGTATCCCCAGCGAACGTCGAATTTGGAGAAATACTTGGCACCTTTGAGGCAGTTGACAATGTCAGAAACGAGAGGGAGTGGGTAGCAATTCTTGATGGTAAACTCGTTGAGGCGACGGTATAGTCCTGTACGAAGCGAAGTTTTCCGTCCTTTTTCTTGACAAAGAAGACCGGAGAGGCCAGGGGCGATTTCGACGGGCAGATGTAACCTTTCTGAACGTTTTCCTTGATGAAACGATCCAGCTCTTCTTGTTCATTGGATGACATGGGATAGACCTTGGTGCGCATGTCGGCTGGGGCGTCTGGTGTGAAATCAATGGCGTGGTCCCAGGGTTTGTGTTCTGGTAGACGTTGGGACTCGGATTCAGAGAAGACGTGGGCGTGCTGTTGGTATTGAGGGGGAATCATTTCTTCGAAAGTCTTGACCGGTTTCTCCTTTTCAATCTGTTCGGTTGATTTGCTGGGAGTAGGTGAATCCAGCGGCGCACCACAGTTGATCACTGATGTCCTCGAGGAGTCCTTTGTGCTTGAAAGATCGTCGTAGTCGGCGGTTGGCATTAATACGGCAGAAGGGTGGTGTAGCGTCCAATTCTTCAAGAGGCGGGGTGGTAGGAGTGGCAGGTGTAGGATCGGGAGTGGAGGCAGGGGTGGAGTCGGGTGGAATGGTGGTACCAGTGGCAACGGATTCAGACTCAACATCTATTTCTTCGACTAGGGCGTCTCCTGAGGGGGGTACCGCGATAAGCTGGGGCGGCATCCTCGTCTGGGATTTCCTCGATAGATACAGATGGAATGGGGTTCGTTGGAGCATGGGGTGGAATGCGAAGTGTACCACGTTGCCAGTCGATGGTAGGATTGAGGTGACGGAGCCAAGGGAGGCCTAAAATGATATCCTCGCCACCTAAGTTGGTGACAAGGAAGTCTGTCTAGGCGGTGTGATTGTCGACGGTGAGCTCAAGGCGGGCGAAATGGGTGATATATCCAGCGGTATTAGGGGATCCATCGACGTTCTGGAGTTCGATGGGGCGGCGAAGTGGGAAGGTGGGGGGTGCGGTTTCGTTGTACAAATGGGATGTCTAGGAAAAGTCCTGTTGCACCACAATCAACCATGGGATTGGCTTGGGTGCTGCTGCGGTCGTGACCTCGGATTCGGGCGGGCACATGGAAATGGGATGAGAGGGGGGTTCAATTCTCGAACGGTGCTAAGTTTACAGGTGGTTATCGAATCATAGGCAGAGGAGGCGTACGGAGCAAAGGGTGAATGCATTGCAGCATCAACAGACACCCTTTTTAAAAATCCTTGCGGAGCTGGGAGATCTGGTCGAGGATGCGGAGTTGGTTCTGTTGGTAGGTCTGGAGCTCGGTGGAGATAGTGGTGGGGGCAGGAGCGGGAGTGGCAGCAGGCCTGGCGGTGGCAGCAGAGATGGATGCAGAGAAGGTGGAAGGAGCTGGGGTGTTGAAAGAGGCGCAGGCGTCAAAGGTGACTTCTTCAGCGTTGGTGGCACGGACGCGTTGGGTTCTCCTGAGTCCTCGGTCGCGTTCAAGTCCCATGAAGCGATCCTGACAGACTCCTTGGATGTGGCCCTTGCATTTGCAGTAGCTGCACTGCGTTTCCTTGTACTGGCAGTCCCTCTTGAGATGGGCCTTGAGGCCGCAGCCGTAGCATCGTCCTTGCATAACTCGCGTAAATTCATCGCGAGAGCGTCCAGGAGTGCGGGAGGCGTCAACCTGCATAGCCATGGGATCAGCGGGGGCAGCAGTGATGGTTGGGGGCGGAGCTGTAGCCAGACGAGCCCTTGTTCATTTGTCCAGGGCGGGTGCGCATGGTGAATTCGTTGTTGATGATGTGGGCGCAGAGTTCGTCCAGGGTCTTGGGCTCTTCAACGGCGCCTAGCTGGTTCATGAGGAGCCACATTTGGTCCTCACGGTGTAACTTGTCAGTGAGGCGTACGATGCCATCCTGCTCTCCTAGTCCCGTGCGAGGGAAGATCTCCTGAAACTTGGTGACCAGTTTGTGGGCGGACTGCCTGTCGTTTCCTTGTCGGAGGGCATCCAGCTCGAGAAGGGCGGACTTCTTGTCGTCGTTGGGTTGGAAGCGCTTTTCAAACTCTTCTACAAATTTCTCCCAGTTGCCGGTGAAGGGGAAGGGGTGCTGCGTAATCTTTGCTGTGTCTCCAGAACTGGACGCGATTTCCGCATCTACAATCTGTTGGAGAAAGCGGGACGCCCATCCATAGGCATCACCAGTAAAGAAGGAAAGGGCAGACGAGATCCATCTTCGATCATCACGTCCTCCTTTGGTGCTCAGAAGGTCGCGTTGGTGGATTGCCCAATTGGTGAAATAGCGCAGGAAGTGGCGGGAGTCGTCGGTTTTTCCTTTGAAAGATTCGGGCTTCTCGACACTGCTACGGGCAGGTGCGGCGGGTTTGTTGGCGAGTAGTTCAAGTAGTTCCTGGATTTGCTTGGCCATTTCGACTTGGCGTTGCTGAAGCTGGATGGGAGTGAGTTGGGTATCGACGTCCATGGTTCCGGAGTTGGAGGGTCTGCCTTGGTGGTCGGCCATGAATACAAAAAGTAGTTCTTGAGCGGGGATGTCGGGGAGTGGCTTTGGATCGGGTTTATTGGGAGTGGTCTGAACGAGAGTGGCGAGGGCGGATACTGGTGGTGAAACAGTAGGAGTTGGGAAGCGAAAGTCGGCTGGGAACCAGAAGGGTGGTAGAGCTGGGAGGTGCTGTGCTTGGGTTGGAAAAATAACTAGGGTATTGACTTCTGTACGAGGAGACCACCGATAGGGGTTCCCATCACTTTCGTTACGTAAACTTGTTTCCTCAACCGTCGTTCATTTTCGTCGTGCCCAACTCAGTCTGTTCCGTCATACTGAGTTGTGCGTATATTCATTCTATCCTTTATTCTATTTATCTGACTCTCTATTAGTATATCCTATCAGGTACTACTACTAATATATCAGTCTGTTCCGTCATACTGAGTTTATATCCTATCAGCTCGCCCCGCGCATTCTCGTTGCTCTACAGGTTATGAGCCCCGGCAACATGTCTTTCTCCAACACTGGTACCAAGCCATCCGACCTCCCGAAGCTCGACGCTGATGGATCCAACATCATCCGCTACAAGGAGCGAGTCGAGACCTGGCTCAAATCTCGTGGCCTCGGGCGACACCTGTCAGGCCGAGTCAAACGCCCCACGGCGCCTATCGACCGTGACGGCATCCTATTCAAAGCGTCGGACAGTATCGCCGCGATGACCGATGACGAGATCGAAGCCTACGAGGTGGCACTGGATGCTTGGGAGACGAAGGAATCGCAGATCCGCGACGTGGTCTACCAAACCGTCGACGCATCCACCCGGATGGACATCAAGGATGAGCCAACTGCTCACCTGATGTGGACGAAGCTCTGCGAGACTTACGAGAACCTCGGAGATATGGCGACTGCAAACGTTCTGTACAAGCTCCAGACAGCACGCTGGACCAAAGGAACTATGCGGCAGCACCTACTCGACATGCGAGAACTCCGTGAACGACTCACCGAAATCAATCAGCCCATTGGCGACGAAACCTTTATGACCTACATTCGCACTTCCTTAATCGACCATCCCACCATCCGCACCGTTATCACATCCATCAACACCGCTGCTCGTATGAACAAGACGAAGGTCACGCTACCCGTCTTGATGGCCGCTCTAATCGAGGAGGCTGACTCGCAGAACATTGAGGAGGAACGGAAAGCGGAGAATGAGGCGATGGCGGCAGGGTGGAAGGCGAAGGAGAAAGGCAAGGGACGATCGTCGAGAGGAGCTGATAGCGAAGAGAGGAAGAAGAAGAAGTGTGCCAACTGCAAGAAGAGCGGTCACCTGAAGGAGGACTGCTTCGCGTCAGGTGGTGGGAAGGAGAAGGATGCTCCGGATTGGTGGAAGAAGCAGCAGTCGAAGAAGTCAGGCCCGTCAAAGAGCGCGAATGCCGCCGAAGCCGAGGACGATCCGTCCCCAGGTGAAGCCAACTACGCGTTCCTGGGTGCTCTGGCTGCCGACCAGGACTTCTCTGACTCCGAGATTGACATCCCTGACATTCCCTCTGACGACGTCTCACACGATTTCGAGAACGTCGCCCTGGCCGTCACCTCCGACTTTCAGGATGCACTCGCTAGCACTCCAGAAAGGTATGGTGGCACGATCGTCGACTGCGGAGCCAGCAGTCACTTCACACCTCTCAAGGACGAACTCATCAACTACCAATCCATCAAGCCGGAACCAATCCGTGCTGCAGATGGTCGTGTCTTCTACGCCGAAGGTCGAGGCGATCTGAAGATCAAGCTTCCTATGGGCGATAAGCTCAAACCTACCCCCATCACCCTCAAGAACGTCTACTACTCCAAGGCGTTTGCATTCACCCTCATCTCCGTCACCAGGATCTGCCGTGCCGGGTTCAAATTGGAATTCGAGGATATAACGTGCTCAATCCTCAGTCCTATGCCCGAGCGCAAGGTCATCGGACGTGTCCCTGTCATCCGCGGTCTCTATCGCGTCACCACTCCTTCCCCCGCTTCATCCAAGCTCACTGCTGCGTCCTCTGAGTCTGTCATTACACTCGAGGAATTCCACTGCATCATGAATCATCACAACTATGCCGATCTCGAGTACATGATCAAGAAGGGCATGGTCACCGGCATCAACGTTGATCTCTCTTCGAAGCCGGACCAATGCCAGATCTGCATTCGTGCCAAGGCTACTCGTCATCCGTTCCCCAAGAAAAGCTCGAAGGAGAATGTGAAGAAGTATGGCGACAAGGTGGTCTCAGATCTCTGGACATCGCCAATCAGGTCACTCGGTGGAGCGAAGTACTGTGTCCTATACCAGGATAGGCACAGCAACGAGCGGAAGGTGGATTTCCTGAAGCACAAATCAAAGACTCTGGGGAGCTACAAGCACTACAACACGTTCATCAAAGTTCAGCGTGGTGTCCCAGCAGTCAAGGTTTTCGGATGCGATCGCGGTGGCGAATTCACCAGCGACGAGTTCACCGACTACCTCAAGAGTCAGGGAACCGCACGCCACCTCACTGTCCATGATTCATCCAAGTCCAATGGAGCCGCCGAACGCACTTTTCGGACGATGCTCAACCTCGCACGCGCCGCCATGATCCAAGCTGGCCTACCCCAGAACTTATGGGCTGAGGCTATTCGGCACATTGTTTGGGTTCTGAACCGAACCAGGACCAGCGCGAATACAGAGGACAAGACACCGCATGAAATCGCGACCGGAGAGAAGCCAAATTTGGAGGGACTTCGACGCTGGGGGAGTGTTGTATGGGTTAGGAAGCTGCACACCAAGAAGTGGGATGATAGAGCTGTGGAAGGAAGGTTTATGGGGTATGATGAAGAGTCAAAGGGGATTCGGGTCTACTGGCCATTGAAGAAGACTGTTACCGTCGAAAGGGACATCTATTGGGATCAGGAGAGTGCTAAAGCGGAGGAAACCGTTCAGATCGAGGGGGAGTATGATGCTATCAACGCTCCGAACGATTTCGACACCTCCAACTCATCCAAATCCAACGATCTCAACGGCGATTCGAAAGCGGAAGATTCGACGATCACGCAGAACAAAACCGCACCCGAAACGGTCAAGAACTCGAGCCAGGACGACGAAAACCGTTCACCCTCCATTCCATCGACGCCTCCACCTCCTACCTCAATCCCTAAAGCTCCTGCTCGACCCAGGATGCTCAAAGAGCTCGAAAACTTCGGCAGTACACCTGACACCACTACGCAAGGCCGCGGAAGGCGAAGCAAGCCCAACGAAGGATTTTTCAAGGGCATGCAAGCGAAGGTGGTTGAAGGGGTATGTGTCATTGAAGAGGAAGGTGATCTAGAAGAAGGGGGAGTGGAAATCGATTGGGACTCGAGCGAGTGGTATATGCCATACGTGGAGGAGGCCCTGGCCGCGATGGAGGGCGATAAACCGACCGTGAAAGAGGCCTGGAACAGCGACGAGCACCCGGAGTGGAAGAAGGCGATGGGAGACGAGATCCACCACATCAACAAGGTTGGTACTTGGACTCCAGTCGTAGCTCCTCCTGGGGTCAATGTCCTGAAGAGCATCTGGGTTCTCATCAAGAAACGCGACGCCAACGGCAACATCGTCCGCTACAAGGCTCGACTCGTCATTGGAGGCTATGGGCAGATCTATGGGATCGACTTCTTTGATACCTATGCTGCTGTCGTCCGCCCAGCCACGCTTCGAGCGCTTTTGAGTGCTGCAGCTATCTCCGGTGCCACGGTTGCTCAAGTCGACGCCAAGAATGCCTATCTACACGCTGAACTCGATCCACACGAAATCCTCTACATGAAACTCCCTGAACATTTCGAAGAATTCATCACCCTTCCCTCCGAACTTGCTGAAATCAAGCAGCAAGGCCAGAACATCGTGCTCCGCCTCTGGAGGCCACTTTATGGCAGCAAGCAGGGTGCACACAAGTTCTACAAGCACCTTGTTGGTGTCGTCAAGTCCATCGGATATACCGTCTCGGACAACGATCCTGCCGTCTACCACCGTCTTTCCACCAACGGTACCTACACCACCATTGCGAGTGCAACGGATGACATGACCATGATCTCCGATTGCGATGCGACCCTCCGAGAAGTCTCAAGACGAATTGGGACAGCATCTCGAGATCGTCAAGCTCGGGCCTATTCATTGGCTTTTGGGTATGAGTGTTACCCGAGACCTGGAGAAGCACACCATCTCCCTTGGTCAAGAGGCGTATGTTGACACTATAGTCAAGCGTCTCGGTCTCGAACAAGCTCGACCTGCCACTACCCCTATGGAGGCTGGTGTCGATCTCACCATCGGCTCACCCCATGTCTCATCGACCCTTCTCACTGCTACCGAGAAGACTCGATACCGCGAAGGCGTTGGATCGGTCATGTATACTCTCATGACTCGTCCTGACGTTGCGTTTGCCATTGGGACTCTCTCTCAACATCTCGAGCGCCCAACAACCACCCACATGGAAGCTCTCAAGCGCGTCGTTCGTTACCTTAAAGGTACCAAGGAGTTTAAGCTCACCCTTGGCGGTAATTCTGGCGACTTTCTTGCCTTTACCGACTCCGACTATGCTTCCCATTCGCACCGCCGCTCCATTTCCGGATTCGCCTGCTATCTCGGAACTGCCGGTGTCATTTCGTGGATGTCGAAGAAGCAACCCTTGGTTACACTCTCTTCCACTGAAGCTGAGTACGTCGCCATGACTCAGGCTTCGAAGGAAATCATCTGGCTCCAAAAGCTCATGGCTGAGATGCCTTTCCTGTTCCCCATACGCGACTCGCCGACTATGCTCTATGGTGATAACCAAGGAGCTATCCGCCTTGCCCAGAACACCATGTACCATGCGCGTACCAAGCACATCGATGTTCAGTACCACTTTATCCGACAATCCGTCGCTCTTGGTCACATTGAGCTTGACTATGTCGAGACGAACTCGATGGTCGCGGACATCTTCACCAAGTCACTGGCTCGCACCAAGTTTGAATTGTTTCGTTTTCTTTTGGGAGTCTATTAACTCCATTCACCTTCGTTTCAGTTCTATTTTCTTCGGTTCTACGCTGCTCACCTCGAGGGGGAGTATTGACTTCTGTACGAGGAGACCACCGATAGGGGTTCCCATCACTTTCGTTACGTAAACTTGTTTCCTCAACCGTCGTTCATTTTCGTCGTGCCCAACTCAGTCTGTTCCGTCATACTGAGTTGTGCGTATATTCATTCTATCCTTTATTCTATTTATCTGACTCTCTATTAGTATATCCTATCAGGTACTACTACTAATATATCAGTCTGTTCCGTCATACTGAGTTTATATCCTATCAGCTCGCCCCGCGCATTCTCGTTGCTCTACATAGGGATCTGCTGATATAGATTTCTTGGATGCTGGGGCTTGTGTAGCGGTAGGGACACGGTTGGTGGTCACAGTCGGCAAAATGCCAGGCGTCGGTGTCTGGAAAGTATTCGTAGTTGACGGAGGTTGCAGTGTTGATGTCGATTCCGTGTTGGAGTTCGGAGCAGTCAAAGCTTGCTTCAGAGCTTGAGTCGCTGTCGGAGTTGCTGTGAGCGGATTGGTATGCTGATGAAAGGCTGGTGTCAGGGTCTTGTGATTGACTCGATTCAGAGTCGCTTTCTGGGGGTCTGAATGTTGGAATGGTTGCGGCGGTTACACAGGCGCAAGGGCAGTAATCGGTACTGCTGGTGCGAAGAGGTAGCTTGACCTAATGTCGCGGAGAGCGGCGCTAGATGCAATCTAATCGGCGGAGTCGTCGATCGGTGACGACGAAGGCGGAGGCGGTGACGACGGAGCAGAGAGGCTGAGCGGTGCGAGAGGCTCGACCAACAAGTAGTGGAACTACAAGTCGAGAGCAAAGGCGGAGAGAGAGAGGCTTAGAGCGGAGAGATGACGAGTTTAAGGTGTTGTATTGACGAAGAGGTCAAGCTGAGGAAATACAATGAGAACGAGCAGTCTTATATACCCTACAGTAGATGCTGAGTCGTACTAAGTCAAAGGCCATGTGAGTCGTGCTGACAGAGATAAACAAGGAAGCTGCGCGAGGCAGCACGAAGGATAAGTAATCGTGTCGGGCATAACAATAGAAATGAGTCGGGCTAAGTAAAGGAATGACAAAGAAGGGTCGGGCTGCGCAGAGGCAATGCGCATAGCCGAAGGTGAAATAGTAATCAACGGTAGGAATGTGGAAAGGAACCATCGGGACAAGTGAACGGAGATGAAAGAATAGGGGTAACGGAGATAAGATGGAAAGCGGATCAAGATAAGATAAAAGGGAAAAGATAGGGGCGAAACGATAGGGGCTAACCAGTGTCCACGACATTTTTCTTGAAAATGTGACCTACTGAAGCCCTCATTGCAGCAGAGGTTGACGTTGCGGAAAGAAGTCAGTCGGCTGATTGGCTGATTTATTTCCTCATCTTTCAACATTCACATGGTCCGACAATCTTTGTTGCCCTCTTTATGGTGGCAATCCTTGTAGTGGTTAGTGGTAAGAATAAGTGGAGAGACTTCAAGATAATGGCCGGCTCCAGGCCCTCACTAGGCCTCACTCCTCACCCCCTCAGGTGTGTAGCGGTCAAACCTGTGGTAACTGGGTGTTAGAAGCGGGGAACAAGCCAAATAAAAGAAGTCCGCCGTCAGCCCTTGGTTGATCGAGGCTTCTCTCCACCAAACTCTTGACAATCTCATTGAATTAGTAGAATAAAGGCCGCACAAACAAATCTTGGCCAGGGTATGTATTAAACCCTCAACAGAACACACACTGTGAGTGGGAATAGTTCGATAAATATTAGCAGAGAAATAAGTAGAGTGATACATGACATACCTGTGAGTGGGAATAGTTCGATAGAGAACACCCCACTCACACTAGCTACCTATATACATATCTACACAAAGGAATGTCCATATAGGGAAGAACAATAGTGTATCTGTGCAGGGTAAATAGAAGAGAGAGAACAATAAGAAAGAGAGAAGTGAACGATGCAACAAGTAAACGTTTTGAAAGTAGTGTCCCTTGTACTGATCGTAACCGTAGAAACAACGATGTAAGTATTGTATTCTAACACACCCCCTCAATGCAAAGACCGTTGTGATTCTAAAAGAGACCAAGAGATAAACGGTGACGCTCGACAGCAATCCGAGGAAGGGGTTTGGTGAGAATGTCTGCAACCATGTCTGCAGTAGGGAGGAAGTGGACTTCGATGGTTCTGTCGCGAACTTCCTTCCTGATCCAATGAATCTTGATGTCGATGTGCTTCATCCTGCTGTGATTTTCAGGATTCTTGAGGACACGCAGTGCTGATTGACTGTCCACCATGAGTGGCGAGGGCTTCTTGACGTTGAATCCGAGCTCTCCCAAAAGCGAACACATCCATTTGATCTCAAAGCCTGCAGACGATGCTGAGATGTATTCAGCCTCAGTCGAGGAGTTGGCAATGGTAGCTTGCTTCTTGGATGACCAGCTGACTGCACCAGTGCCCATCTTCATCACGAAACCACTGGTAGACTTGTGTGTGTCGAGGCATCCACCATGGTCTGCATCACTATAGGTGCGGAAGAGTTCATCTGATGGAGTGCCTTCGTTCCGAGTGAATGTGAGCTTGAAGGTCCTTGGTTCCCTGGAGGTAACGGAAGAGATGCTTGACAGCTTTCCAATGTGCAGGCCCAGGGTTGGAGTTGAACTGTGCCAATTTTGCGACTGAGTAGGCAATGTCCTGGGCGAGTACCAATGGCCAGATACATTCAGGGCTCCAACTGCATTCAAGTAGGGGATTTTGCTCATCTCCTCCTTCTCGTCTTCAGTTGTGGGCGACATGCTTTTCTTCAGTGCTAGCCCTGGTTCCATAGGGGTGGTCACAGGTTTGCAGTCAGAAAGTCGGAAACGAGCAAGCATGTCGTTGATGTACTGGGTTTGGGATAGACGCAGAGTTTTGTTTGCCTGGTCATACTCCACCTTGATTCCTAGAAGGTATGCAGTAGGTCCTAAATCCTTCAGCTTGAAGACCCTTGACAGCGCTTCCTTGACCCATTCAATCTTGGACTTGTCTTTAGACGTGATAGTGATGTCATCGACAAAGACTGGGAGTGTGACACGAACACCGTCCTTCACCCAGTGGTAGATGCTGGGATCAGAGAAAAGCTGCTCAAAGCCAATCTTCTCAAGTTCCTTTGCCAACTTCTGGTACCACAGTCGGCCACTCTGTTTGAGCCCATAGAGACCCTTCTTGAGCTTGCATACCCACTGGGCACCGTCGGTGTTACGGACTTCGAATCCCTCTGGTTGCCTCATATAGACCTCGTATTCATCCTCGATGGTGCCGTTAAGGTAGGCATTGGAAATGTCGATTGACTCGATGTGTTCTCCATTCATTGCTGCTTGTGCAAGGACAGTACGGATAGACGTAAGCCTGGTAGTTGGGGCAAATACTTCGTCATAGTCAATGCCATGAGACTGTCCAAAGCCTTGACCAACCAAACGAGCCTTGTATCGTTCAACTCTTCCATCTGCATCGCGTTTGATGAGGAATACCCAACGAGAGCCAATCGCCTTTCGATCCTTGGGGAGTTGGACGAGTTCCCAAGTACCATTCTCAATCAGGGCGTCGATCTCTGTCTGAGCAGCTGCCAACCATTTGTCCTTATCATCCCGAGCCATGGCCTCCTTCCAGTTCCGTGGTGCATCATTTGGGCGTGTAGCTGCAGCCGAATGCATTTTCACAAGCAGCTTCCATTGCAATCTCCCATCCAGCTGACATTGGGATGAAGTCGTCTGAGATGCCATAGACATTGAAGACGGATTCCATGACTCGACTAGCTTTGAAGGCAGTAGCCAAGTCAGCTTCTTCATCATCGTCATCATCGTCGTCTGGGAGTGAAGCAGCATCGATTGGAGTGGGTTGACTAGGAGGTGGTGGAGGATTTGGATTCGTGAGTGTGGGGCGGAGTTGAAGATTCATGACTCCCATGCCAGCCAGTTTGGGTAGCAAGTGGCAGACCGAAGAAATCGTGATTTTGGGCACCCCCTCGGGCTGGTACTGGATTTGAAGTGCTGGGTCCTGCAACATCCGTTCTGGGTTCACGTTCCTCATCCTGTTGTGCTTCAGCCTGTCTGCGAGCAACTGGTTGGGTTCCCCTTCGTCCTTTTCCAGCAATTGTAGTGTAGTCCAAAACACCCCCTGAACGTGTTGGTCGTCCTCCTTGGGCTACAAGGTAGGGTTCATTAGGCTTGGCAGCTGGTGCTGCTAGACGTGGCATTGGGCGGAGTGTTTGAGGAGAAATGACATGTGCTGGTGCAGGAGTAGGAGCAGGTAGACGCGGAAATTCACCTTCTGGTGGGCTCCATCCGAAGTCTTTCAGTGTAGGGTCAGGAGAATCGTGCTCTGCTCTTGATGTGGGAGATGGATCACTCTGAGGCCTCAACCATGCACGCTTGCGCTCGTCAGCCAGATCCTTTGTCGCTGGACCTCTGGGAGGTGCACGAATAGGAGTTCTGGGGGCAGCAGGGGCGTTGGGAGGATTCCCCGGGAGATCATCATCATCATCGGAGTCTGACTCGTCATTGTCGACATGAGGTGCACTGGGTGCTGGGTCAACAGGTGGTTGAGGAATGGCATCAACACTAGGCGTGGAGAGAGTTTCAGACTCGTCATCGTCATGCGACCAAAGTTCACCCCATTGGACTGGAGGAGTTTCAGTGCTCTTGCCTTTGGTTGAGAGACCAGGGAAAGAAGTCTCGTCAAAGATCACGTCTCGAGAGATGTGGGTTTTCTTGGTGGCTGTATCATAGCACAGCCAGCCTTTGAATCCTTGTGCAAATCCAAGGAAGATGCAAGGGATGGAATGGGAGTCGAGGTTTTTGCGGTCAGATTTTGGTACATTGACCCATGCGCGACATCCATAGACTCTGAACATGGACAAGTCTGGCTTGCGTTTGTGCCACACTTCATACGAGGTGGTTTCCGACATGTGCAGACGTAGGGGTGACATTCAGGATTTCGGTGTAGTAGAGGACAGCAGTGGACCAGAAGGTGGCGGGTAATCCAGCGTGGTTGAGCATTGCTATCACCCCCTTGGCCAGGGTGCGATTTAGACGCTCGGAGACACCATTTTGCTGTGGTGTACCACGGACCGTATGTTGTCGAGAGATTCCTCGTGCCTCACACCATTGATCAAACTCCTTTGAGATGTACTCTCCTCCCTTATCGTCCCGAAGCTCCTTCACTTTTACTCCCAAGTAGTTCTCCGCTGCAGCAACGTAGGTCTTGAACTTGTCAAATGCCTCACTCTTGTTTTTGAGCAAGTAGGTGCGTTTGTAGCGGCAGTGGTCATTGCTGAATGTGATCCAGTACCTGTACCCTCTAGACTGTGCGCTGGGAGTGGACCATGCAAGTCACTGTGGATCCGACCAAGTACCTCTGTGCACCGATGTTCTGAGACCTTTGGGAAAGGTCGTCGGTGTTGCTTCCCTGCAATGCATGCTTCACACATGTCCTTGACCTCCGTCCCTTTGTTGACAAACACCCCCTCAGCCAAATCCTTCTTGAGCAGCGTATTGAGCCGGTCGATTCCGATGTGTCCAAGACGATCATGTAAAATGCCCTTGTCGACTGCAGCTGAATAGGCTACTTCATCATTCTCCAATGTGCTTCCATCCAATAGGCCGGTCAGTCCCATGAATAGTAGCAGTGAAGAGAGAGTTGCTGTCTTTCGAAAATTCCAGGGAGTCGTTCTCGATGACAACACGCATCTTGCACTTCTTCACAGCAGTAAGGATGGAGAATAAATTATTTTTCAAGTGAGGGACATATAGTACATCAGAAAAGACAACGAGCTCGCGGTTGCCAGATGGTTTGAACACAACATCTCCCTTGGCCTTTGCCCAGACCGTCGAGTTATCCCCCAGCCTCACAGGTACCAAGCAGGGTCGCATGTTGCGCATCCAACGCTTGTGTGGCGTCATATGCGAGGTAGCGCCCGAGTCTGCATTCCACTGAGTGTTAGCGGTGGTACCCTTTTGACGTCTACGAGGGGGACTAACGATGTGTGCGGTGGAGGCCATCTGAGCTTCCTCTTCAGCTGTGTCCTCAGCCATGTTGGCCGACATCACTTCTTTAGCCTTCTTCAGGACGTCGCAGTCCTTGGTGTCGTGGTTGGAGAGGTTGGTGTGATAGCGACATTTGAGGGTTGGTTTGGAAGTGGATGATGTAGCAGGTGAATGGGACGAGGAAGTGGTAGGCTTGCGAGGCTTAGCCTTTTTCTTGCTCTTGGTGGCAGCAAGGGCGGCTTCGTCAGCTAGACCCTCGACCTTGTTGGAGAGGTCGGCTTTGCGAAGGTGGTCAAGGACATCGTCAGGCAGATTTGATGCTGTCGAGATGCGTGAAGGTGTTGCGAAGGAAGTTGCCCTGCTCATTGTGAGGAAGGCCGAGGATGACGATGGCTTGCATCAGGTCCATGATGAGCTCTGGCGCACCATAGCCCTTTCTTGAACACAGAGCGTCTGGTGACGATCTCGACGGTGGTAAGAGGGGCTGGGGCAGCAGTGGCCGGAGTAGTAGTATCCCCCTCAGCAGCTGCTGGTTCTTCCTCCTCCTCCTCATCTGACTCTGGAGCAGGGAGGGAGGATAGGTCGATGGATGTTTGGCGTGTACGCTCTGGGATGTAGAGTGGGAGAGCGTCCAAACGGTCACGGATTTGGGCTCCGGCAGCTATGATGCGGGCACCATAAGAAGCAAAGCTCTCTGTATCCGTCTTGCGAATGGAGAGGAGCTCTTCGATAGACGAAGCGCGAGATTGAGCTGTCTTGGGAATGTAGTGCTCGATGAGAGCTGTGAAGGTGGCGGCTGGATCGGTTCGGTCGACGCCCGAGATGATAGAGTCAGGATTGGGCCATGTCAAGTGATCTGACGATGGCATATGCGAGTGTGGAGCGTTTGTCCCAATAATCCTTCCAATCCTTACGATCTTCACTTTTGTCTGGTTCCTCCTCCTCACCAGAGAGGATATGGACAGCACGAAGGCGCAATGCTTCGTTCTCGACCATAGTCTTCCACCGTGCAACGGTGTCAGACGAAAGAGCACAGATTTTGGTTGTGGAAGAATCGTCTGGCATGATGCTTCGAGAATCGAATGCAACAGTGACAGGGACAGGAGAGAGATAGTGAAGGGAAGAGTTGATTTGAGTGAAACCCAAAACCAACAGGAGATACGACGTTGACTGGGAATAGCCAGAAAACGAAGTGGGGATAGAAGGAGATAGAAGTCGCTCGACCAGATGGACTGGGGCAGACCAGGGTGCAGCTGGGACGTGCTTTCTGAGAAGCAGAGGACCAGAGTGCAGATGTACCTAGGGTACGTGACCGAATGTCTGTGAGGGAGGGTAGCTTTCGTGTTGAGGAGTGTCTCTAACGCGAAGCACATGGGCTCATAACCTATTAAACCCTCAACAGAACACACACTGTGAGTGGGAATAGTTCGATAAATATTAGCAGAGAAATAAGTAGAGTGATACATGACATACCTGTGAGTGGGAATAGTTCGATAGAGAACACCCCACTCACACTAGCTACCTATATACATATCTACACAAAGGAATGTCCATATAGGGAAGAACAATAGTGTATCTGTGCAGGGTAAATAGAAGAGAGAGAACAATAAGAAAGAGAGAAGTGAACGATGCAACAAGTAAACGTTTTGAAAGTAGTGTCCCTTGTACTGATTGTAACCGTAGAAACAACGATGTAAGTATTGTATTCTAACAGTATGGCGATTCCAGCAGAAGTACGTCTCAAGCGCTTTGCATCACGCATCAGAACTACTAATTAGGCATCCGCATTGCTAGCTCTTTCGGGATGCAAAGGCCGGCAACGGGGTCAAGCTCGAGCAGCTCTCGCAACTCATGACCCCAGAGAACTACATGATTGATATTCTAGACTCCATCCTAGTCAACTTTCGCCACCCCACCCCTGCACTCGATGTAGCTCTCACCGAAACCTCGAGGTACATTTTCTGGACTGCAGTGGTTGCTATGACCTCTTTGTGCGATGTTGCCGACATCTGTGCTGGGCTACCTCAGTCTGATCCGTGAGAGGACAGTGGAAGCGATCCTTAAATAGTCTGACCAAATCTTCGAATGGTTCTTGTGCATCTTCCAAAAGGCACCTCACTTCACCCCGTTCAGAGATGAAATTGGCGGGAAAACGGTCAACAACGTGTGTAGCACCCTCAACGCGATCATGGAACTTGACGTACGCCTAGCTAAGTGTGCTGTCAACTGCTTGTCCGCGACCGTCGTCGCTTTGAGGCTCTGGACGCTGAGGACACTGGGGCCTGAGCCAACTAGGTTGATGATTCTGCCTGGCACGAAAGTGTTGCAGTTATATGCAACACTGGCGCTAACGGATCGGGGTTTGATGGTGCTCCAGGCTGCGATGACTGCTGGCTTCATCGTTGATCGGTTCGCAGACACATTTATCGAATGTCTAGACGCTCTCGATGCTGTCCCACTCAACCCTTTGACTTTCCATGCTCTGGAAAAGGCGGAACAACACCTCACTACATGCTTCATTGTCCTTCGACTTCTATGTAAAAAGACTGCCTTGGTTCATGCCGCGTTGTGGAAACGCAACTACATTATCCGCTGGTCGAAAACGTTGATGACCATGACACCCTACCTCCACCACCCGATGGCGCTTCGACTGTGTGCTCAAGTTTTCCAGGTGGCCACCGAGTGTAATGGCAACACCACCAACGCGGTGCTAGATGTTATCAAAAGCGGTTTGTTTCTCGACTTTCTTGAAATCCTTTCCAGGGTCCCGAAGATCAAAGGAGTAGTGCTGCAAAGTGCTAGCAGCATCTTGTTCAGGATGAACAATCACTGTCACTGCATACGGATAGCGAAAGCCGTGTCCAACATCGTGGAATCGCATCCTGAGCTTTCGCTTTGACTTGCTTCTCAGCCTGAGGCATCCTCAATGTTGACGATGTTCAGCCGAATGTGTTCGTCAGCGAGGGTTTACTCACTTTGCCGGCAGGCTCTCGTTTTATTGCCCGTGGCGATCTGTGACAACACTCTGGTAAGTGTCGTGCAATACGTACGAACTTGTAAGCTGACTTCCCTAGCATCAACGATATGGACAAAAGGTCACCTCGTTCGACCGTCCACAAACTTGCTCAGGCTGCCATCTTGTCACCTATTGCAGCTTCGAGTGTCAGGAGGAAGATTGGCATAAAAGACACTGGAAGGAGTGCGCTGTCATGAAGCAAAGTCACCTAGGTCAACCCCAGTTCAATCACTTCTTAGTCTTCCAGAACAGGCACTAACACATTGTAGGGCAAAGCAAGACACAAAGACACTACCACCACACATCCCATGCTGCACAAATCCAGGTGACGGCACAGCTCATAATGGGTTCGGATCGCATCAAAGAACTGGAGAGAGCACAGAGGGAACATGGGGTGCATGTAACCGTGCTTGATACCACCGAGGATCCCCAGAAACAAGGTATCTACACACTCACCCTTAATACCTACCTTCAAAACCGAATTCGGTCGGATTGCGCTGCAATGGATCAAAGGGTAGTCAGGATGGTCGAACAGTATCAGGCCAACGCGAAGGGAGATGTATGGTTTGTTGATACAGGATTTGCGAATGGGTGCGATGAAATGCTGGCAGTTCTGATGAAGATTGAGAAGATCAAAGGGCAGTGGAAGGTTGTGGAGAGTGTTCCTAGGGTGTTGTGAGTTGTTTTTTTTTTCTCTGGCGAAATTAAGACTCACAGATCGTGTAGACCAAAGGCTCGATATGGTCTCTTCCCTTACTCTAAAAGTGTTGCGCGGCATGCCTCATAGCGCTTGTAGTTCGTGGTGGACATGGAGGCCATTTCTCTCTTGTTCATAAGTTTGTCAATTAGCCTTTCAGTCAGTCCCGCAGCAGTGCTTCTTATATTATATTATTTGTGAGCACATAAGAAGCCCTACCAACAATGGTCACTTGATAGAGATTGGAAGCGAAACCAAGACCACTTGACTCGAATTCAAGCTGACTACCCTGACCTTCTTTATGGTGTTCAGGAAACACAAGCATGTTTCAGCGTATCTGCTCTCGTTAAACGAGAAAGCCAAATCTCAAGCAAACATCCCTGGAATAGCTCTATAATCTCCCCCCATTGTCCTACACACACAGCCATGTGCTCTAATTTCTGGTTATTGGTAATTCCCAGAGCAGAAATGTGGCAAAAATGCATATCTTGAACAAGCCTTTGCCCCTCAAGCGTCGAACCTTGCAAGTTGCGAACGTCGGAGAGTGTTCGTTAGAAGCGGGGGATCAAGCCAAATAAAAGCAGGCCGTTCCCGTCGGCCGATCCTGGCTTCTTCCATGAACCATTTTGACAATCTCAACCCCTGCCATTCAACGAAAGAAAAGCTCTTTCACTGTGATATTCGGCCAGAATATGGCAATCGCAGCAGAAGTAGGTCTCCAGTAACCGTAGATCACGCATCGCAGCTAATTAGGCGCCCGTATTGCTAGCTCATTCGGGATGCAAAGGCAGGCAACCGGGTCAAGCTACTCGAACTCGCTCAGTGCCTAAATCTTGAAAACTATACCATTCCTATCCTAAACGCCGTCGTAACCAACTATCGCCACCCCATCCTTGCGCAAGGTGTAGCTCCCAACAACACCTCGAGACACATCTTTTGGACGGCAGCGGGTGCCACTGCCTCTTTGGGCTCTATTACCGATGTCTGCGCTCAACTGCCTCAATCCGATCCGCGTCGCGAGAGGACAGTGGAAACGATGCTCAAACAGTCCAACCAAATCTTTGAATGGCTTTCGTGCATCTTCCAATGGACACCCCAGTTCACCCCATTCACCAACGAAATTGGCGGTACAACGATCAACAACGTGTGTAGAGCGCTCAACTTGATCATGAAACTCACTGCACGTTTATCTGAATGTGCCGTAAACTCTCTCTCAGCGAGCTTCATCGCTTTGAGGCTTTGGACGCTGAGGACACCTGGGCCTGGTGCAACAAAGCTGATGATTCCACCTGGCACAAGAGTGCTGGAGTTGTAGACCACATTGGCGCTAACAGACAAGGGCACGACGGTGCTCGTGGGTGGTATGATGGCAGGATTCATTTATTTGCAGATGCATTCGTGAATCATCGAACATCTGGACACCCCTGACGCCGTGGTTCCTTCACAGCTAATGACTCCAAAGGGCCTAGCAGAAGCGGAAAGGCACCTCAATCTATGTTTTGCCGTCTGCCGGCTTCTGAGCAAGAGGTCGGCACTTGTTCACGCTGCGCTCTGGAAAGGCAACTTCATTGTCCGCTGGTCGAATACGTTGATATCGAGCGCCACTCTCGCTTCTTGTTATATTACTTGTCCGACAAGCTCAACCTATATCGGCGAGGAAGAAGCCACAGAGAGATGTATGTCAGTTCTGGTTTTATCATAAGCGGTGGAAGAGCAGAAAGAAGGCAGGAAGAACGGGTCTCGACGGGTGGCTAAACCGAAATGTCCGAGAAAAGAACACAAAAGAGGCCTTTTAACGATGAGAACGCATTCGAATATCACAAGTAGCATTGCAGAATCACTAGATGAAAACCGAAGGTGAAAGCACCAGTGGGAAGATGGGGCAAGCGAGCACATTCAACCCTTGAAGAGAAGCGGAGGATGA
Source organism: Coprinopsis sp. MPI-PUGE-AT-0042 (assembly GCA_020736565.1). Classification (NCBI taxonomy): domain Eukaryota; kingdom Fungi; phylum Basidiomycota; class Agaricomycetes; order Agaricales; family Psathyrellaceae; genus Coprinopsis; species Coprinopsis sp. MPI-PUGE-AT-0042. The sequence continues at coordinate 696,421 of JAHBOF010000036.1, forward strand.
ATCACCGGAACAGCGCATTCATTTGGTCCTGACACCCACTATATGGGCCCAAACGAAACCATTCCAATACACATCCAAAACCGAGGAAAGCCAACTGCTAGCTTTTCACCACCAAAGCAGCGAGTAGCTCCTGGAGGACCTGCACGTCCATGATGCATGAGGCGAGGGAGAATGACCAGACCAAAACCAAAACGAAGGCCCAAGCCTGAAGATGAAATCATTCAAAACGCACCTAGGCATATCATCCAACTGCTGCAACCCATGGCATCTTGGCCCACTTCTCGATCGACTCGAAAACCTTCCAACCCCTTTTGTGCCTGATGGGATTCTTGGACGTTTTCCACAAGATGTAGAGGGATTCTAATGCCTTGGGAATATCGTCTCGATGAGTTCATGTAGGCAGGTTAGCAAAGCAAAGAAGAGGAGGGCACGCACTGCAGGTCTCATCAACCACTTGTCCGACCATGCACTGTTATAATCTCGCTTCTCCATATTTTGCTCAGGGGTTGGCCTCGAACACCAGGAGCCTTACTCTCGTCGCCGTTGTTTGAGATTTGACGGAGTTTGATACCCTCTCCCTCTGAAGCATCCACCTCGCTTGACTTCACACCCCCAGCTTTCTCATCGATAGCTGCAGCACTCCCAGCCCGCCCCCACCGCTTCATCACATCCACCCATTTTTCAGGTGTATCGCTCGTCCCTCCCATTGATACGGCCGTACCAGGGCTACGCTCCGAAAATCGCGAAGTACCCTTAATTGTACTTTCGCAACCACTGTATCTACGACTGCGTAGGAGGACGAATAACAAAGCGCCGAAGTTGAGACTTGAGGCTGTCGGCTGAGATCACGAGTGTGGAATCGCGTTGCAATGGAAAACCTATTCAAAGACGCATCTATGTCTGACGGTACTACGGAGGTACTCTAGCTATGAGTGTAACACCGCGAAGCCAGTAGTATCAAGACGTGCGTGTCGGACCCCTAGAATGCGCAACCATCACTATCGAAATGCGCGTAGATTCACTGCGAAGGAGGATGCACGACCTCTCCGTAGCACAAGTGATTAGATCACATCAAGTAGTGCACTGCCATAGCAGAGTTCAAGCGAGAGTCTTAGATGATTTACCCTCGAGGAGCCTTTGCGGTTCTGCCACGACACGTCTGAGAAGGATCTGTGATCTATGGAGATCAACCAAATCCGGGGAAGCAGAGAATGTATGGCGCCTATCAATCGCGGCAAGTGCCCAGGTCTGCGAAGGCGGTCCGTCGGGCCAATAAGCTTCAGCGGATTGCCTGTCTGTTGCGACTGTTGCTAGGCACAACTTAGGAGGCCGTACACCCACGTTGAAGAGAGAGTCAGCAGAGTAGTAAGCCAAAGCGGCACGACGCTAAGCCTCAACCATCGCATGGATCCGTAGGGCTGGGGAGCGTGTCTGTGTGGCTCGTCGAGGCATGCTGTGTCTAATATACCCGATCATCATTCTCCGTCTCAGTTTCATCAGTCATCTCCTTAGAAACCCATGTGTATTCTCTTTGTCTCTATTTTCCTACGGACTCTCGGACGCTGTGTACATCGTATAAAAGCCTTTGCGTAGATAGAAAAATACAGGTTGCCTTTGGATCTCATCTGTCGTGTGTGTTTCTTTTGTCGCCTTTTCCGTCGCTGTCTTCGTCGCGTCTATTCATCGGGTTTTGAGAGCACGTAGAGATCCCTCCGTCGGACTCTGAGTTTGCTTGCCTACCTTGGTACGCGATATCTTCTGAATCATCCTATCCTTTCCCTACCTTCGCACATCCTCTGCGGACACCTCCTCTGGTTGTTGGACGCATTCCTTCGGTTACGAGCCCCCTTCGGTTGATTCGTCGACCAGTTGCCTTTGCTACATTACACTCCTATGCAACTTAAGTTCTACTTAGTTCGCTATGGACTCCTACAACTCCTACAACCTTTTACTATATATCCCCTTTTCTCCGAAGGAAGTCAAACCTCCTAAGGAACCCCAAGAGTGAGTGTGTGTGTGTGTGTGTGTGTGTGTTTTTGGGTTGTTGTTGTTGTTGTTCTTTGGTCCTTTGCGGCTAGGCAGCACGTCACCATTCCAAACCAAACTTCGTCAGGCCCCATGCCGGTCACTTGGTCCGCGTAGAGAACCCAACATGTATAGGCGAGACCCTCTGTATTCAAAATCAGCGTCATGGTTCAGTTATGGCGATGTTGTAGACAATGGATAGAGGAAGGCAGATAAAGGTGGAAGAGAATAAATGTACCAGCAGCCAATGTCATATGCCACAACACCCCCTGACCCCTAACCGCTGAACTCCGGACCATTTCCGGACCGACCGATGCAGGTTGCACCTCACCCGAACCCCATCCGTCCCACCGTTGCTCGATACCATCCCCCTGCCTCCGCCGCCAAGCAACCGAGCTCCGGCTCGCTTCGGCGCGTTTCCAACCCATATCCCGAGTACCCGAACATTCCCGCGCCTCGGGCCCGGACCCGAAACCTTCGGCCATCCAGGAAACCTTCGGTATTGACTTCGGTCCCGACATTCATCCGTTCCGCTTCCTGATCCGCAGCGATCCCCTCGTTCCTTCCGCTCCTGATCCGTTCCTGTCGATCGCTCCGGACTCCGAGACTCTTAGACTTCTGTATTAGCTGTAGGATTATCCGGACTCGCTCCAGTATATAAGGTTTTGTCTTCTATGCTTGTACAGTAGTCGAAAAGTCAACTAGAACACATCTAGCTTGTCTCCGACGTTTTCCTGTCTTTCCGCTTCGCCGGTTTCCGGTTTCCCGCGGTGTGGCGCGCTCCGGCCCGGAGCTGTGCTCATCCCTTCGGGATTCCCTTCGCTCCTCTCCTCCGCCTAAGACCTGGTCGCTCCCCGACACAAGTAGGACCCCTGGGGACTAGGAAGGGCACAGCATGTTGGGAAGCATTGCTGAGGCCAAGGTCCTGTTCGTTCCTTTTTCCATTTGAGATCCTGATACATTCCGGGCACTCCGCTTCGCTTCGCTTTCCCGCGCCCGGGTGTCCCTGGTTCTAACAGCCAACCAATGTCTCTCCCTCTCCTCCTTTGCGAACTTATGCTCCAACTCCCAAGGCGTCAACCAAGGCCGCTTTCCATCATTCGCCTCTGGCTTCGTATGTAACCCCAACTTTAACCTCCCCTGGATCTGGGGGTGCAACAGGCGGTGCCTCGAATGTATGCAGAGGGATCTGGTGCACTCCTAATGCAAGGAGACCAGGCAAGAAACACGAGAGGTGTTCTAGTTTATGTGAGGGTCTGATATTCGGCGTTGGTGGGCTCTTTGTTCTTGGAGAGCCATCTACACATTGTTGAGTAAATTGTCAGTGTTGACGCTCGAAGATTCGTAGTCCGCAAGATGGATGGATGGACAAACGCACCAGCATTGGTCTTGGTAGATCCATTAGGGTTAATGATATCATCTTCGGCGCCAGCTGGAGTGTAGGGATACTTGACTTGGAGGTCGTCACGTATAAGAGTCCTCGGTTGGGCAAGACGTAGAGGAGGTTGTCGATGATGGATTTCATCGTTTCTAGGTCTTTGGTACCCATTCGTCAGTTCGGTGCTCCTTTTCGAGGTGGGGAGAACAGAGAATGAAGAAAAGGAGGAAGTAGTGAAGTTAGCGAATCTAGGAAGTAAAGAAAGAGGAAAAAAAAGAGGAGCAAGGCAGGATTGTTGGGGAAAAGTAGAAAACGTACACATATCCAAAGCCTGTCGATCTCCAGCTTGCAAAAACTGCTTCAAAAAGTACTCATACGCGCTATCCGCGTTGTGTCGCGAAGTACGCATCAGAAGACCTAAGCGGACGGAGGCGAACACCACACGGTGAACACAAGGCGAGCAGAGGAGACTCGAGGTCGATTGGCGACGACAAGAGCAGAGGCAGAAGTGACTAGGAAGACAATAGCAGAAGATCCAAGATTGTCTAACAGCACAGAGCAGAGCAGAGAGATGCGAGTTAAGCGGTGTATTGACGAAGAGGTCAAGCTGAGGAAATACAGAGTGTACTAGCTAGCTTATATACTCTACAGAACGTGTGCGTAGCCGCGATGAGTCCGAGGTACGAATAAGCAAGAAGATAATAGAATGACAAAGAGTGGCCCGAGGCCACACGAAGCTGCATAAGGCAGCGTAGAGAAGAACAAGGGAAAGAATGGAAACCGCCCAAGGCCGAGCGAGGCAGCGCGAAGAAGAATGATACAATAGAAATGAGTCAGGGAGACGAATGAATAGAAGTATCAAAGGGCTGTGCGTAAGGCAGCGCCTGTAGCAGAGAAGAATGAAATTTAACGAGGCAGCGTGCCATAGTGAAAGTGTCCATGCCGAGACGGAGTTAAAGGGAAAATAGGGGTAAAAGCGATAAGATGAATGAAAGATCAAAAGATAAGATGACACGAAAATAGGGGTGCGAGATAGGGGCTAGGGGCTGACCGTGTTCACGACACGTTGCCTCCGATAGCATAGTGGGAGCCGATGCCTTTGCCCACAGACTAACCAAACAAAGATAGGTCATCAATCGCTGCCACATAAAGCGGCCAAAAGATAGACGAACCTCGGAGATATCCCAATGTTCCAATAACAATCCTTGATAGCGTTCAGAAGAGTTGTATAGCGTCTGCATGACACCTTCTGCCTATCATTCCACGTCAGCGATTCCATCGTCGTAGACAAAAGATAACATGTAGCCCGAAGATAGTCTTAGGTATCCAGAGAAGACCAAGAACGAAAAAAAGAAAAGGAAGTAGGAAGAGAAAGACATACCCGCTCGTAATACTTGGCCCTCCCAGTCTCCTTCGCAAGATACTTGAACTCAAGTTGGCAGCTTGCGATTTCTGCGAGGACGCCTGCGCCAGGGTGGGTTTCGCCTCTGTGAATTGGGGTGCATGAGTACACGGAAACGATGCAGCATAGTTGGGAGGAAAGGTCACACACGTTACAGCCATAACATTCCCTGCTGGTAGACCACTCATGGTTTTGAAAGCTGGTAAGAGCTGCATCCCTGAATAATACAGTCAGCCGTTTGTCCCGAAAGGCGGATAGAGGTAAATGGGATGGATGGACGTGATAGGTGAAAAGAGAACATGGACTCACTGATATCATCAGCCAACGTCAAGAGCAGTTTCTCGCCTGAAAAAGCATAAGCGGAGAGGTATCCGCCGAGGTATCGGATGGTGGTTTCGAAAAAGGGGATGTAGTCGCCTGTCTGGACAGGGGTCAGCACGAGTATCAGTAAACCCAGACCAACAAGCAGAAGAGACTCAAGCAGAGGCTGTAGGAAGAGCGGGAGAAGCACACGGGAGAAAGCAAGAATCTTTGTCCTGTGTAACCGAACGAACGCGATCAGGCTTACATGGTTCGTAAATGTCTTCCTCTCCAACATCCGCACCGTCCTCCAGAATTCTGTCTTCATATCCATTAACCACATCGTCGACAAGGCTTCCACAGCAGTCAATGACCATCCGTTGATTCTATCGGCCACAACCACCCATAAGCTTCACCACCGTAAGACACGAGAAACACTACGCACTTTTCGATTCCACCACCACTGGTAGGCAACAACTCGTCCCTCGGGTACGCATGGTTCCTATATCCAACATACACCCTCGCAAACACATTCTTGACTTTTTGCTTTCTCTTTGCCCACTTCTCCTTCTCACCCACTGGATCCACCGGCTCCTCCTCCTCCTCTTTGTCATTCCCATCTTCCCCGTTCGGTATTGTAGGATCCCCGTCAGGGTTGATATCAGGCGGAGGTGCAGGCAAAGGCCAGTTATTCACCCACGGCACCTGCTGCTTCACCTTGCCCCATGTCTGTTCTAGAGACCTGGTGTCGATGATGAGAGGGGAGAGGAACCAGAGGCCTGCGATGAGGATGGTGGAGAGGGCGAGCCAGCGCAGGATGGGTCTACCAAAGTGCGATGAGGAGCCACTGCGAGATTGGGAGTGTGCGATGAGTGCATCAAGGGGGTTTCGGTGGGTTGGGAGTGTTGAGGGCATTGTGGTGGTTTGGATAGGATGGATAGGCTGGCGTGTAGGAGAGTAGTGAGCTGAGGATAGTTTAGTGTTCTGGTTGTCAAGCACTACGCTTTCATGAATTCGTAGTCCAAAGGGACCTGCAAAGCAGCTGTGAGCGTCCACCTACGTATCAGGCACACAAACGAACCAGCGTACCTGGAAATCCAGAAATAGACCTGTGGGACAAGAATCTCTCCCCACTCTGACCCGTTTGCAAAGATCAGCGCCGCCTAGTCCAACGCCCCTTTGTATCCACGCGCAAGGGCAGGCAGAACAGAAGCTATGAGACACCCAAATGACAAGAAATGGAGATGGTAGCAGGAAGCAAGGCACAAATTGACCGACGTGGTCAGTGCAATGGTGGGAAAAGAGGATAAATTGATTGTGTTTCGGGTATTCCGTTTGAGTGCGTGCTAGGGTGGTAGCGCAGGGTCGGGCTAGAGCCAAGTTGTATCAATGGAGAGGTTTTGGTGGTCGCATTCACTGCACGAGCCTCAGACATGGACGAAGGAGATTATCCGATCTGAGGATTGTTGGGATGAGAGGTGGAAGAGTGGTGAGAAGCACATTCAGGGGGGTGGACTTCGGAGGTGGAGGATCTTCTCTTATCCGCTAAACTAAGCAACCGCTGATAACAAACTACACGAGGTCGTATAGGCAAAAACTATATGAGGGACGACGTCGATAGCAATGTTGATAATGAAGCTTGAAGTATAGAGCTTGAGAATCAATCCCTGCTCATAGCCTCTTACATCAAGGCGCTCTGCAACAGCCTGACAATTATGTATGTGGCCCAACTGTTCTACCTCTACCAAAGTTTGTCCCTATGCCTAAGTTACATTACAATTCCATGAGGATTGAGTAGTCCGATTCCCTATATTTGTATCTCTTGGCTTTGTGCTCGAGTATTTGGATCTTTTTCGGGAGTACATTGTCGAGACTGATGTCATTTATTCACGTTAAAAAATACGAAATGGGGAAGACAGTGGTACAAGTACACAACATATTGCTTGTCAAGAACTACTAGGGATGAGAAAGAACAGGAATTCTGACAAGAACAGAAGACATTCAAGGTACGTTCACTATGGACACAGTCAAAAACCAAGACAAAAGGCCAAACGGAAGGAGGGGCAGGTAAATATCAAATGCACAATGAAAGGTTCATAAATCAATAACCAAAGTGAACATACGGAGCCCAAGCCAGTAGCGAATTCTCCGAGTTGTCGAGACGACGTCGCAGCTTCTGGATGGCGTGGTGTAGAGCATATGCCGAATTCGACCCATTGACGGACTTACCACTTCCTTCCTCCTGATGACTGAAAAGATGGCTATAGAAGTTGTTGGCAACGTCTGGTGCATTTCGATCTCCAATTGACCACATGGTAGCCACCACTTGACGATATCCTGCAGCTAGCATCCCAGCCGCAAGATGGACAGCTTCATCAGAGAGCTTCTCATCCCCAGCACTTGTCTGACAGGCAGAGAGAAAGGCAAGATCCGCATTCTTGAGGTCTCTCTGAATGATAGTGGCAAGGTTGAGGGAGCCGTTGTGGAAGAGGAATTGACTCTTGAGTGGCTCAGACACATTTTGTGATGCATGGCAAGCAAGGTGAATGCAGCTGTAGTTCTCCATGTACTGGAGACATTCATCAACAGTAAGGGTGCTTCCTCTGACCATAGCTGCCCTTGCTCCATTCTGTGCAGCCATTCTGAAGGTTGATTGGACCTCTTTTGTGGTTCCAGGGATTGGTAAAGTGCCTGGCGAGTTTGGCTGGCTTGTCAGGAATAATCCCACTGCATCCTTCTTGATCTGTCGATGATTCTTGACTCTATTGGTGAGAGCAGTGACAGTTGGAATGTATGATGAAACGACATAATCCAGCACACAGTCTGAATGTGTGCCTGCTGCATGGATTGGAAGGAACGACAAAGGACCTGTTGGGCACCACCAGATCCTTGGGAGTGCATCAGTAGACATTGGATCCATTCTCTGTTCAAGTTGTCAAGATGTGGAGGTCAGACAGATAATAAATACTTACCAAGAACCCCAATGTATGCAATATCGGGCCCACCACCTCTTTCCATAGATCACAAAGCACTTGTGACACCAAAACCTGTTGGTAAGGCCGGGCACCTCTCACTGACACCTCTTGAACTGTAGTCTCTTGCACCTCTTGCATGCGGATCTGTTTCTCTTTGAGGTTGGCCTTCAAATGATGTCGATACTTGTTGGCTTTCTTCAGGGAAAAATCTGGTAGCGGGATATGGAGAGGCTCGTCTAGTCCAGCCAGCAGTGCAATCGCATCACACCGCTTCTCATCGACATTGATGACCACCACAGGACCTGATTTGGGGAGGTATTGAAGTAGGGATGAGCAGGATAATGGCTGGAGGAAGGACTCAAAACCAGGAATAGATCTCACTGTTTTGAGGAGATCATCCCAACATCTTGCAAGCTTCAAATGAGCCCTAGCTTCATCCTCCAGCGAGATCTTCTCTGATGTGGACAGCCCAATGTGTGACTGACCCCGAGATGACCCTGCAGTTTCAAGCTGCTTTGAGACATCTGCAACACTCTGTGCAAGTTCCCAGTTGTGGCGGCGTAGATCATCGATGGGTGTACGAAGATTGCTCAGCTGGCTCCAGACAACACAACGACCTTGCTCAAGCCATTCAAGAGCTTTGTCAACCCGCCCAAGTGAGCATGCAGCAGATGCAGCCTTGAGAGCTATTCCGTGGATATCATGAAGCTGGGAATAGCGACCCTGAACACTTTCTTCAAGGCCTGCTATCAAAGCAATCAAGCTCAAAGCTGTATCAAAGGCATGCAGGATGTCGAGTGACTGTGGGTGATGCTGGTCGAGAAGATTGGCCCAGGTTCTGGCTGCTTCCAGGCGATGCCTTGGAGGGCCAAATGTGCTGGTTGCTGCGGATTTATAATTTGAAATGCTTGCAGCCAGATCCTCTTCACTGTGGGTGCACTCAAAGCGACACAGGAATGAGTTTCCAAGGTTGTTGAGGCAAGCTGGCAGGTCGGCATGACCCTTGGGAGTGAGCTCCACCGCTCTGTGTTGGGCTGAGATGGCTTCAGCAATGTCAGAAAGATCCCCAGTGTGCTCAAAGCGACACAGGAACGAGTTTCCGAGGTTGTTGAGGCAAGCTGGCAGGTCGGCATGACCCTTGGGAGTGAGCTCCACCGCTCTGTGTTGGGCTGAGATGGCTTCAGCAATGTCAGAAAGATCCCCAGTGTGCTTAAAGCGACGCAGGAACGAGATTCCGAGGTTGTTGAGGCGACCTGGCAGGTCGCCATGACCCTTGGGAGTGAGCTCCACCGCTCTGTGTTGGGCTGAGATGGCTTCAGCAATGTCAGAAAGATCCCCAGTGTGCTTAAAGCGACGCAGGAACGAGATTCCGAGGTTGTTGAGGCGACCTGGCAGGTCGCCATGACCCTTGGGAGTGAGCTCCACCGCTCTGTGTTGGGCTGAGATGGCTTCAGCAATGTCAGAAAGATCCCCAGTGTGCTCAAAGCGACGCTGGAACGAGCTTCCAAGGTTGTTGAGGCGACCTGGCAGGTCGGCATGACCCTCGGGAGTGAGCTGCACCGCTCTGCGTTTGGCTGAGATGGCTTCAGCAATGTCAGAAAGATCCCCAGTGTGCTCAAAGCGACGCTGGAACGAGCTTCCAAGGTTGTTGAGGCAACCTGGCAGGTTGGCATGACCCTTGGGAGTGAGCTGCACTGCCCTTTGTTGGGCTGAGATGGCTTCAGCAATGTCAGAAAGATCCCCAGTGTGCTCAAAGCGACGCAGGAACGAGTTTCCGAGGTTGTTGAGGCGACCTGGCAGGTCGCCATGACCCTTGGGAGTGAGCTCCACCGCTCTGTGTTGGGCTGAGATGGCTTCAGCAATGTCAGAAAGATCCCCAGTGTGCTCAAAGCGACGCTGGAACGAGCTTCCAAGGTTGTTGAGGCGACCTGGCAGGTCGGCATGACCCTCGGGAGTGAGCTGCACCGCTCTGCGTTTGGCTGAGATGGCTTCAGCAATGTCAGAAAGATCCCCAGTGTGCTCAAAGCGACGCTGGAACGAGCTTCCAAGGTTGTTGAGGCAACCTGGCAGGTTGGCATGACCCTTGGGAGTGAGCTGCACTGCCCTTTGTTGGGCTGAGATGGCTTCAGCAATGTCAGAAAGATCCCCAGTGTGCTCAAAGCGACGCAGGAACGAGTTTCCGAGGTTGTTGAGGCGACCTGGCAGGTCGCCATGACCCTTGGGAGTGAGCTCCACCGCTCTGTGTTGGGCTGAGATGGCTTCAGCAATGTCAGAAAGATCCCCAGTGTGCTTAAAGCGACGCAGGAACGAGATTCCGAGGTTGTTGAGGCGACCTGGCAGGTCGCCATGACCCTTGGGGGTGAGCTGCACTGCTCTTTGTTGGGCTGAGATGGCTTCAGCAATGTCAGAAAGATCCCCAGTGTGCTCAAAGTGACGCAGGAACGAGTTTCCTAGGTTGTTGAGGCAACCTGGCAGGTCGGCATGACCCTTGTGAGTGAGCTGCACCGCTCTGTGTTGGGCTGAGATGGCTTCAGCAATGTCAGAAAGATCCCCAGTGTTCTCAAAGCGACACAGGAACGAGCTTCCAAGGTTGCTGAGGCGACCTGGCAGGTCAGCATGACCCTTGGGGGTGAGCTGCACTGCTCTATACAGCACTGTTATAGCTTCAGTCACAGTTGCAAGGTCTCCTGTCCTTTCAAATTGCCTCATCAAATCCACTCCACTGTTATTCAACGCCACAATATCTGCGTGAATGGTATTCGTAAACCTCTGCCTCTATTAGTCCAAATGGCTCACTCACCCTCAGTTGGCAGAATGGTATCCAATGGTATTTCCACTGTCTTCCATGATATAATCAAACATAAACCCTCCCCATGCATTTCCATACTCTGGTTGTGCCCTAAGTCCATCCAATATTTGATATGATTCACGTCGTGGATACGGTTTAGCTCTTACCATGCTCTGAGTGTGTAAGTGCCGATTGCATCCCTGAGTCGATGAGATCTAGATGCGCAAAAGCAAGATCTTCTCCCTCTTTGCTCCTTGCAACACAGTCAATTCCAGCCACTCCGGCAGGTCTTCAACCCCATATTAGTCCTGATGTCTAGTCGGCAGCAGGATGATGAACACTCACAGCTGAATGAAGTCTGTCATGTGCCACTGTCCCGAAGCGCCGTCTGTCAGGGCATAGCAACTTCCTTCCTCCGAGTCTGGTATACCGAATACCCAGAGCTCCGCCAAGCTCAATGGTGTTCCATCGTCATTGGCCGTGTCGGTGCGCTTGCCAGTGAGGATGATATCTAGTCAAAAAGATCCGTTGAAGTTGGGATAGCCGATATCCATGCGATAGTTCTACACACCCGTTAGGTAAAGTTCGCTAGATGCCCGGAATCTATGAGATTTCAATATTGCTTGGAACTGAGTTATCACTTACCCGTCGCCACTCGCGTCCTGAGGTACCCGTGAGCTACTATTTAACCGTTCAGTCTCTACATGCTAAATAGACAATGTCATCATACGTCTCTTGGCCCATGGTGGTTTCGCTGGAGGTCTTGATTTGTGTAACGAAAAGTGGAGTTAAGAAAAGGGGAAACGAGCGAGTACCATACTTACTGTATTATATAGCAGGAGGCACGCGGACGGGCGTCTATTTGAGATGGGCACAGCTCACACGTGTGTTCAGCATGCGACGATTCAAACACAGCCTACAGCTCATAGGTAGTAGACTCCACGCGCATATCTAAACGCAGAAGCTTCCAGTTCATCATTTACACGGCCTTCATGCACCATTATCATCTAGTGGCATGATGAAACCTTAGGCGCTGTGAATCAGCTTAGGGATTGCACCACCTACATACTGCTAACACGCCATATAAGTGCTGACTGGTGTAAAATGAACGTCCGAGGTACGCAAATTGGTGTGTTTGACACTTAAATCTGTGCAGATATCCCACAGACACCGTGTATTGTATACGCAGTCGGGCATTGTTGCTGCGTGAAAGGAGTCCTTGAGGAAATCTCATTGTTCGCCACCATATAATACTTTGATTAGAATCCGATCTACACCAATGATATCCCACAGTTTCGTGTATGAATTGCGCGTTCACCGACACCGCTGCTCAGCCTAGTCATGAGGAAGAGCATGGATATGCGAGAAGTAAATTGAATCGAGGTTAACAACATATTTTATTCTGAATTCCTTCCGAATGACAACGACCATTTGTACCGCACCCTTCCACCGTTCACGGATCGGCTCCAGATCTATGGAACTCTATTCTGTCCCATGCACACCACATCCTTACCCTCCACGGTCGCATGTCCAGCCCACACTATATGTGGCATTGGTCTCTCGTCGCCTTCTTCACGGTGTCCCAACACACCGTGCCCTGCTTCGTAGAGCTGGCGTCGAAGGCGAGGGCATGCGTGGAATAATACCTGCACACGATCGAGGTCGCGGTAATGGCGGAGGAGGCGAGAGAAATCGTTGGCGCTGGCCAAGAGCAAAAGGCAGTGCGATAGGAAGGATAGGCGCTAATAGCGATCGAACCATGAGTCTGGACCCAGATACTAACGGCGATAGCTGGCACTAGATGGGTGACAATAACCAAGCTTCATCAACCACACCCTACTGAAAGGGTTGAGGATCGGAGAAGACAAGCATGGTTGAATGCTCATCGGCGACCGCCACGGTGGAGGAGAGGGAGGGCCGGTAAGGTAAGGAAGGCACACATCGTTGGGGAACCCTCGTCGACCTTTGTCGACGCAGCGGTCATGTAGGCGGGACGATGTGATGCAACGCCTACCAATGATCTTCATCGTAAAAGAGAGTAGAGCAAACGAGACTCTGTTGCTCTTGCGGTTCTCGTGGTTCGACGGCAGTATCGGCTTCGGGGTCTATGGCAGGAAGTGCACAGATTCACTATTGCCTTGGGGAGCGGTCCAATACCTCTGCGCTTCATTCAGTTATCGTTTACGCAAGGGGGCTGTCGGAGGAAGAGAGAAGAGAAGACATGGATATATCCAAGGCCTGCCGATCCCCCACTTGCAAAAGCTGCTTCAAAAGGGAGGAAGGAAGACGAAAGAAGGACAGAGGAGGGGTAACGAGGAAAGAAGAAGAGGACAAACGCACGTCGTAGCCGGAACGTTTCCTGCCGGTAAACCGCTCATCGTCTTGAACGCTGGGAGGAGCTACGTCCCTGAGCAATACAGTCAGTCCTCGTCGGAAGGGAAAGAAAGACAGGAGCGATGATGGACATGATGATAGAGATATGAATGGACAGAGAGCGAGAAAGGGATATAGACAGATGGGAATGGAAGATGGACTCACCGATATCGTCTGCCAACGTCAACGGCAGCTTTTCGCGTATGGGGAGAGGTAGCCGCCGGGGTATCGGATGGTGGTTTCGAAAAAGGGGATGTAGTCGCCTATCTAGAAGGGAGGTCAGCACGAGCACTGTCAAGGCCAGATCGACGAGCAGAAGTCTAGGAACGAGCAGGAGAAGGGTAGAAGAACAAAGGCAGTCCTTCCCAAACCATCATAGTGAGCACTCACAGGGTTGGTAATCGACGTCCTCTCCAACATCCGCACCGTCCTCCGAAACTGCCTTTATATCCATCACCCACATCGTCGAGAGCGCCTCCACAGCAGTCAACGGCCATCTGTTAATCCTATCAGCCATGCTTACATTAGCTTTCGGACAGAGAAATGCAAGAAAGGATACGCACCTTGTGACCCCAGCAGGCAACAACTGGACCCTTGGGTACGCATGGTTCCTCTACCCAACGTACCGCCTCACAAATTGACGCCAAGTATCGGGAGGCGCAGGCAAAGACTGGGCGCCGATTGTTCATCCATGGCACCTGATGCTTCACCTTCTCCTATGTCTGTTCAAGAGACCCTGCGTCGACGATGAGAGGGGAGAGGAACCAGAGGGCCGAGGCCTGCGATAAGGATGGCAGAGAGGGCGAGCCAGCGTAGGATAGGTCTTCCAAAGTGTGAGGAGGAGGAGCCACTGCGGGGTTGGGAGTGTCCGACGAGTGCGTCGAGAGGGTTTCGGTGGGCTGGGAGTGTGGATGGCATTGTGCTTGTTGGATAGGCGGGTATGTGGGAGGGCAGGCTGTGGTTAGCTGTTGTGCGTGTGTTCTGTCGAGCACTACGCCTTCATGGACCTGTAGTCCAAAGGAACCTGCAAGGAGACTATGAGCCTCCACCAACGTATCAGGCACACGATGGACGAACTGGCGTACCTGGAAATCCAGAAATAGACCTACGGAGACAAGAATCCCTCCACGCCCTGACCCATTTGCAAAGAATAGCGCTGCCTAGACCAGCCCTCCTCTATATCCGCACACAAGGGAAGAACGGTGCAAGTTCCAAAAGCCAGCAACAACGATGGTGGAAAGAAGCAACGATGGCGCAAATTGACCGACGGGGTAAGTACAATGGTGGCAAAAAAGGGATGATTGGTTAGCGTTTCCGAGGACTCCGTTTGTGTGCGGGGAAGGTGCGCCGGGTTCGGCGACGATGGTCGTTGTATGACTTTGGCGGTCACATTCGCTGTCCAAGGCTTTGCATGCTTGAGGTGTGGACGAAGGAGATGACCCTATCCGATGATTGTTGGGATGGCAGGTGGAAGAGCGGCAAGAAGCGTGTTCAGTGGGAAGGATTCCGGAGATGTGGGATCAGAATCTTATCTTATCCGAAACGCCTTCACCTGATCATGACAAGCAAAGGGGAGTTGCTCGCAGATCTCTGTTCGTATATCGGTTAGTACACGCGCCTGTCATTCCTTCTGACCGCGCGAAAGCTGGGTTCGATTCCCAGACAGAGAGATAATACCATCCTTTTACTGCCCTGTTGACTCGGGCCTGGGACACCCTTGCCGAGTCTCGGATTCGGGACGCGATTTGTCGTTGGTTCTCATTATGGCGCTTCATCAGTCTGCCTACGGTTGGGAGAACCAAAACTCCATTTTCTTGTATAAGAAACTTACCAGCCCATTGCGCACAAAAAAACATGTCTGCGATCCTTACAGCGACCAACCGGCTTGAACGGCTGACCTTGTCACTGGAACTATGCACGTCGGTGCCTCAGCTTATATACTGCACATGAGTCGCGCGTTCTTCCAGTTAAGTAAAGAAGGAGTGTAATCGTGAGCCTTTTCTCATATTTAGAACATACCAACTCCCCGATAAACGTGGGCACTGAGTCGAAATTGACGCACCATGCAAGATTGAATTGTAAAAGTGCTAGTCACTCCAGCACCAGCACGGCGACCATGCATTCCAGGCGCGGGCGCCCATGGCTCGCAGCGCCCACAAGGGATCCTGTAGCCGCATGAAGGCGGGCAAATAACGCCACGACTGCCACCGCCTTCACGTTTTCGTCTCGTGGCCATTTGAGGAACTCGTTGCAGACAGAACCCGACAGAGGGAGTCTTTTGTAGCTGGAAACTGGAACTTGGACGATTTCCTCTAGTTTCGAACGTTGAGCCTACATCCGACACCACATGAGGAGCTCTGTGAAAGTCGACCATCGCGTCCTTTCCCAATCCTAGTCATTAGTCGTAGGATTTCGCAAAACCTTGACATCACCTAGAGCACTCCTTGACCTGGGTACGCCTCTCGAGTTGGCCCTCTCCCCGATTCATATTTATGGGTCATCAGAGATCCATCCGAAGCTATAAAAGCGGCATCTATGCCAAGGCTATATTTCCTTTCAGCCGCTCGAACGGCTGACGTTGTCAGTCAATTGGAAGTGGACACCGATTCAAGCTTCTATCGCTGCACGTGCCAATTGAAGTGCTCTTCCAGACGAGCGAAGAAGGATTATACCAACCCCTGGTCTTTATCTGATAGATCCACCCCCAAATTTATGCAAATGGAGTGTCATAGCCAGGATCTTTCAACACACCGTGCAGTAAGATTTGTTCAAAACAAAGAGAGGGTTTCTGCATGTCATTTATTCGTCTACGACGAATGCTACACGATGTCCTCTTCATTCAACAGGATGACACTCTTGGAATGCCAACCACCCAGCGGCGTTCGACCGGCCTGGTGGTCTAGTAGCATGATTCCTTGTTAGGGTTGACCCGGGCACTTATTTCTGAGCGCTTGTTTGGTGTCACTGTTTCGAGGAGGTCCCAGGCTCAATTCCCGGTCAGGCCATCAAAAAAGACCTGTGGGAGTTGTCTTTGCAATACCTTTTTCTCCGGGTTGATTAGGAGAAGCTTCCTTCGGATAAGTCCCTTTAACCGTCGATATTTAGAAGTGATGTCGTTTGACTCGGTCGGTGCTTTGATTACCCTTTTTTGCTCTACTTTATAATATGGTAATGGATACCTCGATATCTTTTCGCTTCTTTCTACTTAAAAAGGTGCATGTCTCTCGTTACCACTATTACTGACTTGGGCTGTATGCGCCTGGCCCGAGTCCCATTGCAGATTTCCCAATAAGCCTTTGTCCCTCCTCTTGTCATCGGTCAAGTAATCGGTGGTCAGGTGGTCGTGTAAAACCAAGAGCTCGAGAGGCAGGACCTTTTAGTATATAGTATTCGGCTTGAACACGGCAATAAATTCATCGGCAGGAACGAGGAAGCGATGGCCGACAAATGGTCTTTGATACCATCCTCGCAAAGGCGAAAGTAAAAGAGATTCACTAGACCGACTCAATGGCAGAAGGAAACAAACGGTAAACTTAAATACGAGTGCATCCTCTGGCCCGTAAAATACTTGCCAGATCGATCTAAAGTCACCTCCGATCTTGCACCCGCTTCCCGAAACTCGTAGCACGTTTGACTAGAGACCCTTCAGCAACAAGACCTTGGTAATGAATTTTTCATTCCTCCTCCTCACCACCCAGCCGACTTGAACGACCGACCTCGTCATTTTGTAAACTGAATGGTCAAGTAGATACTATTGACGTGCTTTACCAACTGAGCTAAGAAGGATTTTGCTTGAACTTTGAATGGCGCATCAATACCTCGTTTCCCTCCATCATTGTATAAAAGCAGGCAGATCGATCGCGAAATCAACCGGGAGGTAACTTCCAAATCGTCCTGAACCCGCAGATGGAAGATGATCAAGTATTGGCCGGAAGGTAAGAGGAAAGTGAGGCTCGAGGAGCTCGGAGGCAGACTCACGGCGACGGCGAAGCCGCCGCAGCACACCAGAGATGCCCTTGAGACGCTGCAAAGTGCTCGTCCGTGTGCCGACTTCGATTACGTTACTAATTCAGCCCACCGAACTCGACACCGCTTTCCTCAAGGCCAAAGACACACCCCTTGGAGGTGTGAAAGCCACAAATTTAAATGCGCGTCCATCCGAGAAGAGTTGCTTCGCTTCTCCCATGAGAAGCACTCTTATCGATGCCAATGTTTCTGGTGGTGGAAGGACATCTGACCTCTGGTGGCACCACTTTGGCTATTCGCGACTGTGCAGACGGCGGACCTTCGGCTAGGTTCTCTCATGAGGCTGACATTCTGGGATTTTGGGTGGCATCAGAAAGGAAGCGTGAGCTCCTGCAGTACTGTAAGCCCCGCTTTTTTCTCCACTACCCGGGACGTTTCGTGCAGCAATACATAACGCAAGAAGGCGTTCAATTTGCAGCTCGACCTGCTTGCTTGGTTGGCTCGCAATGTCAAGAGTTCTTTGGTTTCTACCATATTTGTCTCCTTGAAATCCAACCTCTCCGTTTCTGGTGATTCTCTGGAGATGATCGATGTTGGGCGACTTCCTCAGCTTCTTTGGTGGTGATTCTCATCTAAAGGTGATTCCCGCTCTACAAATAGATCGAATGGTCGCCAGGGGGGATTCCCACAAGATATAACTCGATGGGTGCGGCTCGATACCTGTGCGCGACGTCGAAATACTCTTGGCGAGCTTTGGAGGTCGAGCTGTTCGAATTGCTCGCTGAAAATCGGTATGGACCATAGCCGGCTCGTCCACCGTAGCAGGAATCTGGATGTTGAGCAGATTCAGAAAGGAAGGTGCCGGGGCTTCTCTTTTCCTACTTAAGGATTGTTGATCTTATCTTATGTAGATTAGATTCGACTCACGACTCTCGCGACTCTCCGACTCGGATTATCTCCGACTCGGACTCTCCTAGATATATTCTTATGAGGCTATGCGACATCTACAGTATTCATCATTCTATCGTCTTCACGACTCATACTGACTCATATGATTACTTGTCACTCATGTGACTGCTTATTCAGTCCTTACACTGCTCTATTATTAGTACATGCAATATGTATATAAGGACGCTCGTAGCTACCTCAATCTCTATCACTTTAACCTACCAACTAAGCCTACAAGCTACTCGGTAAGACCTACTCGCTAGTCGCAGTAGTGTTCTTCAAGGATGGTATATATGGAGGAAGGCTCAAGCCGTTGGGGCTCATCACTTTTCAGTTCGATCTGGAAAAAACATGTGCGCAGCCCGACGAAGCTCATGTTTGTGGTCTTGCGCGCGTGGAAGTGCCATCCCCGTGACATTCGGATCAGAGCACTTAGGAATGCCGGCGACGAAGGACGCGTCTCTCTGTGTTCACCACGACTCAGACATTGCTAGGCGTTTAACGTGTCCGATTTGCGCTCAAACTCACTGCGATATTTCGCTTGCCCACCCACCCTCACCTGTTTGTTTGCTCTTTCGGACAGTAGTAGTCAGTAGAGTAAGCACGCCGATGTATGCAACTCCGCATACCGGCTGGGCTTACGACCTGGAGCTGTGCGAGATTAACTCGCTGCTTCACTCCCCATACTACTACTACTACTACTACTACTACTACTACTACTACTGCCTATGATATACAAGTCTCATAGATGGGTTGATTTAACACTTAATTCTAGCATGGCACGAGCAGGAGAAGCAAGATGTTCGCTTGATTGTGCCGCACTGCAAAGAATCTGAGCTTTCAGGCTTCTTTCTATCATGTTTCCCTCCTTGATTTTCAAGCTGTCAAACATATTTGGTGATGTTCATATAGATGCTGCTCAGGCTGCTTCACCGCTCTTGGTACTAGTTCCGTGGTATGATTTCTATCGACAGGCAAACTCACTTTACAAATAGACCAAGGCTTGACGAACTGATGTCCATCAAGTCAATTTCCATGAAATACCATGTAGAGACACCAAGAAAGCCACCCCTGTCTTCTCATCACCTCCATTGACATGACAAGCCGTAAAACTCGATGGGTGTGACTCGATACTTCCGCCTTGGAGCTCAGCGGGTCTTGGCTTCCGTTGTACCCCCAAGACCACTTGTCGCGTCTACAAGGGGTCAAACTAGGTTCAGAGTCTGGCACTATCAAATTTGTATTTAGGGGTATGTGAGAAACACAATCTCCAGTATACGTCTACTGATCAATGCTATACTCGATGGTCGCCTTCAGGCTCTGAGCTGGTTGTTTTTGGCACTCTCTCCAACACCACCATGCCAGAGGCTGGAGGTTAAATTAAAATGGCGATTTTATGTCTACAATGCTCGTTGGTGCCTGATAATGAGGCGTTGGGATGACGCGCAACGTCGGTGATGCGCGTCCTCCCTGAAGGCTTCTCTCGTCCCTGTGGACTCTCCAAACATCGTCTAACAAGGAAATTATGGATATTAGAAGGGTTTAGCTATGCTTTATAACGTCCAGGTACTCATATTATAAGGAAGGGAGATTGAGAGATATGGGACTGTCTAGGCTTGGCAAGATTTTGGTGCATTTTCGCGCTTCGCAATGGGCCAAGGACTTTTAAATGCTGGCTTGGCATTTTGATCCGCAGTCCAGGCTTCCAATGGCGCACTGGTATTACAATGCATCGAGAGCCTTACAATGTTCCAAAATGCACCAAAATGTTCCCCACCTTTTGGTGATGCACCCATCGTGTTGTTCCAACTCCTCATCGAGCAGGGGGACTTCCTACTCGACGCCGAGCTGGATATCCCTTCCTCGAGTACTACCATTTCCTCTTCAGCATCAAAGCCAACCGTGACCTCTCCGCCCAGCGGCAATCACAGCGTTTCGAAAGGTGTCATTGCTGGAGAAATGGTCGGAGGCTTTGCAGGCCTCGTGGTGATTATCCTGGTATTACTCTGGTTTCGAAGAAGGAAAGCGAGACTACGCGGTCATGTAGATCTTGATCCTTTCGTCCACACCATCACGCACCCTATTATCCCTCGCAAAGGGGATGCAACAAGCAATATCTCACGAAACGGTCAGAGTATAAACACAACCAATGCCGCTATCCCTAATCCAGGTAACGGCCAAGAGCCACTAGTTCCTGTAGCCGACCCTCTCCAATATTGGGACAGTGGCGTGCGGATACGTCGTGACTCAGGAAGCCTTCCCCCAGTTTACACAGTTGTCTGACTGGAGTAAGTTGATATCCTCGCTTCGTTTCCCGAGACTCTCTTCATTAAAGACAGGTATACAGAATGTATCATTGATATTTTTGATATCTTTCCACTGCTTTTACTTGTGCATTTCTATATCCCTTGTCCCTTCTATATGCTCGCTCTGAATCAATGTCTCATGATGGTGGCTTTATCACATACTACCACACGGGGACGCTTGGCAATCAATCTATTCCGAGAGTGATGTATAGTGTCAAAGGTTAAGACTTGGACGCTTGAGTCTTCCTTAGAAAGTGTGCCAGTCGCGTTTCGAGCCTACTCAAGATCGGCGCACCAGGCGAGATTGAAGCGACAAACTGCTAGCTACTACAACACAAGTACAACCCTACACCCTAGGTGCCCATAGCTTGGAGCACTCATCAAGGACACCGGTCCGACTGCCCTGATAGTCTAGTAATATGATTCCTTGTTAGGGACAGCTTCGAGGAGGTCCCAGGTTTACATATTACAATTCCCAGTCAGGCCCATAAAACAATTAAAGACTTGCGGGAGATGTTTTTATAATCCCTCTCTCAGATAAGTGATGGTTGACTCGGTCGGTACTCTGCTTACACTTTTTCTTTCGAGTATAATATATGGTTCTGGATGCCTCGACACCTTTCTTTTTGTATTGCAAGGGTATGAACATCTTTCGTTGCCATTATTACCAACTGGTGCTGTATGCGTTATTAATACCCACTGGCAGGAGAGTTGATCTGGAACTGAGACCAGTTAGCTCGTAGCCTCTCATATCTTACCCAACCTCTCTTCATCCCATCTTTTGTTTATACCTTTGTCATGTCCCTTTCACTCTTTGCGCCTCACCTTTCCTCTTTCTCTCTTCCTTAGCTTTTCTTTGAAGTTTGTGGAGCGTTTATTGTACATTCAGAAGACCCGTTCACATAAATATACACCACCCGGTGTTAATTAACTCTTCCCGGAACGAGGGTACTCATTCTGATGATGATTGACAGTGCTCCTCCGCTTGTCGTGTGCCAGAGTTCAAGGCCTCCCACGTATACTGGCCTTAGATTCCCCCTGCGATTGTTGATATACCAGTGGGCTTGCAGTCACTTCCAACCACGAAAAACGAGCTCAGCTTGAGGTCCAAATTAGTCTAAAAAAACTGATAAGGCTGAGCATAATGAAATGAGGCGGATATTCTGTAGATTACTTCTTTATTCTTTGCAACGTGTGCCACTGGAACCTCGACCCATGATGTGGGCTCTCAGCAAAAATCATTCCGGAATCCGATGGCTGGGGAGGTCACAACGCCTTGCTCGGATAACTATTAACATCTCCTTGGGGCACCCGGCGACATCCCCGTGTTAGGCGCTCGTAGGCCAGTTTTCCCGAGCACCGGCAAATCAGCAGCATGGATCCATACGAGTCGGCAAGGTTAAGTGTGCACATTGTGTAGCCTATGAGCGCTCCCCAAGCCGAGATGGCTATCGTGTTTAGCTCGTGAAAGTATGGAAAACAATGGGTGACGCTTGAGTATAAAAGCAAGAAGGGCTGTGAGATCTTTTCAACAAGCTCTTCAACTTCTTTCAGCATCTGAATCGTCACAGCTAACCACACAATGCAAATATCGTTCAAAGCTGCCCTTCTTCTTCTGCCCGCCATGATGGCCATCGCCACTCCCTTGGGAGCAGGCGAGGACTCTGACATCGAAGCTCATTCTCTCGAAAAACGGTTAGCACCCTTCATCATCTTTGCACCTGTAGCATAACTGACCCTTTTTACCAGCGCAAACTTCCAAATCTCTGACTTCCTGTCGTCCTCCACCTGCTCCAGCACCCGTTCCCATACCTGGACCAGTATTGGCAACAACCACTATGAGCCCCCCCACCGGTGACATTTGCTGGGCACCACTGGATGTCACTGGGTGTCACTGGGCAAGTAGTGGGAGCTACTGGGAGATCACTGGGAGGCTATCAGGTGTTACTGGCTGTTGCCAGGATTTAGTGGGTAGCCCATTCTGCTGGAGTGCGCTGGGGCTTACTGGAATTTCGATGGGGGTCGATTACCCACTACTGCTCCTGGCCGATGCCCACTTTACGTCAATCACGTTTTGCCTTGAGCATTTTTAGGCGCCTGTACATCGAGAGCTTCGCACAGACTCAATGCTTCGGCACGTTTCATAGGCTACATTTCACTGTAGCTTTTGAGCTCATTTGAAATAATCCCATTGAGTTTTGTGGGTCCAAAGATATTGCGAGTGCAGCATACATTCAGAATGCATTCAGACATTTTCATTGCTGTACTAGTCTAACAGATAAGATGGAAACTCGAACTAGTAAAATGGTAAAGTGTTGGAAGGACTTGTATAGCGGTCGTCTCGATCGTGCACGAGCCTGTTTGTCATTCTTTGCAACCACGCCAGCCACCGGCTGGAAAAGCTGTGGGCCAAAGTGGCAATGTACTTCGGCTTTCTTTCTCTCCTTCTCCCTTCTCCCTTCTCCATGACTATTAAAACCTCAAATAGATCACACTGCAAGTGGGAGATAGTTCGATATGATTAGAGAGAAATAAAGAAAAGACATGCTCTGAGACATACCTGCAAGTGGGAGATAGTTCAATAAGGAACTAGTCACTTGCAGTAGCTACTTATATACGTGTAAGTACAATAGCTTAAGAGTACAATAGAGTTGTCCATAAATAAGAGAACAATAAGTAACAAGGGAGAACAATAGAACAATATAGTACAATGTAGTAGTGAGAGTCCATTGTTCTAAATATAGACCAGCTATTGTTCGTTGAACAAGAGCAAAGAGAATACAAGGGAGATAGAGTGGAACTGTATGTACATGACATGCGCATTGTATTCTAATACACCCCCTCAATGCAATGTCCATGGACTACATGAGTCCGAGAGCCAAACGGTGATGTTCGACTGCGAGTCGAGGAAGAGGTTTGGTGAGGATGTCCGCAACCATATCGCCTGTAGGAAGGAAGTGGACTTCAATGTTGCGGCGATGAATTTCTTGTCTGATCCAATGCATTTTGATGTTGATGTGCTTCATCTTGCTATGGTGCTCGGGATTCTTAAGGACTTTGAGTGCCGATTGGTTGTCGACCATGAGAGGTGAAGGTTTGTCCAGTTTCAGCCCAAGTTCTCCTAGCAGACTACGCATCCAGATGACTTCGCGTCCTGCAGATGATGCTGAGATGTATTCAGCTTCGGTTGACGAGTTTGCAATGGTGGCTTGCTTCTTGGAAGACCAACTGATCGCTCCAGTGCCCATCTTCATCACAAAGCCGCTGGTGGACTTGCGAGTGTCACGGCATCCTCCATAGTCTGTGTCACTGTATGTTTGAAACAGTTCAGATATAAGGACGTGTTCAGAAGAGGTTCTGTAGGTGAGCTTTAGGTCCTTCATTCCTTGAAGGTAGCGGAACAAGTGTTTGTCGGCTTTCCAATGTGCAATCCCTGGGCAGGAGTTGAACTGGGCAAGTTTGGACACTGAGTATGCAATGTTGGGGCGAGTGCCAATTGCAAGGTACATTAGGGCACCAACTGCGTTCATGTAGGGAATATTGCGCATCTCCTCCTTCTCAGCATCAGTAACTGGGGATAGACCCCTGTTTAGGATAACTCCAGGTTCCATTGGCGTAGTGACTGGTTTGCAGTCTGAAAGGCAGAAGCGAGCGAGCATGTCGACAATGTATTGTGTTTGGGAGAGGCAGAGCACTTTGTCAGCTCGGTTGTACTCGACTTTTATGCCAAGGAGATATGTGGTTGGGCCAAGATCCTTAAGCTTGAAGACTTTTGCCAGCGATGCTTTGACCCCTGCAATCTTTTTCTTTGACTTGGATGTAATGGTAATGTCGTCAACGAAAACAGGGAGTGTGATGCGGGTGCTGTCCTTTGCCCATACATAGATGCTTGGATCGGAGAGAAGTTGTGTGAAGCCAATGTGTTCGAGTTCGTCAGCTAGCTTTTGGTACCAAAGGCGTCCACTTTGTTTTAGCCTGTATAGTCCCTTCTTCAGCTTGCAAACCCATTGTCCTCCATCAGGATGAGGTACCTCAAATCCTTCAGGTTGCTTTATGTAGACTTCGTATTCATCCTCGATCTTGCCATTGAGGTAAGCATTGGAAATATCTATGGACTTGATGTGATCACTGTTTATGGCTGCATGTGCCAGTATAGTACGGATCGATGCAAGTCGCGTAGTAGGGGCAAAGACTTCGTCATAGTCAATGCCATGGGATTGACCGTATCCTCGTCCAACCAATCGTGCTTTGTAGTGCTTGATTTTGCTGTCTGCGTCTCATTTGATCAGGAAGACCCATCAAGAGCCAATGGGCTTGCGTCCGTCAGGGAGGTTCACCAGTTCCCATGTGCCATTCTCAGTAAGGGCATTGATCTCGGCTTGGGCTGCAGCTCTCCATTGTTCAGCATCTGGCCTTGATAGGGCTTCCCTGAAGTTGCATGGAGCATCTCCTGGTCTCGTTGCAGCCCCAAAGGCTTTCTCGCTTGCAATCTCAAATGCCATTTCATATCCCATCGGTACAGGAATTTGGTCGTCTGCTATTCCATAGATTTGGAACACAGATTCCATGACTGGTGTGGCAAGGAGCGCTGACTGAAGAGTGGGTTCTTCATTGTTGTCTGGCATATCGTTTGCAGTGAGTGGTGCATATCGATTTCCTGATGCAGGCGAGTAGTTGAGATCTCCTGAGTTGGCAGGGAGATGGGCAAAAATGGTTGGATTGGGACTCGAGGGTGATAGAATGTCCATAATGCCATAGGATCCTGGCCGTGAAGCAGGTGTAGTTGCAGGGCTTGGGGCTGGTGCTCATGATGGTGCTCGTGAGGATATTGGAGTTGGAATGTGTGAAGGTGCCGGAGTGATATTTTGTGCACCCCCTCAATCTGGTATAGAACAAATTCCAGATGTTCCAATGACTGTTGTAGTTGCATCTTCCTCAGCCGGTATCATTTGCCTGCTGCTTTCCCCTCGTCTTGCCACAGGTGAGCCATCCCTTATATCCCTTTGTGAACCCAATGAAGATGCAGGGTCGTGTATGGGAGTCAAGGTTTTTGCGATCTTTCCGTGCAATGTTTACCCATGCTCTGCACCCGTATACTCTGAACATAGAGAGATCAGGTTTCCGTCCATTCCAGACTTCGTGTGACGTTTTCTCAGCAATAGACGACGTTGGGGTAACGTTCAGGATTTTGGCATAGTAGAGGACAGCAGTTTTCCACCAACTGACTGGCAGTCCTGCGTGATTGAGCATGGCAACCACCCCCTCAGCTAGAGTGCGGTTGAGTCGTTCTGCGATGCCGTTCTGTTGAGGAGTACCTTTGACTGTGTGGCGTTGTTTGATACCCCGTGCCTTCATCCATTCATCCCATTCCTTTGACATGAATTCCCCTCCTTTGTCCTCCATAAATTCCTTGAGCTTTTTGCCTGTTGCCAGCTCCACTTCAGAAACCCATTCCTTGAATCTCGCAAAGGCCTCACTCTTCTTCTTAAGGTTGTACACCCCCTTTATCCAGTTGCTCTCGTCTGTGAATGTGATCCAATAGAGATAGCCATCGATGGTTCGAGGAAGAGGACCGTGGAGGTCACTGTGTGCCCGTTCAAGGAGCTCAGTGGAGCGGTTCTGGGATACCTTTGGGAATGGCAGGCGATGCTGCTTTCCTGCTATGCATGCTTCGCAGAAGTCGTTGACTTCTGTCCCTGGTTTGACCACAATGCCGTCTGCAAGGTTCTGTGAAAGAAGCCTGTCGAGACGGTCTTTCCCAATGTGCCCTAGTTGCTTGTGCCAAATAGACTTGTCTGCTGCGACGACGAATGCCTGCTCGTTATTCTCCAATGTGATGCCGTCAAGTGTGCCCATAGTGCCTATGATGCTGGCAGTGAAGAGTTCTTTCCCGTTTTTTGAGAAGTTGAGTGAATCGCCTTCTATCACGACTCGGGCTCTGTTCCTTTTGACGGCGTAGAGAATGGAAAATAGATTGTTTCGGAGCGATGGGACATATAGTGCATTATCGAAGATGACAGACTCTTGGTTGCCTGAAGGTTTAAATACGATGTTGCCTTGACCCCGCACGTAAACTACATGATCATTTGCGAGTGTGATGGGTATCTTGCATTTCTTCATGTTGCGCATCCAGTTGAGGTGTGGGGTCATATGTGAGGTAGCACCTGAGTCTGTATTCCACGAGTTGTCAGCAGTCATGTTTCGAGTACGAAGTTGGGGTTTACTTGCGATGTGTGCAACTCCAGCCATCAAGGCCTGTTGGGCCTGTTGGTCAGCATCCAGTTCGTCGTCAGAGTCCGAATCCTCCTGTGTGACATTGGCCTTGCTCCTCTTCTTGCTCTTCTCTCTCAACTGCGCAATGCAATGGTCGTCATCGTGCGAGTTGTTATCACCATGCTCCTTGCAGGTGAACCTGTACTTCTTCTTCTTAGATGGAGTCGAAGACGATGAGGTGAGAGCTTTGGAAGATTTCTTCCTCCTGTTAGGAGACTTCTTCTTCTTTGAAGGGCCAGAGGCAGCGTTAGCAGCTTCTTCAGCAAGTTCGTCGTTCTTGCGAGAAACATCAGCAGTGCGGAGATGATCGAGGATCTGGTCAGGACCCTTGACAGTGTCAAGGTGGGTGAGTGTGTTGCGAAGGTATTTGGAGTCTTCATTGTGAGGAAGACCCATAATGGCGACAGCAGACATGATGTCATGGATAACGTCGTAGACAGAGTAGAACTCCTTGAACTCAGATGGTGTGAGCATGATCGACATTTGTCCAGTGGAAGGGCCGCCAGAGGCAGTTCCTGCTGTGACGTTGTTGGCGTACGTAGTCTCCTTGGTGTATTTGTGGAGAGTGGGGAGCCTGTCTTTGATCTGCTGGCCAAGGGCAATGATGCACAAACCAAAATCGCTGTAGGACTCGTCATCTGTCTTGCGAGCAGTGAGGAGTTCTTGGAAGGCTGCAGTGTGGGACTGAGCGGTCTGGGGTTGGTAGTACTTTAGAAGGGCGTCGTACTGAGCCTTTGGGTCAGAGTCGTCCTCGATGTCTCGGTGAATCGAGTCAGTTTGAGCACTGTCAAGATTCTGGCAGATGAAGCCTGTGAGGGCCATTTGCCTTTTCCGATAACTGTCCCATGCCTTTCTCTTGTCTTTGTCAGACGAATCGCGATCTGGCACCCTTTCTTTGCCGGACAGGATGTTGCAAGCATTGATAGTGAGTGCGTGGTCGATCACATTCTGCTTCCATCGAGTGACGGTTGGAGGAGAAAGAGGGTTGACGATGGTTGTCGACATGGTATGAGCGTAGGTAGTAAAAGGGGTTCAAAAGCAAAACGGTAAGGTAAAGCGATGTGCACGTGGGCAAGCGAACGTGAAGTATGTAGTGGCTTATACATTTCTGTAGTTATATATATAAGACCCCAGGTGTTGCACCGTTCTCCAACTCTCTCGCTCGAGATGCAATGTTGTTGGTGGTCTGCTATCTCCTACGTGGTTTTTTGAACCTAATGTTCTCAACCTCTCGCGGTAACCTTTTCCCAGTAAGGATCAGGACCAGTCCAGATACGTTCAGTGTTCTAAAGGGAGAGTACTCCCAATGTGGCGAACACCGTGCGAAGGACATGTGAGATAAACGAGAAGGGGGACAAAGCCGTCCGTGTGAAGAGGTGAAGAGATAGAATAGCTGTTCAAGCAACCACAAGTGTAGTTGTGAGACAAGCTGGGTGCTCTGTACCATGTCGATGGACAGTGATGTCGAAAGACGATGCTACCAAGGGTAGGCTTGACCGAACGCCGTGAACCAGTCAGTGATCTTTAAATATTGCCAGGGTGGCCTGACAAATCAGTTTGGATTCAAATGCAGTTCAAATATTGCTCAAATAGCGATTTGAAGCACATTTGAACATGATTTAAACTCGATTAAAGGTTGTAATTAAATGTATTTAAAGCTAATTCAATCTTTTATGTATGCAAACAGCTTTCGGAGGATTTTAATTTAATTTAAACAATCAATCTGAAAACTATTTAAAGACTCGGAACATGGACACAATGGCCCAAGTCCACTTCCCAACCGTAGACGTCCCTTGCTAGGTGGCAATTAGCAAGAGCGCGGGAAGGGGAGTTATTAGAAAGGGTTGAAGGCCCACTCGTTTTATTCGCTGGCTTTATTTGCATATATGTGGCATAGCCCCTTGCCCAGTCACGCGTGATTGTTGGTAGAAGCCAAGCAATGCCAAAGCGTGACTTAGATATAAGGATAGGGGTTTCACGATGGACTCTCTTACTGTCTTTTGCCTTTCCCCCGTTGAGTTGGCACCTCAGCGTGTGGGATTGGAAAAGGCCAGTAGTAAGCTCGCTATTGCGAGTCTTTCGACACACTATGGACTTCAAGTCCAACTTGGGACTGTATTTATGGAAACACGGATTCGGATTTGAGTATTGTGTGGTGTATTTAAATCGATTTGAATACATTGGTTTGAATTTGGATTTGAATCAATGTCTTTGAATTTCGATTTAGATCTACTTCTTTAATTTGCGATTTAAATTGACTTTAAATGTGGCTTTGAATCCAGGTGAATTTGTTTGAGATCTGTGATTTGAATCCGATTTGAATATCACTTTGAAGGCAAATTTGAATCACTCAATCAGAGTCCACCTGGTGCACCCTCTCATCCCTCCAGATAACAATAGAATTTTTACTTGATTTGGATTCAATCTGAATTTAAATCCACATTGTACTTAAATCCACATTGTACTTAAATCACATTTGAATCCAAATCGATTTGTCAGGACCCTGGCAATATTTAAAGATCATAGACCTTATTTTATCCGAATGTTGGAGAGGAAAGGTTGAGTGGTAGCTGTGCGTTGATGACTAGTCTTTAGCACTGTGCTCCGGGGCTCATAACCTATTAAAACCTCAAATAGATCACACTGCAAGTGGGAGATAGTTCGATACATCAGGAAACAGTGTATTTTCTCTGTGGGGCCCCGAGTTGCCCTGACTGTCCTGAGGGCATTTACGTTGCCCGGGCACTACCAGGACTTCTCAGAGATTGGTAGGGATCAACAGGAGTTGTCAGAGCACAGCAGAGCAATATAAGGATCTTTAATATGATTTGAGGGTTTATTACAATACTCTAGATACACTTGTCGTGTCCAGTACTTAATGGGATGCCTTCTGGGCTTCTCAATGTTGCTGTGGACTCCAGAGAGTGTCATTAACTTGTTATGATTTGGATTTTAGTTACAGTTAGTAGTCAGACAATAACACTGCTGTGCAATAGCGATATTGGGATGCAGGTACAACCAGGAGGGGTCATTTTTGTTGACCGCATTCAGGGCCCAAATGACCTCGCGTTTGGACGATTCAGGCGTCATTTTAAAGCTATACCTAGTGGCTTTCCAACGCACCAATTTTCATAGCTAACGGCGCTCGCGTTGCCCCGGAATCCCGTGTTTCATTCCAGATGTATTTGCAATCCCACAAGCCCAAATGGCGCTCAATCCGGGCGCTCAATGGCTCAAATAAGAGCACTAGTTCATACCTTTCTAACGGATTAACTCACGCTGTAAATGGCCCACGCGTTTCCTCACAATAAAGGTGTTGAGTTGATGTGCTGGCATCTCAGTTATAAGTCAGGCGAGAAATAGTATTATAGATGCTATATAAAACAAGAGAAGTACTACAGTAATAGTAAAGATAAGTAAAGAAGGACTTGGAGGGTTTGAGAACGCAAAGTGCTGGCACATATAACTGCTGGCAGAAGCGTGGGAAGTTACTGTCGGGTAGGCAGTAACTATTCCACGCTCCAGTGGCTGCGGAGTTAGTCTTGGCAGACACGTCACAAGTTGGCACGTCAGTTAGCCACGTCACTGCCGAGGCCCGGGTGCATCAATTTGACATGTCACATTACAGAGTAAGCTACAATGCTGGCACGTCTGACTTGTCTCAAACGTTCATCGTCCATCTCTGTAACTCCCCCGCTTCCCCCTGTTTGTCTGCTGTCCTGCCCATCCTGCAAGCACCATATGTTCTTCTAAGAATGGTAAGTCCAGTTGGCTTGTATGCGCTTAAGCTTTACTAACTATACTCCTTTGTTCTTATATCTGCTAGTTGTGCCTATGTCTGTAGACGTTGGAGGAATACATTTGGGTGTGTGTTCTGCTGGTAAGTTTTATTCAATTCTATTTATTCCTACTAAATTATTAACTGTCAGCATTTACAGATCCTTCATTGCCCCTTTCTGCCTATTCCCCACTGCCCTGGACTTTGTTTGATTACTTTTTACTGTATCTGTAATGTGGTGTAGAAAATGTACTTTGGTAGACATAAATATATATATCAGTCTCAACTCTCCTTGTGATGTTTGACATTAAATCTAAGTGAATTTTAGAGGACCCTATGCCGCTTTTAAAGGTGTTGAAAACCTCTCAAGGTGCTTTACAATGCTTTTTAATGTCTTGAGGATGCCCTCTGATTCCTCAGCAATCCCTGGCAGTCCCTGGGAATTGGCATCAAAAATAAGGTTGCCCGGGCAGGCAAGCCAAAGATTCTTTGTGCCTTGAATCCCTGGCATCCCTGGCATGCCCCCAGGGACTAATAAAGATTATTAAGGCTTCTTAGGAAGTGTCAGTGCACCTCAGAGATTATTGGCTGTTTCCTGATGTATGATTAGAGAGAAATAAAGAAAAGACATGCTCTGAGACATACCTGCAAGTGGGAGATAGTTCGATAAGGAACTAGTCACTTGCAGTAGCTACTTATATACGTGTAAGTACAATAGCTTAAAAGTACAATAGAGTTGTCCATAAATAAGAGAACAATAAGTAACAAGGGAGAACAATAGAACGATATAGTACAATGTAGTAGTGAGAGTCCATTGTTCTAAATATAGACCGGCTATTGTTCGTTGAACAAGAGCAAAGAGAATACAAGGGAGATAGAGTGGAACCATATGTACATGACATGCGCATTGTATTCTAATAATGACAAGCTCATCTTCCTTCTGTTACGTCTCTTCAGCTTCACGCCCACACCTTGTTCGAGTTGAATGATCACTGATCATTGATAGCAACCTCCTAGGACTAAATCACTGCGTCCAGCGTCCACAACGCCCTGAGACTATTGGTACGTCTTATTCAACTTCACACCGCTCTCGAGTTGAATGGCTTTCGCCAGCTACTAATGCCCAGCATCAAATATCCGTGTCCAACCTTCAAACCGCCTTCCACGCCACCTTCGTCAAGAGCACTGGCATCCGATGGTGTTCAAGTTGACAGTACTGGTACTCAAGTACGTAGATTTGTCTTTTCACCTTCTTGGGTGTACTCATTCCCTCTCGAATTGTTTTTCCAGGGCGGCACTCTGAAATTTATGCTGCTGTAAGTGCACCAGTTTCATCGGTGTAGAGTTGCACTGACCTCCATTCAAATCGGTAATAGTGCTGGGAGCGATTTGGAGTGTTCTTCAAATGGGGGCCTGATTACTTTTGTGAGTTGATCCCATTCTCGCTCCTTATTGCTCTAGAGCTGACATGCTCCACACGTCCGGGATACCTTCTCCATGTCAATTGTGTTTTGTAGCCGTAAATACAATTATTTGTCGTTGATACAATACCACAATGATAATTGCTTTCTACTCTTTACTCTAAACACTATTGAGCAATTTTGAACCCAGGGGGAGCGAATAAACCATACGGCGACCCAGCTAGCACCACCGAGAAGCAATAGGAAGCCCCACCGAGCAGATCTGGGACGACCCAGGGAACATGAATGGGACACCCCACTGAGAACCACTGGGAATATCCAGGAAATCTGTCCCAAAAGACCACCTACCGAGCCTGGATTATCAACAGGTGGCTCCCAGTAGTAATCCAGGTATAACTAACAGGAAATCCAGCAGCTCCCGACGACGACAAGCGGATAATCCAGTGAGCTTGAGGGTTTATTTCCAGTAGCCCGCCCAGTGATAATCCAGCAAAGATCACCAGTGGGAGGGCTCATGGTGAACAGCTGCGTTTCTCACTTTGAGAATGGCTCAAACCAAGATGTCTACTCCCTGAGGATGGACAACATTGGTGATTGCCCCAACGTGCAGCATTACCTCAGGCTGTATCACGATAGCGATACTTGCTCAGCCAGCTACACGAGGATTGACCACCGAGGAACATCTATATGCATTAGGAGGGGCGGGAGCAGGTTCAGGTCGTTCAAGATCAACTGCAGCAATAGCTTCACTTAGGAAATACAGACTTGTAGTCATATGACTCCCTCACCAGTTGGCGTCGATGGGTCCGTCCCTCGCCTCGATAATTTACACTCAACACCTCTATCGTTTGATGAATTATATACTTCACGGAGTGGGTACATGACTTGACACATAGGCAACAAACAAGGAAAACCACCTCTTCAAGCTCGACTGCACTGACGTTATTTGATCGACCAATTCCCATTGAAGGATAGAACCAGGGGTGCCCCTGTCTCCGAACGGGCATGGCGTCACAAAGGAGGCCCAGACAGCAGGAGGATCGAAAGCACAGGGTCAAACACTCCTGTCGAAATATTACCGTGTGCCTCTGTTATTATAGCGAGCCGACCCTGTGCTACGAATTGCCAAGTGCGATATTTTCACAGTCAGGAAAGAGACCATATCGCGCGTTAGATCTATCCAATCACCCAATGAGCATTCAGATCTCTCCAATCACCCAATGAGCATTCAGATCTCTCCAATAATAAAACAAAAGAGATCACTCACAAGACCCTCGGCACACTCTCAACAACCTTCCACCTGCCCATGACCTTCTCGATCTTCATCAGAAGGGCAACCATCTCATCGCACCCATTTGTAAACCCCGCATCAACCAACCACACATCTCCTTCCTCTCCCTCGCCTCCCTTTCTATCCCTTCCACTCGAGTTCTCCTTCTCCTTGCCTTTGTCGTCCTTACCGCTCTTCATGGTAGCTAAAGTGGTTGCATACTCCCTAACTAACCCATCCACCCGCTCCTCCATCGCAGCGCAGTCCCTCTGCAGGTGTTTCCACAGATATGTGTTGATGGTCAGCTTGTAGATGTATTGTTCTGGTGGGTCCTTGGTCGTATCAAACACAGTTATGTACACTCCATGCTTCGACTGTGCCTTATCCATCTCCTCAATCGAGTAAGAAGGTGTGACGGTGTTGAGCACCACTTCGAGCTGAGTTGCCCGACAGGTGTAGTGATACCGTATTTGTGCTTTGTTTCTTGCTTCCATTTGGGAATTGTGAGCACTAGGACTATTGAAGTTTGGGGGACAAGAGACAAGACCGTGTTCGAGCCTTGCAGTTTCAACCAGAAGGTAACCAGCCTTGCGGAGGAAGACATCTGATCAAACAACAGTGAGACTGGTGATTGCTGAGCCACCAATCAGCCCGAAAGATCAGAGTGCGTCTCCAGAACACGGTGTACTGCTTTGGCAGTCCGGGTACAATAGCAGTACTTGTTCATTTGATAAAACATGATGGTCGTTGCCTGGAGGACCAACCCCTCGAATGATTTTACAAAACGCAGCGTCTGAAGGACAGCAAGGAAGGTGCCACTCTTGATGTAGTCAAGTACAGCATTGACAGTGTTGCCGTTACATTCTGTAGTGACCTGAAGGATTTGGGCGCACAGTCGGAGAGCGTTGGGGTGTTCCAGGTAGGGCATGATCTTCAATAACATCCTCGACCACCTGACAATGTAGTTGCGCCTCCAGAGCGCTGCATGAACCAATGCAGACTTTCTGCAGAGAAGTCACAGGACAATGAAACAGATATTGAGGTCCCTTTCGGCCTCTGCCAGCTCTGGCGAGTCCCGACCGGTGATGGGCATAGAATCGACAACGTCCAAGCGCTCAATGAACACATCCGCGAATCGATCCACGATCCAAGGTGCCTTTGTACTGCTCTCTAGTACGGAGGCCCCTTGTTCCATCAATGCATACGTCGCATAGAGCTCCAAAGAACTGCTCCCAGGCGGAATCATCGGCTTTGTCGGCTCAGGTGCAGGGGTCCAAAGTATCCAAAGTCTCAACGCAACAAAGCTCGCAGACAACGATTTGACTGCACACTCTGCCAGACGCGCATCAAGCTGCATCACCGCATTGAGCGTGCTACACATATTGTTGACTGTCATGCAACCCGTTTCGTACACGAATGGTGTAAACTGGGGCGTCATTTGGAAGACTAGTGGGTTGTGGGGCGTCGCGTTGCGTGGCATTGATCATTGGCCTGTCGGAGTCTACTGGCATACTGCTGCTCTGGGATACTGCACAAACCCTGCTGCGCCGATCCCAGGAAGAAGCTCTACGAAAGTAAACTCCGACGGGCCGAGGATCACAGCCGCGCAACGCGACGGCCCACAACCCAGTAGTCGCCCGAACGGTGTTGTATTCCAGACTTGAGTGGGGTATCACTGCGCATGATAGTATTGATCAAATGAGATATTGTCATTGACGTCTATAAGAAGTTTGAGTATCTTTGTATGCGATCCGACCCTTGCATGCACATCTTGTTCACACATTCTCGCGCAACCAACCACTTTGCTTCCTCGTGGTTGATAAAACTTGTAGCTTGAAGGTCATTCATAAACCAAGCCTCTCTCACCGTGAGACCGTGCCACTCTGAATCCACGGTCATCCCTGCGTCTATCCTATCCTCAGGATCTGCAATCGAGCGCCTCGCTCTCTCACATGCCTCATCCCATTCCCCTTGATTCCAAAAGAAGATGCCAAAGCCTTCCCCTCTGCAGCCATGGCACCAAAGGTCAGGGCACCAAGGTCCACACTCGAAGCCCCAATCAGCGTTATTGGAAGAGATGGAGGGACACAACCTCTTCTGCTGCTGATTATCCCATTGATCTATCTGAAGGGCCATGTTGCGGACCAGGAGGGGTGGGTACAGAACGCACATCCTTGATAAGGAGATGAGAACCATGTCTTCTGTTGAAGGGCTCGTTACAATAGCCTGCAACGTGTGGCTGCTGCTTTCAATCACTTGAATGAAGCTTGGCTGGTCAAAGCCATCTAAATTTAGATAGATCGAAACATGTAATCAGAAGCTCTCACCCTGGAATCGTCGCCAACACTTGTCACCCAAACACTCTCGACGTTGTTTTCCGCCTCCCTCCACATTCGGTCCACTCTCAGTTCCTCTATGAAGCTCGAATGCTTCCCAGAGGTAACGACGACGGTCAGCCAGTGGATCTGATCATACTACTTTGCCTGCTTCATGCCCCAGTACAAACATCCTACTGCGACAGACCCGGTCACGGCACCGTCACTTCGTTTCAGAGCAGTAAAGAACCTTGCTATCAGTATGTAGAAGATGCAAAGAACCAACCCCACGGATATGTCAATCCTACACTTTGATTCTTCCTGCACCATGATACAGGTCGAAGAGCATACATGCGATAAGGCAATCATCGTCCACCAGTCGGAATCGCAGACCACCTGAGCCATCATTTCTAATGGAAAGGCGTGGTTAGCACCAGCCTCCCCGACGACAGCGAATCCTGGTTGTTCTCTCTGTGCACGACTGTTTCCTAATGTCAATAGGCTGCCCCTCTTCCCCAATCGGCGATATACGTACCTCAAGCCCCTCAGTGGCAGGTGTTTGACTGCAATATGAGTGACTGGATCAAGCATAGGCCCTGTGACGTTTGTAGTGGGGACCATTTGGAAGACTCACGATAAAGTATCGCTGGTCACTGCAAAGGCGCGTGCAGCGTTCCAGAACTTGCATGGCTGAACTCATGTCTCTTCCTCAATAGCTATCTCTCACGCCGTGCATAGATCCATGGGGAAGTTCAGGGGAATAGAGCTCATGACACAGTTCGCATTTCAACCGATATGGAGGAATCTGGCACATTCTTTATTGCTTTTTGGAAATTATACCGTCTGCTAATGCAGCCAGCAGAAGCGACGTAATACTCTCAGTGTCTTTCTCCGTAACAGAAGCTAGTAAACCCTTCGGATCAGTCACACTCTTGCAGACGAGAACGTTCCCATACACCCACATGGCACACTAGGGACACCCGTCGATCAGGTACCTGAGGTGGTTGCATACCTCGAAAAGCACGGATACGGCGAACCCATTGTCGAGCATCCCCATGCCATGCCCTTTGACCCCCAGGCATCCTCCCAGCCCTACGAGCAACAGGGTGCCGTCAACGAAATCTTGGCTCTTCACT
Organism: Coprinopsis sp. MPI-PUGE-AT-0042; assembly: GCA_020736565.1. Lineage (NCBI taxonomy): Eukaryota > Fungi > Basidiomycota > Agaricomycetes > Agaricales > Psathyrellaceae > Coprinopsis > Coprinopsis sp. MPI-PUGE-AT-0042. The sequence continues at coordinate 733,075 of JAHBOF010000036.1, forward strand.
GCGAAGCCTCAGGCGCGAAGATTAATGTTATGCAGCCATCGACTAAGTCCTCTGTCACCCCCATCATCGCCTTCCACAGCACTATCATGATGAATTGGGTCTCTTATGACGGTATCACCTGCTGCTACCCCTTGCTAACGTTCCAGCTACAAGGTGTGTCTTTCTCCCTTTAACTTTATGGTCAGATGGCTAACCAAAGCCTCATCTGTCCCCAGGACTTTCCAACGTTCTACCTATGTTCAAGACGGCGAAAAAGGCTCTTGCTTTGGAAAAGTACAAGGACCGCGGATACCAACTCTATGAAAGCTGCACCCAGCTCAGCTACCATACCATTCGAGCCTGTGAAGAGGAACAACCTCGCAACATTCGAACCCCCAATGGAATGTATCTTGGTACAAATGCTTGCAACCCCTATTGCAAGTGCAGGGTGCGCAAGGTCAACGATGGCAAGGAGATGTCCATGTCGTTCTACCCAGGTACTGTGGTTGAAGATCACAAATATTGCGTGGCGTGGAGGCTTGCGAGAGTCTTGGAGGGAACTGAAGCCGACTGCCTTAAATGTCAATACCCAAGGAGCCCCCGTGTTCTCAAGCGAAAGGGTTGGATCTCAGTCGACCGCCTCATGATCTATCAAGAGTCTCCCAAGAACATCGCGATGGCTTCAGGCACCCAGGCAGTCTAACGGGGTATCTTATTATCTCGTCATCTGCATAGATTCTCTCCATTCACTTCAAATCTCAATATCGTTTTCTCTGTAGAAAGGCACCCAGGGGGAAGCATTGGAGACACCGCCATTCATTGCATATGCGCGATATAAAGGTATTACTTGGGAACCAATCATTCGGAAGGGGATTCGTTGTCACCACCCACAATCCTCTCAGCGTCACCATCCGACATTGAACCTTCCTCGACGCCAGGTTCTTCAGCATCGAAAGGCTTGTCTTCGTCCATCAAGTTGGTATCCCCCACCTCCTCTCACAAGCCTTTCTTGATAACCATGAACTGCTTCACCACCTCTACCAGACCGTCTTTGAAATCGAGAATTTGAACATTGGTTTCTCTGAATGTCTTGCTCATGTTGTGGAGACGCTGCTTCAGGTGTTTAATCTCTGGCCAAGGCTGTCAGTAAAGATTCACCATTCTGCAAGACGACTCACTAAGCCTAATTTCCGTGTTTGCTAATAGCATGGTCAGTTCAGCAAGGACCTGCACCAATGAAATACACTCACATGCTTTGTATTTTGCCAGTTTTCCGACCAATTCATCAACATATTTCATCCTTTCCTTTCGCCTGGTCAAGATGGCTGAACTGCTTTAGCTCATTGTTCGAAGGCCAAAACCAATGCTCACCATCAGCACTGTCACCATTGTCGTCAGGAACACTAGCCTCCTCTGCTTG